>CM041639.1:28075349-28099812 GCA_023333625.1 Bothriochloa decipiens | reverse complement strand
CTTGTGTATGTATGCTCGATTGGCTTGATTGGTGTTGAATGTTATCATTGATCGAGTTCAGACGGTGAGGGCTTTACTAGAGAGCAAGGTTACTTCGAGGATCAGCAGGACCAGCAAGACTTTGTGAATCAAGGCAAGTATAGCATGGATCATCCTTGTTACCTATACACTCTAAATAACATTACATATGCATGTGTCCATTTGATGACCTAGAAACTTAACTAGGAGTTGATATCTTGATTCCTGGATACCCTTGGGTTGCATTGGGAAGTTATAATGCTAGTGTTTAATGAATATCATGATCTCGTGACTTGATGAGTATGCCATGAACAGTGATAATGACTATTAACAACATGAGAGCTATTCGGTAATGGACCCTCCGGGATTTAACATACAACTGGGAGGGCTATATGGCTCTGGCTTTAGCTCAGTATGAAGCTCTTTTCTAGCTTGTTAGAGGTTCCCTTTATGGTGCAAGAGGGGTGTGTTCGGGTCGGGTGTAGTTAGACCCCTGTCTATATGTGTATAGGCTGTGGTTGTGTGCCATCTAGAAGGGGGAATACTACATCTGTAGGGGGCAGAAACCTTAGCGGCCCTAACTTGTTAGACAATCTTTCTAAAGGCTTCATAGTGTACCCTGTCTGCTCTCCTTGGTGGAGTTTTGGGAGTTATAAACCCGGGCATATGGGCAACACGACTCACAGTATAAGTGTACACCTCTGCGCAGAGTTAAATCGATATATCGTCCGTGCCCTATGGTTAGGGTGGCCTTGGAATCTTTACATCGATGATGATCTCTTATGACGGTGTTAGTTGTTTATTTACTTACTGTTGTGTTTACTATTCATTTATGTCACATTGATCATGATGGTTATGGGAAACACTTGCTACCTTGATGCCAGTTAATTGCTTAAACTTGATTATATGATAAAAGCTAAATGCAGTCAAACCAGTGTTGGCTTAATTAAGCCTCATTAACCCATGGTATGCTTGTTGAGTACGGTTGTGTACTTACGCTTGTTTTACTTTCAATTCTTTTGGAAAATCATGGATGGGTAACAGATGAAGATTGGAGTAAGAGTTACCGTGATGAGTACTAGGCTTAGTGTTCACCAGTCAACGTGTCCCTGTGAGGTGGCTTCCGCAAGACATTTATCTTAGATTTTTATTTATGCGCAAGACTCTGATATAAATATTTGTTCGCTATGTAATAAACAGGGTGATGATACTTTGTAATTTGTCATCTTATATGTGTGACTTGTTCTTAGGGCGCATATAAGGCTATTTATACACTCTATATTTTTCTCTTAAAATTGGGGTGTGACAAATTTGGTATTAGAGCAGTGTTGACTGTAGGACGCTAGCCTAGGTAGAATGGTCATTCTAAGGTTTAGAAGGTTCCAAAGGAAAACCTTGTTCCATAAGCCTTGGTATTTTCTCCTCCACTATATCCCTACCTTTATATTTACCTCCTCCTTGAGGCTTATTTGAAAAGTCATTTTTCTCGTCAACTCCTTGCTTTGATATTCTTTTAGAATCTTATCTTACCTCCTTCTTGTGTTATTTAGAAAGTAAGCTTCAGGATCTCTACCTTAATAGGACGAGAACGATAGTATCGCGAGTCAAGTTCTAGTCGTGTCATTCTAGTGTTTGTGAACTATGAGTGCTTGGTGAATTATGATTATGTAATACGGATGATTTAGATCTTTGTGTGATTGCTAGAGCTTTGTGGCATGTCCACAAGTTCCTTAGTTAAGGATGCTTAGTTTAGAGTTTGAATAAATTAAGTTTGAGTTGGTCTATCTTGTCTCTCTTTGCTGTTTTCTGGAGCAGCCTGTGATATTTTAGATATATCTCAATATTGGTTTGTCCAATGGTAATGAAAATTTTCTGGGTGTAACTAGGCTTCATTAGCTTTCTAATCCCACAAGAATCATGTCATTATCTGTTCTGAGTTGAGAGTTATGACTACTGCAATCTGGTGAACTGTGCTGTCAGGAAGTTCTGAACAGTTTCTGTTATTTGATTTATTTGATGACCTTAATGACAGAATCTGACCTTGAGAGCTGAATAGAAGTTGTAGATAATTTCCTAATCTTTCCAACCATGTATACCACGTCTCTGTTTGACTTATATAACTCTAGTGATGACTAATTTAGTTCACTGCTAAAATTAAAACTCGCCCAGAAATTTTTAGTTTTGTAATCCTTATCATTATATAAGTGATTTGTATTCTGAATAATCTCTAAGCTTTGATTTGTTGCAAAACAGATGGCTGCTCATGGTGGTAGAGGTAACCGTGGTCGAGGTCATGGTGTTGGACACATCACCAATGAGGAAATGAGGGAGGCTCAAATGCAGTTGATGCAGACTATGAACCAGTTTGTGCAGGCTATGCAAGCTGGAGGTTTACCGCATGCTCAACCACCAAGGGATAAACACAAGGACTTTATGCAAGGTCATCTCCCTATGTTTACTCACTCCACCAATCCTTTGGATGCTGAACACTGGTTGCGTGCGGTGGAGAAACAGTTGAATCTCGCACAGTGCAATGATGATGAGAATGTACTGTATGCTTTAGGGCAACTCCAAGGAGCTGCTTAGACTTGGTGGGAGTCATACCAAGCTGCACATCCTAATAATGCTCCTGTTCTTACCTAGGAGAGATTCAAAGAAGATTTCTTGGCTCGTCACATTCCAGAAGTTCTAAAGAAGCAGAAGGCAGAGGAGTTTAGGAATCTCAAAATGGGTACTATGACTATGAGTGAGTACCATGCTAAGTTCGAGGAGTTAGCTCGCTATGGCCCCCATAAAGTGCTAAGGGATGTCGATAAGAGGTGTCACTTCCTCAATGGCATTTACTATGAACTCCGGTTGCAGTTGAAGGGCAACAAGTATGACACTTTTGAGGAGTTGGTTAACAGTGCTATCGTGCTGGATAATGAATGTCTGGCACAGGATAAGAAGAGGAAGGCGAATGGACAGGGTTTAGGAAGTAACTCCCGTTTCCGTGCCAACTCCCATCAAGGTTACAAGTAGAAGTACCAGGGACCACTCAGTCAGTGGAATCAGGGTCATAACCAACAGAACTGGAATAGGAATCAACGCCCACCCTATCAGCAGAATCACAATAACTACCACACTCCACGTCTCACTGCTCCTAATAACACACCTCTGAAGAATGGTGGTCCTAGTACTCCTATAAGGTGTTTTGTATGTGGAAAGGAGGGACACATGTCTTTTAATTGTCCACATAACAAGATGAATCAGCAGACTCCTCAGCGGCAGAATAGCAATCAGAAGCCGCAGTACGGGAAGGTTCATCATGTATCCATCGAGAACGCTCAGGAAGCATCAGAAGTTATGCTGGGTACGTTCACCATCAACTCTATCTCTGCTACTATACTTTTTGATTCTGGAGCTTCACATTCATTTATCTCGCAAGCATTTGTTAGAAATCATAGCATACCAGTTGTAGCCATGAAGAACCAAATGGTAGTTAATTCACCAGGGGGTGCTATACCAGCTTCTTACTACTACCCCTTAACTAAGTTTCACTTAAGGGGGTAGACTTCTCAGTTAATCCTGTTGTGCTGAATGCATCTGAAATTGATTTAATTTTGGGGTTGGATTGGATGGAAGCTCACCAAGCGGTGATAAAGTGTAAAGAGCGGGTTGTGGAACTGACTACACCAAAAGGAGATAGAACTAATGTTGGTGTCAGAGTACAAGCACCACCTACAGCCACTCTAAATCAGCTTGATGACAATGCAGATCCTCATTCTCAAGTGGTGGAGGAATTCCCGGATGTGTTCCCCGATGAATTACCAGGTATGCCACCTGACCGTGACATTGAATTTATTATTGAGTTATTACCTGGCACTGCACCCATAGCTAAACGTCCATATAGAATGGGGGTAAATGAACTAGAAGAACTTAAGAAACAACTAAAAGAACTAGAAGAGAAAGGTTTCATTCGTCCTAGTGCATCACCTTAGGGTTCTCCTGTGATTTTTGTCGATAAGAAGGATGGTACTCAACGGATGTGCGTGGATTATCGTTCACTCAATGAGGTTACCCTCAAGAACAAGTACCCTTTGCCTAGGATTGATGATTTGTTTGATTAGTTGAGAGGTGCCTGTGTGTTCTCTAAGATTGATTTACGTTCTGGTTATCATCAATTGAAGATTCGAAATTCAGATATACCAAAGATAGCATTCACTACCAGGTATGGGTTGTATGAGTACACCGTCATGTCTTTTGGGTTGACCAATGCACCAGCCTACTTCATGTATATGATGAACAAGGTGTTTATGAAGTATCTGGATAAGTTCGTAGTGGTTTTTATTGATGATATTTTGGTTTTCTCCAAGACGAAGAAAGAACATGCAGAACATTTAAGGTTAGTCCTTCATAATCTTAGGGAGCATAAGCTTTATGCGAAGAAGAGCAAATGTGAATTCTGGTTGGAGGAAGTCTCTTTCCTCGGTCATGTCATTTCTAATGGTGGAATAGCAGTTGATCCAAGCAAAGTGACGGATGTGCTAGATTGGGAGCCACCTGCAGATGTTAGTGAGGTTCATAGTTTTCTTGGTTTGGCTGGTTATTACAGAAGGTTCATTGAAGGTTTCTCTAGAATTGCTAAACCAATGATAGCATTACTATAGAAGAATGTCAAGTTTGTGTGGTCCGACAAGTGTCAAGCCAGTTTTGAAGAACTCAAGGAGAGGCTGACAACAGCTCCAGTGTTGGTACTGCCAGATCTAAGCAAGAAGTTCTCTATCTACTATGATGCATCTCGTTTGGGATTAGGTTGTGTTCTTATGCAAGAAGGTAGAGTCGTTGCTTATGCTTTGAGGCAGTTGAGGAAACATGAGCTTAATTATCCTACTCATGATCTAGAATTGGCAGCTGTGGTTCATGCTTTGAAGATTTGGCGACACTATCTGATTGGGCACAAGACTGATATTTACACTGATCATAAGAGCTTGAAGTACATTTTTACCCAGTCTGACTTGAACATGAGACAACATCGTTGGTTGGAACTGCTAAATGACTATGATTTTGATATGTATTACCATCCTGGTAAGGCAAATGTCGTAGCCGATGCACTTAGTAGAAAGAAATATGCTAATAAGCTTCGTGCAACACCTAAATCTGATGAGTTGTGTTCAGAGTTTGCTCATTTGAATCTTACCCTTGTTACTAATGCTATGGAGATAGAGGTGACACCTACCCTGGAGGAAGAAATTCGTAAGGGTCAGTTGGACGATGAAGACCTACAGTATATAGCAAAGAAGTTAGTGGAAGGTAAAGCACCTGGTTTTCACACTGATGAACATGGTACTTTATGGTATGGCAACCGGATATGTGTTCCAGAGGTAAAAGCTCTTCGTCAGGTGATACTTCGAGAGGCACATGAGTCAGCTTATTCTATTCATCCTAGAAGTACCAAAATGTATATGGATCTCAAGGAGAAATATTGGTGGATAGGTCTGAAGAGGGACGTGGCAGAGTATGTTGTTTTGTGTGATACATGTCAACGTGTGAAGGCTGAACATCAGAGGCTAGCTGGATTATTGCAACCATTGAAGATACCTGAATGGAAGTGGGAAGAAGTCAGTATGGACTTTATAACAGGATTACCTCGTATTCTGAAAGGTTTTGATTCTATTTGGGTAATAGTAGACCGATTGACCAACATTGCTCACTTTTTGCCCGTGAAGACAAGTTTCGATGGGTCAAAGTTAGCTGAACTATACATGGAAAGGATTGTTTGTTTACATGGAGTACCGAAGAAGATCGTGTCTGATAGAGGTACTCAGTTCACATCTCACTTTCGAAAAGCATTGCATAGTTCTTTAGGAACAAAGTTGAACTTTAGTACCGCATATCACCCTCAGACTGATGGTCAGACTGAAAGACTTAACCAGATTTTGGAGGACATGTTGAGGGCTTGTGCTTTACAGTATGGTACAAGTTGGGATAAGAATTTGTGTTATGCAGAGTTCTCTTACAACAACAGTTATCAACAGAGTCTCAAGATGGCACCATTTGAAGCTTTGTATGGGCGTAAGTGTAGAACGCCGTTATTCTGCAATCAAACTTGGGAAAGTCAGTTGTTTGGGATAGATGTTCTGAGGATCGCCAAAGAACAGGTACGAGTGATTAGAGAGAATCTGAGGATAGCACAATCTCGTCAGAAGAGTTATGCCGATACACGAAGAAGAGAATTGGTATTCAACGAAGGTGACTATGTGTATTTGAAAGTGTCTCCTATGAGAAGTGTGAAGAGGTTTAACCAAAAAGGGAAACTTGCACCGAGGTATGTTGGCCCCTTTAAAGTTTTAAAGAGATGTGGAGAAGTGGCTTAGCAGTTAGAGTTGCCTGAGAGTTTAGCAGGTGTGCATGATGTGCTTCATGTGTCGCAACTTAAGAAGTGTTTGCGTGTACCTAAGAAGGAGCACTTACCTTTAGAGGAACTTACTATTAAGAATGATCTCACATATGAAGAGTTTCTAGTAAGGATCTTGGATATGGTAGAGAAGGTTATCCGGAGTCGAGTCATTAAGATGTGCAAGGTTCAGTGGAATCGATACTCAGAGGCTGAGGCAACTTGGGAAACTGAGAATGCACTAAGGTAGCTTATCCGCAGTTGTTTGAGTAAGCTCAATCCAATCTCGAGGACGAGATTCTCTTAAGGGGGTAGAATTGTCACACCCTAAATTTTTCATGGTTTCAAAAAGTCAAAATGGTTTGAAAATGCTATTTTTGGTGAGCATGAAAACATAGGCAAAATAATTATTTTTGTGAAATTGAAATCAATCTAGGTCAACCATCATGTTTGGGCATTCATGGTGGTGCATTGCTTTATTGTAATGTTTGGGTTTTGATCTCATTTGATTTAAATTCAAAATCTCTTTTGAAAAAGGTTTGGAAAATGGTTCAAATAAATAGAAAAGGTATTCTTCTTTCCCTCTTCTTGCTTCTTTGTTTTCGGGCTGCTCCTTCATCGCGGCCCAGTCACCAGGCCAAGGCCCTAACCACGTCATGGCCCGCCTTCCCTCTTCCTTGCCTTGGCCGCGCGGTCACCTCTTCGCATGGGCCGTTGTGCCAGCCCATCTTCCTGTGTTAAGCCGCCGCTCCCGTTTTCCTTCTTGGGCCGTAATGGCCGCAGTCCACCAAGGCACAGCACCGCACCCCCCTTCGCCCTTCTTCTCCCCTGAGCCAGAAGCAACCCCGACCGAGCTCTAACACATCGCGACCCCGGTCTCCACCCTGATCCACACCAAGTCCCAGTTGAACCCGTGCCTTTGGGCTATAAAGTCCTTGACCCGCGCCGCAACCAACTTTCCATCTATCCCCGCCGTCACCCGTGCCTTCGCTCGGCCACCCCACAACCCTAGTCGCCAGTGGAGCACTCCACCGCGGGTTTCAATTTGCCGCCGTCTCTGCGTACTTTGTGCCGTAAACCAGCCCTCCTTCTCACCTCGACCTCCAGAGCACGTTGGTGCATCCAATCGAGCTCAATTGAGCCTAACTTGAGCTATCACCGTTGCAGGTTGCTCAGTCTCCGCCTCTCGCCATCGCACATCGTCCTCGGTCCACGATCGGCTTCATCTTCAAGCTAGGTGAGCGCAGCTCATCCTCATGGACCGAACGCACCTAGTCTCGTGACTTCTAGTGCCCCGTAGCGCGAGCTCGACGAACTCCGGTGAGTTCTCCTCACCGTCGGCCATGGCGCCGCCGCACCCTCATTTTCCCCGACGAGGTCACTCGGTGTAACAACCTAAAAATCCGAGCTACAAAATTTTTTTTGATAAAACCCTGAGTGATGTGGTGCAACATGTCATCATCTACCCCCCTTGTTTATGCATCAACCATAGCATGTCATACAAAGCATTCATGTGATTAAAATTAATTAACATCTCATGTCGATGCTTATGTTTCATATGTTAAAAGTCAATGTTGCAATAGTTTTGTTTCAATGTTTCAATAGCTCAATCATCATGATTGCATTAGAAGAGTGATTGGATTTTATTTGGTTTATTTGCTGATTAATAAAAAGGGCAACATAATATTTATTTTGACAAATAAATATTAAGGGGATAATACCCTAACATTATTTGGGCCATGTATACCCACTATTTTGTTGCTCATATTTAGCACATCACACATATATATATATGTATATATATAAATATATTTGGAAATGAAAAAGGAAAAGAAAAAGAAAAGATGAAACTGGCCCGAGCAGCCCAGCCAGCCCGGCCCGCACGCGCGCCAGCGCTCGCCCGCGTGACCGCGGGCTGCGCGGCCAGCCCAGCAAGGCGGTCCAGCCGCGCTCGCCCGCCCGCTCGCTCACCGCGTCGGCCCATCAAGGCGGCCCAGCAAGAGACACCGCCGTCCGCGCACCACGCCGTCGCCCCCGCAGCCACTGACGATGGGGCCCCACAGTGGGACCCACATGTCATAAGCGCCACTGAGGTCACTCGGCCGACCGCGCGCGCCCGCGTCAGCGCTGTTCCCCGGTGTCGCCCCTAAGCAACCCAACTTGACCACTCGATCCCGTGTCACCTCGCATCGACGCGCGCCCGCAAGCCACCTGGACCGACCAGCCGGCACAAAGTACCCATGGCCGCAGGCGAGATTCTCCGTGCGCGCACGCACCTGCGCTGCCGCCGCAGTGGAACACTGCCGCCGTGAAGAGCTTTGACACCCAGTGCTACCTAGCCCCCTCTCGCTGCTCTCTGGACCCAGACCGAGCCCCAGCTACTAACCTGGACCCCCCTTGACCGCTTGATCGAGCCAGAGCCGTGATCGGCCATCCGCCGGCCACCTACCTCCGCGTCCGCCCTATAAAGCAAGCACCCCGACACCATAGGGTTCCCAGGCCGCCGCCACCGCTCTGGTGAAGCTCAATTCCATCTTGCGAGCCTCAATTGGAAGAGAGGTGAAGAAAGTGGAAAGAAGGGAGTCGGGGAAGAAGAAGATGCCTCGTCGGAGTTGGGGAAGAAGACCGCCGCCGCCGACCCGGAGCCATTGCTGTTGTGTCAGGAGCAACAAGGAGGAGCAGTACCGCGAGCCGGAGCCGCTTGGACTTGTACTGCACCTCCATCCTCTTCAATCCGTCGGTGAGCACTGCCATCGCCACTCACCCGAACCCCCGCCTTGCTTCTCGGTCATGGCGCTCCGCCGTGAGCGCGTAGGCCCAGGTCGCTGCCGACCTCGCTGAACACACCCGCACACATGCATGAGACCAGCCAAGCCTCCTTGGACCACGGCATCGGGAGGATGCCAGAGTGGAAGCCATCCTGTCCATCGCCGCGCGCCGAGCGCCGTCGTGGTGAGATCACCCTACCACCTCTCTGTCGAACCTCGCCCTCAATTGATCCCAGATCCGTGCTCGCCTTGATGAGACGGACTCCGTGCGCACCCTAGCTCCGCGATTGCCTCGCCGGAGCACTGAGCCGAGCCGTCATGCCGATGCCTTGCCCGCGCGCTGCTGCTCCAGAGCGCCGCCGTTCGCCGTCGTTTACCCGCCGCCTCCGGCTGCCTTGAAGTGCAAGAGCTCGACGACCAGCCCCACCGTGACTTGCTGCATCGACTGGACAAGAAAGTGGAGGCCGTGGACCCTCCCGGAGTGCCGTAGCCATGCACCGTGGACACGCCAGAGCTTCGCCTTGGGAGTTGCTGCCCGCGTGGACTCCGTTGTGTGTTTTGGTCACCGCCGGTGCTTCGGACAGGTGCCGCGTGACTCCAATCGCACATCTACGCAGTCAATTGAAGTGGGAGTGACTCGGTGTAAGGAGTGCACCGAGCACCACCGCCGCCGAGCAGTCGCCCCGCCGCGGAGATTGTCACCAGAAGCCAAGCCACCGCCTTGAAGCCCATCATCTTGTCTGCCGTGAAGTCCCAAAGTCGTTGGGCAAGATAATGTGGCCGGAGATCCACCGTGGCGCCGAGAATTTGAGTTTTCCTTGCCGTCGATGAACAGTGCCGTCAGGCTGAAGGAGAGGGAGGAAGGAGATGAGTTGGTGAACCAGAAGATGGATGCGGTGTACATGAACCTGTGTGGCTGCCAGTGGGACCAGGCTGAGTCGGTGTACCATGGAATCGAGCCATGAACCGCGTGGACCCGAGAACTTGCCTGTGCACCCGGCTCACGTGGAAAGAGACGCTGACAGTGGACCCCAAGGACGCCGGTGCACCGTGGACCAGAAGCGGTGGACCGAGCCCGTTGTGGTTTCAGCATGGTGACGTGGCAGCACCAGAGCGTGCCACGTGGCGGGCCCGGCTCGGCCCATATCCGGCCCACTCGGCCCAATAACGGCCCGTTAACGGCCCAGTGGGGCCCACCTGTCAGTTGACCGTTGACTGCTGACGTCAGCAGTGACGTCACCCTGGACCCACGTGTCAGACCTCTGTTGACTTGGTCAATGATGACGTCAGCATGACGTCATGCGCCACATCAGCATGACGTCAGTCGCTGTGTTGACTCTATTGACCCGTATGTGACACGTGGCCCAATCAGAAGCTGCCACGTGTCAGCACCAGATAAATCGGCCCTTTTTCTTTTTCAAAAATTGGTTAAATCTTTGAAAATTCATAACTAATTCATACGAGCTCATAACTAATTCATAACTAATTCATAACTAATTCATAACTAATTCATAACTAATCCACATATCTAAATTTTCTATAAATCGAGCCCTATCTATCTAGGCTATGTTTGAGTGTGTTTGGATCTTCTATTTTGCATTCGTTCTTTGTGCTAATCTATAGGGGTCACTTCCGTGACCGTTAAATCTAATTACAGGCTCGAGCGAGGACAAGTCTGACGACAGTGACTACCAGGAGAAGTCCGACAGCCACATCAGTGAAGGTGCCACACACCACCCAACCTTGTAGATCCCATTACGCATGGCAATTATAGTATGGCTAGTGCTTTAAATTCATGTTGCTATAATGCTATGCTTGTGCTACGATTGCATGATAGATTATTTACTTGATGAGCCCTACCTTGTTGTAAACTTTTACCTGCTTACCCGCAGTTATGTTACCCACTTGCTTATCTGCTATAATTATATTTCTACACTTCACTCGCTTACATTTTGATGCGACGTGATGAATCCGGGAAAGGCCTGGAATATGCCAGGCTGGATGTGCAAGTTGATGGGTCAGATGGGCATGTGAGCTGATGATGTTGTATCCGGGTTTGGGGTGGAGTTTACGGCAGGGGGTAGGGTGAGGGTTGAGTCGATCGAGCCGGGATCTACGATGAGCTTTTGGAGCAAGTCTTGCTGGGGAATAGATCTGGACATTCCCATGAGAGGAGCCTGTGGCAGGCTAACTGAGATGTCATGGTGGTCTTTGGGTGTGATCCTCTGAGAGCTGGAGCCCGGGATGAAGGTGCCGTGGTAGCACGTTAAAGATAAACCCTGACGAAGATATCCCGGTTTGGTCAAATTTAGGAACTGCTGCGCTAGTATCTGGACCTTAGGAATCTCTTGCTTTCCACTCGCTCTCCATGGGGGGAGACGGCCAAACCGCTGGATAGATCAATGCCACTACTGCTAGGCAAGAAGTGATAGGAAGGTACATGCACGGGATGGAGCTAACACCCTACCGAGACAATCATGGCACCCCCTTCGGGAGTGGGTACATGGCATGGCATCCTCTACGGGAGCGGATACATGCTCTCTTCACAGTTCTAGCGGTCCAGAGCTGGATGGTAGAGTGGCATCGTTCTATGGCAGTAGGCGCCCGGAATCTGACTAGGTGGTGATCAACACCGAGGATGGTTATCTAGTGGATTAGTGAAACCTCTGCAGAGTGTATGGTTGATCGATCGATACATATGCCAATTCTTTGGCTATGGACCTTTCCTGTGCTCCGCATGCACCGGACTAGTGAGCGGAGTGTTCTACCTTCCCCTGAGTATATATTCCGGCCATGAGCCAGGTCGAGGGCTGCGGGCCGCTGAGGCAAGCCAAGAGGGAGTTGGCTTGTCGACCAGAGTCTGAGAGGGTGTTGGAGGAGATGGGATGATGCTACAGATATGGATGGAGATGGACGATTGGAATGGGAATGTGTTTAACACATTATTATTTTATTATTTAAATACTCGATTAATGCATAGGAAAAATCCCAGCCTTATAGGTTCCTTTTGAGATATCCTTATTTTTGCATCCACTTCCATAAAGCAATGCATAGGATGGGAGTGTGGCCAGTACTAATCGTACTGAAAATTTGGTTTCAGGTTCAAGGAGTGAGTACTCTTCTGGGGAGTACAGCGATTGAGGGTTTCGTGCCTACGCTCAAGTTGGAGAGAAGATGAAAGCTTCCGCACCTCAAGCTTTTACTGTTATGCTGCATGAACTCTGATTCCGCCCTGTGGCGATGTAATAAGTTATTGTAACTCCCTCTATTCTGCACTCTTTTGTTCGATGTATGGATTATGGATTTCAACTGTTATCGGGTAATGTGATTTAAATGGTCATATTACACTCCGACATTGTGGATTTCCCTTCGAAGAAATCAAGGTCGTTTCAGTTGGTATAAGAGCCATACTTGATCTTAGGACGAAACCCTAGAAATGGATGTTAGTATAGGACAAACCAGTTTTTCTTTCAGTTATATACCGATCGTGCATTTCCTCTTATGCAAGGCTTCTCTATTGTTACTGACTTGCTGACCCTTCTTCCCTTTGAAACGTGCAGATGACAAGCCTTGGACCCTCGCTTGGACCGTTGAGCAGCATGCCCAAGGCAGAGTTCACCTATGAGGGACAGGAGTTCCCAGGCTTTCCGTACACCCTGCGTCATGTTTTGGGAGTACTCAGAGTGCCTGTCGAGGAGATCAAGTACACCTGCACTGGAGCACCTGACTCAGAAGGTGGAATCAAGGGTTATGTGGTCACTCACCTGGAGATCCCTGCAAGTCAGACTTTGCCCTCAGTACCAGCTCTCTTGGAGATGACAGTCGAGGACTCAATCGAGGAAGGAATCCAGGCTGTGTCACTCAAGGCGCTGCGTGAAGTGATGAAGATCGCTTACGAGCACCTTCACAACATAGAGTTTCATCTTCTTCCCCAGGCCCTAAACTTTCTCCTCACACCAGAGCAGCAGGATGACCTGGTCAGACCGATCATCCTAGCTGAGTCTAGTCTTTGCAACCGTGCCTCCGCCGCTCACCTCTTTGAGCAGAACCGCTACATAGAGCACCTGGAGAAGAAGAGACGCCTCGACCACAACACTCTGATGGAGTACTAGGAGTTCTACAAGTAGGAAGCTAAGGAGAAAGAAGGACTCGAGGCTACCATCGCCCAGCTGAAGGACAAGCTCGCACGTCAGGCGAGGGCTCACAAAGCCGAGGTTGCTGACCTGTGAGACAAGGTTGAGGACATTGGGCTATGAAACTACTACCTTGATGCAAGAGTTCTCCAGCTGGAATGAGAAAAGATGGACAAGGACAAGGAGATCAGAGAACTACAGAAGAGAAGATGGGAAGATGGCAAGAGCAACTTCACCATGCAGTGTGAGAAGTCAATGCTCGTCGAAGCCCTAAAGAAAGCAGAGACAAAAGCATAGTGCAACCAAGGCCATCTGATTGCCCTGATGATTCAGAATGAGACGTTGGTGGACTAGTACAAGAGACTCAAGACAACTTGGAAGAATGCCGATAAGAGACGTTGCCAGCAGTACGCCGAGTTGCG
This sequence comes from Bothriochloa decipiens, assembly GCA_023333625.1. NCBI lineage: Eukaryota > Viridiplantae > Streptophyta > Magnoliopsida > Poales > Poaceae > Bothriochloa > Bothriochloa decipiens. Next base: position 28,086,095 of record CM041639.1, on the reverse strand, counting down.
TGACCTACTTCCTCTGTCTACCAGGCATGAGAATCCCTTTAAGGAAACTTTCCAGATTGGCCAGACTCTCTTGAGGCACGACCACTGTCTAGCTCCCACCAACCTGCCGCTTACCAAGGAGTTCAGAGAAGCTCAGGCTTATTTGAAGCACCTTCACATGTCATAGGAGGAGTTGACCGTTCTTGGCAACCGTTTTCACCCAGTAGTATACAACACACCAATGTACGAGTCAGAGTAGTGTGGACCCTGCGTGGCCACGTCATGAGTTAGAGTTGAGTTAGTTTTTATCTAAGAGTTCTGATGTACCCTCTAGGAGTTACCTTCTCGTAGTGCGAGTCTCGCACGTCATCTAGCGTAGCTGCTACAGATGATGCCATGTAATGCAAACCATGTAATAAATGATCAATCTTATCGTAGTTTATGGCTTTTATTGCTTCTTTGTATGAATGTTGGATAGATTAAATGTTTTTCCTTAAATCGTCAAAATCATTTAATTATATTTAACCAATAAGTACTAAACAGTTGTCGACCCATGTTGCAGATGTCTGCACGTTGCTCCGCACGTCTGGGCAACCATCCGCCTCCACCCGAGCCCGAGCTTGGGTGTGGAAGACGCTATGGACGAAGGGGAGGTCGTGTTCCACCCATCGACCTCAACCAGGGTGGGAACGATCGTGAGCGGACCCCACCAGCTGGAGGTGCTACTGGAGGAGGTGATGCAAATGCAATGGGCCTCCACCTCGACCGAACCCTCCGCCGTAGCCGATACCGCCACCGCCACCACCGCCAAACCTGGCGAAAGTGATGGCACAATAGACACAGCTGCTTGCTGCTTTGGTCAATGGTGCCAATCACGGCTTTGGAGGAAATCCGAATGACTTCTAGAGGAAACTTGAGGGTTTTTTGAAGCTCAGGCCACCCACTTTCAATGGCACCTACAAGGAACCGCTTGAAGCTGATGATTGGCTTCGCGAGATCGAGAAAAAGCTGGAGCTTCCCACTTGTACCCCTGAGGAGTGAGTCGGTATCGCTGCTCACCACCTCACCGGAGCTGCAAATTCCTGGTGGGACAGCTACCGCCAAGCCCATGAGGACCCCGATCACATCACCTGGGATGAGTTCACAGATGAGTTCATCGAGTACCATGTTCTTGAGGGAGTAATGGAGCAGAAAGAGGAGGAATTCCGCAACCTCACCCAGAAGGGATGTGACATCTGTGAGTACACCAACACTTTCACTAGTTTGTTGCGCTATGCACCTCTACATGTCACGACTTCTGAGAAGGAGAAGATCACGCAGTACAGGAAGGGTCTGAATCCCAAGATCAAGGTAGCCCTGGGAGGCACCAAGAGTCACACCCTTCAAGACATGATCGATCGTTGCATTCAGATCGAGAAAGACCAGAAGGAGGCAGGAGAAATGTCCAAAAGGGAGAAGAAGAAATCTGAGGGCTTCTACCGTGACCATGAGCGTAAGAGGTTCCATCGGGACAAGACGTCTAGCCGTCCTCTTTACGACAAGGACTCTGCCTATGGCTTAGGTAAGAGTGGTGTCGCCTACTTGCTGACCACCCACGCTCTCCCTGTGACCATCGCTCCCGCGACTGTTACTCTCGTGACCACCGCTCTCGTGAACGTGCTGGGAAGGATCGCTACCCCCGTGAGCACTCATCGCAGCCACGTCACAGGACCGATCACTCTGCACCTACTCGTACTACGCCAAACTCAGGCAGCTGGAAAGCTGCTGTGCCAACCCCTACAGACAGTGTGCCGTTCACTTGCTTTGGTTGTGGCAAACCTGGCCACAAGGTGTATGACTGTCCTGAGAAGACACCCGCACCTGCTGAACCCAAGTCTCAATACCGTGGATCTGCAAGCCATGGTCGTCTCACGCACATGAATGCAGAAGAAGCTCAAGCTGCCCCAGATGTTGTGTACAGTATGTTTCTTGTTAATGGCATTAAAGCATTCGTTCTATTTGATTCTGGAGCTACATGTTCATACATCTCATCTAAGTTTGCACGAGAGAGTAAGATACCTATCACTCCACGTTTGGAGCCTATAGTCACCAGCTCTCCTCTTGGCGAGATGAGAAGCACCCATATCTGTAAGGGAGTGAAGCTTTCTATCGAGGGTCTAACCTTTCAAGCTAACCTTACCCTTCTACCATCAAATGGTTTGGATGTCATCCTAGGCATGGATTGGCTTACCGAGCACAAGGGTTTGATCTCTTGTTCACCCAGATATGTTTAGATAATTCACCCTTCTGGCCAAGCAGTTAGATGTACACCTCAGAAGGATAAATCAGTATCTGTTTTATGTGCCCTGAATGTACTCAAGTCGCAGGGAGAATCTTAGAAAAAGGAGAAGGCTCTCGCCGATGTCCCCGTTGTCAGGGAATATGAGGATGTGTTTCCAGGGAATTGCCCAGCATGCCACCTGACCGAGATGTTGAGTTCATCATTGATCTTGTGCCAGGAACCGGTCCCATCTCCAAGCGACCGTATCGCATGTCAGTGGATGAGCTAGAAGAGCTCAAGAAGCAGTTGAAGGAACTTTCCAATAAGGGCTTTATCAGGCCTAGCGCTTCGCCCTTGGGATCGCTTGTTCTATTAGTGAAAAATAAAGATGGTTTGATAAGGATGTGTGTTGATTACCGCAATCTCAACACCGTCACTATCAAGAACAAGTATCCTCTACCAAGGATCGATGACTTGCTTGATCAGCTTCGTGGTGCTAAGTACTTCTCGAAGATTGATCTCAGATCTGGTTATCATCAAATGAAGATTCAGGAAGAAGACATTCCCAAGACAGCTTTTGTCACACGCTATGGGCAGTATGAGTTCACTGTTGTATCCTTCGGTCTCACAAATGCCCTGGCCTATTTCATGAATATGATGAACAAGGTGTTTATGGATGATCTTGATTGGTTTTTTGTGGTTTTCATTGATGACATTCTGATTTATTCACCTACTACCGAAGAACATGAAGCACATTTGAGGATAGTGCTCGAGAAGTTGTCCCAACACCAGCTCTATGCTAAGTTCAGCAAATGTGAGTTCTGGCTTGAAGAAGTTGCTTTTCTTGGTCATGTACTCTCAGCAGACGGAGTTTCTGTAGATCCTACAAAGATAGAGGCTGTAAAAGAATGGGAACAACCTCGCAATGTGTTCGAAATCAGGAGTTTCTTGGGATTGGTAGGTTACTATCACCGATTCATTGAGAACTTCTCGAAGATAGCTCGTCCTATGACAAATCTCCTGAAGAAGATCAACGAGTTTGAATGGACACCTGAGTGTGAACACAGTTTCCAAACTCTAAAGGAGAAGCTAACCACCACGCCTATCCTAGCCTTACCTGATATCACCAGCGACTTTGTCATCTACTGTGATGCCTCTCGCCAAGGACTAGGCTATGTGCTGATGCAGAATGGAAAAGTTATTGCTTATGCTTCCCGACAGCTGAAGGAGCACGAGCAACGATACCCCACTCACGATCTTGAGCTAGCAGCTGTTGTGCACGCTCTAATGATCTGGAGGCACTATCTTATTGGCAACAAGTGTGATATATACACCAATCATAAGAGCTTAAAGTGTTTCTTCACTCAAGAAGATCTGAATATGAGACAGCGCAGATGGCTAGAGCTAATCAAGGACTATGACATGGAGATTCACTATCATCCAGGAAAAGCGAATGTAGTCACTGATGCTCTTAGTCGCAAGACGTATTGTCATGCTCTGTTCATATCAACCCTGCCAACTGAATTGAAGAAAGAGATTGAAGATCTCCATCTTGAGATAGTACCCCATGGCCTGTTGCATGAACTTGGCATCGAGTATAATCTCACCAAGCGAATTCGTGAAACTCAGAAGAGTTCTGAAGAAATGGAGTACGTACGTGGGTTGATGAAGCTAGGCTATAGCCCTAAATTCAGAGAAGATGAGCAGGGAACCATCTGGTTCAAGGACAGAATCTATGTACCAGCAATCCTGCTTTGCGTAAGGAAATTCTGTCAGAGGCACATGACTCTAAGTATTGCATCCATCCTGGTGGTGCAAAGATGTATCAAGATGTGAAGAAGCATTTCTGGTGGAAAGGCATGAAGTCAGACATTGCAAGACATGTGGCTGAATGTGACATCTGTAACAGAGTCAAGGCCGAACACAAAAGACCCGCCGGATTACTCAAACCACTCGATGTTCCTGAATGGAAGTGGGAAAGCATATCTATGGACTTTATCGTGGGATTACCTCGATCCCCGCAAGGTCATGACTCCATATGGGTAATAGTCGACCGTCTGACGAAGGTAGCACATTTTATACCAGTCAGAACTACAATACGCGCAGAGCAGTTGGCAGATTGGTACATCAAGGAGATTCTGAGGCTTCATGGAGCTCCTAAGAGTATTGTGTCGGATCGTGGACCCCAATTCATGTCCCAATTCTGGCAAGCTCTTCACGAGTCCATTGGGACTGACCTTGATTACAGCACTGCTTATCACCCACAAACAGATGGTCAAATAGAGAGGTTGAATCAGATTCTTGAAGATATGCTTCGTGCCAGTGTTCTCAAATATGGAACAGATTGGTAGAAGTGTCTGTTGTTTGCCGAGTTCTCTTACAACAACAGCTACCAGGCAAGCATCAAGATGTCACCCTTCCAGGCTTTTTATGGCAAACCATGTAGCACCCCGTTGATGTGGGACCACCACGGCGAAAGAGCAGTCTTTGGCCCCGCCAAGATCAAGGAAGCCGAAGAAGGAGTAGCTCAAGTCAGAGAGAACTTGAGGATCGCCCAAAGCCGATAGAAGAGCTATGCCGACAAAAGGCATCGAGACCTTGAGTTCGAAGTTGGGGATTTGGTCTACCTCAAAGTGTCTCCACTTCGTGGTACAGTCAGATTCCACGTAAAAGGAAAGTTGGCCCCAAGATATGTTGGACCGTATCGTATCTGTCAGAGAGTGGGGAAGCTTGCATACAAGCTTGAACTACCTCCCGAGTTAACAGGAGTACATCCCGTATTTCATGTCTCACAGCTACGCAAGTGCTTAAGGGTACCAGAAGAGGAAGCAGTCACCACTGATGTGCTTGATATCTAGGATACTCTTGAGTACAAGGAGCACCCAATCAAGATCTTGGGTTATGACACCAAAGAGACCCGAGCAAGTCTATCCCTATGTGCAAGGTTCAATGAAGCAATCACTCTGAACGTGAAGCAACGTGGGAAGATGAGAATCAACTCCTGCTATAGTACCCTTACCTCTTCGAAGGGTATGACACCTCTTAAATCTCGAGGACGAGATTCCAATGAGGAGGAAGGACTGTAACAACCCAAAAATCCGAGCTACAAAATTTTTTTTGATAAAACCCTGAGTGATGTGGTGCACCATGTCATCATCTACCCCCCTTGTTTATGCATCAACCCTAGCATGTCATACAAAGCATTCATGTGATTAAAATTAATTAACATCTCATGTCGATGCTTATGTTTCATATGTTAAAAGTCAATGTTCCAATAGTTTTGTTTTAATGTTTCAATAGCTCAATCATCATGATTGCATCATAAATATTAAGGGGATAATACCCTAACATTATTTGGGCCATGTATACCCACTATTTTGTTGCTCATATTTAGCACATCACATATATATATATGTATATTAATAAATATATTTGGAAATGAAAAAGGAAAAGAAAAAGAAAAGGAAAAAGAAAAGATGAAACCGGCCCGAGCAGCCCAGCCAGCCAGGCCCGCACGCACGCCAGCGCTCGCCCGCGCGACCGCGCGCTGCGCGGCCAGCCCAGCAAGGCGGCCCAGCCGCGCTCGCCCGCTCGCTCACCGTGTATCTACGACTGATGGAAATAGGCTTAAGTAAGTGACGATAATTGGAGAAGAGTAGTCCCCAATGTCTCCAAAGATTGGACTATCCTTTTGGAGTCCGCGCGCCACGCCGTCGCCCCCGCAGCCGCTGACGATGGGGCCCCGCAGTGAGACCCACATGTCGTAAGCGCCGGTGAGGTCACCCGACCGACCGCGCGCGCCCGTGTCAATGCTGTTCCCCGGCGTCGCCCCTAAGCAACCTGCCTTGACCACTCAATCCCATGTCGCCTCGCATCGACACGCGCCCGCAAGCCACCTGGACCGACCAGCCGGCACAAAGTACCCACGGCCGCAGGCGAGATTCTCTGTGTGCGCACGCACCTGCACTGCCGTTGCAGTGGAACACTGCCTCCGTGAAGAGCTTTGACACCCAGTGCTACCTAGCCCCCCTCTCACTGCTCTCTGGACCCAGACCGAGCCCCAGCTGCTGACCTGGACCCCCTTAACCGCTTGATCGAGCCGGAGCCATGATCGGTTGTCCGCCGGCCACCTACCTCCAAGTCCGCCCTATAAAGCAAGCACCCCGGCACCCTAGGGTTCCCAGGCCGCCGCCACAGCTCTGGTGGAGCTCAATTCCATCTTGCCAGCCTCAATTGGAGGAGAAGTGAAGAAAGGGGGAAGAAGGGAGTCGGGGAGGAAGAAGAGGCCGCCGCCAGAGTTGGGGAAGAAGACCGCCGTCACCGACCCGAAGTTGTTGCTGTTGTGTCGGGAGCAAGAAGGAGGACCAGTACCGTGAGCCGGAGCCGCTTGGACTTGTACTTCACCTCCATCCTCTTCAATCCGTCGGTGAGCACCGCCATCGCCGCTCACCAGAACCCCCGCCTTGCTTCTTGGTCATGGCGCTCCGCCGTGAGCGCGTAGGCCCAGGTCGCTGCTGACCTCGCTGGACACCCGCACACACGCACGAGACCAGCCAAGCCTCCTTGGACCACGGTCTCGGGAGGATGCCGGAGCGGAAGCCGTCCTGTCCATCGCCGCGCGCTGAGCGCCGCCGCGGCGAGATCACTCTGCCACCTCTCTGTCGAACCTCACCCTCCATTGATCCTAGATCCGCGCTCGCCTTGATGAGACAGACTCCATGCGCACCCTAGCTCCGCGATTGCCTCATTGGAGCACTGAGCCGAGCCATCATGCCAATGCCTTGCCCGCGCGCTGCTGCTCCAGAGCGCCGCCGTTTGCCATCGTTTACCCGCCGCCTCCGGTCGCCTCGAAGTGCAAGAGCTCGACGACCAGTCCCGCCATGACTTGCTGTGTCGACTGGATAAGAAAGTGGAGGCCGTGGACCCTCCCGGAGTGCCGTAGCCGTGCACCGTGGACACGCCGGAGCTCCGTCGTGGGAGTTGCTGTCCGCGCGGACTCCGCCGTGTGTTTTGGTCACCGCCGGCGCTTCGGACAGGTGCCGCGTGACTCTAATCGCACATCTACGCAGTCAATTGAAGTGGGAGTGACTCGGTGTAAGGAGTGCACCAAGCACCGCCGCCGTCGAGTAGCCGCCCCGCCGCGGAGATTGTCACCAGAAGCCAAGCCGCCGCCTTGAAGCCCATCATCTTATCCGCCGTGAAGTCCCGAAGTCGTTGGGCAAGATAATGTGGCCGGAGATCCACCGTGGCGCCGGGAATTTGAGTTTTCGTTGCCGCCGGTGAATAGTCCTGTTAGGCTGAAGGAGAGGGAGGAAGGAGATGAGTTGGTGAACCGGAAGATGGACGCGGTGTACATGAACCTGAGTGGCTGCCAGTGGGACCAGGCTGAGTCGGTGTACCATGGAATCGAGCCGTGAACCGCGTGGACCCGAGAACTTGCCTGTGCACCCGGCTCACGTGGAAAGAGATGCTGACAGTGGACCCCAAGGACGCTGGTGCACCGTGGACCAGAAGCGGTGGACCGAGCCCGTTGTGGATTCAGCGTGGTGATGTGGCAGCACCAGAGCGTGCCACGTGGTGGGCCTGGCCCGGCCCATATCCGGCCCACTCGGCCCATAACGGCCCGTTAACGGCCTAGTGGGGCCCACCTGTCAGTTGACCGTTGACCGTTGACTGCTGACGTCAGCAGTGACGTCACCCTGGACCCACCCGTCAGACCTCTGTTGACTTGGTCAATGATGACGTCAGCATGACGTCATCCGCCACGTCAGCATGACGTCAGTCGCTGTGTTGACTCTGTTGACCCGCATGTGACACGTGGCCCAATCAGAAGCTGCCACGTGTCAGCACCAGATAAATCGGCCCTTTTTCTTTTTCAGAAATTGGTTAAATCTTTGAAAATTCATAACTAATTCATACGAGCTCAGAAAATTATGATCCACATATCCAAATTTTCTATAAATCAAGCCCTATCTATCTAGGCTATGTTTGAGTGCGTTTGGATCTTCTATTTTGCATTCATTCTTTATGCTAATCTATAGGGGTCGCTTCCGCGACCGTTAAATCTCGTTACAGGCTCGAGCGAGGACAAGTCTGACGACAGTGACTACCAGGAGAAGTCCAACAACCACGTCAGTGAAGGTGCCACACACCACCCAACCTCATAGATCCCATTACGCATGGCAATTATAGTATGGCTAGTGCTTTAAATTCATGTTGCTATAATGCTATGCCTGTGCTAGGATTGCATGATAGATTATTTACTTGATGAGCCCTACCTTGTTGTAAACTTTCACCTGCTTAGCCGTAGTTATGTTAGCCACTTGCTTATCTGCTATAATTATATTTCTACACTTCACTCGCTTATATTTTGATGCGACGTGATGAACCCGGAAAAGGCCTGGAGGGTGCCAGGCTAGATGTGCGAGTTGATGGGTCAGATGGGCATGTGAGCTGATGATGTTGTATCCGGGTTTGGGGTGGAGCTTACGGCAGGGGGTAGGGTGAGGGTTGAGTCGATCGAGTCAGGATCTACGATGAGCTTTTGGAGCAAGTCTTGTTGGGGAATGGATCTGGACATTCCCATGAGAGGAGCCTGTGGCGGGCTAACTGAGATGTGATGGTGGTCTTTGGGTGTGATCCTCTGAGAGGTGGAGCCCGGGATGAAGGTGCCGTGGTAGCACGTTAAAGATAAACCCTGACGAAGATATCCCGGTTTGGTCAAATTTAGGAACTGCTGCGCTGGTATCCGGACCTTAGGAATCTCTTGCTTTCCACTCGCTCTCCATGGGGGGGAGACGGCCGAACCGCTGGATAGATCGATGGCACTACTACTAGGCGAGAAGTGATAGGAAGGTATATGCACGGGATGGAGCTAACACACTACCGAGACGATCATGGCACCCCCTTCGGGAGTGGGTACATGGCATGGCATCCTCTACGGGAGCGGATACATGCTCTCTTCACAGTTCCATCGGTCCAGAGCTGGATGGTAGAATGGCATTGTTCTATGGCAGTAGGCGTCCGGAATCTGCCTAGGTGGTGATCAACACCGAGGATGGTTATCTAGTGGATTAGTGAAACCTCTGCAGAGTGTATAGTTGATCGATCGATACATATGCCAATTCTTTGGCTGTGGACCTTTCCTGTGTTCCGCATGCACCGGACTAGTGAGCGGAGTGTTCTCCCTTCCCCTGAGTATGTATTCCGGCCGTGAGCCAGGTCGAGGGCTGCGGGCCGCTGAGGCAAGCCAAGAGGGAGTTGGCTTGTCGACCAGAGTCTAAGAGTCTGTTGGAGGAGATGGGATGATGCTACAGATATGGATGGAGATGGATGATGGGAATGGGAATGTGTTTAACACATTATTATTTTATTATTTAAATACTCGAATAATGCCTAGGAAAAATCCCAGCCTTATAGGTTCCTTTTGAGATATCCTTATTTTTGCATCCACTTTCGCAAAGCAATGCATAGGATGGGAGTGTGGCCAGTTCAAATCGTATTGAAAATTTGGTTTCAGGTTCAAGGAGTGAGTACTCTTCTGGGGAGTACAGCGATTGAGGGTTTCGTGCCTACGCTCAAGTTGGAGAGAAGATGAAAGCTTCCGTACCTCAAGCTTTTACTGTTATGCTGCATGAACTCTGATTTCGCCCTGTGGCGATGTAATAAGTTATTGTAACTCTCTCTATTCTGCACTCTTTTGTTCGATGTATGAATTATGGATTTCAACTGTTATCGGGTAATGTGATTTGAATGGTCATATTACACTCCGACACTGTGGATTTTCCTTCGCGAAAATCAAGGTCGTTTCACTCGGGCCCTAATCTGAGCCGGTCATCGCGAAACGGACGGTCCTCAATGGCCCGTAATGCTTCGGGCTGGCGTTTTTACAGAAAACCCCCTGGGCTTCGGGGTATTCCTTTAAGAGACATTGGCGTATTTCCAGAAATACGTTTTCTTCCTTTGAAAACGTAGTTTTATTTATTCAGATTCAAAGTACGCTTTGACCTTTAGAAAGCGTGTTTTCCCTATAGCTGAGCCAAAGTACGTTTTCTCCTCAGGAAAACGTATTTATTTTTTTAGATTCAAATTAGTTTTTAGTTTATTTACAACTTTGCCACTGGATTCAAATGCTTATAACTTCTTCATTTTAACTTCGATTTGACCCGTTCAACTTGCGTTAGTTTTGTAATTTCGTAATCTACACAGTGGTGTCATTACTAGTATATTTTGTAGACTTTAGTTTTTGAGTTATATTAAAGTTATTTATTTATCTATAAGAAATCTTCAAAAATCCATAACTTAGCCGTTTTAATTTCGATTTCAATGAACCTGACGTCTGTGTGATCGTAGCAATGAGTAGAAGAGTTTTATAGACCTTTTATTCTATTTTGTTGTGTTTGGTGTACTGTTCCTCTAATAGCTCTTTGTTTGCCTTGTGTATGTATGCTCGATTGGCTTGATTGGTGTTGAATGTTATCATTGATCGAGTTCAGACGGTGAGGGCT
>CM041639.1:28061918-28075249 GCA_023333625.1 Bothriochloa decipiens | reverse complement strand
TGAAAATTTGGTTTCAGGTTCAAGGAGTGAGTACTCTTCTGGGGAGTACAGCGATTGAGGGTTTCGTGCCTACGCTCAAGTTGGAGAGAAGATGAAAGCTTCCGCACCTCAAGCTTTTACTGTTATGCTGCATGAACTCTGATTTCGCCCTGTGGCGATGTAATAAGTTATTGTAACTCCCTCTATTCTGCACTCTTTTGTTCGATGTATGGATTATGGATTTCAACTGTTATCGGGTAATGTGATTTAAATGGTCATATTACACTCCGACGCTGTGGATTTTCCTTCGCGAAAATCAAGGTCGTTTCACTCGGTGCCCTCATCTGAGCCGGTCATCGCGAAACGGACGGTCCTCGATGGCCCGTAACGCTTCGGGCTGGCGTTTTTATAGAAAACCCCCTGGGCTTCGGGGTATTCCTTTAAGAGCCATTGGCGTATTTCCAGAAATACGTTTTCTTCCTTTGAAAACGTAGTTTTGTTTATTCAGATTCAAAGTACGCTTTGACCTTTAGAAAGCGTATTTTCCCTATAGCTGAGCCAAAGTACGTTTTCTCCTCAGGAAAACGTATTTATTTTTTAGATTCAAATTAGTTTTTGGTTTATTTACAACTTTGCCACTGGATTCAAATGCTTATAACTTCTTCATTTTAACTTCGATTTGACCCGTTCAACTTGCGTTAGTTTTGTAATTTCGTAATCTACGCAGTGGTGTCATTACTAGTATATTTTGTAGACTTTAGTTTTTGAGTTATATTAAAGTTATTTATTTATCTATAAGAAATCTTCAAAAATCCATAACTTAGCCGTTTTAATTCCGATTTCAATGAACCTGACGTCTGTGTGATCGTAGCAACGAGTAGAAGAGTTTTATAGACCTTTTATTCTGTTTTGTTGTGTTTGGTGTACTGTTCCTCTAATAGCTCTTTGTTTGCCTTGTGTATGTATGCTCGATTGGCTTGATTGGTGTTGAATGTTATCATTGATCGAGTTCAGACGGTGAGGGCTTTACTAGAGAGCAAGGTTACTTCGAGGATCAGCAGGACCAGCAAGACTTTGTGAATCAAGGCAAGTATAGCATGGATCATCCTTGTTACCTATACACTCTAAATAACATTACATATGCATGTGTCCATTTGATGACCTAGAAACTTAACTAGGAGTTGATATCTTGATTCCTTGATACCCTTGGGTTGTATTGGGAAGTCATAATGCTAGTGTTTAATGAATATCATGATCTCATGACTTGATGAGTATGCCATGAACAGTGATAATGACTATTAACAACATGAGAGCTATTCGGTAATGGACCCTCCGGGATTTAACATACAACTGGGAGGGCTATATGGCTCTGGCTTTAGCTCAGTATGAAGCTCTTTTCTAGCTTGTTAGAGGTTCCCTTTATGGCGCAAGAGGGGTGTGTTCGGGTCGGGTGTAGTTAGACCCCTGTCTATATGTGTATAGGCTGCGGTTGTGTGCCATTTAGAAGGGGGAATACTACATCTGTAGGGCGCAAAAACCTTAGCGGCCCTAACTTGTTAGATAATCTTTCTAAAGGATTCATAGTGTACCCTGTCTGCTCTCCTTGGTGGAGTTTTGGGAGTTATAAACCCGGGCATATGGGCAACACGACTCACAGTGAAAGTGTACACCTTTGCGTAGAGTTAAACCGATATATCGTCCGTGCCCTACGGTTAGGGTGGCCTTGGAATCTTTACATCGATGATGATCTCTTATGACGGTGTTAGTTGTTTATTTACTTACTGTTGTGTTTACTATTCATTTATGTCACATTGATCATGATGGTTATGGGAAACACTTGCTACCTTGATGCCAGTTAATTGCTTAAACTTGATTATATGATAAAAGCTAAATGCAGTCAAACCGGTGTTGGCTTAATTAAGCCTCATTAACCCATGGTATGCTTGTTGAGTACGGTTGTGTACTTATGCTTGTTTTACTTTCAATTCTTTTGGAAAATCCTGGATGGGTAACAGATGAAGATTGGAGTAAGAGTTACCGTGATGAGTACTAGGCTTGGTGTTCACCAGTCAACGTGTCCCTGTGAGGTGGCTTCCGCAAGATATTTATCTTAGATTTTTATTTATGCGCAGGACTCTGATATAAATATTTGTTCGCTATGTAATAAACAGGGTAATGATACTTTATAATTTATCATCTTATATGTGCGACTTGTTCTTGGGGCGCATATAAGGCTATTTATACACTCTATATTTTGCCCTTAAAATTGGGGTGTGACAAATTTGGTATTAGAGCAGTGTTGACTGTAGGACGCTAGCCTAGGTAGAATGGTCATTCTAAGGTTTAGAAGGTTCCAAAGAAAAACCTTGTTCCATAAGCCTTGGTATTTTCTCCTCCACTATATCCCTACCTTTATATTTACCTCCTCCTTGAGGCTTATTTGAAAAGTCATTTTCCTCATCAACTCCTTGCTTTGATATTCTTTTAGAATCTTATCTTACCTCCTTCTCGTGTTATTTAGAAAGTAAGCTTTAGGATCTCTACCTTAATAGGACGAGAACGATAGTATCGCGAGTCAAGTTCTAGTCGTGTCATTCTAGTGTTTGTGAACTATGAGTGCTTGGTGAATTGTGATTATGTAATACGGATGATTTAGATCTTTGTGTGATTGCTGGAGCTTTGTGGCATGTCCACAAGTTCCTTAGTTAAGGATGCTTAGTTTGGAGTTTGAATAAATTAAGTTTGAGTTGGTCTATCTTGTCTCTCTTTGCTATTTTCTGGAGCAGCCTGTGATATTTTAGATGTATCTCAATATTGGTTTGTCCAATGGTAATGAAACTTTTCTGGGAGTAACTAGGCTTCATTATCTTTCTAATCCCACAGGAATCATGTCATTATCTGTTCTGAGTTGAGAGTTATGACTACTGCAATCTGGTGAACTGTGCTGTCAGGAAGTTCTAAACAGTTTCTGTTATTTGATTTATTTGATGACCTTAATGACAGAATCTGACCTTGAGAGCTGAATAGAAGTTGTAGATAATTTCCTAATCTTTCCAACCATGTATACCACGTCTCTGTTTCACTTATAGAACTCTAGTGATGACTGATTTAGTTCACTGCTAAAATTGAAACTCGCCCAGAAATTTTTAGTTTTGTAATCCTTATCATTATATAAGTGATTTGTATTCTGAATAATCTCTAAGCTTTGATTTGTTGCAAAACAGATGGCTGCTCATGGTGGTAGAGGTAACCGTGGTAGAGGTCATGGTGCTGGACACATCACCAATGAGGAAATGAGGGAGGCTCAAATGCAGTTGATGCAGACTATGAACCAGTTTGTGCAGGCTATGCAAGCTGGAGGTTTACCGCATGCTCAACCACCAAGGGATAAACGCAAGGACTTTATACAAGGTCATCTCCCTGTGTTTACTCACTCCACCAATCCTTTGGATGCTGAAGACTGGTTGCGTGCGGTGGAGAAACAGTTGAATCTCGCACAGTGCAATGATGATGAGAATGTACTGTATGCTTTAGGGCAACTCCAAGGAGCTGCTCAGACTTGGTGGGAGTCATACCAAGCTGCACATCCTAATAATGCTCCTGTTCTTACCTAGGAGAGATTCAAAGAAGATTTCTTGGCTCGTCACATTCCAGAAGTTCTAAAGAAGCAGAAGGCAGAGGAGTTTAGGAATCTCAAAATGGGTACTATGACTATGAGTGAGTACCATGCTAAGTTCGAGGAGTTAGCTCGCTATGGCCCCCATGAAGTGATAAGGGATGTCGATAAGAGGTGTCACTTCCTCAATGGCATTTACTATGAACTCCGGTTGCAGTTGAAGGGCAACAAGTATGACACATTTGAGGAGTTGGTTAACAGTGCTATCGTGCTGGATAATGAACGTCTGGCACAGGATAAGAAGAGGAAGGCGAATGGACAGGGTTTAGGAAGTAACTCCCATTTCCGTGCCAACTCCCATCAAGGTTACAAGCAGAAGTACCAGGGACCACTCAGTCAGTGGAATCAGGGTCATAACCAACAGAACTGGAATAGGAATCAACGCCCACCCTATCAGCAGAATCATAATAACTACCACACTCCATGTCTCACTGCTCCTAATAACACACCTCTGAAGAATGGTGGTCCTAGTACTCCTATAAGGTGTTTTGTATGTGGAAAGGAGGGACACATGTCTTTTAATTGTCCAGATAACAAGATGAATCAGCAGACTCCTCAGCGGCAGAATAGCAATCAGAAGCCGCAGTACGGGAAGGTTCATCATGTATCCATTGAGACCGCTCAGGAAGCATCAGAAGTTATGCTGGGTACGTTCACCATCAACTCTATCTCTGCTACTGTACTTTTTGATTCTGGAGCTTCACATTCATTTATCTCGCAAGCATTTGTTAGAAATCATAGCATACCAGTTGTAGCCATGAAGAACCAAATGGTAGTTAATTCACCAGGGGGTGCTATACCAGCGTCTTACTACTACCCCTTAACTAAGTTTCACTTAAGGGGGGGTAGACTTCTCAGTTAATCCTGTTGTGCTAAATGCATCTGGAATTGATTTAATTTTGGGGTTGGATTGGATGGAAGCTCACCAAGCGGTGATAAAGTGTAAAGAGCGGGTTGTGAAACTGACTACACCAAAAGGAGATAGAACTAATGTTGGTGTCAGAGTACAAGCACCACCTACAGCCACTCTAAATCAGCTTGATGACAATGCAGATCCTCATTCTCAAGTGGTGGAGGAATTCCCAGATGTGTTCCCCGATGAATTACCAGGTATGCCACCTGACCGTGACATTGAATTTATTATTGAGTTATTACCTGGCACTGCACCCATAGCTAAACGTCCATATAGAATGGGGGTAAATGAACTAGAAGAACTTAAGAAACAACTAAAAGAACTAGAAGAGAAAGGTTTCATTTGTCCTAGTGCATCACCTTGGGGTTCTCCTGTGATTTTTGTCGATAAGAAGGATGGTACTAAATGGATGTGCGTGGATTATCGTTCACTCAATGAGGTTACCATCAAGAACAAGTACCCTTTGCCCAGGATTGATGATTTGTTTGATCAGTTGAGAAGTGCCTATGTGTTCTCTAAGATTGAATTACGTTCTGGTTATCATCAATTGAAGATTCGGAATTCAGATATACCAAAGATAGCATTCACTACCAGGTATGGGTTGTATGAGTACACCGTCATGTCTTTTGGGTTGACCAATGCACCAGCCTACTTCATGTATATGATGAATAAGGTGTTTATGGAGTATCTGGATAAGTTCGTAGTGGTTTTTATTGATGATATTTTGGTTTTCTCCAAGACAAAGAAAGAACATGCAGAACATTTAAGGTTAGTCCTTCATAATCTTAGGGAGCATAAGCTTTATGCGAAGAAGAGCAAATGTGAATTCTGGTTGGAGGAAGTCTCTTTCCTCGGTCATGTCGTTTCTAATGGTGGAATAATAGTTGATCCAAGCAAAGTGACGAATGTGCTAGATTGGGAGCCACCTGCAGATGTCAGTGAGGTTCGTAGTTTTCTTGGTTTGGCTGGTTATTACAGAAGGTTCATTGAAGGTTTCTCTAGAATTGCTAAACCAATGATAGCATTACTATAGAAGAATGTCAAGTTTGTGTGGTCCGACAAGTGTCAAGCCAGTTTTGAAGAACTCAAGGAGAGGCTGACAACAGCTCCGGTGTTGGTACTGCCAGATCTAAGCAAGAAGTTCTTTATCAACTATGATGCATCTCGTTTGGGATTAGGTTGTGTTCTTATGCAAGAAGGTAGAGTCATTACTTATGCTTTGAGGCAGTTGAGGAAACATGAGCTTAATTATCCTACTCATGATCTAGAATTGGCAGCTGTGGTTCATGCTTTGAAGATTTGGCGACACTATCTGATTGGGCACAAGACTGATATTTACACTGATCACAAGAGCTTGAAGTACATTTTTACCCAGTCTGACTTGAACATGACACAACATCGTTGGTTGGAACTGCTAAATGACTATGATTTTGATATGTATTACCATCCTGGTAAGGCAAATGTCGTAGCCGATGCACTTAGTAGAAAGAAATATGCTAATAAGCTTCGTGCAACACCTAAATCTGATGAGTTGTGTTCAGAGTTTGCTCATTTGAATCTTACCCTTGTTACTAATGCTATGGAGATAGAGGTGACACCTACCCTGGAGGAAGAAATTCGCAAGGGTCAGTTGGACGATGAAGACCTACAGTATATAGCAAAGAAGTTAGTGGAAGGTAAAGCACCTAGTTTTCACACTGATGAACATGGTACTTTATGGTATGGCAACCGGATATGTGTTCTAGAGGTAAAAGCTCTTCGTCAGGTGATACTTCGAGAGGCACATGAGTCAGCTTATTCTATTCATCCTAGAAGTACCAAAATGTATATGGATCTCAAGGAGAAATATTGGTGGATAGGTCTGAAGAGGGACGTGGCAGAGTATGTTGTTTTGTGTGATACATGTCAACGTGTGAAGGCCGAACATCAGAGGCCAGCTGGATTATTGCAACCATTGAAGATACCTGAATGGAAGTGGTAAGAAGTCAGTATGGACTTTATAACAGGATTACCTCGTATTCCGAAAGGTTTTGATTCTATTTGGGTAATAGTAGACCGATTGACCAACGTTGCTCACTTTTTGCCCGTGAAGACAAGTTTCGATGGGTCAAAGTTAGCTGAACTGTACATGGAAAGGATTGTTTGTTTACATGGAGTACTGAAGAAGATCGTGTCTGATAGAGGTACTCAGTTCACATCTCACTTTCGAAAAGCAGTGCATAGTTCTTTAGGAACAAAGTTGAACTTTAGTACCGCATATCACCCTCAGACTGATGGTCAGACTGAAAGACTTAACCAGATTTTGGAGGACATGTTGAGGGCTTGTGCTTTACAGTATGGTACAAGTTGGGATAAGAATTTGTGTTATGCAGAGTTCTCTTACAACAACAGTTATCAACAGAGTCTCAAGATGGCACCATTTGAAGCTTTGTATGGGCGTAAGTGTAGAACGCCGTTGTTCTGCAATCAAACTTGGGAAAGTCAGTTGTTTGGGATAGATGTTCTGAGGATCGCCGAAGAACAGGTACGAGTGATTAGAGAGAATCTGAGGATAGCACAATCTTGTCAGAAGAGTTATGCCGATACACGAAGAAGAGAATTGGTATTCAACGAAGGTGACTATGTGTATTTGAAAGTGTCTACTATGAGAAGTGTGAAGAGGTTTAACCAAAAAGGGAAACTTGCATCGAGGTATGTTGGCCCCATTAAAGTTTTAAAGAGATGTGGAGAAGTGGCTTAGCAGTTAGAGTTGCCTGAGAGTTTAGCAGGTGTGCATGATGTGCTTCATGTGTCGCAACTTAAGAAGTGTTTGCGTGTACCTAAGAAGGAGCACTTACCTTTAGAGGAACTTACTATTAAGAATGATCTCACATATGAAGAGTTTCCAGTAAGGATCTTGGATATGGCAGAGAAGGTTATCCGGAGTCGAGTCATTAAGATGTGCAAGGTTCAGTGGAATCGATACTCAGAGGCTGAGGCAACTTGGGAAACTGAGAATGCACTAAGGTAGCTTATCCGCAGTTGTTTGAGTAAGCTCAATCCAATCTCGAGGACGAGATTCTCTTAAGGGGGTAGAATTGTCACACCCTAAATTTTTCATGGTTTCAAAAAGTCAAAATGGTTTGAAAATGCTATTTTTGGTGAGCATGAAAACATAGGCAAAATAATTATTTTTGTGAAATTGAAATCAATCTGGGTCAACCATCATGTTTGTGCATTCATGCTGGTGCATTGCTTTATTGTAATGTTTGGGTTTTGATCTCATTTGATTTAAATTCAAAATCTCTTTTGAAAAAGGTTTGGAAAATGGTTCAAATAAATAGAAAAGGTATTCTTCTTTCCCTCTTCTTGCTTCTCTGTTTTCGGGCTGCTCCTTCATCGCGGCCCAGTCACCAGGCCAAGGCCCTAACCACGTCGTGGCCCGCCTTCCCTCTTCCTTGCCTTGGCCGCGCGGTCACCTCTCCGCATGGGCCGTTGTGCCAGCCCATCTTCCCGTGTTAAGCCGCCACTCCCGTTTTCCTTCTTGGGCCGTAATGGCCGCGGTCCACCAAGGCACAGCACCGCACCCCCCTTCGCCCTTCTTCTCCCCCGAGCCAGAAGCAACCCCGACCGAGCTCTAACACATTGCGACCCCGGTCTCCACCCTGATCCACACCGAGTCCCGGTTGAACCCGTGCCTTTGGGCTATAAAGTCCTCGACCCGCGCCGCAACCAACTTTCCATCTATCCCCGCCATCACCCGTGCCTTCGCTCGGCCACCCCGCAACCCTAGCCGCTAGTGGAGCTCTCCGCCGCGGGTTTCAATTTGCTGCCGTCTCTGCGTACTTTGTGCCGTAAACCATCCCTCCTTCTCACCTCGACCTCCAGAGCACGTTGGTGCATCCAATTGAGCTCAATTGAGCCTAACTTGAGCTATCACCGTTGCAGGTTGCTCAGTCTCCGCCTCTCGCCATCGCACATCGTCCTCGGTCCACGATCGGCTTCATCTTCAAGCTAGGTGAGCGCGGCTCATCCTCATGGACCGAACGCACCTAGTCTCATGACTTCTAGTGCCCCGTAGCGCGAGCTCGATGAACTCCGGCGAGTTCTCCTCATCGTCGGCCATGGTGCCGCCGCGCCCTCATTTTCCCCGACGAGGTCACTCGGTGTAACAACCTGAAAATCCGAGCTACAAAATTTTTTTTGACAAAACCCTGAGTGATATGGTGCAACATGTCATCATCTACCCCCCTTGTTTATGCATCAACCATAGCATGTCATACAAAGCATTCATGTGATTAAAATTAATTAACATCTCATGTCGATGCTTATGTTTCATATGTTAAAAGTCAATGTTGCAATAGTTTTGTTTCAATGTTTCAATAGCTCAATCATCATGATTGCATTAAAAGAGTGATTGGATTTTATTTGGTTTATGTGTTGATTAATAAAAAGGGCAACATAATATTTATTTTGACAAATAAATATTAAGGGATTATTTGGGCCATGTATACCCACTATTTTGTTGCTCATATTTAGCACATCACATATATATATATGTATATTAATAAATATATTTGGAAATGAAAAAGGAAAAGAAAAAGAAAAGGAAAAAGAAAAGATGAAACCGGCCCGAGCAGCCCAGCCAGCCAGGCCCGCACGCACGCCAGCGCTCGCCCGCGCGACCGCGCGCTGCGCGGCCAGCCCAGCAAGGCGGCCCAGCCGCGCTCGCCCGCTCGCTCACCGTGTATCTACGACTGATGGAAATAGGCTTAAGTAAGTGACGATAATTGGAGAAGAGTAGTCCCCAATGTCTCCAAAGATTGGACTATCCTTTTGGAGTCCGCGCGCCACGCCGTCGCCCCCGCAGCCGCTGACGATGGGGCCCCGCAGTGAGACCCACATGTCGTAAGCGCCGGTGAGGTCACCCGACCGACCGCGCGCGCCCGTGTCAATGCTGTTCCCCGGCGTCGCCCCTAAGCAACCTGCCTTGACCACTCAATCCCATGTCGCCTCGCATCGACACGCGCCCGCAAGCCACCTGGACCGACCAGCCGGCACAAAGTACCCACGGCCGCAGGCGAGATTCTCTGTGTGCGCACGCACCTGCACTGCCGTTGCAGTGGAACACTGCCTCCGTGAAGAGCTTTGACACCCAGTGCTACCTAGCCCCCCTCTCACTGCTCTCTGGACCCAGACCGAGCCCCAGCTGCTGACCTGGACCCCCTTAACCGCTTGATCGAGCCGGAGCCATGATCGGTTGTCCGCCGGCCACCTACCTCCAAGTCCGCCCTATAAAGCAAGCACCCCGGCACCCTAGGGTTCCCAGGCCGCCGCCACAGCTCTGGTGGAGCTCAATTCCATCTTGCCAGCCTCAATTGGAGGAGAAGTGAAGAAAGGGGGAAGAAGGGAGTCGGGGAGGAAGAAGAGGCCGCCGCCAGAGTTGGGGAAGAAGACCGCCGTCACCGACCCGAAGTTGTTGCTGTTGTGTCGGGAGCAAGAAGGAGGACCAGTACCGTGAGCCGGAGCCGCTTGGACTTGTACTTCACCTCCATCCTCTTCAATCCGTCGGTGAGCACCGCCATCGCCGCTCACCAGAACCCCCGCCTTGCTTCTTGGTCATGGCGCTCCGCCGTGAGCGCGTAGGCCCAGGTCGCTGCTGACCTCGCTGGACACCCGCACACACGCACGAGACCAGCCAAGCCTCCTTGGACCACGGTCTCGGGAGGATGCCGGAGCGGAAGCCGTCCTGTCCATCGCCGCGCGCTGAGCGCCGCCGCGGCGAGATCACTCTGCCACCTCTCTGTCGAACCTCACCCTCCATTGATCCTAGATCCGCGCTCGCCTTGATGAGACAGACTCCATGCGCACCCTAGCTCCGCGATTGCCTCATTGGAGCACTGAGCCGAGCCATCATGCCAATGCCTTGCCCGCGCGCTGCTGCTCCAGAGCGCCGCCGTTTGCCATCGTTTACCCGCCGCCTCCGGTCGCCTCGAAGTGCAAGAGCTCGACGACCAGTCCCGCCATGACTTGCTGTGTCGACTGGATAAGAAAGTGGAGGCCGTGGACCCTCCCGGAGTGCCGTAGCCGTGCACCGTGGACACGCCGGAGCTCCGTCGTGGGAGTTGCTGTCCGCGCGGACTCCGCCGTGTGTTTTGGTCACCGCCGGCGCTTCGGACAGGTGCCGCGTGACTCTAATCGCACATCTACGCAGTCAATTGAAGTGGGAGTGACTCGGTGTAAGGAGTGCACCAAGCACCGCCGCCGTCGAGTAGCCGCCCCGCCGCGGAGATTGTCACCAGAAGCCAAGCCGCCGCCTTGAAGCCCATCATCTTATCCGCCGTGAAGTCCCGAAGTCGTTGGGCAAGATAATGTGGCCGGAGATCCACCGTGGCGCCGGGAATTTGAGTTTTCGTTGCCGCCGGTGAATAGTCCTGTTAGGCTGAAGGAGAGGGAGGAAGGAGATGAGTTGGTGAACCGGAAGATGGACGCGGTGTACATGAACCTGAGTGGCTGCCAGTGGGACCAGGCTGAGTCGGTGTACCATGGAATCGAGCCGTGAACCGCGTGGACCCGAGAACTTGCCTGTGCACCCGGCTCACGTGGAAAGAGACGCTGACAGTGGACCCCAAGGACGCCGGTGCACCGTGGACCAGAAGCGGTGGACCGAGCCCGTTGTGGTTTCAGCATGGTGACGTGGCAGCACCAGAGCGTGCCACGTGGCGGGCCCGGCTCGGCCCATATCCGGCCCACTCGGCCCAATAACGGCCCGTTAACGGCCCAGTGGGGCCCACCTGTCAGTTGACCGTTGACTGCTGACGTCAGCAGTGACGTCACCCTGGACCCACGTGTCAGACCTCTGTTGACTTGGTCAATGATGACGTCAGCATGACGTCATGCGCCACATCAGCATGACGTCAGTCGCTGTGTTGACTCTATTGACCCGTATGTGACACGTGGCCCAATCAGAAGCTGCCACGTGTCAGCACCAGATAAATCGGCCCTTTTTCTTTTTCAAAAATTGGTTAAATCTTTGAAAATTCATAACTAATTCATACGAGCTCATAACTAATTCATAACTAATTCATAACTAATTCATAACTAATTCATAACTAATCCACATATCTAAATTTTCTATAAATCGAGCCCTATCTATCTAGGCTATGTTTGAGTGTGTTTGGATCTTCTATTTTGCATTCGTTCTTTGTGCTAATCTATAGGGGTCACTTTCGCGACCGTTAAATCTCATTACAGGCTCGAGCGAGGACAAGTCTGACGACAGTGACTACCAGGAGAAGTCCGACAGCCACATCAGTGAAGGTGCCACACACCACCCAACCTCGTAGATCCCATTACGCATGGCAATTATAGTATGGCTAGTGCTTTAAATTCATGTTGCTATAATGCTATGCATGTGCTAGGATTGCATGATAGATTATTTACTTGATGAGCCCTACCTTGTTGTAAACTTTCACCTGCTTACCCGCAGTTATGTTAGCCACTTGCTTATCTGCTATAATTATATTTCTACACTTCACTCGCTTACATTTTGATGCGACGTGATGAACCCGGGAAAGGCCTGGAATGTGCCAGGCTAGATGTGCAAGTTGATGGGTCAGATGGGCATGTGAGCTGATGATGTTGTATCCGGGTTTGGGGTGGAGCTTACGGCAGGGGGTAGGGTGAGGGTTGAGTCGATCGAGCCAGGATCTATGATGAGCTTTTGGAGCAAGTCTTGCCGGGGAATGGATCTGGACATTCCCATGAGAGGAGCCTGTGGTAGGCTAACTGAGATGTCATGGTGGTCTTTGGGTGTGATCCTCTGAGAGCTGGAGCCCGGGATGAAGGTGCCGTGGTAGCACGTTAAAGATAAACCCTGACGAAGATATCCCGGTTTGGTCAAATTTAGGAACTGCTGCGCTAGTATCTGGACCTTAGGAATCTCTTGCTTTCCACTCGCTCTCCATGGGGGGAGACGGCCAAACCGCTGGATAGATCAATGCCACTACTGCTAGGCAAGAAGTGATAGGAAGGTACATGCACGGGATGGAGCTAACACCCTACCGAGACAATCATGGCACCCCCTTCGGGAGTGGGTACATGGCATGGCATCCTCTACGGGAGCGGATACATGCTCTCTTCACAGTTCTAGCGGTCCAGAGCTGGATGGTAGAGTGGCATCGTTCTATGGCAGTAGGCGCCCGGAATCTGACTAGGTGGTGATCAACACCGAGGATGGTTATCTAGTGGATTAGTGAAACCTCTGCAGAGTGTATGGTTGATCGATCGATACATATGCCAATTCTTTGGCTATGGACCTTTCCTGTGCTCCGCATGCACCGGACTAGTGAGCGGAGTGTTCTACCTTCCCCTGAGTATATATTCCGGCCATGAGCCAGGTCGAGGGCTGCGGGCCGCTGAGGCAAGCCAAGAGGGAGTTGGCTTGTCGACCAGAGTCTGAGAGGGTGTTGGAGGAGATGGGATGATGCTACAGATATGGATGGAGATGGACGATTGGAATGGGAATGTGTTTAACACATTATTATTTTATTATTTAAATACTCGATTAATGCATAGGAAAAATCCCAGCCTTATAGGTTCCTTTTGAGATATCCTTATTTTTGCATCCACTTCCATAAAGCAATGCATAGGATGGGAGTGTGGCCAGTACTAATCGTACTGAAAATTTGGTTTCAGGTTCAAGGAGTGAGTACTCTTCTGGGGAGTACAGCGATTGAGGGTTTCGTGCCTACGCTCAAGTTGGAGAGAAGATGAAAGCTTCCG
>CM041639.1:28037797-28061818 GCA_023333625.1 Bothriochloa decipiens | reverse complement strand
TGATAACATTCAACACCAATCAAGCCAATCGAGCATACATACACAAGGCAAACAAAGAGCTATTAGAGGAACAGTACACCAAACACAACAAAATAGAATAAAAGGTCTATAAAACTCTTCTACTCATTGCTACGATCACACAGACGTCAGGTTCATTGAAATCGAAATTAAAACGGCTAAGTTATGGATTTTTGAAGATTTCTTATAGATAAATAAATAACTTTAATATAACTCAAAAACTAAAGTCTACAAAATATACTAGTAATGACACCACTGTGTAGATTACGAAATTACAAAACTAACGCAAGTTGAACGGGTCAAATCGAAGTTAAAATGAAGAAGTTATAAGCATTTGAATCCAGTGGCAAAGTTGTAAATAAACTAAAAACTAATTTGAATCTAAAAAAATAAATACGTTTTCCTGAGGAGAAAACGTACTTTGGCTCAGCTATAGGGAAAACACGCTTTCTAAAGGTCAAAGCGTACTTTGAATCTGAATAAATAAAACTACGTTTTCAAAGGAAGAAAACGTATTTCTGGAAATACGCCAATGTCTCTTAAAGGAATACCCCGAAGCCCAGGGGGTTTTCTGTAAAAACGCCAGCCCGAAGCATTACGGGCCATTGAGGACCGTCCGTTTCGCGATGACCGGCTCAGATTAGGGCCCGAGTGAAACGACCTTGATTTTCGCGAAGGAAAATCCACAGTGTCGGAGTGTAATATGACCATTCAAATCACATTACCCGATAACAGTTGAAATCCATAATTCATACATCGAACAAAAGAGTGCAGAATAGAGAGAGTTACAATAACTTATTACATCGCCACAGGGCGAAATCAGAGTTCATGCAGCATAACAGTAAAAGCTTGAGGTACGGAAGCTTTCATCTTCTCTCCAACTTGAGCGTAGGCACGAAACCCTCAATCGCTGTACTCCCCAGAAGAGTACTCACTCCTTGAACCTGAAACCAAATTTTCAATACGATTTGAACTGGCCACACTCCCATCCTATGCATTGCTTTGCGAAAGTGGATGCAAAAATAAGGATATCTCAAAAGGAACCTATAAGGCTGGGATTTTTCCTAGGCATTATTCGAGTATTTAAATAATAAAATAATAATGTGTTAAACACATTCCCATTCCCATCATCCATCTCCATCCATATCTGTAGCATCATCCCATCTCCTCCAACAGACTCTTAGACTCTGGTCGACAAGCCAACTCCCTCTTGGCTTGCCTCAGCGGCCCGCAGCCCTCGACCTGGCTCACGGCCGGAATACATACTCAGGGGAAGGGAGAACACTCCGCTCACTAGTCCGGTGCATGCGGAACACAGGAAAGGTCCACAGCCAAAGAATTGGCATATGTATCGATCGATCAACTATACACTCTGCAGAGGTTTCACTAATCCACTAGATAACCATCCTCGGTGTTGATCACCACCTAGGCAGATTCCGGACGCCTACTGCCATAGAACAATGCCATTCTACCATCCAGCTCTGGACCGATGGAACTGTGAAGAGAGCATGTATCCGCTCCCGTAGAGGATGCCATGCCATGTACCCACTCCCGAAGGGGGTGCCATGATCGTCTCGGTAGTGTGTTAGCTCCATCCCGTGCATATACCTTCCTATCACTTCTCGCCTAGTAGTAGTGCCATCGATCTATCCAGCGGTTCGGCCGTCTCCCCCCCCATGGAGAGCGAGTGGAAAGCAAGAGATTCCTAAGGTCCGGATACCAGCGCAGCAGTTCCTAAATTTGACCAAACCGGGATATCTTCGTCAGGGTTTATCTTTAACGTGCTACCACGGCACCTTCATCCCGGGCTCCACCTCTCAGAGGATCACACCCAAAGACCACCATCACATCTCAGTTAGCCCGCCACAGGCTCCTCTCATGGGAATGTCCAGATCCATTCCCCAACAAGACTTGCTCCAAAAGCTCATCGTAGATCCTGACTCGATCGACTCAACCCTCACCCTACCCCCTGCCGTAAGCTCCACCCCAAACCCGGATACAACATCATCAGCTCACATGCCCATCTGACCCATCAACTCGCACATCTAGCCTGGCACCCTCCAGGCCTTTTCCGGGTTCATCACGTCGCATCAAAATATAAGCGAGTGAAGTGTAGAAATATAATTATAGCAGATAAGCAAGTGGCTAACATAACTACGGCTAAGCAGGTGAAAGTTTACAACAAGGTAGGGCTCATCAAGTAAATAATCTATCATGCAATCCTAGCACAGGCATAGCATTATAGCAACATGAATTTAAAGCACTAGCCATACTATAATTGCCATGCGTAATGGGATCTACGAGGTTGGGTGGTGTGTGGCACCTTCACTGACGTGGTTGTCGGACTTCTCCTGGTAGTCACTGTCGTCAGACTTGTCCTCGCTCGAGCCTGTAACGAGATTTAACGGTCGCGGAAGCGACCCCTATAGATTAGCATAAAGAATGAATGCAAAATAGAAGATCCAAACGCACTCAAACATAGCCTAGATAGATAGGGCTTGATTTATAGAAAATTTGGATATGTGGATCATAATTTTCTGAGCTCGTATGAATTAGTTATGAATTTTCAAAGATTTAACCAATTTCTGAAAAAGAAAAAGGGCCGATTTATCTGGTGCTGACACGTGGCAGCTTCTGATTGGGCCACGTGTCACATGCGGGTCAACAGAGTCAACACAGCGACTGACGTCATGCTGACGTGGCGGATGACGTCATGCTGACGTCATCATTGACCAAGTCAACAGAGGTCTGACGGGTGGGTCCAGGGTGACGTCACTGCTGACGTCAGCAGTCAACGGTCAACGGTCAACTGACAGGTGGGCCCCACTAGGCCGTTAACGGGCCGTTATGGGCCGAGTGGGCCGGATATGGGCCGGGCCAGGCCCACCACGTGGCACGCTCTGGTGCTGCCACATCACCACGCTGAATCCACAACGGGCTCGGTCCACCGCTTCTGGTCCACGGTGCACCAGCGTCCTTGGGGTCCACTGTCAGCATCTCTTTCCACGTGAGCCGGGTGCACAGGCAAGTTCTCGGGTCCACGCGGTTCACGGCTCGATTCCATGGTACACCGACTCAGCCTGGTCCCACTGGCAGCCACTCAGGTTCATGTACACCGCGTCCATCTTCCGGTTCACCAACTCATCTCCTTCCTCCCTCTCCTTCAGCCTAACAGGACTATTCACCGGCGGCAACGAAAACTCAAATTCCCGGCGCCACGGTGGATCTCCGGCCACATTATCTTGCCCAACGACTTCGGGACTTCACGGCGGATAAGATGATGGGCTTCAAGGCGGCGGCTTGGCTTCTGGTGACAATCTCCGCGGCGGGGCGGCTACTCGACGGCGGCGGTGCTTGGTGCACTCCTTACACCGAGTCACTCCCACTTCAATTGACTGCGTAGATGTGCGATTAGAGTCACGCGGCACCTGTCCGAAGCGCCGGCGGTGACCAAAACACACGGCGGAGTCCGCGCGGACAGCAACTCCCACGACGGAGCTCCGGCGTGTCCACGGTGCACGGCTACGGCACTCCGGGAGGGTCCACGGCCTCCACTTTCTTATCCAGTCGACACAGCAAGTCATGGCGGGACTGGTCGTCGAGCTCTTGCACTTCGAGGCGACCGGAGGCGGCGGGTAAACGATGGCAAACGGCGGCGCTCTGGAGCAGCAGCGCGCGGGCAAGGCATTGGCATGATGGCTCGGCTCAGTGCTCCAATGAGGCAATCGCGGAGCTAGGGTGCGCATGGAGTCTGTCTCATCAAGGCGAGCGCGGATCTAGGATCAATGGAGGGTGAGGTTCGACAGAGAGGTGGCAGAGTGATCTCGCCGCGGCGGCGCTCAGCGCGCGGCGATGGACAGGACGGCTTCCGCTCCGGCATCCTCCCGAGACCGTGGTCCAAGGAGGCTTGGCTGGTCTCGTGCGTGTGTGCGGGTGTCCAGCGAGGTCAGCAGCGACCTGGGCCTACGCGCTCACGGCGGAGCGCCATGACCAAGAAGCAAGGCGGGGGTTCTGGTGAGCGGCGATGGCGGTGCTCACCGACGGATTGAAGAGGATGGAGGTGAAGTACAAGTCCAAGCGGCTCCGGCTCACGGTACTGGTCCTCCTTCTTGCTCCCGACACAACAGCAACAACTTCGGGTCGGTGACGGCGGTCTTCTTCCCCAACTCTGGCGGCGGCCTCTTCTTCCTCCCCGACTCCCTTCTTCCCCCTTTCTTCACTTCTCCTCCAATTGAGGCTGGCAAGATGGAATTGAGCTCCACCAGAGCTGTGGCGGCGGCCTGGGAACCCTAGGGTGCCGGGGTGCTTGCTTTATAGGGCGGACTTGGAGGTAGGTGGCCGGCGGACAACCGATCATGGCTCCGGCTCGATCAAGCGGTTAAGGGGGTCCAGGTCAGCAGCTGGGGCTCGGTCTGGGTCCAGAGAGCAGTGAGAGGGGGGCTAGGTAGCACTGGGTGTCAAAGCTCTTCACGGAGGCAGTGTTCCACTGCAACGGCAGTGCAGGTGCGTGCGCACACAGAGAATCTCGCCTGCGGCCGTGGGTACTTTGTGCCGGCTGGTCGGTCCAGGTGGCTTGCGGGCGCGTGTCGATGCGAGGCGACATGGGATTGAGTGGTCAAGGCAGGTTGCTTAGGGGCGACGCCGGGGAACAGCATTGACACGGGCGCGCGCGGTCGGTCGGGTGACCTCACCGGCGCTTACGACATGTGGGTCTCACTGCGGGGCCCCATCGTCAGCGGCTGCGGGGGCGACGGCGTGGCGCGCGGACTCCAAAAGGATAGTCCAATCTTTGGAGACATTGGGGACTACTCTTCTCCAATTATCGTCACTTACTTAAGCCTATTTCCATCAGTCGTAGATACACGGTGAGCGAGCGGGCGAGCGCGGCTGGGCCGCCTTGCTGGGCTGGCCGCGCAGCGCGCGGTCGCGCGGGCGAGCGCTGGCGTGCGTGCGGGCCTGGCTGGCTGGGCTGCTCGGGCCGGTTTCATCTTTTCTTTTTCCTTTTCTTTTTCTTTTCCTTTTTCATTTCCAAATATATTTATTAATATACATATATATATATGTGATGTGCTAAATATGAGCAACAAAATAGTGGGTATACATGGCCCAAATAATGTTAGGGTATTATCCCCTTAATATTTATGATGCAATCATGATGATTGAGCTATTGAAACATTAAAACAAAACTATTGGAACATTGACTTTTAACATATGAAACATAAGCATCGACATGAGATGTTAATTAATTTTAATCACATGAATGCTTTGTATGACATGCTAGGGTTGATGCATAAACAAGGGGGGTAGATGATGACATGGTGCACCACATCACTCAGGGTTTTGTCAAAAAAAATTTTGTAGCTCGGATTTTTGGGTTGTTACAGTCCTTCCCCCTCATTGGAATCTCGTCCTCGAGATTTAAGAGGTGTCATACCCTTCGAAGAGGTAAGGGTACTATAGCAGGAGTTGATTCTCATCTTCCCACGTTGCTTCACGTTCAGAGTGATTGCTCCATTGAACCTTGCACATAGGGATAGACTTGCTCGGGTCTCTTTGGTGTCATAACCCAAGATCTTGATTGGGTGCTCCTTGTACTCAAGAGTATCCTGGATATCAAGCACATCAGTGGTGACTGCTTCCTCTTCTGGTACCCTTAAGCACTTGCGTAGCTGTGAGACATGAAATACGAGATGTACTCCTGTTAACTCGGGAGGTAGTTCAAGCTTGTATGCAAGCTTCCCCACTCTCTGACAGATACGATACGGTCCAACATATCTTGGGGCCAACTTTCCTTTTATGTGGAATCTGACTGTACCACGAAGTGGAGACACTTTGAGGTAGACCAAATCCCCAACGTCAAACTCAAGGTCTCGACGCCTTTTGTCGGCATAGCTCTTCTATCGGCTTTGGGCGATCCTCAAGTTCTCTCTGACTTGAGCTACTCCTTCTTCGGCTTCCTTGATCTTGGAGGGGCCAAAGACTGCTCTTTCGCTGTGGTGGTCCCACATCAACGGGGTTCTACATGGTTTGCCATAAAAAGCCTGGAAGGGTGACATCTTGATGCTTGCCTGGTAGCTGTTGTTGTAAGAGAACTCGGCAAACGACAAACACTTCTACCAATCTGTTCCATATTTGAGAACACTGGCACGAAGCATATCTTCAAGAATCTGATTCAACCTCTCTATTTGACCATCTGTTTGTGGGTGATAAGCAGTGCTGTAATCAAGGTTAGTCCCAATGGACTCGTGAAGAGCTTGCTAGAATTGGGACATGAATTGGGGTCCACGATCTGACACAATACTCTTAGGAGCTCCATGAAGCCTCAGAATCTCCTTGATGTACAAATCTGCCAACTGCTCTGCGCGTATTGTAGTTCTGACTGGTATCAAATGTGCTACCTTCGTCAGACGGTCGACTATTACCCATATGGAGTCATGACCTTGCGGGGATCAAGGTAATCCCACGATAAAGTCCATAGATATGCTTTTCCACTTCCATTCAGGAACATCGATTGGTTTGGGTAATCCGACGGGTCTTTTGTGTTCGGCCTTGACTCTATTACAGATGTCACATTCAGCCACATGTCTTGCAATGTCTGACTTCATGCCTTTCCACCAGAAATGCTTCTTCACATCTTGATACATCTTTGCACCACCGGGATGGATGCAATACTTAGAGTCATGTGCCTCTGACAGAATTTCCTTACGCAAAGCAGGATTGCTGGTACACAGATTCTGTCCTTGAACCAGATGGTTCCCTGCTCATCTTCTCTGAATTTAGGGCTATAGCCTAGCTTCATCAACCCACGTACGTACTCCATTTCTTCACAACTCTTCTAAGTTTCATGAATTCGCTTGGTGAGATTATACTCGATGCCAAGTTCATGCAACAGGCCATGGGGTACTATCTCAAGATGGAGATCTTCAATCTCTTTCTTCAATTCAGTTGGTAGGGTTGATATGAACAGAGCATGACAATACGTCTTGCGACTAAGAGCATCAGTGACTACATTCTCTTTTCCTGGATGATAGTGAATCTCCATGTCATAGTCCTTGATTAGCTCTAGCCATCTGCGCTGTCTCATATTCAGATCTTCTTGAGTGAAGAAACACTTTAAGCTCTTATGATCGGTGTATATATTACACTTGTTGCCAATAAGATAGTGCCTCTAGATCATTAGAGCGTGCACAACAGCTGCTAGCTCAAGATCGTGAGTGGGGTATCATTGCTCGTGCTCCTTCAGCTGTCGGGAAGCATAAGCAATAACTTTCCCATTCTGCATCAGCACATAGCCTAGTCCTTGGCGAGAGGCGTCATAGTAGATGACAAAGTCGCTGGTGATATCAGGTAAGGCTAGGATAGGCGTGGTGGTTAGCTTCTCCTTTAGAGTTTGGAAACTGTGTTCACACTCAGGTGTCCATTCGAACTCGTTGATCTTCTTCAGGAGATTTGTCATAGGACAAGCTATCTTCGAGAAGTTCTCAATGAATCGGCGATAGTAACCTGCCAATCCCAAGAAACTCCTGATTTCGGACACATTGCAAGGTTGTTCCCATTCTTTTACAGCCTCTATCTTTGCAGGATCTACAGAAACTCCGTCTGCTGAGAGTACATGACCAAGAAAAGCAACTTCTTCAAGCCAGAACTCACATTTGCTGAACTTAGCATAGAGCTGGTGTTGGGACAACTTCTCGAGCACTATCCTCAAATGTGCTTCATGTTCTTCGGTAGTAGGTGAATAAATCAGAATGTCATCAATGAAAACCACAAAAAACCGATCAAGATCATCCATAAACACCTTGTTCATCATATTCATGAAATAGGCCAGGGCATTTGTGAGACCGAAGGATACAACAGTGAACTCATACTGCCCATAGCGTGTGACGAAAGCTGTCTTGGGAATGTCTTCTTCCTGAATCTTCATTTGATGATAACCAGATCTGAGATCAATCTTCGAGAAGTACTTAGCACCACGAAGCTGATCAAGCAAGTCATCGATCCTTGGTAGAGGATACTTGTTCTTGATAGTGACGGTGTTGAGATTGCGGTAATCAACACACATCCTTATCAAACCATCTTTCTTTTTCACCAACAGAACAGGCGATCCCAAGGGCGAAGCGCTAGGCCTGATAAAGCCCTTATTGGAAAGTTCCTTCAACTGCTTCTTGAGCTCTTCTAGCTCATCCACTGACATGCGGTACGGTCACTTGGAGATGGGACCGGTTCCTGGCACAAGATCAATGATGAACTCAACATCTCGGTCAGGTGGCATGCCGGGCAATTCCTCTGGAAACATATCCTCATATTCCCTGACAACGGGGACATCGGCGAGAGCCTTCTCCTTTTTTTGAGATTCTCCCTGCGACTTGAGTGCATTCAGGGCACATAAAACAGATACTGATTTATCCTTCTGAGGTGTACATCTAACTGCTTGGCCAGAAGGGTGAATTATCTAAACATATCTGGGTGAACAAGAGATCAAACCCTTGTGCTCGGTAAGCCAATCCATGCCTAGGATGACATCCAAACCATTTGATGGTAGAAGGGTAAGGTTAGCTTGAAAGGTTAGACCCTCGATAGAAAGCTTCACTCCCTTACAGATATGGGTGCTTCTCTTCTCGCCAAGAGGAGAGCTAGTGACTATAGGCTCCAAATGTGGAGTGATAGGTATCTTACTCTCTCGTGCAAACTTAGATGAGATGTATGAACATGTAGCTCTAGAATCAAATAGAATGAATGCTTTAATGCCATTAACAAGAAACATACCGTACACAACATCTGGGGCAGCTTGAGCTTCTTCTGCATTCATGTGCGTGAGACGACCATGGCTTGCAGATCCACGGTATTGAGACTTGGGTTCAGCAGGTGCGGGTGTCTTCTCAGGACAGTCATACACCTTGTGGCCAGGTTTGCCACAACCAAAGCAAGTGAACGGCACACTGCCTGTAGGGGTTGGCATAGCAGCCTTCCAGCTGCCTGAGTTTGGCGTAGCACGAGTAGGTGCAGAGTGATCGGTCCTGTGACATGGCTGCGATGAGTGCTCACTGGGGTAGCGATCCTTCCCAGCAAGATCACGAGAGCGGTGGTCATGAGAGTAACAGTCGTGGGAGCGATGGTCACGGGGAGAGCGTGAGTGGTCAGCAGAGTAGGCGACACCACTCTTACCCAAGCCATAGGCAGAGTCCTTGTCGTAAAGAGGACGGCTAGACGTCTTGTCCCGATGGAACCTCTTACGCTCATGGTCACGGTAGAATCCCTCAGATTTCTTCTTCTCCCTTTTGGACATTTCTCCTGCCTCCTTCTGGTCTTTCTCGATCTGAATGCAACGATCGATCATGTCTCAAAGGGTGTGACTCTTGGTGCCTCCCAGGGCTACCTTGATCTTGGGATTCAGACCCTTCCTGTACTGCGTGATCTTCTCCTTCTCAGAAGTCGCGACATGCAGAGGTGCATAGCGCAACAAACTAGTGAAAGTGTTGGTGTACTCGCAGATGTCACATCCCTTCTGGGTGAGGTTGCGGAATTCCTCCTCTTTCTGCTCCATTACTCCCTCAAGAACATGGTACTCGATGAACTCATCTGTGAACTCATCCCAGGTGATGTGATCGGGGTCCTCATGGGCTTGGCGGTAGCTGTCCCACCAGGAATGTGCAGCTCCGGTGAGGTGGTGAGCAGCGATACCGACTCGCTCCTCAGGGGTACAAGTGGTAAGCTCCAGCTTTTTCTCGATCTCGCGAAGCCAATCATCAGCTTCAAGCAGTTCCTTGTAGGTGCCATTGAAAGTGGGTGGCCTGAGCTTTAGAAAACCCTCAAGTTTCCTCTAGAAGTCATTCGGATTTCCTCCAAAGTGGTGATTGGCACCATTGACCAAAGTGGCAAGCAGCTGTGTCTATTGCGCCATCACTTCCGCCAGGTTTGGCGGTGGTGGCGGTGGTGGTATCGGCTACGGCGGAAGGTTCGGTTGAGGTGGAGGCCCATTGCATTTGCATCACCTCCTCCAGTAGCACCTCCAGCTGGCGGGGTCCGCTCACGATCGTTCCCACCCTGGTTGAGGTCGATGGGTGGAACACGACCTCCCCTTCGTCCATAGCGTCTTCCACGCCCAAGCTCAGGCTCGGGTGGAGGTGGATGGTTGCCCAGACGTGTGGAGCAACGTGCAGACATCTGCGACATGGGTCGACAACTGTTTAGTACTTATTGGTTAAATATAATTAAA
This sequence comes from Bothriochloa decipiens, assembly GCA_023333625.1. Taxonomy (NCBI): domain Eukaryota; kingdom Viridiplantae; phylum Streptophyta; class Magnoliopsida; order Poales; family Poaceae; genus Bothriochloa; species Bothriochloa decipiens. Next base: position 28,051,584 of record CM041639.1, on the reverse strand, counting down.
TGATTTTGACGATTTAAGGAAAAACATTTAATCTATCCAACACTCATACAAAGAAGCAATAAAAGCCATAAACTACGATAAGATTGATCATTCATTACATGGTTTGCATTACATGGCATCATTTGTAGCAGCTACGCTAGATGACGTGCGAGACGCGCACTACGAGAAGGTAACTCCTAGAGGGTACATCAGAACTCTTAGATAAAAACTAACTCAACTCTAACTCATGACGTGGCCACACAGGGTCCACACTACTCTGACTCGTACATCGGTGTGTTGTATACTGCTGGGTGAAAACGGTTGCCAAGAATGGTCAACTCCTCCTGTGACATGTGAAGGTGCTTCAAATAAGCCTGAGCTTCTTCGAACTCCTTGGTAAGCGGCAGGTTGGTGGGAGCTGGACAGTGGTCGTGCCTCAAGAGAGTCTGGCCAATCTGGAAAGTTTCCTTAAAGGGATTCTCACGCAACTCGGCGTACTGCTGGCAATGTCTCTTGTTGGCATTCTTCCAAGCTGTCTTGAGTCTCTTGTACTAGTCCACCAACGTCTCATTCTGAATCATCAGGGCAATCAGATGGCCTTGGTTGCACTGTGCTTTTGTCTCTGCTTTCTTTAGGGCTTCGACGAGCATTGACTTCTCACACTGTATGGTGAAGTTGCTCTTGCCACCTTCCCGTCTTCTCTTCTACAGTTCTCTGATCTCCTTGTCCTTGTCCATCTTTTCTCCTTCCAGCTGGAGAACTCTTGCATCAAGGTAGTAGTTTCGTAGCCCAATGTCCTCAACCTTGTCTCACAGGTCAGCAACCTCGGCTTTGTGAGCCCTCGCCTGACGTGCGAGCTTGTCCTTCAGCTGGGTGATGGTAGCCTCGAGTCCTTCTTTCTCCTTAGCTTCCTGCTTGCAGAACTCCTAGTACTCCATCAGAGTGTTGTGGTCGAGGCGTCTCTTCTTCTCCAGGTGCTCTATGTAGCGGTTCTGCTCGAAGAGGTGAGCGGCGGAGGCACGGTTGCAAAGACTGGACTCAGCTAGGATGATCGGTCTGACCAGGTCATCCTGCTGCTCTGGTGTGAGGAGAAAGTTTAGGGCCTGGGGAAGAAGACGAAACTCTATGTTGTGAAGGTGCTCGTAAGCGATCTTCATCACTTCACGCAGCGCCTTGAGTGACACAGCCTGGATTCCTTCCTCGATTGAGTCCTCGACTGTCATCTCTAGGAGAGCTGGTACTGAGGGCAAAGTCTGACTTGCAGGGATCTCCAGGTGAGTGACCACATAACCCTTGATTCCACCTTCTGAGTCAGGTGCTCCAGTGCAGGTGTACTTGATCTCCTCGACAGGCACTCTGAGTACTCCCAAAACACGACGCAGGGTGTACGGAAAGCCTGGGAACTCCTATCCCTCGTAGGTGAACTCTGCCTTGGGCATGCTGCTCAACGGTCCAAGCGGGGGTCCAAGGCTTGTCATCTGCACGTTTCAAAGGGAAGAAGGGTCAGCAAGTCAGCAACAATAGAGAAGCCTTGCATAAGAGGAAATGCAGGATCGGTATATAACCGAAAGAAAAACTGGTTTGTCCTATACTAACATCCATTTCTAGGGTTTCGTCCTAAGGTCAAGTATGGCTCTTATACCAACTGAAACGACCTTGATTTCTACGAAGGGAAATCCACAATGTCGGAGTGTAATATGACCATTTAAATCACATTACACGATAACAGTTGAAATCCATAATCCATACATCGAACAAAAGAGTGCAGAAAAGAGGGAGTTACAATAACTTATTACATCGCCACAGGGCGAAATCAGAGTTCATGCAGCATAACAGTAAAAGCTTGAGGTGCGGAAGCTTTCATCTTCTCTCCAACTTGAGCGTAGGCACGAAACCCTCAATCGCTGTACTCCCCAGAAGAGTACTCACTCCTTGAACCTGAAACCAAATTTTCAGTACGATTAGTACTGGCCACACTCCCATCCTATGCATTGCTTTATGGAAGTGGATGCAAAAATAAGGATATCTCAAAAAGAACCTATAAGGCTGGGATTTTTCCTATGCATTAATCGAGTATTTAAATAATAAAATAATAATGTGTTAAACACATTCCCATTCCCATCATCCATCTCCATCCATATCTGTAGCATCATCCCATCTCCTCCAACAGACTCTTAGACTCTGGTCGACAAGCCAACTCCCTCTTGGCTTGCCTCAGCGGCCCGCAGCCCTCGACCTGGCTCATGGCCGGAATATATACTCAGGGGAAGGTAGAACACTCCGCTCACTAGTCCGGTGCATGCGGAGCACAGGAAAGGTCCATAGCCAAAGAATTGGCATATGTATCGATCGATCAACCATACACTCTGCAGAGGTTTCACTAATCCACTAGATAACCATCCTCGGTGTTGATCACCACCTAGTCAGATTCCGGGCGCCTACTGCCATAGAACGATGCCACTCTACCATCCAGCTCTGGACCGCTAGAACTGTGAAGAGAGCATGTATCCGCTCCCGTAGAGGATGCCATGCCATGTACCCACTCCCGAAGGGGGTGCCATGATTGTCTCGGTAGGGTGTTAGCTCCATCCCGTGCATGTACCTTCCTATCACTTCTTGCCTAGCAGTAGTGGCATTGATCTATCCAGCGGTTTGGCCGTCTCCCCCCATGGAGAGCGAGTGGAAAGCAAGAGATTCCTAAGGTCCAGATACTAGCGCAGCAGTTCCTAAATTTGACCAAACCGGGATATCTTCGTCAGGGTTTATCTTTAACGTGCTACCACGGCACCTTCATCCCGGGCTCCAGCTCTCAGAGGATCACACCCAAAGACCACCATGACATCTCAGTTAGCCTACCACAGGCTCCTCTCATGGGAATGTCCAGATCCATTCCCCGGCAAGACTTGCTCCAAAAGCTCATCATAGATCCTGGCTCGATCGACTCAACCCTCACCCTACCCCCTGCCGTAAGCTCCACCCCAAACCCGGATACAACATCATCAGCTCACATGCCCATCTGACCCATCAACTTGCACATCTAGCCTGGCACATTCCAGGCCTTTCCCGGGTTCATCACGTCGCATCAAAATGTAAGCGAGTGAAGTGTAGAAATATAATTATAGCAGATAAGCAAGTGGCTAACATAACTGCGGGTAAGCAGGTGAAAGTTTACAACAAGGTAGGGCTCATCAAGTAAATAATCTATCATGCAATCCTAGCACATGCATAGCATTATAGCAACATGAATTTAAAGCACTAGCCATACTATAATTGCCATGCGTAATGGGATCTACGAGGTTGGGTGGTGTGTGGCACCTTCACTGATGTGGCTGTCGGACTTCTCCTGGTAGTCACTGTCGTCAGACTTGTCCTCGCTCGAGCCTGTAATGAGATTTAACGGTCGCGAAAGTGACCCCTATAGATTAGCACAAAGAACGAATGCAAAATAGAAGATCCAAACACACTCAAACATAGCCTAGATAGATAGGGCTCGATTTATAGAAAATTTGGATATGTGGATCATAATTTTCTGAGCTCGTACGAATTAGTTATGAATTTTCAAAGATTTAACCAATTTTTGAAAAAGAAAAAGGGCCGATTTATCTGGTGCTGACACGTGGCAGCTTCTGATTGGGCCACGTGTCATATGCGGGTCAATAGGGTCAACACAGCGACTGACGTCATGCTGATGTGGCGCATGACGTGAATGCTGACGCCATCATTAACCAAGTCAACAGAGGTCTGACACGTGGGTCCAGGGTGACGTCACTGCTGACGTCAGCAGTCAACGGTCAACGGTCAATGGTCAACTGACAGGTGGGCCCCACTGGGCCGTTAACGGGCTGTTATTGGGCCGAGTGGGCCGGATATGGGCCGAGCCGGGCCCGCCACGTGGCACGCTCTGGTGCTGCCATGTCACCATGCTGAATCCACAATGGGCTCGGTCCACCGCTTCTGGTCCACGGTGCACCGGCGTCCTTGGGGTCCACTGTCAGCGTCTCTTTCCACGTGAGCCGGGTGTACAGGCAAGTTCTCGGGTCCACGCGGTTCACGGCTCGATTCCATGGTACACCGACTCAGCCTGGTCCCACTGGCAGCCACTCAGGTTCATGTAGACCGCATCCAACTCATCTCCTTCCTCCCTCTCCTTCAGCCTGACGGCACTGTTCATCGACGGCAAGGAAAACTCAAATTCTCGGCGCCACGGTGGATCTCCGGCCACATTATCTTGCCCAACGACTTCAGGACTTCACGGCAGATAAGATGATGGGCTTCAAGGCGGTGGCTTGGCTTCTGGTGACAATCTCCGCGGCGGGGCGACTGCTCGGCGGTGGTGGCGCTCGGTGCACTCCTTACACCGAGTCACTCCCACTTCAATTGACTGCGTAGATGTGCGATTGGAGTCACGCGGCACCTGTCCGAAGCGCCGGCGGTGACCAAAACACACGATGGAGTCCACGCAGGCAGCAACTCCCAAGGCGGAGCTCTGGCGTGTCCACGGTGCATGGCTACGGCACTCCGGGAGGGTCCACGGCCTCCACTTTCTTGTCCAGTCGATGCAGCAAGTCACGGCGGGGCTGGTCGTCAAGCTCTTGCACTTCAAGGCGGCCGGAGGCGGCGGGTAAACGACGGCGAACGGCGGCGCTCTGGAGCAGCAGCGCGCGGGCAAGGCATCGGCATGACGGCTCGGCTCAGTGCTCCGGCGAGGCAATCGCGGAGCTAGGGTGCGCACGGAGTCCATCTCATCAAGGCGAGCACGGATCCGGGATCAATTGAGGGCGAGGTTTCACAGAGAGGTGGCAGGGTGATCTCGCCACGACGGCGCTCGGCGCGCGGTGATGGACAGGATGGCTTCCGCTCCGGCATCCTCCCGATGCCGTGGTCCAAGGAGGCTTGGCTAGTCTCATGCATGTGTGCGGGTGTGTCCAGCAAGCTCGGAAACGACCTGGGCCTACGCGCTCACGGCAGAGCGCCATGACCGAGAAGCAAGGCGGGGGTTCGGGTGAGCGGCGATGGCAGTGCTCACCGACGGATTGAAGAGGATGGAGGTGCAGTACAAGTCCAAGCGGCTCCGGCTCATGGTACTGCTCCTCCTTCTTGCTCCCTACACAACAGCAACGGCTCTGGGTCGGCGGCGGCGGTCTTCTTCCCCAACTTCGACGAGGCCTCTTCTTCTTCCCCGACTCCCTTCTTCCCACTTTCTTGACCTCTCTTCCAATTGAGGCTGGCAAGATGGAATTGAGCTCCACCAGAGCGGTGGCGGCGGCCTGGGAACCCTAGGGTGTCAGGGTGCTTGCTTTATAGGGCGGACGCGGAGGTAGGTGGCCGGCGGACGGCCGATCACGGCTCTGGCTTGATCAAGCGGTCAAGGGGGGTCCAGGTTAGTAGCTGGGGCTCGGTCTGGGTCCAGAGAGCAGTGAGAGGGGGCTAGGTAGCGCTGGGTGTCAAAGCTCTTCACGGCGGCAGTGTTTCACTGCGGCGGCAGCGCAGGTGCATGTGCGCACGGAGAATCTCGCCTGCGGCCATGGCTACTTTGTGCTGGCTGGTCGGTCCAGGTGGCTTGCGGGCGCGCGTCGATGCGAGGTGACACGGGATCGAGTGGTCGAGGTGGGTTGCTTAGGGGCGACACCGGGGAACAGCGCTGACGTGGGCGTGCGTGGTCGGTCGAGTGACCTCAGTGGCGCTTATGACATGTGGGTCCCACTGTGGGGCCCCATCGTCAGTGGCTGCGGGGGCGACGGCGTGGTGCGCGGACGGCGGCGTCTCTTGCTGGGCCGCCTTGATGGGCCGACGCGGTGAGCGAGCGGACGGGCGAGCGCGGCTGGACCGCCTTGCTGGGCTGGCCGCGCAGCCCGCGGTCGCGCGGGCGAGCGCCGGCGCGCGTGCGGGCCGGGCTGGCTGGGCTGCTCGGGCCAGTTTCATCTTTTCTTTTTCTTTTCCTTTTTCATATATATATGTGATGTGCTAAATATATATATACATATATATATGTGATGTGCTAAATATGAGCAACAAAATAGTGGGTATACATGGCCCAAATAATCCCTTAATATTTATTTGTCAAAATAAATATTATGTTGCCCTTTTTATTAATCAACACATAAACCAAATAAAATCCAATCACTCTTTTAATGCAATCATGATGATTGAGCTATTGAAACATTGAAACAAAACTATTGCAACATTGACTTTTAACATATGAAACATAAGCATCGACATGAGATGTTAATTAATTTTAATCACATGAATGCTTTGTATGACATGCTATGGTTGATGCATAAACAAGGGGGGTAGATGATGACATGTTGCACCATATCACTCAGGGTTTTGTCAAAAAAAATTTTGTAGCTCGGATTTTCAGGTTGTTACACCGAGTGACCTCGTCGGGGAAAATGAGGGCGCGGCGGCACCATGGCCGACGATGAGGAGAACTCGCCGGAGTTCATCGAGCTCGCGCTACGGGGCACTAGAAGTCATGAGACTAGGTGCGTTCGGTCCATGAGGATGAGCCGCGCTCACCTAGCTTGAAGATGAAGCCGATCGTGGACCGAGGACGATGTGCGATGGCGAGAGGCGGAGACTGAGCAACCTGCAACGGTGATAGCTCAAGTTAGGCTCAATTGAGCTCAATTGGATGCACCAACGTGCTCTGGAGGTCGAGGTGAGAAGGAGGGATGGTTTACGGCACAAAGTACGCAGAGACGGCAGCAAATTGAAACCCGCGGCGGAGAGCTCCACTAGCGGCTAGGGTTGCGGGGTGGCCGAGCGAAGGCACGGGTGATGGCGGGGATAGATGGAAAGTTGGTTGCGGCGCGGGTCGAGGACTTTATAGCCCAAAGGCACGGGTTCAACCGGGACTCGGTGTGGATCAGGGTGGAGACCGGGGTCGCAATGTGTTAGAGCTCGGTCGGGGTTGCTTCTGGCTCGGGGGAGAAGAAGGGCGAAGGGGGGTGCGGTGCTGTGCCTTGGTGGACCGCGGCCATTACGGCCCAAGAAGGAAAACGGGAGTGGCGGCTTAACACGGGAAGATGGGCTGGCACAACGGCCCATGCGGAGAGGTGACCGCGCGGCCAAGGCAAGGAAGAGGGAAGGCGGGCCACGACGTGGTTAGGGCCTTGGCCTGGTGACTGGGCCGCGATGAAGGAGCAGCCCGAAAACAGAGAAGCAAGAAGAGGGAAAGAAGAATACCTTTTCTATTTATTTGAACCATTTTCCAAACCTTTTTCAAAAGAGATTTTGAATTTAAATCAAATGAGATCAAAACCCAAACATTACAATAAAGCAATGCACCAGCATGAATGCACAAACATGATGGTTGACCCAGATTGATTTCAATTTCACAAAAATAATTATTTTGCCTATGTTTTCATGCTCACCAAAAATAGCATTTTCAAACCATTTTGACTTTTTGAAACCATGAAAAATTTAGGGTGTGACAATTCTACCCCCTTAAGAGAATCTCGTCCTCGAGATTGGATTGAGCTTACTCAAACAACTGCGGATAAGCTACCTTAGTGCATTCTCAGTTTCCCAAGTTGCCTCAGCCTCTGAGTATCGATTCCACTGAACCTTGCACATCTTAATGACTCGACTCCGGATAACCTTCTCTGCCATATCCAAGATCCTTACTGGAAACTCTTCATATGTGAGATCATTCTTAATAGTAAGTTCCTCTAAAGGTAAGTGCTCCTTCTTAGGTACACGCAAACACTTCTTAAGTTGCGACACATGAAGCACATCATGCACACCTGCTAAACTCTCAGGCAACTCTAACTGCTAAGCCACTTCTCCACATCTCTTTAAAACTTTAATGGGGCCAACATACCTCGATGCAAGTTTCCCTTTTTGGTTAAACCTCTTCACACTTCTCATAGTAGACACTTTCAAATACACATAGTCACCTTCGTTGAATACCAATTCTCTTCTTCGTGTATCGGCATAACTCTTCTGACAAGATTGTGCTATCCTCAGATTCTCTCTAATCACTCGTACCTGTTCTTCGGCGATCCTCAGAACATCTATCCCAAACAACTGACTTTCCCAAGTTTGATTGCAGAACAACGGCGTTCTACACTTACGCCCATACAAAGCTTCAAATGGTGCCATCTTGAGACTCTGTTGATAACTGTTGTTGTAAGAGAACTCTGCATAACACAAATTCTTATCCCAACTTGTACCATACTGTAAAGCACAAGCCCTCAACATGTCCTCCAAAATCTGGTTAAGTCTTTCAGTCTGACCATCAGTCTGAGGGTGATATGCGGTACTAAAGTTCAACTTTGTTCCTAAAGAACTATGCACTGCTTTTCGAAAGTGAGATGTGAACTGAGTACCTCTATCAGACACGATCTTCTTCAGTACTCCATGTAAACAAACAATCCTTTCCATGTACAGTTCAGCTAACTTTGACCCATCGAAACTTGTCTTCACGGGCAAAAAGTGAGCAACGTTGGTCAATCGGTCTACTATTACCCAAATAGAATCAAAACCTTTCGGAATACGAGGTAATCCTGTTATAAAGTCCATACTGACTTCTTACCACTTCCATTCAGGTATCTTCAATGGTTGCAATAATCCAGCTGGCCTCTGATGTTCGGCCTTCACACGTTGACATGTATCACACAAAACAACATACTCTGCCACGTCCCTCTTCAGACCTATCCACCAATATTTCTCCTTGAGATCCATATACATTTTGGTACTTCTAGGATGAATAGAATAAGCTGACTCATGTGCCTCTCGAAGTATCACCTGACGAAGAGCTTTTACCTCTAGAACACATATCCGGTTGCCATACCATAAAGTACCATGTTCATCAGTGTGAAAACTAGGTGCTTTACCTTCCACTAACTTCTTTGCTATATACTGTAGGTCTTCATCGTCCAACTGACCCTTGCGAATTTCTTCCTCCAGGGTAGGTGTCACCTCTATCTCCATAGCATTAGTAACAAGGGTAAGATTCAAATGAGCAAACTCTGAACACAACTCATCAGATTTAGGTGTTGCACGAAGCTTATTAGCATATTTCTTTCTACTAAGTGCATCGGCTACGACATTTGCCTTACCAGGATGGTAATACATATCAAAATCATAGTCATTTAGCAGTTCCAACCAACGATGTTGTGTCATGTTCAAGTCAGACTGGGTAAAAATGTACTTCAAGCTCTTGTGATCAGTGTAAATATCAGTCTTGTGCCCAATCAGATAGTGTCGCCAAATCTTCAAAGCATGAACCACAGCTGCCAATTCTAGATCATGAGTAGGATAATTAAGCTCATGTTTCCTCAACTGCCTCAAAGCATAAGTAATGACTCTACCTTCTTGCATAAGAACACAACCTAATCCCAAACGAGATGCATCATAGTTGATAAAGAACTTCTTGCTTAGATCTGGCAGTACCAACACCGGAGCTGTTGTCAGCCTCTCCTTGAGTTCTTCAAAACTGGCTTGACACTTGTCGGACCACACAAACTTGACATTCTTCTATAGTAATGCTATCATTGGTTTAGCAATTCTAGAGAAACCTTCAATGAACCTTCTGTAATAACCAGCCAAACCAAGAAAACTACGAACCTCACTGACATCTGCAGGTGGCTCCCAATCTAGCACATTCGTCACTTTGCTTGGATCAACTATTATTCCACCATTAGAAACGACATGACCGAGGAAAGAGACTTCCTCCAACCAGAATTCACATTTGCTCTTCTTCGCATAAAGCTTATGCTCCCTAAGATTATGAAGGACTAACCTTAAATGTTCTGCATGTTCTTTCTTTGTCTTGGAGAAAACCAAAATATCATCAATAAAAACCACTACGAACTTATCCAGATACTCCATAAACACCTTATTCATCATATACATGAAGTAGGCTGGTGCATTGGTCAACCCAAAAGACATGACGGTGTACTCATACAACCCATACCTGGTAGTGAATGCTATCTTTGGTATATCTGAATTCCGAATCTTCAATTGATGATAACCAGAACGTAATTCAATCTTAGAGAACACATAGGCACTTCTCAACTGATCAAACAAATCATCAATCCTGGGCAAAGGGTACTTGTTCTTGATGGTAACCTCATTGAGTGAACGATAATCCACGCACATCCATTTAGTACCATCCTTCTTATCGACAAAAATCACAGGAGAACCCCAAGGTGATGCACTAGGACAAATGAAACCTTTCTCTTCTAGTTCTTTTAGTTGTTTCTTAAGTTCTTCTAGTTCATTTACCCCCATTCTATATGGACGTTTAGCTATGGGTGCAGTGCCAGGTAATAACTCAATAATAAATTCAATGTCACGGTCAGGTGGCATACCTGGTAATTCATCGGGGAACACATCTGGGAATTCCTCCACCACTTGAGAATGAGGATCTGCATTGTCATCAAGCTGATTTAGAGTGGCTGTAGGTGGTGCTTGTACTCTGACACCAACATTAGTTCTATCTCCTTTTGGTGTAGTCAGTTTCACAACCCGCTCTTTACACTTTATCACCGCTTGGTGAGCTTCCATCCAATCCAACCCCAAAATTAAATCAATTCCAGATGCATTTAGCACAACAGGATTAACTGAGAAGTCTACCCCCCCTTAAGTGAAACTTAGTTAAGGGGTAGTAGTAAGACGCTGGTATAGCACCCCCTGGTGAATTAACTACCATTTGGTTCTTCATGGCTACAACTGGTATGCTATGATTTCTAACAAATGCTTGCGAGATAAATGAATGTGAAGCTCCAGAATCAAAAAGTACAGTAGCAGAGATAGAGTTGATGGTGAACGTACCCAGCATAACTTCTGATGCTTCCTGAGCGGTCTCAATGGATACATGATGAACCTTCCCGTACTGCGGCTTCTGATTGCTATTCTGCCGCTGAGGAGTCTGCTGATTCATCTTGTTATCTGGACAATTAAAAGACATGTGTCCCTCCTTTCCACATACAAAACACCTTATAGGAGTACTAGGACCACCATTCTTCAGAGGTGTGTTATTAGGAGCAGTGAGACATGGAGTGTGGTAGTTATTATGATTCTGCTGATAGGGTGGGCGTTGATTCCTATTCCAGTTCTGTTGGTTATGACCCTGATTCCACTGACTGAGTGGTCCCTGGTACTTCTGCTTGTAACCTTGATGGGAGTTGGCACGGAAATGGGAGTTACTTCCTAAACCCTGTCCATTCGCCTTCCTCTTCTTATCCTGTGCCAGACGTTCATTATCCAGCACGATAGCACTGTTAACCAACTCCTCAAATGTGTCATACTTGTTGCCCTTCAACTGCAACCGGAGTTCATAGTAAATGCCATTGAGGAAGTGACACCTCTTATCGACATCCCTTATCACTTCATGGGGGCCATAGCGAGCTAACTCCTCGAACTTAGCATGGTACTCACTCATAGTCATAGTACCCATTTTGAGATTCCTAAACTCCTCTGCCTTCTGCTTCTTTAGAACTTCTGGAATGTGACGAGCCAAGAAATCTTCTTTGAATCTCTCCTAGGTAAGAACAGGAGCATTATTAGGATGTGCAGCTTGGTATGACTCCCACCAAGTCTGAGCAGCTCCTTGGAGTTGCCCTAAAGCATACAGTACATTCTCATCATCATTGCACTGTGCGAGATTCAACTGTTTCTCCACCGCACGCAACCAGTCTTCAGCATCCAAAGGATTGGTGGAGTGAGTAAACACAGGGAGATGACCTTGTATAAAGTCCTTGCGTTTATCCCTTGGTGGTTGAGCATGCGGTAAACCTCCAGCTTGCATAGCCTGCACAAACTGGTTCATAGTCTGCATCAACTGCATTTGAGCCTCCCTCATTTCCTCATTGGTGATGTGTCCAGCACCATGACCTCTACCACGGTTACCTCTACCACCATGAGCAGCCATCTGTTTTGCAACAAATCAAAGCTTAGAGATTATTCAGAATACAAATCACTTATATAATGATAAGGATTACAAAACTAAAAATTTCTGGGCGAGTTTCAATTTTAGCAGTGAACTAAATCAGTCATCACTAGAGTTCTATAAGTGAAACAGAGACGTGGTATACATGGTTGGAAAGATTAGGAAATTATCTACAACTTCTATTCAGCTCTCAAGGTCAGATTCTGTCATTAAGGTCATCAAATAAATCAAATAACAGAAACTGTTTAGAACTTCCTGACAGCACAGTTCACCAGATTGCAGTAGTCATAACTCTCAACTCAGAACAGATAATGACATGATTCCTGTGGGATTAGAAAGATAATGAAGCCTAGTTACTCCCAGAAAAGTTTCATTACCATTGGACAAACCAATATTGAGATACATCTAAAATATCACAGGCTGCTCCAGAAAATAGCAAAGAGAGACAAGATAGACCAACTCAAACTTAATTTATTCAAACTCCAAACTAAGCATCCTTAACTAAGGAACTTGTGGACATGCCACAAAGCTCCAGCAATCACACAAAGATCTAAATCATCCGTATTACATAATCACAATTCACCAAGCACTCATAGTTCACAAACACTAGAATGACACGACTAGAACTTGACTCGCGATACTATCGTTCTCGTCCTATTAAGGTAGAGATCCTAAAGCTTACTTTCTAAATAACACGAGAAGGAGGTAAGATAAGATTCTAAAAGAATATCAAAGCAAGGAGTTGATGAGGAAAATGACTTTTCAAATAAGCCTCAAGGAGGAGGTAAATATAAAGGTAGGGATATAGTGGAGGAGAAAATACCAAGGCTTATGGAACAAGGTTTTTCTTTGGAACCTTCTAAACCTTAGAATGACCATTCTACCTAGGCTAGCGTCCTACAGTCAACACTGCTCTAATACCAAATTTGTCACACCCCAATTTTAAGGGCAAAATATAGAGTGTATAAATAGCCTTATATGCGCCCCAAGAACAAGTCGCACATATAAGATGATAAATTATAAAGTATCATTACCCTGTTTATTACATAGCGAACAAATATTTATATCAGAGTCCTGCGCATAAATAAAAATCTAAGATAAATATCTTGCGGAAGCCACCTCACAGGGACACGTTGACTGGTGAACACCAAGCCTAGTACTCATCACGGTAACTCTTACTCCAATCTTCATCTGTTACCCATCCAGGATTTTCCAAAAGAATTGAAAGTAAAACAAGCATAAGTACACAACCGTACTCAACAAGCATACCATGGGTTAATGAGGCTTAATTAAGCCAACACCGGTTTGACTGCATTTAGCTTTTATCATATAATCAAGTTTAAGCAATTAACTGGCATCAAGGTAGCAAGTGTTTCCCATAACCATCATGATCAATGTGACATAAATGAATAGTAAACACAACAGTAAGTAAATAAACAACTAACACCGTCATAAGAGATCATCATCGATGTAAAGATTCCAAGGCCACCCTAACCGTAGGGCACGGACGATATATCGGTTTAACTCTACGCAAAGGTGTACACTTTCACTGTGAGTCGTGTTGCCCATATGCCCGGGTTTATAACTCCCAAAACTCCACCAAGGAGAGCAGACAGGGTACACTATGAATCCTTTAGAAAGATTATCTAACAAGTTAGGGCCGCTAAGGTTTTTGCGCCCTACAGATGTAGTATTCCCCCTTCTAAATGGCACACAACCGCAGCCTATACACATATAGACAGGGGTCTAACTACACCCGACCCGAACACACCCCTCTTGCGCCATAAAGGGAACCTCTAACAAGCTAGAAAAGAGCTTCATACTGAGCTAAAGCCAGAGCCATATAGCCCTCCCAGTTGTATGTTAAATCCCGGAGGGTCCATTACCGAATAGCTCTCATGTTGTTAAT
>CM041639.1:28013968-28023982 GCA_023333625.1 Bothriochloa decipiens | reverse complement strand
GCCCGACAATGTCTTTGCATCCAAGTTTAACCCTCCAGTCCCCCTAAGTCTGGATAGTGGGAGATTAGGCCTGCTGCAGCGAGGTGACAAAAACCTCCTAGCAGTGCAGGTCCGGTTGTTGAATGATTACCATGAGAAAGAGCAAACCGTCGAGTTTTGTGTGCTCCGCCCAGGAATGCAGCAGTGGGAGCTCGTGGAGCCTGTTCCAGTTCTTGACGATGAAGACGAAGGTGACAAAGGCCATTGGCAGAAAATGCTGGGGTCACCCAGAGACGTCATCTGCGTCGGTGACCGGTTCCTATGCTGGGTTAGCTACGGGTTTGACTTCTTGCTTTGTGACATGGCTGACGCGGCGAGGCCCAAGGTCCGTTTTGTATCTCTGCCTCCGGAGGTGAGATGGTGTGGCTACGGCAATGACAACCCTTTGAGGGTCGGACGCATGGGTGCCGCCGGCGACAACAGTGTAGGTCCGTCAGCATCCACCCATACTGGTGCAACCGTGACCACCCCGAGTGGGGCGAAAAGGACTCTTCCTGCTGGTGCCATGTTTCCGACAGGACGACACAGAACCACCCCTTCGTCTACACCATCAAGACATGGACCATGAATCTCAGCATGGACGAGCCACTGGAGTGGGTGGAAGATGGAGAAATGGACGGTGAGGACATCTTGGCACTTCCGGGATACCAAGGCCTCCTCCAAGCAATTCCCGAGTGGCCCGTCGTGTGCCTAGACAAATCCAACGTTGTCTGCTTTCTAGTCTCGAGTTATCACTTCACCAGGTATGGATGGTTCAACTCAGCATCAACACCAAAACGCTGCTATCAGTAGTTGAGTTTACCTATAGCGATGACTGCTGGTACCGGAAAAAATACCATCATTTACCGGCAGAAATTCAGTACTAAACAAGAGAACATCAGGTACATGGTTGGCTGGCAAAATTAAGTTCCTATTACTGAGTATCCCATGTAGTTACTTGCAAATTTTTAAATATGAGCTGGTCAGTGGAAGCATGTATAATCTTATTTACTTAGATTATTGTATCACGGTTTGCAATCCCAAATTTACGGGGGGTCTTTTGGAAAACTATTTCCACACCACCGATTCTTTATACAAGTAGATGCTCTGTATCTGACACTATTTCTTAGCTTTGCCTCAGTGTTACATGCTATGAAACAATTTTTTTAGAAGTACACAGTACAACGCAGACGTCCACACACGCATGCACACTCACCCCTATGAACATACGTACGCAAACCCTACCCCTATGGGTACATTCGAAGGACCGAGCACCCGGCAGATCCGGAGATTCTCGAAGTCACCACGGGCGCCTCGTCGTCGACGGGAACGTCTCTTACCACTTAATGCATAATGTCAAAAAATCCTTGAGAAAATCTCAGAAAAAGGTGCGAGCACCAGGATTTGAACCCTGATGGGTAGCGTCTCACTGAACCATCCTACCATTGGACTACAAACCTATTCGCATGCTATGTAAAAATTAATGTTGATACCAATACAACATTTTATAAGTGAATTCAGAATTCCTGTTGTTATTTTAGTTAAAGGATTCTTTTTCTATATAACTCAGGGTCGTCGCAGCCCACGAGGAATTGATCCTCTTGGAGATGCATCACTGTGGATCTTCTAGTTTTGTGGACCAGTTCGTGTACAGGCCAGCAGGCGCCCGCCGGCCGCTGTCTCTGACTTTGCTCCCCGTTCCAGATTTTCTCACCAAGTCCGAGAGCGTCTTTCCACCCGACGACTATGACCCTCGCGTCCGCCCAAGGCTGGACTCTGGGAGCATAGGCCTGCTGCGGCGAGGCTACGACTTCCTTGCCGTACATGTCAGGTTGTTGGACGATTACCATGCGCAAAGGCAAACGGTCGAGTGGGAGCTCAGGCATGCGCAAGTGGGAGCTCATGGAGCCTGTGACAATTATTCACGAGGAAGATGAAGGCCATTGGTGGATAATGCTAGGTGAAGGGAATTGACTGATTCTATTCCTTGTCAATGCCGGTAAATATACATGGAGGGGTGACTCACAAGCCAACCACACTACACGCCACTAATCAAGGGCAATCTATCATAATTACACTTTCTATAATTACAATAGAGAAGGGCGGCCCTGGTGCAAGCGGTAGAGCTTTACCTCCTGCGACCAAGAGGTCCAGGGTTTAAGCCCCAGCCTCTGCACATTTGTGCGGAAAAAACTGCTGGCTATTTTTTCTTCTCCAGACCCTGCAGTGCGGGAGCCTACGGCACTGGATACGCCCCTTTTTATAATTACAATAGACTAACACTCCCCCGCAGTCTAATCGGGAGTATCGCTAACGGTCAGGCTAGACCGAAACTCTTGGAACAATGAGGTAGGGAGACCCTTCGTAAAGACGTTGGCGCACTGTGATGTCGTAGGAACATGAAGGACCCGAAGGTGACCGGGGGCAACTTTCTCTCGAACAAAGTGGAGATCAATCTCAACGTGCTTCGTCCCTTGATGCTGCACTGGGTTGCTGAAGAGGTATACGGCACTGACATTGTCACAATAGACCAGGGTGGCATGGTGAGGCGGGTGGCGAAGCTCAAGGAGTAACTGTCGTAACCAAGTAGCTTCAGTGACACCATTTGCCATGGCACGATACTCAGCCTCGGCACTGGACCGAGAAACTGTGTGCTGACGCTTGGAGGACATGACACTAGGTTTTCCCCAAGAAACTATCCAGAAGTCGACCGACGAGTGTCAGGACATCCAGTCCAGTCGGCGTCCGTGTAAACAACAAGTTCTTTGGGGGGGAGACTCAGTCCAAGGGACAGGGTGCCCTGCAGGTAACACAAGATACGCTTGAGAGCCGCGAGGTGGGGCTCCCGAGGATCATGCATATAGAGGCAAATCTGCTGGACAGCGAAGGCGATGTTTGGTCGAGTGAAAGTCAAATACTGTAGAGCACCTGCCAGACTGCGGTACTGAGTAGCATCATCAACAGAAGGACCATCAGCAGATAATTTGGAGTGAACATCAACAGGCGTGCTGCATGGTTTGTACGCCCTCATCCTGGCGTGCTCCAAGATATCCTGAGTGTACTACCGCTGAGAGAGAAACAAACTATCGGCAAAGCGTGTCACAGAGATGCCCAGAAAATGGTGAAGCTGACCCATGTCCGTCATAGTAAACTCACGCTGGAGAGCCCCAATGACATGCTTGAGAAACCCGGCAGAGGAGGTAGTGAGAACAATATCATCCACATACAGCAACAAGTAGGCAGTGTCTGTCGCGTGGTGATATATGAACAAGGAACTGTCTGACTTGGTTTCAACAAATCCAAGGGAAAACAAATGTGAGGCGAATCTGTGATGCTAAGCACGAGGAGCCTGCTTCAAGCCATATAGAGATTTGTTGAGCCGACAGACAAAATCCAGACGAGAGGAGTCCACAAAACCAGATGGCTATACGCAGTATACTGTCTCAGTGAGGGTGCCATGGAGAAAAGCATTTTCACATCAAGCTGATGAATGGGCCAATTCTGAGAGAGAGCCAGAGAGAGTACCACGCGGACGGTAGCCGGCTTGACTACCGGACTGAAAGTCTCATCATAATCGACACCGGGGCGCTGAGTCAAACCCCGGAGGACCCAGCAAGCCTTGTAGCGATCAAGAGACCCATCTGCACGGAGCTTGTGCTAAAAAATCCACTTGCCAGTGACCACATTGGCACCGGGAGGCCGAGGGACTAAGCTCCAGGTGTCATTTGCAATCAACGCATCATATTCAGCTTGCATAGCATACCGCCAATGTGGATCTTACAGAGCATCATGGACTGAGCAAGGAAGTGGCGACATAGGCACAACATGGAGGTTGAGCCAGTCCACGGGCTGTGCAAACCCGGCCTTGCCGCGCCTGCGCATCCCATGCACATTGACGACAGCTGTGATGGAGACCAGGCGAGTTGCAGCCGTGCGTCCTGTGGCCGTGGTGCTGCTGGCAACAACCTCTACAGGATGCACAGGGGCAGCAGCACCCGGCGCTAGTGGCGGATGCAACACAGGATTGAAGGGGGGCTGGGCTCTTCTTCTCCCTCTCTTCTCTTCATCTTTATTCTTTTCTCCACCTTTTCTTCTCCCTCAACCTCTCAATTTATCCATTGATCCCCCAGCTGTAGGGGGGCTGGAGCCCCCCAGCCCCCCGTAGATCTGCCCCTGCCCGGCACCATTGTCGACGAGGTAGCAGGAGCGCTGCTAGTTGCAGTGCCAGTTAGTGTAGCAGGGGCGTTGCTAGCTGCAGGGCCAGGCGTCGTGGCGAAGGGGCTGGGCAAGGGAGCGAGCGTCCTTAGCCCAGCGCTCGGCTCAAGGGGAGGCGTGGTTGCAATAACAGCCCCATGCATGACGTGGGGGGTACCTGCATGCACAAATCTTGCTCCAGGAATGGGAGTGGTGAGGTCATCTTCATTAAGAAGAAAATCCAAGGCAGAGGACGCCATGGGTGTGGTGGACATGTCGGCGAAGGGAAAAAGGATTTATCAAAGACGACATGTCTAGAGATGAGAATGCGATTCGACTGGAGCTTGAGACACCGATAGCCTTTCTGATCCGAGGAATATCCGAGGAAAACACTGAGGGAGGAACGGGGTGCAAGTTTGTGGGGTGCAGTGGAGGACATGTTAGGATAGCAAGCACACCCAAAAACATTGAGATGTTCATAGGAGGGCTGGGTTTGGTGTAAGGAGGCGTACGGTGTCGAAAAAACAAGGGTTTTGGTAGGGAGCCAGTTGACTAGGTAGGTGGCGGTGTGAAGTGCCTCAACCCAGTAGACCGGAGGAAGGCTTGCCTGAAATAAAAGAGAACGCAAAATGTCATTTATAGTACGAAGAGACCGTTCGACCTTGCCGTTTTGCTGAGAAGTATATGGACACGACATGCGGAGTGTGACGCCATGGGAGAGGAAGAACGTGCGGGCATGAGAATTATCAAATTCTTGGCCATTGTCACACTGGATGCTCGTAATGGTGGTTCCGAACTGTGTTTGAACGTAAGCAAAAAAAGTGACAAGGTGGAAGAAGTCTTGGATTTGAGGCGAAGCGGAAAGGTCCAAATGTAGTGTGAACAATCATCTAAAATGACAAGATAATATTTGTACCCCGACACACTAATAATGGGAGATGCCCAGAGATCACAGTGTATCAAATCAAAATTATGACGAGCTCTAGAGCTAGATGATCCAAAGGGAAGTTGTGTGTGACGACCAAGTTGACATGCATGACATACATGATGATCATCCTTATTACATGAGATAACACTGGAACTAATAAGCTACGAAAAGCTTCACGCCCAAGATGCCCGAGACGACGATGCCAAAGCGAGGTGGGTGCAGCGAGGAGTGCAGAGGTGCTAGTGGTAGATGGGTAGAACGGGCAGAGGTCGCCAGAGCTATTGCACTTGGCGATCACGTTCCTGGTTTGCATATCCTTCACAAATCCTTCACAGAAAGGCCAAACGGATCAAATTCAACGGAACAATTATTGTCGATGGTGAAACGATGAATAGAAATAAAATTTTTAATAATGTGAGGAGACACCAAAACATCATCAAGGACAAGGTTACGGAAAAGAAAAAGTGTGTGATCCGGTGGCCGTAATAGGAAGAAGTGCACCATTGCCAACAATGATAGATGAAGGTGTAAAGGATGATGGCAAGGAAGTGGTGGAGAGATTACCAGCATCCGCAGTCATGTGCGAACCAGCACTGGAGTCGGCGTACCATTCAGACGATGCCGGTGGAGCGAGCGTCATGGTGTTGAAGGAAAACGCCAAGGAGTCTGCGTTCCAGGTGCCTCCATGTGTGGGGTTCCAGGGTGCCGCCCCAAATGCCTGATAGGCAGGAACGGGACCCTGAAATGGCGGCGGTGATGGTGCAACTCCCCTGTAGACGTACTGCGGTGGTGGTGCAGCGTAGCTGGTGCCATAGATGATCCCGCCCGGAGCGCCGTACCCGCCTAGAATGCCGTACTGAGCAGCAGTGAACACCGGCGGCGGTGGTGGTGGACGTCCATAGGGCCACATCTGCAGTGTGCCGGCCCATGGGTGTGCAAAGGAGGGATGCACACCATGAGCACCACCAGTGGGAATGCCACCAGGAGCACCGGACGACATGCCGCTAGGCGCTGGTTAGGCACCGCCACGACCACCCTTGCCGCGACGACGGTTGTTGCGCTGGCTAACGGTGGGTGCCCCGGGCGCGCCGGGAGGACGATGAGGGGCCTGCGACGCTCCAGTACGAGCGGCTGCAGGTGGCGCCGAAGGACCTGGTGCCGCTGGACGCGGCGTGGCGAGTAGGGCCGACGACGGCGATGGTGGCCGCGCGGCCATCTCCATTTCCTCCAGCAGGAGGTGTGTCCGGGCTTCTGCAAAGGTTGGGAAGGGGCGATGCAGCTTGAGGATGGAGACCATGTGCCGGAATTTGCCGCTCAACCCACGAAGCATCATGAACACGAGTTGCCGGTCGGGAATGGGATCACCAAACTCAGCAAGGGTCGCGGCCATGGTTTCAAGGCGACGGCAGTAGTCGGTGATCGTCAGCGAGTCCTGACAGAAGTTGCGGAACTGCGTCTCGAGGAGAAGGGCACGAGACTCCCTCTAACCATGGAACTCGTCCTCAAGGAAAACCCAGGCTTGGCGGGCGGCACGCTGTCGTAGCATGAGCGACTGCTGCAGATCGCCGGAGATGGTGCCATAAATCCACGTCATGACGATGCAGTCAGGGCGTATTTGCCGAGGACGGTGAGGAAGATGCTGCGCCACATGGTGTAGGTGTTCGTGGCGTGATCGAGGACGATGGGAACGAGGGCCTTGACGTTGACGACAGTGGTGGCCTGTGCCCAGATCACCTCGTGGGCGGCTTCGTACTCGTCAAGGGTGACGGCACGAAGACAAGCTTCCTCGGCTTGACGCGCCTCCTCGGCGCGCGCCTCCTCAGCGCGACGTTCCTCATCAGCACGACGGCGTTCCTCGGCGGCCTTGGCTGCGGCCACAGCGGCCGTGGCGGCGTCGTCGTCCACCATCGCGAGGAGGATGGAAAAAGAACGGGCTCGCGTCGCAGACGCGATCGGTGCGACGCGCGACCGAGTCCCGCGACTGGAGCGACGCGGCTCGGCGGATCGGCGACGAAGCAGCGACCGGGCGGAGCCGCGCGACGTACGGCAACTGCGATCAGAGCGACGCGCGACGGTCGGGAGTAGAGGACAGAGCGGACCAGCGACCACACCCGGCGAGGATCAACACGGGGCGGGTGATTGGCTCAGAGTGCTGGCGATGGGATCGTGGCACACCCGGCGACGGAGTCAGGCATGGGTTGGCGATGGAATCGGCGGCAACGTTGGGGTTGCGGAAGCGGATCGTAACCTGCTATCTGATACCATGAAGGGAATTGACTGATTCTATTCCTTGTGAATACCGGTACATATACATGGTGGGGTGACTCACAAGCCAACCGCACTACATGCCACTAATCAAGGGCAATCTATCGTAATTACACTTTCTATAATTACAATAGACTAACACTGGGGTCACCAGATGACGCCATCTGCGTCGGGGACCGGTTCATATGCTGGGTTAACTACAGGTACGACTTCTTGCTGTGCGTCATAGTGGACGAGGCGAGCCCCAAGGTCCGTTATGTACCTCTGCCCCCTGAGGTGAGACGCTGCCGCTACGGCAATGACAACCCCGTGAGGGTCGGACGCATGGGCGCCGCTGGTGGCAACAGTGTGAGGTTCGTCAGCATCCACCCACACAGCTGCGTCCGGGACGACTTCTGCAGCAGAGACGACGCCGACTGCTGATGTGTTGTTTCTGATAGGACGACACTTGGGCACCCCTGCTTTGTCTACACCATCAATTCCTGGACCATGAACCTTAGCAATAACGAGCCACTAGAGTGGATGGAAGACGGAGAGATAGACAGTGAGGAGATCTTGGCGCTTCCGGGATACCAGGGCCTCCCGCAAGCAATTTCCAGTGACCCATCGTGTGCTTGGACAAACCCAATGTCATCTGCTTTCTGGTCTCCAATTATTACTTCACCAAGGACAACGAGAAGCTATGGATGGTGCAGCTCAACATCAACACCAAAATGCTGCTGTCAGTGGTCGAGTTCACCGATAAGGATGACTGCTGGTACTGGAAAAAATACCATCATTTACCGGCAGTAATTCAGTACTAAACCAGAGAACCCCAGCTGGTGCATTGTAGGATGGTAGAATTAAGTTCCTAGTACTGGAGCATCCCTTGTAGTTACATGCAAAATTTGAAATATGATCATAACTGTGAAATCCCCAATTTGCGCGGGGTCTTTCAGAAAAATGTTTCCGCTCCACCATTTCCTTATAAAATTTGATTTATTGTATCTTCCATTATTTCTTAGCTTTGCCACAGTTACATGCTATAATTAATGTGTATACGAATACAACATTTTAGAAGTGTAGAGTTCCTTTTCTTTTTAGAATGTCAATATGGGTTTAAACCAAGTCAATAGGGATTGCCATAGATCCTCTTCTAATGGTGAGCTTGCAAGACTGAGCAAACGAAATGGAAGGGTTAACCACCCTAGGTAAAGCTAGTGTTCAATCGAATATTCACGCGATTTGCTTGATGCAGTCAGCCATCTTCTATTGGTTCTCTATCTCCCTTCAGCAGTATATGCGTCATTTTGCAGAAGAACTGGCATTTTGTCCCTATGGAAATAATTGGACATTGGCATCCATAATTTTAGATGTGACAATGTTGGAAATAATTTGACATTGTTTATTTCAAAAGAAACTAATAATTTGACAAGGTCCTATTCGATAGACTTTATTTCTCAGCTTATAAACTTGAAAGAAAATTCAATTCGACAAAAAGAGTAACCACTTGCCATGGAATAAACGTCCGGCAATAATAAGTTGCAAAAATTCTCACAGAAAATGCAAGGCAGTCCTTATTCCCGGCTCCATTTCATGTTTTGCCAGTAAATTACTAAATTTTTGCTGGTATATGAGGGTGTGTTCTGCACGGTTCAGTCCATGGGACGGCTCCCAGCAGTGTCTTCCTCCACGTGTCGACCTGGATCATCCATGCATTTTGCTTCCCGCAGTGCCTCCCGCCGACCTTGAAGCAGATGACGTCGGGGTTGTCCAAGCTGACAACGGGGGACTGCAGGTGAACACGCGGGAGACCCTCATATTCTGGCATCGCCCAGAGCTCCTCGCAGTCGAGCATGCCATCCTTCACCCACGCCTTCACCCACGCCATCGGCTCATCCATGGTCAGGGTCAGTGTCCATGTAGTCACCGTGAAGGCAAAGCTGGAGCGCACGCACGAGGTGCTCCCAAGGCGACCGCAGCAGCAGCGGGGCTCGATGGCGACGAACCTCACAGAGCCAGGGCCAGCAGCTCCCATGCCCTTGGTATCACTCAGGGGAGGCAAGTCATTGGTGTAGTAGCTTGAATCATAGCACACAGGCAGAGGTACATGCCGCAGCTTGGGGCTCGTCTCTTCCACCATGTCGCACACGATGAGGCCTTTGCCGTAGTTGAACCAGCACAAGTACCTGTCACCCACTGGGATGGTCATGTCTGGGTCGGACCACGATCCTATCAGCTCATCGCTTTCTTCATGAAGGATGGGCACTGCACGCTTGTGCTCCCACTCGCTCCACCCGAAACGAAGAACACAGAGGTTGACCAGGTCAGGTCGGCCGTCATGTTCCCCGGTGTGAAGCTGAGCCACCAGGAGATCGTCCTCTCCTCGTCGCAGGACGCCAGTGTCCTCATCGAACAGGAAGCAACGGCGGTCGTACTTCCTGGGGAAGCTCAGGCCCGGGAGTAGGGTCAGCGACGGCGGACTCTTGCCTGTGCCTGCCCTGTACATGAAATTGTCGTATGTGGGAGACGTACGGCGGCCGTCACGCCGCTCCCGCGTCATTCGCAAGAGGATGGAGTCGCCGTGGGCTGCGGCGACAGAAAGGTCAAGAATGCTGTCTTTACTACGC
>CM041639.1:27950246-27994886 GCA_023333625.1 Bothriochloa decipiens | reverse complement strand
ACTCATACCACTTGTTCAATTTATGTGAAAGGCAAGCATAATTTGAATAATCAAGCATGATACATGAAATGACAATCAATCTTTTCATTAATGCCATGCATAATGATGCTTATGCTTAAGAATGCAAGTGATTATGCATGCTTAACACCAGAGTGTTACACCTTCTCCCGTAAGGTTAAGTCATTCATCGTTTATGATGTGAATGGCTATCGCTTTCGCACGAAAACCTACGAGAAGAGTCGGGCCAACCTAAAAACGTTGTGCAGCGGAGTTCGTACGCCCGGCATGGATGAGAAGGACTATTACGGCATAGTCGAAGAGATATACGAGCTCAAATTTAAGGGTGCCAAAATGTTCAAGCCAGTGGTATTTAAATGCCATTGGTTTGATCCTGATGTCACGAAAAAAGACCTTAATATTGGGCAAGTAGAAATTCGATAGGATTCCAACTATAAAGGAGACGATGTCTATATTGTGGCTAACCGACATGCCACGCAAGTTTATTACCTCCCATGGGCGTGCCAAAAAGACGAGAAGCTTGCGGGTTGGAGCCTTGTGCACTTGATCTCGCCGCGGGGTAAAGTGGCTGTCCCTAACGATGATGATTACAACTTTGACCTAAACAAAGATAAGTTCTATCAACCCGAGGGGCTAGAAGGGAGTTTGGAGATAGACATTCTTTCACTCATAGGCATGGAACTAGACAACAACATCAATGAGGACGAGGGTGATGAGGTGCAGGATGCTGAGGACTTACGAATCCTTGAGCGATGGCAGATGGTAGCGCGATAGAGTTGTTGAGGATGATGTAGATGATGATGACGATGAAGTTGTTGAGGACTTAAGAGAGCTCGACAATATTGATAGTGATGACAACAATACTGATGATGACTACACGCCAGCCATATTGCCATTCGCGGAGATAATTTCTAATTTATGTACTACTATATTGTTATTATCATTACCTTACAATTATATTTCTTTACAAGTACTTGTCATTTATTTATGCTAACTGTTTCAATCTTTGTCATTGTAGGCACTCGACAAAATGTCGGGCGGAAGGCGGCAGCAGCCACAACGACAAGTGCGCTCGCAGTACCAGATCCGCACCGAGGAGGACGCGACCGCCGCTGGCGACGATGAGGAGGAACTATCGATGGATCCAGCGACCAGTAGGGGGAGGGCAGCGAACATCGCACATCGACGAGGAGGCTGCAGTTCCAGGAGGCGACGACGACGACCGGTGATGGTGGTGGTGGCGGCGGCGGCGATGATGATGATGAGGATGAGCCGACACCAGGCGAGGGGGCTTCCTCAGGTTCGAGCAAGCCCTACTAGCGTGGGCCCTCATCGCTTCCTCATCCCCGCCCACTCCTTTCCCGCCACCCGGTGATTCGACCCGTGGGTGCGACGTAAGTAACCATTGTTGATTTCACTACTTGTTCATATGACATGTTCAAAATTGAACTGCAGACTAACAATTGTTGTTAATGACTCATGCAGTAGCTGGATGTTCGTGAGCGGAGGGAACGGTTCACGCCATGTCAATGGCATCCAGGGTCTGTTGATTAGGGAGTACTACCCTGGCTTTGTCACCCACCAGGGTACGGTACAGGCCCCAATGAAGTGGGAGCACTTCTATAGCGTCCTGCTCCCCAACGGTGAGACCCTAGCGGCGAAGATCAAGAGGGAGTTGTGGGTGAGTCTTTTCATCGCACCGCATTTCTCAAAACTACGCATTCGTTGGACGTTCTTGAAACAATGAAATGATACATAATATCTGCGTGTAGGACTTCTTCATGTGTGAGGAGGGGAAAGAGCAGCATGCGGTGCGAGTGCAGGAGGCGGTCTGCAAAGATCGTCTCAAGGACCTATACCACGAGGCGCATCTCCAGTGCATCATCACCTACTACGCCGACGTGCTTGGCCAGGTGGTGAAGAAGCGGCAAGTCAGGGACATGATAGTCCAGAGGGAGACTGACCTCTCCGAGGCACTGTACATGCAGGTAATTAAGTAGGAAATATTCATTTTAATTCCTTCCGTGAAAAATTCAATTCATCTTGTGGCATGTAAAATACTTGATATCATGCAGATGTGTCCGGGGTGGTGCGACAACTTCAGGGACTACTGGGCGGCCATTGTGCGTGAGTGGACCTCGGACATGGCGTACAAGAGGCGCAAAGAACTTCGAGAGCACCGTCTGCAGATGCAAGGGGCACCACACCACCAAGGGAACCAGTCCCTCCCAGTGTTCATGGAAAGATGGGTATGCTTCTATTAATCTATTAATTCTAGCGCATAATTGTCATTACTTGTAACCATGTTTATGTTTTCCTCGCAGACCCAGTCGCATGGTGGGCAGGTCATCAACGAGTTCACGGGGTACGCCCTTGCTCACAAGGGCAAAGCGACAGCGGCGGACAACGTCTATGACCCGGCAGACGGGACCGACGCGTACACCAACGCGAGCGTCTACCCCAAGCTCGCCGAGTACACCTTCGTGGGTCGCCAGTACCATGGGGAGACGTTCGACCCCACCACCGACCCCCTGGACACAGAACTCTTAATGAGGATGGGAGGAGGGAAGCAGCACGGCCAGTACTGGATGGCCAACAACACCATCGACTTGTCCTCTGTTCCCACGCTGACCCAGATTTGACGAGAAGGTACTAGGAGCTCCTCCAACATCCCCATAGCGCCTTGGCAGCCGAGCAACACGCTGATGTTCTTGGCATTTCAGGTATGTGCAGTTTCATTCGTCGTTTACTCATTTCACATATGTACCTTGCCTTCACATAACATCAACCTTGGGGGTGTAATATTGCACGTCTAGATCGCACAGTTGCAGACGAACCAGGAGAACATGGCGGTGGCCCATCCGCAGCAGCTGGCAGCTGTCAGCAGCACTACTAGCTTCAGATGCAGGACTTTGCCGCCTACTTTCGGGGCCTTCAGATACCGGGAGTGCAGCAGCAAGAGCTACCTGCCTCGATCTTCGCTCCACCACCTTTTCCTATGCCTGCTCCTGTAACGAGTCCAGTGAGTATATTGCCTGTTGCTTTAGCTTGTGCGGCTATCCTGCAGGTACTAATGAGATCACTTGTCCTTTGTGCAGGAACAGTCGGCGGGTTCGAACCCGACTCCTCCACGTGCCACCCTCCACTAGGCCCTTCTCCAACGCACGGGTGGCCGGCTCAACCGACCTTCCCGACTCAGGGCTACTCGTGGCCAGGTACCGTTCTTCCTCCACCGACGCAACAGGGGCACTCTGGGCCTGCAAGCGGCCCCCTGCGGGCAGGTGGCACCGCAGCAGCCAGGGTGGTCTCCGTGAGAGCAAGGTGGGTGGGAGCAAGGTGGGGGCTCTGGGGGCGCCAGGTCGAGCTAGGTTTCGACATTTTATGAACTTGTCGCTGTTGTGGACATTTTATGAACTTGTTTCGATGTAACTGATGAATTTGAAGACCTTTATGTATAAATTCGTGTTGAGACGTCATTTGTTGATGAAATGTGATTTTTATGTGATATTCTAGTCTATTGTCATGAATATATGTGAAATTGTATATCTAGAAAGCAAGAAAATAAAACAAAAGAAAAAAATTTCCAGCTTTGCCGAGAGCCAGCACTCGGCAAAGTTAGGAATTTTTCCAGACAGAGCCCAGCTTTGCCAAGTGCTTACGCTGGCACTCGGCAAAGTGACCACTGCTTTGTCGAGTGCCGGCACTCAGCAAAGTGACCACATCTTTGCCGAGTGCGGGCACTCGGCAAAGAATTTTCCAAAAAAATAAATGTAAAATATCTTTGCCGAGCGCTGCCACGTGAGCACTCGGCAAAGGATGCCGTCTGGTGACGTGGCCCGTTACCTTCGCCGAGTGCTGACGTGGCGCTCGACAAAGCCTTTGCCGAGTGCTGCCCAGCTGGCACTCGGCAAAGCCTGCTTTGCCGACCACTTCTTTGCCGAGCGGCCTTTGCCGAGAGCCGCACTCGGCAAAGGCTTTGCCGACAATAATGGTGCCTTTGCCGAGTGCGGCTGGCACTCGGCAAAGGAGACGATTCGGTAGTGCTCAGGTGAAGTGATAATCAGAGACCAGAAAGCAGACGACGTTGGGTTTGTCCAAGCACACGACAGGGCACTCGGGAATTGCATGCAGGAGTCCCTCGTATGCAGGAAGCGCCCAGATCTCCTTGCCTTCCATCTCTCCTTCTTCTACCCACTCCAATGGCTCGTCCATGCTGAGATTCATCGTCCAGGTCTTGATGGTGAAGACGAAGCGGGGGTGCCTACATGTCGTCCTCTCGCGGTAATAACAGTCGCAGATTGGTTTGCTGATGCTGACAAGCCTCACCGTGCTATCCCCTGCTGCACCCATTCGTCGGACCCTCTCGTGGTTGTTTTCAACATCAACAGACTCGGGCGGCAGACGTACAGAACGGACCTTTGGGCTTCCCTCGTCAGCCATGTCGCACAGCAACAAGTCGCACCCGTCGCTAACCCAGCATAGGAACTGGTCACCGACGCAGATGGCGTCTTTGGGTAACCCCTTCCCATGGCCTTTGGCACATTCATCCTGAAGAATGGGCACCGGCTCCATGAGCTCCCACTGCCGCATGCCAGTGCCGGGGAGGAGCACACAGAACACGGCTGTATCCTGTCCCGCATCGCGATTGTACCATAGCTCCACCATGACCGCAAGTAAGTCATCCTCGCCTCGCCGCAATAGGCATATGCATGCTACCAGTGTCCATCCTTGGGTGTGATGCAATGACGCTGTCGGACTTGGTGGGAATCTCTGGAACGGGGAGCAGAAACAGCGACGGCGGACGGCGGGCGCCTGCCGGCCTGTAGACGAAGTAGTCCTCCACAAAACCAGATCGAGGGTCATACATCATGTGCAAGAGGACCAGCTCACCGTGGGCCGCGACGACACTGATGATGTCGTCGCTCTCCCCGTCGACACGTGCGCTGTCGGGGTAGTCGTAGTAGAGGCAGGAGCTCAACGGCGGCGCAGCGCATCTGAAGGAGACGCGAACCCGTCCTCCTTTGGAGGTGTGGCACTCCGCCAAGGTATTGGCGCCGTCGGCAACGAATGTTGGGTCATCGGGGCGGCCATAGCTGCTCAGCATCACCCAGCGCCGATCTTTGTTGACGGCGGCGGCAGTGGCCGCCAGCGAATCCGAGAGGAGCCTCCGGTGGCCACAGATTTTGGCAAAATATTGAGTGATTGTTGGCCGTAGGTTTAGCACGTCAAAGCGACGAAGAGGAATCCGCCCCAGCAGCATTTCCGAACATGCAATGGTTGCACTAGCCGCCGCTTGGTTGTGGTGCTCACAATAATGACGGCTGCGTGCTTGCGTTGGTAACCCTATGTAGTCTAGGTTAACGATGATATACATGCAATGGGCTTCGCATTGCCAGCCCATAAGTTGCACATCAAACTGAACAGCCCATAAGTTGCACGTCAAACTGAACAGCCCATATGTTAACGAGGGACGACATGTTGTCTGCTGGTACATGTCAAACATGAAGTAATGTTTCTAAAGATATGTTGCAAGCATTTGTTTAAAATGTTATATCTCTTTCAGACGTATGTTACGGCAAGTACTTTATTATCTGGATGTAATACATATTTAACATGCATGTTGAAGTATTTTATCAGAATGTTGCATATGTGTTTCATATATATGTTGTAACACTATGATTGAAATGTTTAATTTGTGTCATACTTATGTTCCATCCAAGTGTTTCGTGTTGCAAATGCTTCACAGAAGCACAGAGTGGTGAGCGCACCATCGGGGTGCCAGGGGATGAGGAGTGGTGAGCTGGGGACTGGCGCACAGTAATAATTATAACAATCTGAGTGTTGTATAAATAAATAAACACTCGTTTTTTTGTTTTTGTTCTCAGTTTGGTGTTTAGGGTGCCATGCACAACTTGGGTGTCACAAGCCCTTAGCACAACTGAGCAGCCGGTGAGGCTCACATGGCCGAGGGCGTTCCTAGATCAGAACCAATAATGCTCGGACGTCCGGCGCAAGGAGCGTGTCCGGATGCCGGCGCTGGTGCAGGCATTGCTACACATGACTTTTACCTCTTGAATTGGTCTGTTGTAAAAGAAACAAACCTGGTACTACAGATGCCAGTCATAGGTCCCATCAAAAAGTGCATGTTGAAGCACCTATATCCAATGCCAGTAGTCCTACAAGTGCAGAGGAAACACCTATGCCAAAATTGGATTCATCAAGTAAGAGAAGTGCCTGTAATGCAGTTACACCCCTTGCAAGATCTCATGAACAACCCTCCAATGTAGTTATACCTTTTGTACCGTTAGAAATCCTGTAGTTGCAGCTTATGTAATGTTCATTTATTGTTAGAAATCTTCAAGGCTACAGTTCTTCTAACAAATGATTTGTAGATAATTTGAATTTATAGTTTGTAAAGAATTTGACTGCTAAAATGGATGTAATATGTGTAATGCAGAACTCAGGTAGATTTTTTTTCTAAATTATTATCAGTGACGCGTCTTGGCTAAATGTGTCGTTTGTTAAGGTCCACATCAGTGACGCATCTTGGCTGAATGCATCCCTGGTGGAAGTTATCAGTGACGCGTCTTGGCTAGACGCGTCGCTGATAGAGGATATCAGTGATGCATTTTGGTTGAATCTATCGCTGATAGAAGTTATCAATGGCGCGTCCTTACGTGTCACTAACCTTGTACTATCACAGACGCAAGATTAGTGGCGCTTGTTTTATGCATCGCTCATGACTCTCTCGACGTGTCACTAATAAGCATTTCTGGCATAGTGATCAAAGCCACTCAAAAATATCGAACGCCTCTGATCCTTCATGCAGGAGCTCGCACCACACGCGAAAAGAAGCCCACGTCGCGATGTGTCTATCTACTGTAGGAGCCCGAACAATGAACCACCTGATCCTTCATGCAGCAGCTGTAGCAAGCGATGGCGGCATGTGACTCCTAAAACACCTGATCTACTTTTTGCACATACAAATGAAAGACTTGGAACATAGGTTCAAAACTGATGAAACACAAGCAACATATCTCTGAAACGATGAAACACTTGCAGCATATATCTAAAACACTTACATAACACCAACAAAAACTTGAAAACACATGTGTAGCCACTACAAACATATGCAAACATTCAGATAAAGCACTTGCAACATACGCTTGAGAACACCTGAAGACACTTGCATATATGTGCAACATCCATATCAGCTTTTGCAACATTCAAATGAAACACTTGCAACATACTTCTGAAACATATGTGTATAACCACCTGCAAATGTGCAACATATCAATTTAATTTTGCAACATCCATGTAAAATATTAGAACATCTCAAACACTTGAGATATGCATTTGCAACATAGTGGAGGCGAGCCGAGGCCGGTCCATTATGGGTGTCAGGGCGGGAGCTGGAGGCGCGCGGCGGAATGCGAAAACAACCATCATTGCCCACGCTCGTGAAGTCATGAGTGCCCTCACCTCAGCAACGGATGACCTTAGGCACCTAGCCTGGCACGTGCGCCCAGCGGCCATCGCCTAGTGGCAGCGGTGGTGCCACTGCGGTGGCAAGGTATCCATCGACACTAGGGTTGGGGTATAGACTAGGGAGACATTGTGCGAGTGCAGCATGGGTGCGGGAAGGAGGCAGCCGTGACACTATGTGATTTCACGGACACATCGAAGAGAGAGACGAGACGGAGGAAGTTTGAGTGGCCACTTGATCAGGAGCTAGGGAACGTGTGTAGATACAATATATGTGGATAACGTGTGGCCACATAAGCGTTCAAAGGGACTCCCGGTGTCCAAAAGCTCTAACCACAGCATTACGGAACCCCCAAGCCACCTTGCGGTCTCTAGTGGAGCCTGGAGGATAAGGATAAGAAAATAGAGAAGGGAAAACAATAAAGAAGAAAATAACAAAGGAAAAAAATAATGTGCTCGTAGACATCGTATTCTTTTATCTACTTTGTGGAGCTCTTCTATACTTAAATGTTTCATCAAAATATCTTCCGTTCTACTAGAGTGCTCATGGAGAATAAAAAAAGTATTTCACTTGTCAACCATAGCTGTATATGAAACGAACCCTAGATGTGGCAGGCAACCGTGTAGCAACCTATGCTGCCACATCTGGGTGTCTCCAATCACAATGAAGTTTAAGTAGCATTTCTTGAGCTTTCCATTACAGCAACCATGGAAATTTTAGAGAACCATGAGCTTATTGTGCAGACGCGAAGTCCCACACCACGTCTCTTTGGGATGGGGCTGCGATTTATACAAGAGACAACTCCATCGCCACAGTTTGGTTTGGGCACTGAAGATTTGGGGCACCGGTCGGACCTGAGAGCCTGAGCGTCGGGGAGGCAGCTATGAAAGAGGATTGAATTTTTCTCATTCCGAACCACCTGTTTTTTCACATTTGACCTGTCTGTTTCCGCATTTTCGGAAAAATCCGGAAATGGTACGAAATGCAGAACTGGAGTCTATGGAATCTGGACGGAAATGGGGCTGAGGTTTTTAGAATTCCGTATTTTGACGAAAACCTTTTATCTTAGGGTCATGCTGGCGCTCGGATGTCGTAAGCATAGGACGCTCGAGCCCGGTCCACCCCCGTCCCTGACACACACGCCCCCTCACTCCTCCCCCGGTCCCATCGCCCCGACACACACGCCACCACCACTCCCTAACGCACATGCATGCACCCCCCTCCCCCCGCGGCCTCCGCCACCAACTCGCCCACCACGCACCCCCTGCCTCCGACAATAAACTCCACCCAAACCTCACCAGAGCTTGGCCGGAGCCTCGTTAGAGCATCGTCGGGATCCTATGAAACAAAAAAAAATAAAAATGAAACAACCGAAGAAACCTATCTGAAAAAAACTGGAAGAAACCAATGAAACATTGAAAATGGAGCACTGAACCACCGGCGGAATATCAGAGAAACATTGGATCCGGAGGGGGGAGGGGCAACATCAGAGAAACATCATCATCATGTGTTGTGAAACATTGAACATGAAAATAATTGAACCACCGGTGAAACACTCATAGAAACATTAGATCCAGAGTGGGGAAGGAGGAGGGGGAGGGGGACGAGGAGGATGGGGGACCGTAGCCTTCCTCAACGGAGCCCTGCCACCGCCAGGGACAGGGAGAGAGGGGGAACGGGGACGAGAGAGGGGGGGGGCTCCGGTGAGGATCTGCCTTTGCCGCCACCGCCATGCCAGCATCCTCGCTCGTAACCCTAGCCCCACCCTTAGAGATGGAGGGGAATCAGTAGAGGACGAGGCATGCTTGTTGCGGATCCATCAAGATCCATCGCCGGCCCCAGCGGATCCGGCAGGTCCGCGCCAACACCGCCGAACTCGGTGCCGCCTCCATGGAAAAGCGACTGTGCATGCATGGGAGCGCGTGGAGTGAAGAAGGTGGAGCAAGCAAGCATGGGGCAGCCAGGCGGCGCGGGCGTGCGCGAAACTCAGTGGGGCAACCAAGCGGCGGCACGACGGCAGCGGCGCTCCCCAAGCAGCGAAGCAAGAGCGCAAAGCGAGCGAGAAAGTGGGGACACGGAACTAACGATAGCAGACGAGCGGGGGGTGTGGGTGAGCCGCCGGTGCTCCCGGGGTCCACTAGCGACAATGGATAGATGTGGGTGGCATGGGGCACGTGGGCGCGCTGTGCGCGTGATGGGTTGCGGCCCAGTGACCATGCGACACGACGTCCGTTGGTTATGTCTATGATGGTGGTGATGTTGCTGCTGGGGCGGGCATGTGCCTCGATGACGAGCAGGTCCTCGACGCCATACCGCGTTGCCAGCGCCTGTGCGGTGCAGAGGCCATTGATGATGCCGCCCACCACGACGCAATCCGCGTGCAACCGTGCATCGGTGGAGGCCGTTGCTGCCTCGGCCGCACCGCCTGCCACAGCGGCGCAGCGCATGTTGAGTCTGCGATGGCGGAACCGCGTAAGTCTTTGGGTCTCGTTGAGTAGCGGCACGGCGGCCGCGGATGCGGGTACGGTGGCCATGGCAGGGCTCTTTGTTTATTAGCGGGACTCTTCGTTTCATTAGCGGGGCTCTTCGTACAATTAGCGGGCCTCTTCGT
Organism: Bothriochloa decipiens; assembly: GCA_023333625.1. Taxonomy (NCBI): domain Eukaryota; kingdom Viridiplantae; phylum Streptophyta; class Magnoliopsida; order Poales; family Poaceae; genus Bothriochloa; species Bothriochloa decipiens. The sequence continues at coordinate 27,984,771 of CM041639.1, read as the reverse complement.
TTCGTTAACGGGGCTTTTTTATTTTACCAAGTCTAAATGGAAAACTTTTGGAGAGAGTTTATTTTTTCACTTGTCATATATGTTAGCAAGTTGGCCAAATCACGATATTTGCAAGTAAATTTTGGTAAACTGTTGTAGATGTTCTTACACTAGCAAGCCAAAGATCGCCAGGGCTTTAGAGCATCTCCAAGAGTTTGCCAAAAATTACTTGGTAAATCTTGTGATTTGGCAACTTGCTAAAATATATGCCAAGTAAAAAAACACGCTCTCTTTAAGAGTTTGGCATTTTAAAGTTGGCAAAATGAAAAAATGAGGCCCAATTCTCTTTTATTTCTCTGCACGCCGGCCATCTCCTTCACCCACGGTTTCTCTATGCACGCCGTCGCCAGGAGGAGCAGCATCAGCGCGGGAGGAGTAGCATCAGCGCGGCAGCTTCCATTGACCATCTTGCCGGTCATTGTCAAAAAACAGAAAAACAACAAAAAGAAAAAAACAGGGCCTTCTAGTACTCAGCAGTACTCCCAGTAGTATTCAGCAGACAAGCACTATAGTGTAGTAGCCAGCAGCAACAGTAGCACTGCAGGCCACGATCGATGGACAGGCCACGGTGGCCCTGCCCGTCGCGTTGTGAACCTGCCGCCACAGCTTTTCAGTTTGAGACGGGCAGCAAAAGCACAGCAGGCGGACACAAGGAGACGGATGCACGGATGCGCAGTGAGAGGCCGCGCGTATTTATGGGCGCGTGGGAGCGCTTTTTGTCAATTTGGTAAAATATAGTAAGTGAGATATGATACTATTAGAGAAGATTTTTTCTTATTTTGCTAAAAAAATTAAGATAGCAATGAGATATATGACACTGTTGGAGATGCTCTTAAAAGACAAAAAAAAAAAAAGCACTCGCTCAGGGACCTCATTTGGCAAGGCGTTAGTGGGAAAAAACGAGACGTGCTTTTCTCTAGCGGCAAGCCTACCCCCTGCACGTCCGGCCCGAGGCCTATGTCCGTACGGGGCTCCCATTTGCAAATCTGCCATGCCCCACATCAAAAAAAGTTTTAGTCGAAACAGAATGGCGTCTATTGCATCCAGGCCAAGCTAAGCCACGCTCACATGACCACGTGTCTGCGCCCTTGCTCCCAACCGCACTATGCCACCCCTTCGCCAACTCGTATCCCACCGATCCCCTGCCGTGTTAGGGAGATATGATGCAGTAGAAGGTGGGTGGAGGTGAGCATTGCGCAACACCTAATCAACAACAGTTGCAACATACTTCTAGGAGCAGTTGATACACTTGAAACATGTTTCCAAAATACTAAAAACACACATGAAACACGCTTGAAAAACATTGCGAACATATGAAATATCTGAATACAACAGTTGTAATATATGTGTGAAACATATGCAACATCCATATAAGCACAGTTGCAACATGCATCCCTAAAACATGGATGAAACTTACCTCTAAAAATATCTGAAACACTCAAAACATACAACTTCAAAATGCCTCTGAAATGACTCCAATACATGCAACATCCCCCAATCTATTATCCAATATCCATATAATTCAACCAAAACATACCTCTGAAATGTCTAAACCAATTGAAATATACAATTGCAACGTAGGGGGAGAGAGAGGCTGACATGGGGAGTGCCATGGCAGCCGGATCTAGGGGCACTGGGTGCTGCTGATGGGGCAGAACGCCGATGTGGAGGGAGAGGCGCCGCGAGGGTGGGGGAGGAGGACCCACGGTGGGTGAAGGAGCCGCTGGTGTGGGAAAGGGGATGGTGCAATGGGGGAGGGGCGTGATCGCCATGTAGTGAGGGATGGGACGCCATGGAGGCCACCGAATATGAGGGAAGGTGCATGTGGAGGTAGGGTAGCTAGATACATGGAAGGGTGGACGCTTGCTCGAGCCGCCATGTAGTGGGCAAAACGGCTGCCAAGGATTGGGAGGAGGGGGAGACGACATGATTGTTGTGCTGCAGGCAAAGATGAAGCGAGCTATGGTGGTGCGGTGGTGGAGGCATCCGTAGTGGAGAATGGAGATGCAAAATGAGGAACGATGCTATCGCTCCATCAATTTTATTTCTTTTTCTTTGGTAGGATAGGACCAAGCGTGGACTGTTCCCCGCATGGGATGGATGGCCGTGCAATATCATTATTGTTTCTCTTGTGTAGAAACTGTTTCTTCTTTGTTCTTTTTCGCTTTTTGTTAATTTTCTTGCCATATTAGCAAAGCGCTTGTTGGGGTGGTACCGAAAGTTGTCCACCCCTCGCCCAGCAAAGCTACTCTCGCCTCGGCTTTTGGGCCCAAAAACATAGCTGACCAGCGACAAAAGCTATGATCGTAGATCTGCACGGAAGTTGTGACCATGACGGTGAGCGAAAGCCGTAAGCTGCGTTATGGCGCGGAAGCTGGCGAAAGTCTCCAGCCGCGACCTTGTGGAAGTGTTGCCAGATGGCTCCGGTGGAAGTGGCGATGATGTGTTTGGCGAAAGCAGTGGTCAGCGTCGCCGATCAAGCGCCTTTCGCTAAGTCTTATGTTTGTTCGGGCTAACACGTGCAGGTGATCTTGGGTCGCTGATAGGCCGGTGGAGGCAGTAGGCCGTATTGGGCCACTCTGGTGGACAGTGGGCCTTCTGGAGGTCGCGCTGTAGAGCAAAAGACCGCTTCAACCCCTTGTCCGGGAGCAACATTTGAAGAGCGTGAGTGTGTGTGGTGAAGGATATTTATGCCTTATAATGGTCTACGGACCTGTATAAATATCCCACAGGGGGCATTGTAAAGAAGGATCGACCCAGAGATTAACGAAGGAGATGATCTCACCCTGTTGATCTATTTGTAAGCATTCGTTGTACATTTACTTCCGTCATATATCGTTTGTTCTACTTCTGGTGTTCGATAGTTGGAGCGAACACCAACAGTGCTTATGTAGCTGTGCAACTTATGCACATAAAAACTATTATTATTGTAGTATTGAGAGTGCCCTTATATATATAGCAGTTAAATAACACAAATTCTGATTGCGCACAAAGAACGACGGGAGGAAAATATCGTGACAGTTTTTTTTGAGAACGAAAATTCCCGTGACAGTTAAGTAGTAGCTTTTATGCATATTTAATTTCTGAAGCAATTTATATAGAATATAATTGTGGGGAATTCTTGGGGATATTTTAGATACACCATTTTAAAGAAAATATGACATTGCTTTTGGAATCATATCTCCATCACTTCATTTTACGAAACAGTTCATTTCAAAGGAAATTGTCTATATCTCTGTTTTTGTTTTTCAAAAAGGATGTCTTATAGAGGTTCAAAAACTGTTATTTCTTTTAGCAGAGGTTCAAAAACTGTTATTGTGGGTGTTTTCTTTGTTTGGGCCCTTTCTGAGCCCATATGGCCAAGCGAAGCAACCCGTTCAACTCCCCCCCATTTTTTGCGGCCCGGCACACTCCCCCCCATAAATCTCACGCATTCCATCGTCTTCCCCCAGATCCGATCCCCACATCGATCCACGGCCCTCGCACTATGGCGGCGGCCATGGAGAAGCCGTGCACATTCCTCGTGCACTTCGACACGGGCTCGCCGTCAATGGCGAGCGACATCAAGGCGGAGCTCGAGTCCTGCGACGGCGCCACCAAGGCCGACGCGATGCGGCGCGCCATCTCGCTGCTCCTCAACGGCGAGCCCCTCCCGCACCTCTTCATCACCGTCGTCCGCTACGTGCAGTCCTGCGACGACCACGCCGTGCAGAAGCTGCTCCTCCTCTACCTCGAGACGGTCGACAAGCGCGACGCCAGCGGGAACGGCGGGAAGGTCCTGCCCGAGACGATCCTCATCTGCCAGAGCCTCCGCAACAGCCTGCAGAGCGCCAACGAGTACATCCGCGGCGTCACGCTGCGCTTCCTCTGCCGCCTCACGGAGCACGAGCTGCTGGAGCCGCTTCCTCTGCCGCCTCACGGAGCACGAGCTGCTGGAGCTCCGCCATCTACGGCCTATTCCCGCACGGGCACCAGCTCATCCCCGACGCGCCGGAGATCGTCGAGCGCGCGCTGGCCTCCGAGCAGGACCCCGCCGCGCGCCGGAACGCGTTCCTCATGCTCCTGGCCTCCGGGGAGGACCGCGCCGTCGCCTACCTCTTCAGCAACGCCGACCGCGTCGCCGAGTGGCCCGATCTGCTGCAGGTGGCCACCATCGACCTTGTCCGCAAGGTCTGTCGCTCCAAGGGCCGGGCCGACAAGGGCAGGTATATCACGGTTATCGTCTCCCTCTTGTCGGCGTCCAGCGCGGCTGTTGTGTATGAGGCCGCAGGGGCGCTCGTGTCGCTCTCCTCGGCGCCCACCGCTGTGCGGGCCGCCGCCAGTACGTACTGCCAGCTGCTGTCCTCGCAGAGCGACAACAATGTGAAGCTCATCGTCCCGGACCGCCTGCACGAGCTGCGCTCCTCGTACAGGGAGGTGATGGTGGATATGGTCATGGATGCGCTGCGCGCGCTGGCTAGCCCCAATGTGGATGTCAGGAGGAAGGTGCTGGATTTGGTCCTGGATCTGCTGACCCCGAGAAATGTTGAGGAGGTGGTGCTCTACCTCAAGAAGGAGCTGGTTAAGACACAGGCCGCTGAGGTGGAGAAGGGTGGTGAATACCGCCAGATGCTGGTGCAGGCCATCCATAACTGTGCCAAGAAGTACCCGGAGCTGGCTGCATTGTTTGTACACTTTCTCATGGACTTTCTTGGGGATCCTAATGTCGCTGCAGCACTTGATGTCGTTCTATTTGTGCGTGAGATTATAGAGACTAATCCCAAGCTCCGTGTGTCCATGATCCAGAAGCTGATCGACATATTCTATCAGATCCGGGCATCCCATGTCTGCTCCTGTGCTCTCTGGATCCTTGGAGAGTATTCACTGTCTCTGTCTGAGGTTGAGAGTGCCATTTCCGCCATCAAGCAATGCCTTGGGGATCTTCCATTCTACACTGTCTCTGAGGAAGGTGGGGCAACTGATTCCTCTAAGCCATCCCAGCCAGTGGTGAACTCTGTGACTGTGTCTTCGAGGAGGCCTGCTGTTCTTGCAGATGGAACCTATGCCACACAGAGTGCTGCCACTGAGTCTGCTATTTCAGCCCCTGCTTCAGTTTTTGGGTCGTTGGCTTCTAGCCAGAATCTCAGATCTCTCATTCTGTCCGGTGATTTCTCCTTGGCTGCTGTTGTTGCCTGTAACCTGACCAAGCTTGTGTTTAGGCTGGAGGAAATTCAGCCAGCAAAGGTTGAAGTAAACAAGGCTAGTACTGAAGCCTTGTTGATCATGGTGTCCATCTTGCAGTTGGAACAGTCATCTTACCTCCCGCACCCTATTGACAATGATTCATATGATCGGATCGTTCTCTGTGTGAGGCTGCTTTGCAATACCGGTGATGATTTTAGGAAGTTCTGGTTGCAGTCTTGCCGCCAGAGCTTTGTCAAGAAGCTTGCTGAGAAGCAATTTAAGGAGACTGAGGAGATGAAGGCTACTGCACAGATAACTTATGCCCAACCAGAATGACCTCATTGACTTCTATCACTTGAAGAGCAGGAAGGTGAGACTGATATATTTTTACTCACTTTTATTTTGCTCTGTACCATTATTCGTTCTTTACGAATACTGTTTGTTAGTTCACGTTTTTCTCTTATTCCAATAGTTCTTAAATTGACAGTCTCACCTAGTGAATTCATGACTCATGATTATAGAAGTATGTTGTTTGCTCTGTTTTCTGGTTCATATGTTCTTTAGCCTAAGTCAAAACATTTTTCTGTTGTATGAAGATAGTTAAATGTGTTCATTGGGTCAAGGAATAAGAAGATGTGCATGTTTTAACAGAATTTCTATAGAAACTGAAATCAATCAACATGTTTTCCTTGGAATGGTCCATAATGTGTAGAAGTCTTTTTATTAATTCATAAATAAAAGTGTCATTTCTTCAGTTCAAGGCTAATTATTGGTAACATATTTTCTTAAGGATAGCAAGGCTATATTTTTAAAATCATAGTTTTATTGTTTTGTGTTTTTGTTCAAAACTGCATTCCTATCATAGAAAATGAACTGACTTTTGTTGACAGAGAGATTTGAACTCATCAATGTTTAATGAAAGAAATGGCATAATCTGATAATTACCATCTTTTTGAAAGCACGATAATTTTCAGTTTTTTTTTTGTTTCTTCCATATTAGTAGTTCGCTACCCTACATCCAACCTTGCATGGGAGCTTTCAGGATTGGGCATGTCCTTTTTCTCTGTGTTTCTTTCATACACCGCTAAATTTGGCATTTTTCTCACAGGGAATGAGCCAGCTTGAGCTGGAAGATGCAGTTCAAGATGATTTGAGGGCTGCAACCTGTCAATTTACTAAGGATGCAGATGATACCAACATGCTAAATTGCATTCTTCAGTTGACAGGTTTCAGTGATCCTGTGGATGCCGAAGCATTTGTAACTGTTCATCATTATGATATTGTACTTGATGTTACAGTCATAAACCAAACAAAAGAAACACTCCAGAACTTATGCTTGGAGTTAGCAACAATGGGTGACCTAAAACTTGTCGACGGCACTCAAAACTATACATTGGCTCCTGAGTCAAGCAAGCAAATTCGAGCCAATATCAAGGTCTCATCAACAGAGGCTGGAGTCATATTTGGTAACATAGTTTATGAAACTTCAAATGTGATGGAACGATCTGTGGTGGTCCTAAATGACATTCACATTGATATCATTGATTACATCTCACCTGCTACATGTGCTGATGTTGCATTCCGGAATATGTGGGCAGAATTTGAGTGGGAAAATAAGGTAATAGACCTCTATTCTGATTTTGTGTGTTTTTTAAGGTGGTTTCTATAGTTTATGCCACAGACACTATCACTTAACTTCTATCATGTAGTTGTAACCTGTGCTGAAATCGTGCCATATAGGTTTCCACAAATGAGTTAATATCCAATATCGGATTTACTTTTTTGTTCTTTTTAAAAGTTCTTGATTAATGACAAGCATCTACATGGTAACAACTTCTGGGTTTTTGGGTGAGGGACTAAAGAAATTTTAGGATAAGGAACTTCCCAATCATCTTTGCTCTTTAGGCTGGGTCTGAATTCCCTAGTCATTCTAGGAGCATGGAGTATCTGGCGGCATAGAAATGATTGTATTTTTAATGGGGCAACCACAAATGTTAACTTGGCTCTGGCTCTGGCTAGGGAAGAGGCTCATTGGTGGAGCCTGGCAGGAGCCATGGGAATTTCCATGCTCACTGCTGGAGTTTCAGTTTAATGGACTGCTGTAGGGTCGTCTTTATGTCATTCTTAACCGGTGATCCAGTGTCTTTGTAGTGGTGTGTGTGTGATTCTTTTTCTTCTATCAATACAATGATATACATCTCTCCTGCATGTTTGAGAAAGAAAATGTCAGCAATGTTCAAGCTGACCAATTTCAGTTTTAGCTTTATTCTGTTTATTTCTGTTATATTGGTTTGGCCCTAATATTATGGCAGGTGATTGTTTATATATTGTTGACATCAAACAATGCACAGATGTAGTCCTGGTTTTTTATTTCTCTTTTCTTATTCATAGATTAATTATTAATTATTCCTATGAAAATTGTTTCCCTGTTTATCAGGTGGCGGTGAATACTGTGATTAAGGATGAGAAGGAATTCTTGAATCATATTATTAAGTCCACGAATATGAAGTGCCTAACACCACCGTAAGTTCCAACAAATCCAGACCATACACATTTATCTGCATAGTGGAATTATGCCTGCCTTTGTATATTGTATATTAATGCTAGATATATCTGTAATGTTATTACTTATTAGTCATCCAGACACATGTAAAGTACAAAAGATTAAAATATTGGCATAAATTTCTCTCGATTGTACAAGCATGAGTCATCTGTATTTTAGTTTCTCTGTTTTCAAAATAAAGTAGTGTAATGTCTATTTGTTCACATGTCTGTTCTACCGCAGGAGTGATCTATTTAGGTCAATATGGTTTTTACTGAGTTTCATCAGTTGCAAGGCCGTTTGCTTAGTTATATGATTATATACTAGAAAGATCATCTTACCTTTCTTTGTTACGAGAGCTGAGCAAAAATTGCACAAAGTAGAAGAAATGTACCATAGTCCACAACCAAGCCAACCATGCATGGACAGAGATCCAAATGCCCCTTAATATTGATCATTCTACATATTATTACTGCTTATAGAGGAAGTAGATGGTTGCTTAATTTGGTGTATCAAAACCGAGAACTCTCCCATTTGTTTTCACTTAGAAAACTGTTTAGTTATTAAATTTGTTGGAAAACTGAGAAAATGTTACACTGACCATTTCTAATTGTTGAATGAGTGATGGTATGTGGGATATTTGAAGTTCTATTAGGAAAGAAATATGACTGCGCTGTGCATTTGAATGCTTTGTTTGCTAACGCATTCCTCATTTTGTACTTACGTCAGATCTGCGCTAGATGGAGAATGTGGGTTCGTTGCTGCAAACCTCTATGCCAAGAGCGTGTTTGGCGAGGACGCTCTGGTGAATATCAGCATTGAGAAGCAGGCTGACAGCAAGTTGAGTGGCTACATTAGGATAAGAAGCAAGACCCAAGGAATTGCTCTCAGCTTAGGACATAAGATCACCCTAAAACAGAAGGGAGGCAACAGCTAGCTCAGCCATAAGTTGTTGATTACTGTGGCAGGCAGATATCACCCTAAAATTTGCTAGTTGCCCACCAATTTTCAGGATAGACACAATTCTTTTTGGATGTGCCCTCCATCCTATGTACAGGATTGTGTAGCCCTGTTCTAGCTTACAGAATAAAGAATTTTGGTATAGTTATACTATCGGGTACTGACTTTATGAATCCTTGTACTGAACTCAACGTCTTTCAAATTCAAAGGTCATATTGCAAATAATAAAGTTTTCATAGATTATTTTATCTTGTCCAAGCACTACATTCAGTGGTGAGGTACTCTATGTTTTCATTGCTTTATCTTTGTTGATGACTGACAGTTTATCAAGATACTTACTGTGACCCTGTTGTTACTCAAGTATAGTAGAAACGACGCCCTAAAATTTGCGAATCATTCATTTAACAGGTACATTTTTTAAAGATCAACAGACCTAGACATAGTACATGAGAATGAAGAAATGAAAAATCATTTATTGAGCTATGCTTTCAGAACATAGCTACTTAGATCGTCCTTCAATTTCCACTAAGATATGCATTCCTGATCCTGTGCAGCTTGGCAGCCACATCCTGCATGCTGATGCGCTCGTTGGGGGGATGTCTTGGTGCAGCAGAGTCCAATGTTAATTACCGACTGCAGGATCTGAGCTTCACTGTCCTTGATGGCCACTGGTGCTGTCCAGCTCTTGCAGCAGCTGTGGGTCAACTATCTGCAACACGTTGTCAGGGAAGTTGATCTCTGCGAACTTTGCAATGCTCATCCCATCCTTGAACATCTGTTGGCCTCCTTCGGACGAATATCGCTAGGAGAACAACTCCGATGTTGTAGACATCCGAGGAAGTTGAAACCTGACCACCCCCTACACATATACATCACATGTAATATATAATAAACCAGTATCAGGTTACTGATAGTGAGGAAATACAAGGTGATGACTGATGAGAGACAGTACCTGGAGCAACGTATCCAATGGTTCCCTTGATGGCAACTGAAGAGGTCCAGTTTGTGTCACTAGAAGCTGATGTTGTGGAATAAAATTTGAACCTTGCTAGGCCAAAGTCTCCAACATGAACTACCATGTCACCATCTAGGAGAATGTTGCGTGGTTTCAGATCACAGTACTTGCACAATGGTTCCTTGGTGCTCATGGTGTAGATATGCCAAAGCGTCTGATAGTGAGGAAAACGATCTGCAATACATTATCGGGGAAGTTGATCTCTGTGAACTTTCCAATGCTCATCCCGTTCTTGAACATGTCATCTGTTGGCTTCCTTTGGAGGAATATTTCAAGGAGAACAACCTCAAAGCTGTAGACATCTGTTGCAGTTGAAACTTCAATGCCTCCGGCACATTCTGGTGATTTCATATTGAAACAGTGTAGTAAACATTCCACACTTTGAAACAAATGAGGTGGAAATAATCACCTTTGGATTAATATATAGTACATAGCTAGAAAGAAAAAAATAGATTGTAGAAGTGGAAAAAAATACCTGGAGCAACATATCCTACAGTTCCCTTTACTATGGCAGGAGTTGAATTTGAGTCAGCTAAAATGGATGTGGAAGCCTTGAATTTCGAGAGTCCAAAGTCTCCAGCATGGGCTACCATATCATCATCCAGAAGAATGTTGCAAGGTTTCATGTCACAGTGGACAACTGTTCCTTGGTGCTCGTCGTGCAGGTATGCCAATACATCTGATACGTCTACCACGATATTTAACCTTTGATCCAGTGAAATATAGTTCAAACCAGAAAAGTTTACAGTGTCTTGACTCGAGTAGAGCATGCTATACAAGTCCCCTCCTGGCATGAACTTATACACCACTGCGTTAAAATCGTTTCCATTAGAATCTATACTTGAGCATGCAGTTAAGATAGGGACTAAATTGCGATGCCGTACATTTCTCAAAACATTACATTCTGCAATGAAGCTATTTTGTGCACCTCTAGTGTGTAGACTGAAGACTTTGGTAGCAACCACATTTCCATCTGGTAACAGTTTTCCTTGATAAACAGAACCATAGCTTCCTTGACCAATGAGATTAGAGGGTAAGAAGCACTCTGTTGCTCTAACAATGTCACTGTAAGAAATCTTGGGGAACTCTCTGCCCAATGAGGGCAAAGAAACAGATTTTGTTTTCTGTTTTCTCCATAAGAATAACAAAATAGAAATTAGCACTGCAATCAACACCAGGATGGACACTGGGATCACTACTTTCAATAGAAGTGTCTGCTTGCGCTTAGCTGAACCCAAAGAACTGATTTAGTTGAACCATCTGTTTGGAACCATCCCTTCTTCGCTAGCCAACATCACTGACATACTTCCTCCATCCTAGAGAAATGGCATAATCTGATACTTCCTCCATCCCAAATCGTTTACTACAATTGGCTAAGCTATTCGCAAACTCCCCGCTTTGCTTGTTCCGTGATTGGAGGTTATTCCTCTCAAGATTTAACATTCAGAGATTGGAAAGTTTGCCGATGGCACTAGGCACCACCCCTGTGAAACTATTATTTGACAAACGAACATCATATAGATTGGTAGTGTTTTTCAGTGAAGATGGGATATGGCCGTAGAAGTAGATGCCGGCTATGGAGAAGACCTGGAGGTTGGGTAGAGAGCTACCAAGATTGGATGGCACCGTGCCGCTTAAGCGATTCGTATTGAGGCTAAGGCCATCAAGAGTCCAAAGATTCAGAATGGCTAGTGGAAACGTACCTGCCAACTGATTAACTCCAACATAGAGCTTCTGCAGTATAGGCAGCCTTGCAAACTCACTTGGGATGCTGCCATCAATGTTATTGAACCCACAACCGAGCGCTTCCAGCGTCATGATGTTGGCTAGCGAAGAAGGGATGGTTCCAAACTGTTACGAGAGTCAAGGGCCTATTGGGTCTTAGCCCATTAGATTTAATTAGTCGCTTGCTTAGGAGCCAAGTAAAACCTCTCTATATAATGAGAGGAGATGTATCAATCTAATCCAGCAAGAGATTAGAAGGAAAACCCTTCTCTTGCCGGCCATGGGCAGAGCCCCGCGGCCGGCATTCCTAGCGCCCAAAACCCTAGCCTTCTCTCTCTCAATCACAGCAGCCTCCTGTGAATGTACCCGCGGGTACTATAGCACGGGTACTGTTCATGCCTCCGGCCGCCACTCCATCAATCATAGCGGCCAACAATCCCAATCAACTCTCTCCTCTCGATCCCAGCAGCCACATAACAATCTGGTATCCAGCTTCCTGGTTCGATGTCGACATGGTTGCCCACCTCCACCGTGCTACCACCGTCCATGGCTTACGTCGCCGTGCCCATCCCCACGTCGCTCGGCGCACATCCCTAGGTTGTGCCACCCCTATTCTCCGCAGCACCGCTGGCCCTGTTCTCTGCAGCGCCACCGGTGGCAGCGCTGCCGGTGTTCACCACCACCACGGCCACCGTGGCGCCACTGCCTGTGCAGCAGCCTGTGTTGCTGCCTTCGGCGCCTGCTGCGTCCTCTCCGATCATGCTGGAGTCCCTGGCTGCGGCCGTCCAGGACGTGACCAAATTGTTGGCTGCCATGCAGTCCTATCTGGCCATCTGGCAGCAGCAACCGCCGCCGCCGAGCACGGCGACAGTCGCTGCAGCACCCACGACCGGCATTGTTGTCCTTCCCGGTGGGCCGAGCCTCCAGCACCCATTCACCGATGGGATCTTCTATATGGGTACTGGCGTCCAGCAGATTCGGATGTCAGTTGCGGTGCGGCTGCAGGCTACTGCATGTGGCCTCCTTGTGCGTCGACGGGTGTGGGAGATGCCTGATCTGCAACTTATTCAGCACTACACAGCTCCAAGTTGCGCTCCGCCATGTGGACGACTTCGATCTCATCCGCTGCGTTGGGGAACTTCAGTATGTATTTTCCCCCATAGGGGATGGGCATGCTGTTTTCCCTATGGGAAGCGACCTCTAACTCTATGGCAGCGGCGGTAGGGGAGCCGCTCCCCTTCTTGTCACCGGCGGCGACGCACTACCTAGCGCCACCGCATTCCACCACCGGCCGCCGCGAGGACATCTCCGCTGGTTGCTATCGCGGCTAATCCTAGGTGGCTATACCCGTGCACCCCTCTCGTTCCGGTGGGCTCCATGGATCCAGGTGGCTACACACATGCAGGTCCACGCGGAGGGTGTCCGCCATATCTTCAGGAGTCAAAAATAAAGTGTCGCAGTCTATTTCAGGTCAATAAAATAAGCCGAGATGTAAAAGGCTTGTTTGTAGGTGTTAAGTTTGTGCCTATCAGAGTCATTGTCAGTGCCATCGTTATGTCGCAGCTCGAGGACGAGTTGCATGTCCCGGTGGGGTGTAGTGTTAGGAGAGTCAAAGACCTATTGGGCCTTAGCCCGTTAGGGTTAATTAGTCACTTGCTTAGGAGCCAAGTAAAACCTCTCTATATAATGAGAGTAGATGTATCAATCTAATCAAGCAAAAAATTTGAAGGAAAATCCTTCTCTCTTGCCGGCCGTTGACAGAGCCCCGCGGTCGGCGTTCCTAGCGCCCAAAACCCTAACCTTCTCTCTCTATATCACATAGCGCCAGTACTGTTCTAGCAGCCAACAATCCCGATCAACTCTCTCCTCTCGATCCCAGTAGCCACATAACACAAACAGATGGTTCACCAAAAGTTGCAGCTGTTTAAGGCCAAGAGGCACATCTGGAAAGTGTCCAACTAGGCTGTTGCGATCCAGCCAGAGCACCGTGAGGTGGGAGCAATTTGCAAAACTCGGTATGGTTCCTTGCAATGTGTTGTTACTCAAGATGATGGTTTCGAGGCGGCGCAACTGGCCATGGGAGGGAGGGATTTGTCCACTGAATACGTTTGTCGTCAGGAATAGGTGTTTAAGGAATGTTAGGTTTCCAAGTGAAGGGGAAATTTGCCCGGCTAAACCCCGATTTCCAAGGGAAAGGGAAGTGACACGATGTGGGATTGTCTTGCTGCACTGGACTCCTTCCCATTTGTCAAGGCTTGTTGTGGATCGGCACTGATTGCCTTGTTGAATTCAAGCAGTGACAACCCATCGGTATAGTTACCACTGAAGGAGCAGATGCTAGGAGCACCGAGAGAAACTGTCCGGTCGCAGTGGACATCATGGCTAGGCTTGATAGCTTGCTTGAATAAAAAAAAAAGTAAAGTTCAGAACTTAAGATGAGATATGTGACATTGAAAACAAAACCATAACTCTTTTGCACCATAAAACCATTGCAAAATATTGACTACTATGCACTTTTAACTGAGAGTTAGCTAGTTTGTGTGAAATCTGCTCAAACATGCATGCATGTACCTAGTGCTTGCACATTATTGATATCCTTCTTATCGTTTTCTTGGGGATTTTTAATTCAATTCTAGGATAGGATAGGACAGTTAACCGGTGGGTTGTGGAACACCTGATTTTCATGGCACGTAAATTTGATGCACTGCTACTTGCTAGTTTTTTGACCCCCTATAACACAATCAGCGTTTCTTATGTTCTGCTTAATCCAAACTCTACACAAAAAATAGGCAAATCCTGGCTACAACTTAACTGAAGCTGTGTAATCTAAGCCAGGTGTCAGGATGGGATGAATGATTGCGACAAAAGGCGTCATAGATATGCACCGTCCGGTTCTCGAAGAAGCCATCCAACTGTAGCATGACACGTAAGATGGAGAGATGGCGCCGGCCAGGAAGAGGAGGAAGATGAGCACACGACACAGAAGGCAACTCAATCTGGCAGCCTAAGTTTGATGCAGCTGCCAGCCTCCAATATAATGGGGATTGGAGAGCGAAGTGACAGAACATACATAGCTCAATTGTCATGTGGCCCCAATCACCCGTCACTACTGGGCCTGTTGGTGTCTTGGTGAGGGTGATATCTTTAATGTCGGTTTTCAGTCACAAGGAAGGAAAAATTAATAATTAACCCGTTGGTCTCAAAACCCCCACTGGACAATGCCCAATATTACCCTACGTGTGACAATGTGTTCATTTGGTGTCATAAATATTATTGCCCTTTCCTATAACTCCGGTTAAAATTTTTAATGTCGGTTTTCAGGAGTCAGGACACTCAGCGCGCGAGGGAAAACAGCCGGCCGGCGTCCGATTCGGCCACTCGAGTGTCCTGTGAGCTTTGGGGAGGAACCTAGGACCCTGTCCCTCGTCAGATCGGCCGGAGAAGGTGTGTGTGGGGCTGCCCTCGGTGAGGGTGGCAGTGGCGGTTCGGTGAGCATGGCGGCACAGCGCGCGGCAAAAGCCAGGGAGTCTCGTGTGTGGGAAATTGAAAGATGGTGCCAAGAATCCTGGGCGGCCATGGCAGAGCAGTCCGCGCTTTGCCGGAGATGGACCTCCTTCCTCCGGTGAAAATTTCTCAGTTTGGATGTGAGTTATCTGGAGTTTGGAGATGGCGAGTAGTGGCGTGGTGATGGAGAATTTGGCCAGCAGCTGCTCCAGATTCTACTGCGCTGAGGCAGCTGAAACAGGACGCCAAGCAGCAGCGTGTCAGCCGAGCTGATGATACAGTGTTCAGTGTTGCAAGTTTGCAACAAGTGCTCAACCAGCTGGAGTTCAATGATTTTCTCGTGAATTAATGGGTAAGTGACTTGACGTCCCGAACCAAGATTGTTCCTGCCTTCCTGGTACAATGTTATACTATATTGATTTAAGGATCCAATGTGAACTTTCAATGGTTTGAAAGATATGAGTTCCAAACTTTTGGCAAAGATATACATCTCTTCCATGCAGTTGGGCAGCCGCCTCATGCAAGCACTGAACAAAGGTTGTGTAGCCTTCTTGTTCTAGCTTACAGAACGAAGAATTTTGGTATACTTATTATACTATCAGTTACTGACTTTATGAATCCTTATACTGAACTGTCTTCCAAGTTTATGTCATATTGCCAATAATAAATCATCACAGATTTTTTTATCTCATCTGACAAACGCTACATTCAGCGGCAAGGTATACACTCAGATGTGCTCCTTGTCTTTATCAGTTGACAACTGACAGTGTATAACGATACCAACTGTTACTTATTTTCTCGAAAACATACTAACTGTTAGTGACTTAGTGTGACCCTTTCATTGCTCAGGTACAATCGAAAAAATGCCTTAAAATTTGTGAATCGTACATCAAATATCTCCATTTTCAAAGACCAACAGAACTATTTGTTCAAGTACATGAGAATTGAGAAAAGACAATGAAAATTCATTTATTGACCTATTTGTTCAGAGCCAATGCTACTGATGAGCTCGGTTTCGACTAAGATATGTATTCCTGATCCCATGCAGCTTGGCAGCCACCTCCTGCATGCTCATGCGCTCGTTGGGGGATGCCTTGGTGCAGCGGAGTCCAATGTTGATAACTGATTGCAGGATCTGAGCTTCACTGTCCATGATGGCCATTGGTGTCTCCATGCTTAGGTCTAGCACTTGCAACAGCTGCGGGTCAACAATCTGCAACACGTTGTCACGAAAGTTGATCTCTGCAAACTTTACAATGCTGATCCCATCCTTGAACATGCTGTCTGTGGGCCTCCTACGGATGAATATCTCTAGGAGAACAACTCCGAAGCTGTAGACATCCGAGGAACTAGAAACCTGACCACCCCCAGCACATTCTGTAGATCACACGAAGAAAGATTTTAGCTAAAATAGTTACAAACATTATGAAATGATGAACCATTATCAGGTTACCTATAGTGAGAAAATACAAGGTCGAAAGGGACAATATAATACCTGGAGCAACATATCCAATGGTTCCCTTGATGGCATCTGAAGAGGTCGAATTTGTGTCACTAGTAGGAACTGGTGTTGCGGAATCAAATTTGAACCTTGCTAGGCCAAAGTCTCCAACATGAGCTACCATATCATCATCCAGAAGAATGTTGCTTGGTTTCAGATCACAGTGCACAATGGTTCCATGATGCTCATGGTGTAGATACGCCAAAGCGTCTGAAACATCTGCAACGATGCTTAACCTCTGAGCCATTGAAACATTGTTCAAAACTGGAGAGTCCTCACTGACACTGCCTCGATCTGAGTACAATAGGTGATGCAGGTCTCCTTGTGGCATGAACTCATATACTAGGGCCTTGAAATCATTCCCAGTAGAATCGATGGTTGAGCATGCAGTTAAGATAGAAACCAGATTGCGGTGCCGCACATTTCTCAAAGAACTACATTCTGTGATAAAGGTCTTTTGTGCTCCTCTCGTCTCCAGACTGAAGACCTTGATGGCAACCACATTTGCATCACCAAACAACTGTCCTTTATAAACAGAACCGTATCTTCCCTGACCAATTAGATTGGATGCTGCAAAACCCCGTGTTGCTCTGACAATATCACCATATGAAATTTTCTGGAATTCTCTCCCGATAGAGGGTAAAGAAATGGATTCTGTCTTCCGTTTTTGCCTTCAGATGAAGAACACAACAGAAATGGCTATAGAAACTAGCACCACTATGGCCACTGGGATAATTACTTTCTGTACAACCGATAGCCTATGCTTAGAGGAATCCAAAGGCATGACATGACATGCAGGCAGGTGTAGGTCCAGTGGTCCACCGCAAAGCTCTTGATTTCCTTCAATCTGTATAGCAGTTGCATTCTTGAAGATCCCTTCCGATGGCACCCCACCGTCAAGATTATTGAATGATAGATCAAGTTGCTCAAAAAGTTGTAGCCTGCCGAGAGACACCGGTATTGGACCAGTCAAGTTATTGTGAGACATGTTGAGAACCATTAGGCTCGTTATATTGCCTAGTGAAGTGGGGATACTTCCGGTGAAAGCATTATGTCCCATCTCGATATCTTCTAAACTATCACAATTGCCAAGAGTGCTAGGAATGTGTCCAGATAGATTATTTGATGAAATATCCAAATATGTGAGTTGTGCGGGAAAGGCTGCTGCGGGAAAGATTATTTTCCCCAATTACCAGCTCTTGAAGTCCATGAAGCAAATCTGCTGGTATCTGTCCAGTGAGTTGATTCCTGGACAGCCACAAAACCTCGAGCCTCGAACAGTTTGCAAGACTCGGTATCCTACCTTGTAGCGTATTATTACTCAATCTGAGCTCTTGGAGGTGATGCAGATGGCCAAGAGATGGAGGAATCTCTCTAGTGAATAAGTTAGCCGATAGGATCAGGATTCTCAGGAATGTTAAGTTTCCAAGCGAGGGGGAGATTGGCCCAGCTAAGCCTTGATTCCGTAGACGAAGAGAAGTGACACGATTCAAGTGCTTGGCGCTACACTGGATACCTTTCCAGCTGCAGAAATGGGTGGTGTCATTCCAGGACACCAAGGCTAGCTGTGGATCACTGGTGATGGCCTTCTTGAACTCCAGCAGCCACATCCTATCTGTGCTGTTTCCGTCCAAGGAGCAGATGGCAACACGTGCACAGCATGCCACGAGTAGCAGGAGAAACTGTGGGTATGGGATTTCACTATGCTTCTTCATGGCCAGGCTTGGCATCTTAAGTAAATCTGAACCCTTGAGTACATGCATAGATAGATTGAAAAAGTGGCAATTAAAGTTCACATCATTAAACTTGCGACAATTATATGGAAGTCATCTCGGTGCTGGTGCACCCTTAACTTGTTAGTATAATTTAGCATGTGTTTGGTTCAAGGGTCGGAATGGGTTAAGTGGGTTGAACCCATTTTCGGGAGTATTCAGTTTATGGACTAGCCTGTTGATTTCTTTTTTTTTTTTTTGGAGTTACACAAGTATAGACACATGGACTATGTATATTCTTCATAATATTCCTAAGAAATAGATCTCGAAAAATGATTTAAGCGCAATGACTACGCCAAGTACTATTTTAACGCAAGGCTTTGGCACGTCAGTTCTTTTAACTGAAATGCATCAATCCATAATACTAGTACCTGCTGTATAATCTCAATGGTTAATGGTGCCAGTTAGTGTGATGCTATTAAACTATGAAACTCTTTCGCGCGGATCCTTATTATCCGCCGCTCTTCTAATGAATGTATCCCACAAAGGGAATACTCCCTTTAAAAGTGGGTTCATTCTATTCCTTCGATTAGAGCAGATAGATGAAACCCACTTGGGTGCACGAATTGGCGAACAGAGTAGGCGAGTGTTGGTAGCAGCATAGGCTTTGGAGGGCAAGCTCGGAGAGGAGTTGCATACGAGCTCGGACGGTGCCATGGGCAAAAAGGACGGCTGCACAGGCTTGCTTTGATGGGGCCTCAGGCCGAACACGATTCCTTTGTGGGGGACAAAACTGCAGGGAGGAAGAAAGGAAGATAGAACATGACATGTAGTCCCAGTTGTAAGCTATTTCATCCCACATCTAAACCAAACAAGAAACACGGATGGATCTGACCCATACAACGAAATAAGAAACAGGTTCACTCCATCCCAAAAATCAGTGACGAATCCACAAAGTTCACGAACGAAACACACGCTTAGCTCTGCATATTCAGTTTGTTTGTTTTGTTTAAACTTATCGGTCTAATTTATCAGTCATGGTATAATGTTTTTCTCTCTCAGCGAAACAGCATCAGCGAAACCGTCAGGAAATGGTCGAAGAAGAGCTCAAACTCAACAAAGAGACAGAGAGGTACTGAGATACACACCTGCCAGTGCCAGCCAGTGGCCGATCCAACGATATGTAGCTTGATGATGAGTGACTTGTTTAGTACCTCCTAGTTAGGAATCCTGTGTTGCTGGCCTCACGAGAGGCACGTACTCTTCGGAACATATATGGGGAAAGGAGAAGCAGAGTTCTTATTTATCTTAACATTTGCCTGCTGGTATTGGAGTCTTCGGATTCTGAGAGTCAGAGACGCCACTACTGGTTATTTGCAGCACGCGAGCAAAGTAGTGCAGGCTGGGCGATGACTCATGACCAGAAAGTAAAGCAAACATGTCAGTGAGCGTTCCATCAATTTTCCACCAGGACGTAGGAATCAGTTAGGAATCCATTAGTGTGTCATTGGCAAATTGATTTGTTGTTTAGTTTATCACCAACCCTCCCACTTTCTAGTGCGGACGTCCGAGGGTGGATTCGACTCTCTAAAGTGCCAGTGCCACTAGTTAGTTGGCTTCTTTCGAAGAGGAGGAATTCCAGAGTATCTCAGAAGATATCACAAGCCCTGCTGATTGTGCTACGGCAATCGTCCAGGAGGGACTGCTTCTTGGATAAGTGCAAGGAACTGCCGCTATTATAAAATTGGGTTTTGCTTATGTTTGTGATATTTTACTAGCGGGTAATAATGTATAGGTGCTAGTAAAATGTAAATTGTGGGCACATGCTATGAACCACTAGTAAAATTTTATTGTTACTGGTTGTTTTTACTTTAGTCTACCGTCAATAAAAATCATGTTATTCTTTTCGTGGTAGCCTTAAGAAATTAGCCAGCAAAAATACATCTGTACTAGCATGTTCTTAACCAAGTGTCACTTTCTTTTTTTTTTTTTGAGAATTTTTCAAATGATCGCAAATGGAGAAATGGTATGATGCGCGGATCTCCGCATCATCCTTAGATCCCTGTAATGGTATGATGCAGTACACATTTGGGGCACCTTTCAATCTTACTCCTAAAAAGAATCGAATGGTATCGCTAATCAGCCCCGCTCGATCGTCCACGAAACCGCGGCGCGGAAACCGCTGCCCCCGTCCACGACGCAGGGACGGACGACACCTTCCCTCCCGCCCGGCCACTCCAGCATCACCCCACCCCGGCCCGCCCTACCGGATCCTCATCAGAGTGGGAGTTGTAGTCTCATCTCGATTCATGCCTCGATGCAGTAGCGTCGCCGCTGCGGCCTCGGCGCGTGGGCAGCCCCACGGGGCGTGCTGTCGCCTCAATGGCGAAGTGGGCGAGTGACGCCATGGCCTGAACGCGTGACGGACGATGTTACCATTGTTCGCTGCCCGGGGTCCGAGACTTGGAACCCCCCACATTGATCCAGCGCTGCGACTCTCGACTATTGGATTCGACTGTTTCTTCCCCCTCGGTTTTGATCCGTGTTGATTGCGGTTTTGATGTTGATTTGACTCAGCATCATGGACTCGCCGACTAGAAGTGGCAGCGACAGTGATCTGAATGGCAAAAAGAGGACAAAAAGCATTCAGCGCTGGCCAATAAGAAAGGCATGTTCAGGTACGTGGACTGCATCCTCCAGGAATCCACCCGATCCTTGAGTTACTTTAGCAAATCTAACAACACCACATGTCCACATGCCTAGGTCAGTGCTTGCATCTTCTGATCCATCTAGCAGCCAACCAGTGCGGTGGTTAATCCCCGTCCAAATCAAGAAGACTTTAATTTTGATATGTTACATCTTTTGTATGAATTGCTTGATATGCTTTGCCCATTTGCCATGCTACAGGTTGTCAGGCTTTCCTTGCAATGGATAAAGAGCTGCTCCCTGCACATAATTAGTGGATGAATCCTACCTATATCAAGTGGGAACTTTGCAGATGCATAGATGAATTCTCTCTATTTTTAGTAGTTCAGCATTAGCAGTCAGAACTAATTAAACAATGGCAAACTAAGAAAATTTAGGTGTCAAATGAATATTTGTAAAGCTATGGCAAGGCTCTTATATATATCATGTACTTTGAAAATGCATTAGGAAAACAAGATGCATATGAACAACTTACAATGGTGGGTCATTGAGAAGTAGGATATCGAAATGCTTTCCTGTTTTCCTCTCATCCTTTGAACTTTCATAATTTAGTGTGCTAGGATAATCTATCTTGGTAGGTTTATCTGTCATTACTTCAAGTTCAGAAAAATCGCAGGCTGGAGCCTTATCTTATGTTGCATGATTGCAAGTACGAATAGGTTTGTCTTGTGCTTTGACAATAGTTTCATTATGCAAATCTACTCGATCCATGAAGGTTAATCAACTATGAATTCTGGTGTAGTGATTTAGAATCTGAATCAATAGATGTCCTTTGGAGAATTATTTAAAACAGTATGACCTTTTAGAGTAATATTTGTATCTATTGGCAAACGTTTAGTTATCTTTTTTAAACAAGAGTTTGTTGAAAAGATGGTACTAAGTAAAAAGGTTGTCAAGATTTTCAACCAGCCAATACATACATTACAATGTTATGGAGTCTCTTAACTCTTTGTCGCAGATTGAAGAAGAATATATGAAAGGGGGTAACAAGATGTGGATTGAAGAAGAATAAACTGGTTTTCTGAGTGGCATAGATCATCATACGAGGCTTCACTCCCTTGATAGAAAAGGCATATAGGTAACTCTGTTTCATCTTACAATTAATGCAAAAGTTAAAGCTGAATTGCCAATGATCTGTGAATCTTGTGACGCTAACCATGACCCCTCCAAGAGACTTCTAAATCTCAGACTCGCCTTATCTGAGATACCAGAATGTGTACACTAGATTATATGCTTTTAGAACATAACTGTTGTATTTGTGTACTCCAACGCTCCCAATTAGAATAAACGGTGTGGAAAGAGCCACACAACTTTATCTGAATGTTGCATGCAGAATAAGGCAATTAATATGATATTGATGTGCGTTATCATCAATCTAGCCATCTGTAGTTTGTTTTCCCCTTAAATTAAATATACTTGGGTTTTAGGTTTCATAATAAATGGTTTATTTATTGTAAAAATATTGACAAATAATTCATTTGAATTTTCAGTTAGGTTGCTAGAACCTTAGCATTATTTTTTTAACATTTTTTCTTTGTTTAGAGAGTTTGATGCATAGATAACATGTGAGCTGAATATGACATTTTTTTCTTTTTATCCCAGAACTACAAGACCATTTTGAAGGTTGAACAGGATTTGGAAGTTCCAGTGCTATAACAGATGATGAAACCATTTAGTCCAATTGCGTACTAGGGAGCTATTGGTGCTACAACAGTGTCATTAATATACAATTAAAAGTAAAAAGGCTATATCTGAACCTAGAGTAAAGTACTTTGCAATATGAAGAAAGATAACCAGTACTAGAAGTAGTAGGGATTTGTTTCCAATGATGTGTGTTGTCCTGTGAAAGAGATAAATGAAATTAGCTTGTTGTCAAAAAAAATATGCCATGTGGTTTCTAATTAGCTAAATTGGAGTTTCGGACTAGTAGGCAAATAGTATAGGACTCACGACATTTACAAATATATATACTCCTTCCGTCCTTGCAGTCTAGCTTTTGAGATTTTTATGAAATATAGTGCATTTAGGAAACAAGAAGATAAAGTTTACTTAAATAAAAATACATGATTATTTTTTATAGATAAAGTAATTCATTTACTTTTTTATTTTATATAATAAGATTAAAAGTTTATTCTTTAATTATGAGAATCAAATCAGATTTCAATATATTCCGAAAGTAAGCGAAGAGTACATGCTTTTATTGTTTTCTCTTATTTTGTTCTCAGAAGATAGCAAGAATGTAACCGAGGGAGTACTCGGTTGTGATTATTAATAGAATCAACCCAACACATTACTCATAAATGTTTTCCCGTTGGTGTTTTAACAAAACTCAATAGAGCTCATCAAAATCCCGAGTAACTGCACCCGCCGGTAACGACGATGTGTAGCAGCTGACATGTGGGGCCGTTGGTCCACCTCATAGTGGTCGGTCAATACCATAAAGAGGTCGGCCTTGACCGTGCGGGACGGCCGACGGCGACGACTCGGTGGTGGATCTCGCCGGTGGCGGGTTCTCCGGCGCGGAGGGCTGCACCTACAGCCTTATCCGGTCGAGGCGCATCACCTGTTTTGGTTCTCGACGATTCGGAAGGCACAGACGTCGGATTTTGGCATAGGCGGCGACGGCGCTGCTCGTACTCGGCGGCGCGCGAGAGGAAACAGTGCTCTGGCGTCCGATTCGGCCACCCGAGGGTCCTGTGAGTTTCAAGGGTTAACCTAGCACCCTGTGCTCTCGTCGAATCGGCCAGAGAAGGTGTGTGTGGAGCTGCCCTCGGTGAGGGTGGCAGTGGCGGCTCGGTGAGCATGGCGGCGCAGGCGCGCGGCAAAAGCCAGGGTTGGGGGTGCCCGTTCGATCTTTCCTTGGATCGAGGGTGCAGATGTCAGATTGAGAAAAGCTTGTGTGTGGGGAATTAAAAGATGGTGGCGTGGAATGGGCGAATTTGGCTGAAGAATTCGGGACGGCCATGGCGGAGCAGTCCGCAGTTTGCCGGAGAAGGAACTCCAGTGGAAATTTCAATGCTTGATCTAGCGGGTGAAGGTTCAAGGTTTGAATGTTAGTCATGTGGAGTTCGGAGATGAAGAGCAGCGGTGTGTTGATGGAGAATTTGGCCAGCAGCTGCTCCATATTGTGCTGCGTGTCAGTCGAGCCTACTCTGTTCAGTGTTGCAAGTTTGTGGAGTTCAAAGATTTTCTCATAAATTTATGGGTATGTAACTTGACTTTCTGAACCAAGATTGTTCCTGCCTTCCTGATTATACTATATTGATTTAAGGAACTTTCCATTGTTTGAAAGATATAAGTTTCAAATTTTGATACATGAAAATTAAGAAATCAAAATTCATTTATTGAGTTATTCGTTCAGAACCTATGGCAGCTTGTCCTTCAGTTGCTCTGCTAAGATATGCACGGGTTTTACAAGGATGTCACCCCTGTTGCCATAATGGTGTCACTGGAACTCAAAACTTGCTAGTTGCCCACCAATTTTCAGGATAGCCAATTGTTTTGGATGCGCCGGAGTCTATTTGTCAGGTGGCTGCAGAGATTTCTATCCTGTGTGTCCTGTGTACAGGATTGTGTAGCCCTATTGTTCTAGCATACAGAATGAAGAATTTTGGTAATACTTATACTATTGGCCATTGCGTACTGACTTTATGAATCCTTGTAATGAACTCAATGTCTTACAATTTCAAATGCCATAATGCAAATAATAAAATTATCATAGATTCTTTTTCTTGTCCAAGCACTACATTCAGTGGCAAGGTACTCAGATGTGTGTTCCTTGCTTTGTCTTTGTTGTCGACTGACAGTATATCAGGATACTTTTTGTGACCCTGTTGTTATTCAAGTATAACAGAAATGATGCCTTAAAATTTGTGAATCATACATCGAACAGGTCCATTTTAAAGACCAACAGAACTAGACATTGTACATGAGAATTAATAAATGAAAATTTATTTTTTTGAGTTATTCATTCAGAACCTTTGCTACTGAGCTCACCCTTCAGTTTGCACTAAGATATGCATTCCTGATCCGGTGCAGCTTGGCAGCCACCTCTTGCATGCTGATACGCTCATTTGGGGACATCTAGTGCAGCAGAGTCCAATGTTGATTACAGACTGTAGGATCTGTGCTTCATTGTCCCTGTACTGGATGAGCATTGGCATCTCCTTGCTGAAGTCCAGCCCTTGCAGCAGCTGTTGATCAACAATCTGCAACACATTGTCTGGAAAGTTATCTCTGCAGACTGTACAATGCTCATCGCATCCTTGAACATGTCTCCCCGTTGGCCTCCTCCAGATGAATATCTCTAGGAGAACGACTCCGAAGCAGTAGACATTCGAGGAAGTTGGAACCTAACCACCCATTGCACATTCTATAGATCATATATAGAAAGATTTTAGCTAAAATAGATATAGATATTATGGAATGATGAACCATTATCAGGTTACCTAGGGAGAAAATACAAGGTGGAAAGGGGCAATATAATACCTGAAACAACATATCCAATGGTTCCCTTGATGGCAACTGAAGAGGTTGAATTCGTGTTACTAGTAGAAGCTGATGTTGCGGAATCAAATTTGAACCTCCAACATGAGCTACCATGTCAGTATCTAGAAGAATGTTGCTTGGTTTCATATCACAGAGCACATTCCTTGGTGCTCAGTGTAGATATGCCAAAGTGTCTGATAAATCTGCAAGGATGCTTAACTTCTGAGCCAGTGAAAAATCATTCAAAACTGGAGTCTTCACTGACACTGCCTCGAGGTGAGTACAATAAGTGATGCAGGTCATTTCGTTCCATCCAGTATGAGCCGGATTCTGTTGCTTTATATTTTGTTTTAGCTTACAAAATGGAGAATTTTGCTATAGTTATACTCCCGGATACTGACTATACGAATTCTGGCATTGAAGTTGATGTCTTCAAAATTTGAATGGCATATTGTATTTGCAAATAATAAAACGTTTATAGATTCTTTTATATTGTCCAAGCACAGGACTACATCTACATGTATGTTCAGTGCTTCACTGGCTGAGAGTTCTTCATTCAGAACAACTACTGAGGTTGTTTTTAGTTTCCTCTAATATACACTTCCCTGATCCCATGCAGCTTGGCAGCCACCTCCTGCATGGTGATCCGCTCTTTTGGGGACGCCTTGGTGCAGCACAGCCCAATGCTCAGCACGGACTGCAGGATCTGTACTGTACTGCCCATGGCCACTGGAAGCTCCTTGCTAAGGTCCAGCTCTTGCAGCAACTGTGGATCAACGATCTGTAACACATTGTCAGGGAAGTTGATCTCTGTGAACTTTGCAATGCTCATCCCGTCCTTGAACATGTCATCTGTTGGCTTCCTTCGGAGGAATATTTCAAGGAGAACAACCCCAAAGCTGTAGACATCTGTCGCAGTTGAAACTTCAATGCCTCCGGCACATTCTGGTGATTGCATATTGAAACGGTATAGTTAACACTCCACATGTTGAAACAAATGAAGCAGAAATAATCACTTTTGTATCAATATATACAGTACCTAACTACAAAGAAAAATAGATTGTAGAAGTGGAGAACATACCTGGAGCAACATACCCTACAGTTCCCTTTATTATGGCAGAAGAAGTTGAATTTGAGTCAGCAAAAGTGGATGTGGAAGCCTTGAATTTCGCAAGTCCGAAGTCTCCAACATGGGCCACCATATCATCATCCAGAAGAATGTTGCAAGGTTTCATGTCACAGTGGACAACTGTTCCTTGGTGCTCATGGTGCAAGTATGCTAATGCATCTGATATGTCTACCACAATATTTAACCTTTGAGCCAGTGAAATATAGTTCAAACCGAAAAAGTTTACACTGTCTTGACTCGAGTAGAGCAAGCTATACAAGTCCCCTCCTGGCATGAACTTATACACAACTGCTTAAAATCGTTTCCATTAGAATCTATACTTGAGCATGCAGTTAAGATAGGGACTAAATTGCGATGCCGTACATTTCTCAAAACATTACATTCTGCAATGAAGCTCTTTTGTGCACCTCTAGTGTCTAGACTGAAGACTTTGATAGCAACCACATTTCCATCTGGGAACAGTTTTCCTTGATAAACAGAACCATAGCTTCCCTGACCAATAAGATTAGAGGGTAAGAAGCCCTCTGTTGCTCTAACAATGTCACTGTAAGAAATCTTGGGCAACTCTCTGCCCAATGAGGGCAAAGAAACAGATTTTGTTTTCTGTTTTCTCCTCCAGAAGAATAACAAAATAGAAATTAGCACTGCAATCAACACCATGATGGATACTGGGATCACTACTTTCAGTAGAAGTGACTGCTTGCGCTTTGCTGAATCCGAAGGACTGATATAGCATTTAGGTAGGTGTAACTCAGGCAGGCCACCACAAAGCTGCTGATTTCCATCAATTCTCATAGCAGTCGCATTTGTGAAGATTCCATTAGCTGGCACTTCACCCCCTAGATTGTTGAATGATAAGTCTAATACCAGAAGTTGTAGGCTTCCAAGAGATGGTGGTATTGACCCAGACAGGCTGTTGTTAGACAAATTGAGAACTTTTAATGGTATTATATTGACTAATGAAGTGGGGATGACCCCAGTGAAAATATTACTGTCCAGTTCAATGTCTTGCAAACTTTCACAATTGCCCAAAGTAGAAGGAATATCTCCAGATAGCTTATTGTATGAAAGCTGCAAATTAACGAGTTGCTTGGCATTTCCTACCTCAGCAGGAAGTTTCCCATCAAGGTTGTTAAATGACAACCCAATTTGGGCTATTGTTGGAATTCCAAATATCTCCTTCGGTACTTTACCATGGACACTGTTACTGGAAATGTTGACCAATTCTAGGCTTCGAAGGTTTTTCATGCTAAGTGGTAAGTTCCCAGTGAATTGATTTGAGTCTAGAAGGAGCTCCACCAATTGAGACAAATTGGAAATAGAGGATGGAATGAACCCTGTAAACTTATTGTTCGATAGGCTCAGTCCTTGCAGAGTCTTGAGATATCCAAGAGACTCTGGAACCACGCCTGTAAATTGGTTGGATTCTAATGCCAAAATGATAAGGTTGCGAAGGTTTGTTAAGCTGGAGGGAAAAAACCCTGATAATTGATTTCCACCCAAATATAAACTTTGAAGCTGGTTGGAAAGGTTACCCAATGAAGATGGTACAGGACCTTCAAACTGGTTCCCTGCTATGGACAATACCTGTAGTTTGGTACAATTGGCTAAGCTATTCAGAAATTCCCAGCCTTGACTGTTCCGGGATTGGAGGTTATTCACCTCAAGATTTAACACAGAGGTTGGCAAGTTTGCCGATGCCCCTCGGGACGACCCCTGTGAAACTGTTATTTGACAAAAGAACACTATATAGACTCGAAGCATTTGTCAATGAAGATGGGATATGGCCGTGAAAGTAGTTGCCTGCTATGGAGAATAGCTGAAGGTTGGGTAGAGAGCTACCAAGATTGGATGGAACCGTGCCGCTTAAGCGATTTGTACTAAGGCTAAGGCCATCTAGAGTCGAAAGATTCAGGATGGCTAGTGGAAACGTACCTGCCAACTGGTTGATTCCCACATAGAGCTTCTGCAGTATAGGCAGGCTTGCAAACTCACTTGGGATGCTGCCCTCGATGTTATTGAACCCACAACCGAGCGCTTCCAGCGTCGTGATGTTGGCTAGCGAAGAAGGGATGGTTCCAAACAGATGGTTGGCCGAAAGTTGCAGCTGTTTAAGGCCAAGAGGCACATCTGGAAAGTGTCCAACTAGGCTGTTGCGATCCAGCCAGAGCACTGTGAGGTGGGAGCAATTTGCAAAACTCGGTATGGTTCCTTGCAATGTGTTGTTACTCAAGATGATGGTTTCCAGGCGACGCAACTGGCCAAGGGAGGGAGGGATTTGTCCACTCAATACGTTTGTTGCCAGGAATAGGTGCTTCAGGAATGTCAAGTTTCCAAGTGAAGGAGAGATGTGCCCGGCTAAACCTCTCAAGGGCAAGGGAAGTGACACGGCTTGGGATTGTCTTGCTGCACAGGACGCCTTCCCATTTGCAGAAGTTAGTGCTATCGTTCCAGGACGTCAAGGCTTGTTGTGGATCGGCACTGATTGCCTTCTTGAATTCAAGCAGTGACAACCCATCCGTGTAGTTTCCATTGAAGGAGCAGATGACAACATGTGCACAACATGCCAGGAGCACCAAGACAAACTGTTGGGTTTTGGTGGACATCATGGCTATGCTTGTAGCTATAGCTTAAGTAAATTGGATATATTGAACACCCTGACACACATGGAAAAAAAATATAAAGTTTAGATGATAGTTGGACACCCTTAGTTGCAGTATTTCTTTTGTAGTCTCTAATTAGTAATATCTGTTGCGTTGTCAAACTCCTGATTTTCATGGCATGTAAATTTGTTGCATCGGATGGATTTTCACCATCCACAGCTTCTTGCTAGTTTTTTGCGCCAATAATACAATCAGCGTTTATTCTGTTCTACATAATTCCTTACTACAACTGAACTGAAGCTGTAATCGAAGCCACTAAGCCAGGTCTCAGGATAGGATGAACGAAAGAAATTTCAAAGTAAAGAAAATAGGAGATAGATACTTACCGCCTGGTGGCGCCGGCTCTCGTAGAAGCCGTCCAACTGTGGCCTGACACGTAAGATGGAGCGATGGCGCCGGCCAGGAAGAGGAAGAAGATGAGCACTAACGACACAGAAGGCAACTCAATCCGGCAGGTGGCAGCTTAATTTTGATGCAGCTGCCACAGCCTCCAATATAATGGGGATCGGAGAGCGGGACGAACAAGGAAGAGCTGCGGGTAGGTTGGTTATCTGGTTGGCATTTGCGGAGGAATGTGTGGTGACCAAAGTGCCCCGCATGAAAGGGAAAATTAATAATTATACGCGGTTGGTCACAATATTTCCCTACCTGGGATAATGGTCCCGTTACGATCCAGAGGCTAGAGCTAGTTTGAACTAGTTTGCGCTCTCAACTAGTTCAATATTAGCCAAATAGAAAGTCTAGAGCTAGTTTTTTTAACTAGCCTAATCCAAAAAAAACTATCCCAAATGAGTGATTATTTATGCTAGTTTACATGGGACCCACTGAAAGAGCAATTACTTCCATCATTTTGGGCGCACGGGATCCAGACGCGGTCTCGCGACCTTTCCTCTTTGCACGAGGTACGTCGTCCTCTGACCGGCGATGTCGCCGCCGCCGTGCCGATCCGCCGTCACGGAGGTGAGTTCCCGCCTTCCCTACATGCCTCTCGCTCTTCATGCCCGCCCGCCCTCTATGCCTCTCGCTGCAGCTGATTCACCCACGGCTGCTCTAAGGCCGCAGGGAGGCGGTAGCCAGATGCGCGGCTGTTGGCCCGCACGGTCGCCCCGACCTACTCCCCCGCAGATACGCCATAGCTGGCACACCCGCGGCAGCTCACCCGCTCGCGACTGTAAGGCCACGGGGAGGTGGTGGCCGGACGCGCGCCTGCTGGCCCGCTCGTGGCAGGTGTGCGTGTGCTTGTACTGATATTCGCCCCTTATGTGCAGGATGACTTCGTCATGGAGTGGGAGGAGGCCACATAAGAGCCTGCCACACCAAATCCAAATGAAAAGATGATTTAAATTAGTCAAATGATTAGATAACCATATTTTGTCAATCTAACCCTGCCACCCAACACGTCTAGTCCTAGGCTACAAACTAACTCTAATCTCTAGCCGAGCTAGAGTATCCAAACAAGGCCTGTATACACAGGAAAATTCCTCGGTTGCAAGCGAAAGCACATCTAAAAAAAATAGAAATTACCTTGTTGGGTTGAGTATTACACACAAGGAAAAAGGAAAATAAATATGTCAATCGGATGCTACGAAAGAAAATTTAATCGTTTTCGCGTACGCCTGTAAGAGAAACCCAGTGGATTCCCCTAAATTAGGCCCTTAAATTTTTATTTGCATGCTGGGCTAAAAAAATGTAGAGGCTCAAATTGAGTCCCAACTCTAATAGAAAAAATAGATCAAAGCCTCAAAATTCTCTTATTAGACATTGACCATTGGGACCCACATGTCATCTCCAATAATAAGGGTGGAGCTCGAGCTACTCCACCTCCTGGCTGCTGTAAGGTCCTAGATGGCTAGAGGAGGGTGAATAGCCTATTAAAAAAAATCTATAATCACTAGACAAAACTTGATTAGTATAACAAATGGCGTAAACGCGGTTTTACCTAGCCTAGATGGTGAGCAAGTCTCCTAATGACAATTCTAAGATATTCTTTGATCTCTATGTCACTCAAAAGGCTATGTTACTGCTTTCTAAACTAATGACCTAGCAAGAAATCGACTTCTAAACAAGCTACACAATATGTACTAGAAATTATATACAAAAGATGATGGTGATTTCAATACCGACGGTGTAGAGAAGATGTTACCAATCACCAAGATGATAACCAATGAATTAATATAGCAACAATCACAATATGAAGAACCAATCACCCGGAGATAAGAGATGACACAATGATTTTTCTCCTCAGGTTCACTTGTGCACCGACAAGCTACGTCCCCGTTGTGTCGACCAACACCTAGATGGTTCCTCGGTGTGACTCGCAAGCCACTTGCCTCGCAAGGGAACCGCAAGACACCACTCTCAAGTGAGGTAGCTCAATGACACGCACAATCCACTCGAGTTGCTTTTGGCTCTCCGCCGAGGACAAGCACAAGAACCTCTTACAAATCAACCGAAGGTGGGCAAGAACAATCACCAACTCTTTCCAACGCCTCCAACAATCCTCCAAGCCGGCTAGGAGCGTTACTCTCCAAGAGTAACAAGAAATTCACCAGCCAAATGATTCGCACGTGCCACTAGATGAATCAACTCATGCAATGCACTTTGAATCACTTAATCTCACTCAAGATTCGCAATCAAGCAAGAGAGATGAGTAGGAGGGAGAAGCTTTTGCTCAAAGGATGCTCAAGAATGAAGGAATGGGTGAGAGACCTCCTCAAGAGCTAGCCACCACATATTTATAAGCCATCCAAGCAATCTAGCTGTTACCAAAGATTCCCCCACAAAACAGCAATTTTCGGGACCTCCGGATGCGTCCGAAGTCCACCTCCGAACGCTCCACCTGGCATCCAAACTGTTCATATTTCACGCGCGAAGTCAAGCCGATTCAAAACCTCACTGCGGACGCGTCCGCACTTAGCCTCTGGACGCACGAGATACACTGTTCAGCGTCTGGACTATTCAACTTCACTTCGCTCGAAAACTAGCCGTTAACACTCCGGACGCATCCGGACAGTGGCTCCACCGCGCGATATGCTTACTAGACAGCGTCCGGACAGCTCTGGACACAGCCCGGCGCCCCCTCCAGACGTGTCCGCAGCCCCTCCTGACGCGTCCGAAGCCAGCGTCGCATCTCCATGGACAGCGGACCACCCTGCAATAAAACAGGCATATCTTTTAGCTTCGAACTCCATTTTTAATGTTCTTGGACCCGTTGGAATGCTTACTTAGAGGGCTATACAATCCTCATATCCTCTTGATCCCAATAATTAAGGATTAAAGCAGTTTTCTAAACCTTTCTCTCTTCTCCAAGATGATCACAATCAACTTCAACATCGCCTCCCTTGCAAATGTACCAACACCACCAAGTGTACATCTCCATGTGCTTGTATGTTAGCATTTTCACAATCATTTTTAAGGTTTTTCAATTAGCACACTAGATCCTAATGCATTCACATGAAATGATAGACCTAGTGGCACTCATGAACCGAATTACCGAAGACTTTCCCTCTTCATAGTTCGGCTATCGATAATAAACCACTCACACCCTCTATGGTGTCTTGAGTGCAAAACAAAATGGCCCTATAGGTTATACCTTTTCCTTGAGACCATTTTTTATTCCATCAACCGCCAAGCCTTCACATGACATGTGACACTCCATGTCATCATGCAACTATCTTGGTCCACCGATCTTAATCTTACTTGCTCTTCACCGTTGGTCGGTCCATCGGTGCCAAGTCTTACCTAAGCTTCACCATGCATGGTCCCTCGCTTCAAGCCTCGACTTGCCCTTCACACTTCCACACGGTCCATCGAGCCAAGCCCTATCTTGATCTTCACCTTCTAGTTATATGACTTCATGTCATGACTTATACATTGAGCTCCACTTGGCACAGACTACCTTTATCTAAATCATCGACTTAGAAGCAAGGTTAGTACTAAGGTTTCATCAATTATCCAACCAAACTAGGGACTTTCAGCTGTGTGCCCCGAGCCCAGGGACGTGCTCACATAGATGTCCATGGCGGTCACCAAGGAGTCGGAGGCGGCAGACGTGGCGCGCGTGGAGCTTGCGGCGAAGCTCAGGGCAGGCGGCGCATGCGGAGCGTGTGTCGAACGTGTTGCCAAACGCGGCGTGCACGCTGAGCTCATCAAGAAGAGCTCACGGCGATGGACGCGGTGTGCGAGGAGCTCGCGGCAGCGGGCAAGGAGCGCGCGGAGCTCGTCGAGCGTGAGACGGACGACAGGGCGAGCTTCTCTTCCTCGTGGACGGCAGCACAACTCCTCTTCCTTTTCCTATAGCCACCGGCCCTGATGCACATCGGCCATGGGGAGGAGGACCTCGCGTCGTCGGCCAAGGCGAGCGAGACCATCTCATCGTCCTCTTCCCGTAGTCACCGGCCCCGACACACGGCCATGGCGAGCGCGGCTGTCTCCTTTTCCTCTTCCCGTGGCCACCGGCCCCGACACATGTCAGCCATGGGCCAGGGAGAAGGAAGATAGTGAAGTGTGGCGGAGGGAGTTCATTGGTGCAGGGAAGCCACATGGTGGATGCCGGGCACGGCCGCACGGGGGAGGAAATGGTGGGCAGAGAGGGAGCTCGCGGCGGGGAAGAAACTCACCCGTGCACAAGGAGCGAGCGGCGCGCTCATGCTTCTCTATGGCTGGTGCGGTGGTGCTCTTTCCAGGGGAGGAGGCTGCCAGCAGATCCACCCGCCGGCGCTTGGGGCCTGGGGAGGAGCGTCCGGGGCCGGCCGGGGAAGGGAGCCTCAACGGCCCTCACGCGAAGGCTGCGCGCAGCTGCGCTCACACGGCCCGGGGAGGAGCGCGTGCGTTGACGAGATGGGGAGGGGAAAAGTGGGGTGGGACCCATAGATGAGAGGGAGATAGGAGGATCCTATTTCTAGGGACTTGAGACTATAATTTGAAGGGGCATAAAATATAAGAGCCATGTAGGGGCTGCATTGGAGTTGGATTTTTGTCAAAACTCCTAAAATTTAGAGTAGGGGCCCAAGTAGGGGCTTGGGCTGGAGATACTCTAAGGTTAGCGGCACCTGCGGCCGTTCCTAGGGAATAAGGGGCAGGAGGGCATAGGCAGGGGCATATGGCGGGTGGCAGGCGGAGCGGCCGATCTTGGCGCACGTGGTTGTTCGTGCGGAAGAAGGAGGCAGGGACCAGCCGGCGGGTGCATGGCAGGTGGAGCGGCTGATCTTTGCACACGCGGCTGTTCCTGGGGAGAAAGGGGGGAGGGGTGGAGGAGCAACCGGCGAGTGGCAGGCGAAGCATCCCGCAGTGAGGGTGCCGCAGCCGGGGCGATGGATGAGGCGGCGGCGGTGGCGCTACCACCTACCAGGTTAGGGTTAGAGTTCATTTCTCTTCTC
>CM041639.1:27927638-27949846 GCA_023333625.1 Bothriochloa decipiens | reverse complement strand
GCTGGGCCGCAGAGCTCACGGGTGCCATGTGGTGATATACGGCTGCGGTTGTTATCCCGGTATATCGGTTCACCTGGGGTGCATCGGAGTTAAAGTCTCCGGTATTCCAGTGACCTAGGTCCCAGCTGGGTATGAAAATGGATTTGAATCGCCGTTGCTTCTCGGAGAAGAAGACTCGATCGTTGTTCATCATCGTAGTAACAACTTGAACATTGAATAAGGTTTAATAATGAAGTTGGTGGAATTGGGTTCAGATTAAGACAAACTTTTCTTTGTTAAGTTTTTCTGCAAAATTTCTTATCTCCTACAGACCTTACCTTGTCCCTCTAGCCTGCATTTCTTGAGTCTCCACACTTCTCTTTCGTCGGGTCAGTCTTGTTGAGTACTTTTGTACTCAGGGTTTGTTAAACCCTTGTTGCAGGTGAGCCTCATGGGCAGGAGTGTTTTGCATCCTGCTGCATGACAGTCATCGAGGAAAGCGACGATGAGTAAGGTGTTTAGCTCTTGGGCAAAGCTTTTGTTTAGTATTGTAATCTACTTCTACTCCACTACTATTATGGTGTCAGCGTTAGGAACCCGGGGGTGTCCTAAGCCAACGAGTAAACGTATGTGTGTGTAACCTGTTCGAATGGTGATGCAAGAAGAACACAGCGATTTATCCTTGTTTGGGCAAAGAAGGCCCTACGTCCAGCGGGGGGAGAAGATTTGTATTATCTTGCACCTAAGTGCTTGTACAGGGGTGAATACAAGCGAAGGAGAGAATTCGAGGGGGGGTCGAGTATAGAGAAAAAGAGTTATTCAGAGTCTAGGAGTCTGCCTAGGCGTGTGTTCGGTTGTTCATGAGATCGTTCTCTGGAGTCGGTTCTCCCTCCATTTGGGCCTCCCGGCGTCCCCTTTTATAGGCCAAGGGGAGGCACAGGGGTACAGATGTCCTGGTTTGATGACGCGGTGGTGACGTTGCAGGTCGTGGTGGTCAACTCGAGGCCTCTGTAGAGACGTGCGCTGAGCATGGCTTGTTCTGTAGCAGTGTGGCTCGGAGTTGACAGGCGTCCTTTGGAGTCGTGGTTGCTGACCGGTGAAAGACGCGATCCCCTGTAGAGGACGTGCGAGTTCCTGTTGGGGTCGCATCGGGAGTTGTTGGCATAGCTTTTGAAGATGATGTAGGTTGACCGGAGGGCGTCGATGCATACTCGAGGTCCAGTCGAGGGGTAGCCTCGAGCGTAGTGGTTGAGCGAATAAGATTGAATTTAGGGAATCCGATGTCGGTTGTTTGTCACGTAGCGCGTCGAAGGGGGGCCTCGAGCTACCTAACAGCGCTGAGTACGATGTAATAGTGCCGTGCAGACCGATGCACGTCCTCAGTATGGGCGGTAAAGTGGGATTCAACCGCTGTACGGACCACTGTGCGGACACTATAGCCATACGATTTGATGAGGTTAGGTAGTTTTGCATTAAATGCGCTATCGGACGCACCTGGAGTTGGTGGATCGAGGGGGCTCGACCCTTGTCATATCAAGGCGTCTGTCCCGCCGGGGCCTCGACACTTGACGCGGGGTCCCCCCTCGAGTGATCACCGGCTGGTGATGTCAGTGATTTGTCGAGGGTTGCGGCAGAAGTTAAGTACTCTGTTGTGGGCTGGCCCAGTGTGTATTTGTCGGTGGGCCCCAGTGGGTCGAGGATGTACGGTCTGGTCTTGCATGTGTTTTTTCGAGGGGCCTGCGAGATTATTCTGAGGGTAAACTCGGGGTTCAACCGAAAACAAGGAAGGTTTAGGTTACCCCTTTTCTCGGTAACCGACAGTAGCCCCCGAGGCTTCGTGTAAGTGTTGATACTTACACGGAGGCTCAGTTGAATGGACTCGGAGTGTTGGTCGTATTCCGAAGGGTGCGCGCGAGCGCACCCTTCGGGTGTAGCCCCCGAGGCCTCGGGTGAGTAGAATACTCGCCCGAGGTCTTTTATTTTTCGTTTGGTCGATGCGTGCTCGAATGATCGAGCCCCCGGGTGGTTGGATCCTCTTTCGTCGAGGCCACCTGGTCGCGAGTCCGCTCCTTAGCTTCTTTCATCGAAGCCGGTCAGGTGCGAGCTCGACTTTTTCGTTCGACCCTCACGAACCCTTTCGATCGGGTAGAGGGGGAGAAGCGTTGTGCTACCCATGCTCGAGCGAGCATCAATGTCTCAGGTGAGCTACTATCGGGAAATTCATGTAAGAGCTCGTGCCCCGTTCGATAGGGGTCGACTAGTGGCCCTGAGGTGCTCTTATTCGAGCAAAACAGTGGGTCCCGCGGATGCCAAACCCTTTCGATCGGGTCCGGTGGCTCGATGCCTCCCCTCGAGGGGATTCCGTCATGGTCCCTTAGTTTTGCCTTGAGTGTGTCCGAGGGGGCCTCGAGAATTTGTTCTCGAGCAAGGGACTCGCGTCGGCCCCCTCGGTCACCCCTAACTCCGGTACTCGAGGGCGGCTGTCGAACCCTTTTCTAGGGCCAGCCTTCGCTCCCTGGAGGTTTCGAGGGCCTGGGCCTGTATCCCGTATCGTGGGAAGATCCGTCTGTGGATAACTCCTCCTGTCCATCACGCGTGCCTTTTTACGCAGAAGCCAGAGCGGCGCGGTAGTGGATGATACCTGTACTTGAAGCGCATTCGAGGAGGACAACTGTCAGTTCTCGTTTTTCAAGAAAAGATTTGAAGCGGCGCGGTCGTGGTGGAGCCCGCATGATGCCTGATTCACGGATGCTTGACGTGTGTCCATGGTTGATGGCAGTCGAGGGGGTGAATGCGAAACGGCCCTTTCCATGATGCACTGGAATCGAGAGGAGAGTGCTTTGGGTGCATTTAATGTGAGGACTTACTGGTCGGGCAAGCGTCGTCCGTCCGTCGTTCTTCTGCCCCTATAAAAGGAGGCACTCCGCGCACCGTTTCTCTTCACTTGCTTTCCTGCCGTTTTTGCATTTGCCTTCCTGCGCTTGTTTGCCTTCCTTGCGCTCGCCTCCCTGCGCTTACCTTCCTTGCGCTCGCCTCCCTGTGGAGATAGGAAATCTTCTGGGTCGTCCGTCCACCGAAGAGCTCCGCGCCCTTGCCATGGCGCCGCCGGAGATTCTTCAGCTCGCGGCGTGGCTCTCCTTGGATGTGACAAGGAAGGAGCTGGAGGGGTTGGTGGCGGAGGGGCTTCTTCGCCCCATCACCAACAGGGCCGAGCCCGAATGGCTCGTTCCACCGAAGGGGGACCATGAGCCGAACCCACCGGAGGGCTACGTGGTCAGCTTCGTCAAGTTCCACCGACTGGGCTTCGGTTCCCCGCCGAGCCGGTTCATGCGCGCCCTTACCCACTACTACGGGATCGAGCTGCAGCATCTCTCCCCCAACGCGATCTCCTACGCCGCCATCTTCACCACTGTCTACGAGGGTTACCTCAGGGTGGAGGCGCACTGGGAGCTCTG
The DNA here is from genome assembly GCA_023333625.1 of Bothriochloa decipiens. Taxonomy (NCBI): domain Eukaryota; kingdom Viridiplantae; phylum Streptophyta; class Magnoliopsida; order Poales; family Poaceae; genus Bothriochloa; species Bothriochloa decipiens. The sequence continues at coordinate 27,946,412 of CM041639.1, read as the reverse complement.
GCTCCATCTTTTTAGGGCGGAGTACTTCTCCAAGAGCACGTCGCCGGGGGTGCGAAGGCTGGTGCAGGCTGGGTGCTGCAACTTTGCCATGAGGAAGGCTGACACCTTCATCCCTATCGGCCTGACTTCGAGCCACGACACCTGGCCTTTGAAGTGGTTCTACATCAGGAACGACGAGGGGCTGCTGCCTCAGTACACGGGGCGCGTCATCGAGTTGCGTCCCCACAACTAGGGCGCCCCAGCGCGGGACCATCAAGAGAGGCTCGAAGACCTCCTTGACGCCCTGGCGACCCTTCGAGGGCAGGGGTTGAATGCCGGGGTCGTTGCCTCGGCCTTCCACCATCGACGGGTGCTCCCCCTGATGCGACGCTCACTTCGCATGAGCCAAATGTTCATTGGAGCGGAGCTCGGGGGGAGCCGGATGGTTGCCGAGGATATTACACCAGAGAGCATCGCCAAGAGGGTTCGAGGCACGGTGTCGGGCCCCTTCATGGCGCAGGATGTCAACCGTCTTCCGATGCGGCCGAATCCCGGTTGCCCCGAACTGGTGAGTGTATTACTTCGTCGAGCCCTTCTTTTTGTTTCTTTTCACCTTACATTTTTTGGGCTTTGCATGTAGGGGGAGCTCGACTACGAGTTGTCACTGCCCCCCGTTAGGGAAGATTTCGGAGCTTGTCCGACGGGGCTTCTTGGCGCCTCGTCGGCAAAGAAGACGAAGGAGGAGGAAAGCAAGAAGAGGCGGATGCATAGCCTCGATCTCTCTGCGGGCGAGCAGCGCTCGGCTAAGCAGAGACGAGAGGTGGGGCCCTCCTCTGAGGTATCGGGGGAGGAGTGGAGCGGAGAAGAGGAGCACCTCTCGACCCGGAGGGTTGCAGCTGGTGCCCCTTCAACGCAGGCAGCGCTGGTCCTGAGGGGCCCACGGAGGTGCCCCGTGAAAGTCACCTGGCCCTTGGGGACGGGCCGGGGGCGCTGGCCTTGGCCGCATCGGCGGCGGCCTCTGCTCATGGGGCTGCGGGGCCCCGCGGCGTGACACCGCCGGTAGCGACTTCAAGCCTTCTGGGTGCCGGGACGCGGCCGTCGACGGGGGCCTCACGAACCCCGGGAAGGTTCCCGGTGGGGTAAGTTCTTAACCTTGGAGCAGCTTTATATTTCACGTCTCGATTCCACGCATCTAATTTTTCCTTTCTTACAGACTCAAGCGCGAGCGAGCACTGGCGGGGCCCGCTCCGGCCAAGCGCCTTTGGACGGAGGCTGCGACGGAGGTGATGGCGGTCGCGGCGGCTCCGGTTACAGGCCCGGTTCCTTCGGCGACGAGCGCCGCCTCGACTCCCCCTTCGATTTCGAACGCGAGGGTCGTCGCTTGGGTCAAGGCCGCACGCGCGGCGTTGGCCCGGGGCGCTGATTTGGTTATCGGCGAAGCGGCCACCGAGCCTGCGGCGGCTGCGGCGTCGAGCCCCCAAGCCGGGGTCGTTGAGTCCGGGGGTGCCGAAGCGGCCCCGTCAGGCGGGGAGGCGAGTGTCGCCGTGCCTGCCCTGGTGAATCTTTTTGTCGAGTGGGAGGGGCCGCAGGCCAGCTTGCTGGCTATCGTGCCGTGGGAGGGTCCGTCTCCCCCCGCAGTTCCCGAGCAACGACCTGCGGCAGGCGTGGCCGTCGACGCGGAGGGTGCGGTAGCAGAGGCGGCACGGCGGCGCTCCGAGGCAGAGACTTCGGGATGGGGCTCGGAGCCCACCCGCGTCCACGACCCTATGAGTCACGACGCTCCCTCGTGGGAGGTGGATGACCCCGCGGAGCTCGAGTGCTGGAGGGCTGTCGAGGAGGAGCATTCCTGCCTTCAGAGCTCGCTGAAGGCAATGCTTGGTCTCGTCAGCGACAACCTTCACCAGCGCCTCGCGGTAAGCATCCTACTTCAAAGTTATGGAACTCGGGGTGTGTCTTCTTTGTTGATGATGTCCTTTGTTCTTCTTGCTCTTAGGATCTGAGAAAGCGCTCGAACATCAAGTCCTATCTCATCCACGGCGCCAAGGATAAGTGGGACCAGACCCTCGAGCTAGAAGCTGCGCTCGAGGCTGCCCGGGTCGAGGCTGCGAAGGCGCAGGAGGAGGCTGCCGCCGCTCGGAGTGAGCTTGAGAAGGCAAAGTCCGAGACCGCCTTGGCCCGAGAGGTGGCCGCCCAAGCCAAGGGGGCCGAGGCCAAGGCGAAGGAGGAAGCGGGGAGGGCCCTTGAGTAGGCGAGGTCCGAGGCCAGCTGGCAAGGGTTGGCGCGGCCGTCGAAGCGGTGCGGAAGGAGCTCGAGGCCTCGGTCTCCGAAAACGCCAGGCTTTCCGAAGCCTGGCAAGAGCAAAGGCAGAATGCCATTTCGGCAAGCGAGGCCCTCGAAAAGCTCAAGGAGGAGAACGCGTCGATGGTCCGCGCTGGTGAGGCGTTTGCGAATGAGTATCTTGTTCTGCAAGATACGCACACGAAGCTCGAGACCCACGTCGTCGGTGAGTCTTCCTTCTTCTCTCGAAGAGTTTTTTGCCTTTGTCTTCTTTCTTAAGCGTTACTAACTTTGTTTGTTTGTTTTCAGCCTTGGAGGAGGAGCTGGATTGGGCTCATCGCGACCTCGGCCTACTTCAAAAGTCGTACACGGCCGAGGTGAAGCTGACCGGCGAGCTTGGCGGTATGCTCGATATGGTCTGTGACAGCCTCGGCGTCCCTCGTCCCAAAGCGGCCGCAGATGAAGTCCATGGGGCCCCTCTCCTTGGCCGGCTGTTCGAGCTCGACCGCGTGGTTAAGGAGAAGGTGCGGGGCGCCCTTCATGTCGGTGTGAAGCGGGCGATGGCGGTCATCGGCTCCGGCTACATCTACGACATGGAGGTCGTGTCCCACGGCTTCGTCAGCGACCCTTTGAAGACTGACGAGGAGAACGAAGCCATTTTCATGGGGTTGGTCGAGGCTGCCGAGGAACCTGGCGGTCGTCTTGCGAGCCTCTTCGAGCGTGAGGTGCTTCTGCCTCCTGAGGATGATGGCCTGTGAGCTAAATCTGGGCAAAGAGGCCTTTGTAAGAAATCTTGTAATCTTTTGTTCTCGAGGTCACGAAGCCCCGAGCCAATGTACATTTATATTCGTATGTTTATGTCTAAGTGTGCTCTAAGTCTTTTCTGTCTCTACTGCCTGATCGGGTCCCTACTTTTATCGATTTCGTCACACGATCGTGCCCTTCGAAGGGGGGAGTGAGTGGAGGTGCCGTAGCCCTGGGGCGTCGGCGGTCTCCCGACCCGACATCCCTCAACCTTTCAGACCTTCTCATGTCATTTTCGACTTAGTATCAACCCATGTCGAGGCATATCGAGGCAGAGTGGACCTCGAGACTTAGAAAGTGTATGATTTTTAAGTCTTTTCCTCTCTCGCGTTCCTGATAACGTTTCTTACTTAGTGAATTCGACGCATGTTCGTGCCCCTCATCAGGGAGCGAGTGGAGGTACCGTAGCCCTGGGGCATAGGTGGTCTCCTGGCTCGACAGCCTTCGACGCTTAGGACATTCGCATGGCGTTTTCGACTAGGTATTTAGAACGTATCGAGGTGCGTGGGAGAAAATAGACTTTTTGAGTTTTGAAAAATCATGCGGGTTTTTTGGGGACTTCGGGGGGTTCCCCCCTTATAGCCCCCGAGGGAGGTTCGACTCTGAGGGAGCAGAGTCGAGGCTACCTCTTATATGTATAAGGAAATTGAGCTTGTGATCGAAAGCATTCCGTTATGCGAAAATGTAAGAAGAAGGCATCGACTAGGGATAGAAGCGACGTAGCTGGTCGATGTTCCATGCGTTGTTGAAGATTTCGCCTTTGTCATTAGCGAGCTTGTAGGTTCCATGCTTCAACACCTCTGCTACGATGAAGGGGCCTTCCCACGGTGGAGTTAACTTGTGCCGGCCCTTATTGCTCTGTCGCCGTCGTAGGACGAGGTCACCCACTCGAAGGTCCCTTCTGCGCACATGCTTGTCGTGGTAGCGTCGAAGCTTCTGCATGTATCTTGCGAAGTTGAGGAGGGCCATGTTTTGAGCTTCTTCAAGTTAGTCGACGGCGTTTGTGAGGGCTTCTTCATTCGTCTACTCGTTGTAGGCTTTTAATCAAGGGGACCCGTATTCGAGGTCGATGGGGAGGATGGCCTCAGACCCGTAGACCATGAAGAATGGGGTAAATCCTATGGCTCGACTGGGTGTTGTCCTTAGGCTCCACAGGACCGAGGGCAGCTCGATGGCCCACTTCTTGCCGTGCTTGTTAAGGCGGTTGAAGATTCTCGGCTTGAGTCCCTGCAAAATCATGCCATTGGCGCGCTCGACCTGGCCATTAGTTCGAGGATGAGCAAAAGTGGACCAGTTCACGTGGATGTGATGGTGATCGCAGAAATCCAAAAACTTCTTGCCAGTGAACTGTGTGCCGTTGTCAGTGATGATGACGTTTGGGACCCCGAAGCGATAAATGATGTCGGTGAAGAACTCGACCGCCCGCTCGGAGCGGATATTGCCGATAGGCCGGGCCTCGATCCACTTGGTAAACTTGTCGACGGCAACAAGCAGGTGGGTGAAGCCTCCAGTTGTCCTTTTGAGGGGACCAACGAGGTTGAGCCCCCATATGGCGAACGGCCATGTGAGGGGGATCATTTGCAAAGCATGCGCAGGGAGGTGCGTCTGCTTGGCATAGAACTGGCACCCCTCACATGAGTGAACGAGGCTGATGGCGTCAGAGACAGCGGTCGGCCAGTAAAAGCCTTGTCGGAAAGCATTCCTGATGAGGGTCCTAGGCGTAGCATGATGACCGCAAGCCCCCGAGTGTAGGTCGTTGAGTAACCTTTTGCCTTCCTCGACGGTGATGCAATGCTGCAAAACTCCGATCAGGCTCCGTCGATAGAGCTCCTTGTCTGGACCGAAGAGGACGTAGGTTTTGGCCCTTCGCACAATGCGTCGAGCCTCATTTCGCTCGTCTGGCAGCTCCCCTTGAGTAAGGTATTCGAGGAAGGGCTTACGCCAATCGGCTTCATCGCCTGCTCAAGGGGTTGATACCTCGAGGTCCATGACCTCGGCCCCGGTCGAGGGGGCTTTGGTTGGTTGAGGCTCGACCCCCTTGGACGGATGTTCATGTTCACCCGCGAAGTCAACTGATGGTTTGTAGAGATCTTTTGCGAAGACGTCGGGTGGCACGGTGCCTTGGGGTGACGCGATCTTTGCGAGCTCGTCTACGGCCTTGTTGTAGCGTCGAGCAATGTGGGTTAATTCGAGGCCGTAGAATTTGTCTTCCAATTTGCGGACCTCTTGATAGTACGCTTCCATTTTAGGTTCGCGGCAGCTCGAAGCCTTCATGACTTCATCGATGACTAACTGCGAGTCGCCCCGAGCTTGGAGGTGTCAAACCCCGAGCTCGATAGCGATGTGTAGTCCGTTCACGAGGGCCTCGTACTCCGCGACATTGTTCGAGGCTGCAAAGTGGAGTCGAATTACGTAACGCATGTGAACCCCGAGGGGCAAGATGAAGAGCAGGCCCACGCCCGCTCCCGTTTTCATCATTGACCCATCAAAGTACATGGTCCATAGTTCGGCCTAGATCTGTACGGGCGGTAGTTGAGCGTCGGTCCATTCGGCCACGAAATCCGCCAGCACCTGCGACTTGATGGCCTTTCGCGGTGCGAAAGTGAGGGTGTCGCCCATGAGCTCAACTGCCCACTTAGCGATTCTCCCTGTGACCTCCCGATTCTGGATTATCTCCCCAAGTGGGAAGGACGAGACCACGGTTATCGAGTGGCTTTGGAAGTAATGTTGGAGTTTGCGCCGTGTAAGGACTAGAGCGTATAACAGCTTCTGAATCTGAGGGTAGCGAGCCTTGGTCTCCGAGAGTACTTCACTGACAAAGTAGACTGGCCTTTGAACGGGCAGGGTGTGCCCTTCTTCTGCCCTCTCGACCACTATAGCTGCACTGACCACCTGGGTGGTTGCGGCGACATAGAGGAGGAGGGGCTCGGCCGGATGAGGAGGTACTAGGATCGGGGGCGAGGCTAGCGTAGACTTAAGCTTTGAGAGGGCTTCCTCCGCTTCGAGGGTCCATTCGAAGTGCTCCGATTTCTTCAAAAGGCGGTAGAGGGGCAACGCCTTTTCCCCGAGACAGGAGATGAAGCGGCTCAGGGCTGCCAGGCATCCTATGACCCTCTAAACGCCTTTGAGGTCTCGAATGGGCCCCATCTTGATGATCGCCAAGATCTTCTCCGGGTTGGCCTCGATGCCGCGCTGAGAGACTATGTACCCTAAGAGCATGCCTCGGGGGACGCCAAAGACACACTTCTCAGGGTTCAGCTTGATGCTCTTCGCCCGGAGGCATTTGAACGCGGCATCGAGGTCAGAGATGAGATCCTCGACTTTTTTGGTCTTGACCACGATGTCGTCGACATAGGCCTCGACCGTAGAGCCGATGTGTTCTCCGAAAACATGGAGCATGCACCGCTGGTACGTTGCCCCGGCGTTTCGAAGGCCGAAGGGCATAGTAATATAGCAGTACATGCCGAAGGGGGTGATGAAGGAAGTCGCGAGCTGGTCGGACTCCTTCATCCAGATCTGATGGTAGCCGAAATAGGCATCGAGAAAGGAGACGGTCTCACATCCCGCCGTCGAGTCAATGATTTGATCGATGCGTGGCAAGGGAAATGGAACTTTAGGACATGCTTTATTCAAGCCGGTGTAATCTACACACATCCTATATTTCCCATGTTTCTTTTTGACTATTACAGGGTTAGCTAACCACTCAGGATGGTGGACCTCCTTGATAAATCCGGCCACCAAGAGCTTGTTGACTTCTTCCCTGATGATCCTGCGCTTCTCCTCGTCGAAGCGACGCAGGCGTTGCTTCACCGGCTTAGACCCGGGGCGGATCTCCAAGGCGTGCTCAGCGACTTCCCTCGGTATGCCCGGCATATCCGAGGGACTCCATGCAAACATGTCAGCGTTTGCGTGGAGAAAGTCAACGAGCACTGCTTCCTATTTGGCGTCGAGGGAGGTGCTGATGAGCAGCGCCTTCCCCTCGAAGCAACTCGGGTGGAGGGGGATCTTCTTCGTGTCCTCGGCAGGCTCCAAGTTGCCGGCATGTCGCTTGGGTTCGGGGATCTCGTCGGCGAGGGCCTCGAGAGTGGCTGCAAGCATCGCCGTCTCCTCGAGGGCTTCCGCGTGTTCGACGCACTCGACGTCGCAGTCGTATGCGTGCTCGAAGGAGGGGCCGATGGTGATGATGCCGTTGGGGCCCGGCATCTTGAGCTTGAGATAAGTGTAGTTGGGAACTGCCATGAACTTGGCATAGCCTGGTCGCCCAATTATCGCATGGTATGTGCCTCAGAACGGGACTACCTCGAACGTGAGGGTCCCCTTTTGGAAGTTTGCGGGAGTACCGAAATACACCGGTAAGTCGATGCACCCGATGGGAATAGCCTTTTTGCCTGGCACGACACCGTGGAAGCCCCCAGCGCTGAGTTTCAGCTTTTCCCTTGGGATTCCGAGAAGGTCGAGGGTCTCGGAGTAGATGATGTTGAGGCTACTGCCTCCATCCATCAAGACCTTGGAGAAGCGGGTGTTGACGATGACAGGGTCGACAACAAGCGGGTAGAGCCCCGGGTTCGAGACGTGGTTCGGATGGTCATCACGGTCGAACGTGATAGCCGTCTCAGACCAGTCCAAGAATCGAGGGGTGGCGACTTGAGTGGAGAATACCTCCCGATGCTCCCTCTTACGCTGTCGAGGGGTGAGCCGGGCGGTAGGTCCCCCGTAGATCATGTAGCAGTCCTGCACCTCGGGGAACCCATCAACCTTGTCGTCATTCTTGTCGTCGGGCTCTTCCTTTTCCTCTTCCTTTCCTCGAACCGTACCCCCGAAATGCCTTTTGAGCATCCGGTAGTTTTTGAGGGTGTGATTGGCCTGGCCCTTGTGATATGGGCACGGTTTCTTGAGCATCTCGTTGAAGAGGCCCTTTTTGGGAGGGCCTCGAGGCTTCTTACGCTCGATAGCCGCCACGAGGTCGTCGGCGGGGGCGTCTTCGCGCTTGCCTCGTGGGTTCTTCTTCTTCTTCTTGCCCCCTTTCTTGCCGCCCTGGTTCGAACCTTCGGGGTTGGCCGCCTTGGCTTGCGTTTGGCCTTTGCCACCATTGAAGAAGGCGCCGATGGCCTCTTCTCCGGCGGCAAAGTTGGCCACGATGTCCATCAATTCATCGGCGGTCCTTGGGGGAGCACGCCCGAGCTCCTGGACCAGTTCCTTGCATGTGGTCCCGGCAATGAAAGCCAGGATCACCTCTTCGTCGGTGACGTGGGGAAGCTCAGTGCGCTGCTTGGAGAAACATCGAGTAAAGTCACAGAGGGATTCCCCGGGCTTCTGTCTGTAGCCTCGGAGTTCCCACCTGTTGCCCGAACGCACATAGGTGCCCTTGAAGTTCCCCTCGAAAACCCTGACAAGGTCAGACCAGTCATAGATTTGGTTAGGGGGAAGCTCCTCGAGCCACTGTCGTGCGGTGTCGGAGAGAAAGAGTGGGAGTTGTTGAATGATGGTGCTGTCATCACGGGTCCCACCAAGCTGGCACGCCAGCTTGAAGTCGGCAAGCCAGAGCTCAGGCTTTGTCTCACCGTCGTATTTGACGAGACTTGTCAGGGGTCTGAAGGGGCTAGGCAGCGGCGTGCTGCGAATCGCACGGCTGAAGACTCGAGGTCCCGGTGGATCCGAGGATCGACATCGGTCCTCGTCGCTATCATAGCGTCCGCCCCGATGAGCGCTATAGCCTCGCGCCTCAGCGTCACCGCACTTGCATCTGCGGTGTTCGTTGATGTCGTGACGCGCATCGCGGGGCTCGCGGTTGTCACGAATGTGATCGTGGTCCGGGACCGCCCCCTTCGAGCGGGGGGAGTCTACCGGCTGGGTCGAGGCCTGCCTCTCATGCTGCGAGGGTTCGTGGTGTTGCCCTGAGGCCGCACCTCGACGCCTCAAGGCAGAACTTTTGGCCTGCTGGATGGCGGCCACCTCGAGAAGGCCCTGGATCTCCTGTTGGACTCGTTGGGCTTCAGGATTCGAGGGGGCCGGCATGTTGCGGAGAAGCATGGTTGCCGCGATGACATTCTGGCTGGCTCGATTGAAGGCGGGACGTGCAACCGTATCCGCGCCCACAATCTGTCGCTGTACTTGCCGCGCTCGAGCCCGGGCCCCTCCGCCTGGGGGATTCCGATTGTCTTGCTCGAGGGTACGCTCGAGCTGGCGCAGTCGCTCTTTGTCTTCGTCGAGTTTGGCTCGAAGCTCTCGGACCTGCGCGAGCAGGGCGACGCGAGTGCCCTACAAATCGTACAGGTCATTGGTCACGGCAGGGGGCCCTTCCTCCTGTCACGCCAGGAGGAGGGGCCCACCTGTTGCAGCCGATGGTGTGGACGTCTCTGCGGGATCGGCGTCGTCGTCGCCCGACGCGGCGACTATGTCGACGTGGTAACACTCTCGCGTGGGATCATAGTAGCTGGGGTCGTAGTCGGAGTCAGAGTAGAGCGGGCAAGGCACGATGATCCGCCCAAATTGTTCCACTTCCAGCCACCTTCGAAGCGCGAGAGGGCAGGCGCCGCGTGGGCGAGGGTTAATCGGGCGTTCGGGGGCCAGTAATGGTACCTCCTGGCGCGCTGCTGCGCGTGGGGGGTCCAGTCCGTTCCCTGTCCGCTCTGAAACCCGAGCGCACGATAGTGGAGTATGTCGAAGCGGCATTGTCGAGCCTAAATAGTAGTGCCGGTCGGGCGGCAAACTGCTCATGGGGCAAGAGAGCCGTAGATGTGAGAGGCGCGTTCGCCTGGGAAGAAGCGTTCAACCCTGGCGAGCACTGCCCCACGTCGGGCCTTACGCGTAGTCGTGGGAGGCTCTGGGCCAGAGAGCTCAAGTCATCCGTCGAAGACGAGGAGGGTGTGACGACCGTGGTCGCACGGTGGCGCCGCCCGCCCTGCGATCCACGTCTCCTTCTTGATTGGGAAGCGTGGTGGTGAGGACGACGCGGGGCTCCTCGTGGAGTCCCTGAAGCGCCCCCGCTTGGGTGCTCGATTGAGAGCAGGACCATGTCATGGCTCGTGCCAAGCGACATGAACTCCAGACTCCCAAACCAGATCACTGAGACGAAAGGGAGTGATGATACGAAGTCCGCCATCTGGACGAAGCGGTTTTGACACACAGGCCCCCTACCTAGCGCGCCAACTGTCGGCGTTAGGAACCCGGGGGTGTCCTAAGCCAACGAGTAAACGTATGTGTGTATAACCCGTTCGGATGGTGATGCAAGAAGAACACAGCGATTTATCCTGGTTCGGGCAAAGAAGGCCCTACGACCAGCGGGGGGAGAAGATTTGTATTATCTTGCACCTAAGTGCTTGTACAGGGGTGAATACAAGCGAAGGAGAGAATTCGAGGGGGGGTCGAGTATAGAGCGAAAGAGTTATTCAGAGTCTAGGAGTCTGGCTAGGCGTGTGTTCGGTTGTTCATGAGATCGTTCTCTAGAGTCGGTTCTCCCTCCATTTGGGTCTCCCGGCGTCCCCTTTTATAGGCCAAGGGGAGGCACAGGGGTACAGATGTCCTGGTTCGATGACGCGGTGGTAATGTCGCGGGTCGTGGTGGTCAACTCGAGGCCTCTGTAGAGACGTGCGCTGAGCATGGCTTGTTCTGTAGCAGTGTGGCTCGGAGTTGACAGGCATCCTTCGGAGTCGTGGTTGCTGACCGGCGAAAGACGCGATCCCCTGTAGAGGACGTGCGAGTTCCTGTTGGGGTCGCATCGGGAGTTGTTGGCGCAGCTTTTGAAGTCAATGTAGGTTGACCGGAGGGCGTCGATGCGTACTCGAGGCCCAGTCGAGGGGTAACCTCGAGCGTAGTGGTTGAGCAGATAAGATTGAATTTAGGAAATCCGATGTCGGTTGTTTGTCGCGTAGCGTGTCGAAGGGGGCCTCGAGCTACCTAATAGCGCTGTGTACGGCGTAATAGTGCCGTGCAGACCGATGCACGTCCTCAGTATGGGTGGTAAAGTGGGATTCGACTGCTGTATGGACCACTGTGCGGACACTATAGCCATACGATTTGACGAGGTTAGGTAGTTTTGCATTAAATACGCTATCGGACGCACCTGGAGTTGGTGGATCGAGGGGGGGCTCGACCCTTGTCGTATCGAGGCGTCCGTCCCGTCGGGGCCTCGACACTTGACGCGGGGTCCCCCCTCGAGTGATCACCAGCTGGTGATGTCAGTGATTTGTTGAGGGTTGCGGCAGAAGTTAAGTACTCTGTTGTGGGCCGGCCCAGTGTGTATTTGCCGGTGGGCCCCGGTGGGTCGAGGATGTACGGTCTGGTCTTGCACGTGTTTTTTCGAGGGGCTCGCTAGATTATTCTGAGGGTAAACTCGGGGTTCAACCGAAAACAAGGAAGGTTTAGGTTACCCCTTTTCTCGGTAACCGACATATGGTTTGTATAATCTAAACCTATTGTTGTAAATATATGAAACTCAGAGGTTTGTAAACTTATGTTATTGTAAGTCTTCCGCTGTTTTACTCCGTGGTATTTTATTTATATCAAACTGTTGTAATACTGCAATATCTCTCTACAACGATTGATCCTGCTCGGAAAATCGTGGATGATTCGGGATTTACCCGACAGACTTTTTAAGTCGTATGGAACACAGTCATGGTTATTTGGAGTCTGTTTAGACAATAATCATGCGTGTGGGCCATATGATTTAGGAGGTTCTGCCACATGATGTATTGAAGAATAAGTCAAGAATGCATAAATTGAGAAATGACAAGAAAATGTCAATTGTCAAAGGATGACAACATACGATGGATACATGATGGTCTCAATATTGGATTGCTTGTATGGACAAATACTTGAAAAATTACGATGCATGGATATTGATCAATTTTAAAGAATGGAGAAGGAAATTAGCAACAGTAGTCTTATTATGAAGGTAGAAATAATGTTTAGGTGGTCAAGCTAAAATGAAGAGGAAACAAGGAATCATGAATCGACTTTACTAGATTGATGTTGATTCATGTATGTCAAGATATATGATCAAAACAAGATGAGAGCCCATTCAGGCAATTGTGATGATCAACATTGGAATATGACTTGGATATTGAGAATGTTGATACGTGACTTCAAATGAATGCTTAATGTTAGTTCAAAATATGATGTGACTTGAGGATGACTTAATATATATGGTGAAGGTAGGAGCGAAAGTGAAGGTAACTAACTTATTGGGAACCGAGGTATCAAGGCTAAGGTGAAGATCGAAGAGAGTACATGTATTGAGTTGATATATTAATCGAGCTATGATGAGTCATATTGTGTGGACGATCAAATCATTGTCGTATCATAAGTGGAAGTGACTTGAAGCCATGAATTGAACTCATGTGTGTTGAAATATTTCAGGTCACATGTCCAAAGTGGACATGCTTAAGAAGAATGAGACAAACTGGTCGCAATTCATATGGACAAATGAAGACATTAAATATCAAATGATTGAAATAGACATATCCTTTTGATCTTGAGTATAGGTATGCCGTTGTGACGGAGCCATGCATGACTTTAGTTTCGGGGGGGGGGGGGGTATAATGATATCTCCCAAAATCGATTCATAACAATCTATTTATAGTACAAGAACATAAAACGACGTAGAGAAATTGTCATGAGTACCTAGGACATTGATGTAACATGTATTTGTGAAGAAAATTGCGAACTAGACACTCTTTAAGAAAAAGGTTAGAGAGGGGACGCGCATAGCAAACAAAATGGCTCCCGATTTTGGTGGCCACCTAGGATGATGCTAGGATCCCACCATCTCAGATATGGTATAAGATGCTCACATACGCGGCAACACCGCCAGCATTTCTAGTACGGGACGCGCATAGCAGGCAAAATGGCTCCCTGTTTTGGTGGCCACCTAGGATGATGCTAGGATCGCACCATCTCAAATATGGTATAAGATGCTCACATATGCGGCAACACCGCGAGCATTTTTAGTACTAAAGGTCAGAGAGGGGACATACATGGCAAGCAAAATGGCTGCCGATTTTGGTGGCCACCTAGGATGACGCTAGGATCCCACCATCTCAGATATGGTATAAGCTGCTTACATATGCGGTAACACCGCAAGCATTTCTAGTCTATTCTATAATACTAAGATTGGTCTGAAACTATTTGTCGATGTACGTCTACGTAACGTCAATATGAGTTCATGCTAATGTTTCCAAAATGCTTGGGGTGATTGTTTTAACCCAAATAACGTAAATAAGACAAAGTACAAATTAGTATTTGTAGTGAACATAAAGACCTCCTATGGTGATTTATTATTTTTATGTCGTAGAGAACAACATAACAAGACTAATAAATTGTATTTCTATTATTGAATTTTAAAACATTTATTTATCATAAAATTTTCAGTTTTGCAGCCCCTTTAAATGTTTTTCCCAAAACTCAATAGCTCACCAAGATCCTAAATACGTGCACCCTGCCAGTCAGACGTTGGCCGGTGATGGCGGTCTTCGTCGGCAACGAATGAGCCTGATTTTCGTTCTCAAAGAGGCTATAGACCAGTTTGTTATTTTTCTTTTTGTTAAGGTCCTTGTAGTATATAGGCTAGCCTGTTTGTCCTCCATATTCTTATACGGTGTTTCTGTATCTGTATGTTTTTTTGTCCCACTGATTAATACAGGTACATATTATAAGAAAAAGAACGATGAATTGCGGCTGACATGTGGGGCCGCTTGTCCACCTCAGAGTGCTCGGTCAATACCATACAGAAGTCGGCCTTGACCGTGCGGGACGGCGACGACTCGGCGTTCCATCTCGCCGGTGGCTGGTTCTCCGGCGAGCAGGGCCGCACCTGCAGCCTCATTTGGGCGAGGCATATCATTTGTTCTGGTTCTCGACGAGTCGGAAGGCGGAGACGTCGGATGGAGGCATGGGCGGCGATGGCGCAGCTCGTAGTCGGCGCGCGCGAGGGGAAACAGCGGGCCGGCGTCCGATTGGGCCACTCGAGTGGCCTGTGAGCTTTAGGGGGGCAAACTAGGACCCTGTGCTCTCGTCGAATCGGCCGGAGAAGGCGTGAGTGGCCCTCGGTGAGGGTGGCAGTGGTGGCTCGGTGAGCATGGCGGCGCAGGCATGGCATGAGCTGGGGATGGAGGTGCCCGTTCGATCTTTCCTTGGTTCCACGGAATGGAGGCGGCTCGGTGAGCATGGCAGTGGCGGCTCGGTGAGCATGGCGGGGGTGCAGAGGTGAGATTGAGGGAGGCTCGTGTGTGGGGAATTGAAATATGGTGGTGCAGAATGGGCGAATTTGGCCGAAGAATCCTGGGCGGCCATGGCGGATTTGTCCGCGGTTTGCCGGAGAAGGACCTCCGGTGGAAAGTTCTCAGCTTGATCTAGGGGGTGAAGGTTCAAGGTTTGGATGTGAGTTATCTGGAGTTCGGAAATGAAGAGCAGGGCGTGGCGATGGAGAATTTGGCCAGCAGCTGCTCCAGATCGTGCTGCGGCTGCTGCTGCTGATGCTCTGTTCAGTGTTGCAAGTTTGCAACCAGTGCTGAACCAACTCTTTTCTGGAAAATTTAGAGGTAAGTGACTTGACTTCCTGCACAAAAATTGTTCCTGGTACAATGTGAACTTTCAATTGTTTGAAATATATAAGTTTCTAACATTTGGTACATGAGGGTTGAGAAATGAAAATTCACTTATGAGTTCGTCGTTCAAAACCTATGCTAGTTGAGTAGCCACCTCCTGCATGCTGATGCAAACACTGAACAAAGATTGTTCTAGCTTACAGAATGAAGAATTTTGGTGTACTTATACTATCGGTTACTGAGTTTATGAATCCTTGGACTGAACTGTCCTCCAAACTGATGTCATATTTCCAATTATAATACTATCTTAGATTCTTTCATCTCATCCAAACACAAGATGTGCTCCTTGCTTTGTCTTTATCAGTTGACGACTGGCAGTATATAAGGATAGTAACTGTTATTGACTTACTGTGACCCTGCAATTGCTTAAGTATAGAAGAAATGATGCCTTAAAATTTGTGAATCATATATCAAACACGTCCATTTTTAAAGACCAAAAGAACTATTCATTGTACATGATAATTGTGAAATGACAATTCATTTATTGAGTTCGTTCAGAACCTTTGCTACTGAGCTCGCCCTTCAGTTTCCGCTAAGATATGCATTCCTGATCCCGTGCAGCTTGGCAGCCACCTCTTGCATGTTCATGCGCTCGTTGGGGGACATCTTGGTGCAGCAGAGTCCAATGTTGATTACAGACTGCAGGATCTGAGCTTCACTGTCCCTGATAGCCATTGGCGTCTTCCTGCTGAGGTCCAGCCCTTGCAGCAGTTGTGGGTCAAGAATCTGCAACACGTTGCCAGGGAAGTTGATCTCTTTGAACTTTATAATGCTCATCCCATCCTTGAGCATGTCGTTTGTTGGCCTCCTCCAGATGAGTATCTCTAGGAGAACAACTCCAAAGCTGTAGACATCTGAGTAAGTTGAAACTTGACCACCCCCTGCACATTCTGTAGAAAGGACAAGGGACTAAGCTGACCTGCTATATAAATTGTGGAGTGCATCACTATTTAGTTAGGAAACACAATGTGAAAAAAAACATTAATACCTGGAGCAACGTATCCAATGGTTCCGTTGATTGCCATTGAAGAAGTGGAATTTGAGGCCATAAAAGATGATGCTGCAGAATCAAATTTCAACTTAGCTAGCCCAAAGTCCCCAACATGGGCTACCATATCATCATCCAAGAGAATGTTACTAGGTTTGAGATCACAATGTACAATGGTTCCGTGGTGGCTATGGTGTAGATATGCCAGAGCATCAGATACATCCACAAGGATGCTTAACCTCTGATCTAGTGAAATATTGTTCAAGCATGAAGAGTCTAGACCATCTCGAGTTGAGTACAACAAGTTATTTAAGTCACCTCGTGGCATGAACTTGTATACCATGGCTCTGAAATCATTTCCAGTTGAGTCCATAGTTGAGCATGCAGTTAGGATAAGAACTAGATTGCGGTGCCGCACATTTCTCAAAGCATTACATTCTCTGATGAAACTCTTTTGTGCTCCTCTTGTATGAAGACTGAAGACCTTGATGGCAACTACATTTCCATCTTGAAATAGTTTACCTTGGTAAACAGAGCCATACCTTCCCCGTCCAATTAGATTCGACGCTGCAAAGCCATCAGTTGTTCTGGAAAGATCACTGTAAAAAATATTTGATATTTGTCTTCCATATGAGGGTAAAGAAATAGATTTGGCTGTCCGTTTTCGCCTTCGGAACAGCAGAAAAGCACAAATGACCACAGCAAGCAATACCGCAATGGCTACTGGGATCACTACTTTTAGTATAACTGATAGCTTATCTGAACCCAAAGATTCCGCAGGGCATGCCGGCAGGTGCAACTCTGGAAGGCTGCTACAGAGCTCCTGATTTCCATCAATCTGGGTAGCAGATGTATTCTTGAATATCCCTTTTGTTGGTACCTCACCCTTAAGATTGTTGAATGACAGATCTAGTTGCTCAATAAGTTGCAGATTTCCAAGAGATGCTGGTATTGACCCAATTAAGTTGTTACGTGACAAGTTGAGAACCTTCAGGCTCCTTAAACTGCCTAATGAAACAGGAATGGTTCCAGTGAAAGCATTGTGGTCAAGCTCGATGCCTTCCAAACTCTCACAATTTCCCAAGGTGCTAGGGATTGGTCCAGACAGATTATTTGACGAAAGCTGCAGATATGTGAGCTGTCTAGCATTGCCAATGGATGGATGGAGTGCCCCGTGTAGGTTGTTTACATATAAGATAATCTGCCTAATTGTTGGGATTTGGAGCAGTCCCTTTGGTATGCTCCCATGAAGATTGTTGTTAGAAATGTTGAGAACTTGAAGGATTGAGAGGTTTGCGAAGTGTGTGGATATTTGACTGTCCAACCGATTTGAATCTAGATACAGTTCTGCTAATTGGGACAGATTTGAAAAGGATGATGGAATGCCCCCACTGAACTAATTGCTGCCTAGTAATACCTTCTGTAGATTTTGTAGAGAACCAAGCCATTCTGGAAGCACACCTGAAAACTGGTTCGCATCCAGTGTTATGATGAACAAGTTGCCAAGGTTTGCTATGCCAGGAGGAAACTCCCCTGACAATTGATTCTCTGACATGTATAGATACTGAAGCTGATTGGTAAGGTTGCCTAATGAAGCTGGTACATGGCCCCGAAGGCGATTCCTGGTCACCGAGAAATCAATCAGCTCGGTGCAGTTAGCCAAGCTTTCATTATACTCCCAGTCTTGTTTGCTCTCTGCCTTCGGCTGATTGTATTCAAGGTTCAACATTTCCAGCCTGTTCAGTCTGCCAATTGTGCTCGGCACCACTCCGCTGAAACTGTTCCTGGAAATCTCAATGTAGTACAGACCGGAAGCATTTGTTAGCAAAGGCGGAATATGCCCATGAAAGAGGTTGACGAGCAGCTCAAGCAGCAGGAGGTTGCGCAGTGCAGTACCGAGGTCAGCTGGCACCTGTCCACTCAGCTGATTCAGACCAAGGCTGAGGTCAGTGAGCGCAGAAAGGTTCATGACGGCCTGTGGAAACCCACCTGACAACTGGTTGTCGCCCACGTAGAGCTGCTGCACATTGGACAGTCTGGCAAACTCATCTGGGATATTTCCTCCGAAGTTATTGGATGCACAGCTAATCACAGTGAGCGTGGTGAAGTTGGAGAGGGATGCAGGGATGGTTCCACTCAGATTGTTCACTGAAATCTGTAGCTGGCGAAGGCCAGGAGGCAGTTCTGTTGGAAACGGTCCGACAAGACCGTTCCGGTGCGGCCACAACACGCTGAGGCTGGAGCAGTTTGTGAAACTTGGTATCCTTCCCTCCATCGTGTTGTTGCTTAGGAACAGGTACTGGAGGTTTTGGAGGTGGCCAAGGGATGGAGGGATTTCACCGTAGAACCGGTTCGTCGCAAGGGAGAGGTTTCGTAAGAAGGTCAGGTTTCCTAGTGAAGGGGGGATTTGGCCGATGAGGCCTCGCCTCTCGAGGCGAATGGATGTGACACATCGCGGCATAGTTGGCGTGCACGTGATGCACTCCCAGCTGCAGAAGTGGGTGCTTTGGTTCCAGGAGGCCAAGGCTTGCTGTGGATCCAGAATGATGGAGTTCTTCATGTCAAGCAGTGACAGCCGGTCTGTCTCTGCCTCTGTTTCGTTTCCGGAAGCAGAGGAGTTGGTGATGGCACTGCTGGTCATCACCAACAGCAGAAACAGTCCAACCATAGCAGCCTGCGTTATGGCCATAATACGGTCCTGAATTCCAATTCAGAAAAAAACAAAAACTCCTGATTTTGGCAAGACATTCATTTGTTACTGTACTATAAGCAGTGCAGGACGTACATTAGTGCGCATCAGCGACATAGGAAATTTTCTGTTAGCTCGAGATACCTGACCTGAGTCAGTTTTCAACAGGATCTTTTTCGAGAGGAGGCTGTGTGCCTGTATTTCATTAAAAAGAAGAGAGCGGTCAAAAGACCTACACAAATCCGCACAAAGTAAGCCGAAGCTTACCTACCCAACACATACACACCCAACTCGCACGAGGTTGTGATTACAAAAAATAAATGGTGTGACTAGCTTGTTACATAGCCACTATCCCTGCGTCCGCAGGGGGGACTCGTCCTTCAAGCCAAGCATGTTGAGGTGGAACGCGACCGGGTCGAAACGAGCACCCAAAA
>CM041639.1:27906143-27927628 GCA_023333625.1 Bothriochloa decipiens | reverse complement strand
GTAATTCTCCAGAAGAGTTTGTTGTCTTTTTCTTCTGGGGTATTACACAAAAGCTGCTGCAAATTGTCGTAGGTGGCATCCGATATCGGCTGACGGAACACCACCTTGCACACCGTGGCCGTGTCAAGCCACACGGACGGAGAAGGCTGGGGTTCCCTGAGCTTCTTCGCTAATACCTTTTGCGCCTGCTTAGTACAGTTCGCCTCCCACGTTGTAGCCGCGATCCGTGTGCTTCAGCGAAGAGTAGGGGCCGGCGTTCTAGACTTGCGCAGCTCAGGCGACCCTTGATTAGCGGCGACTCCAACGGGACGCAGATCTTCTCCATCGCTTGCTGCACCCGCGCCCGCGGTGTCAAATCACCGTCCTGGCCAACCTGAACCTCACTCAGGGGGCCTAGGACAGGCGCCCTAGCATCAGTGGGCGCATCAGCAACAGGCACTGAAGCCGCGGGCGTTGCGGCAGCCACCCCATGTGAAGTGCAGAGCCTACCCGTCGGGATCCCAGCAACCGCCACCTCCGCCGAAGGTGGTGTAGCTATGGGATTGCCTGCGGCCAGTACCATCGTGTCCACGTCCACCTCGTCCACCACCCGCACCACTGCGGCCAAGGAAGCCGGCACTGGGGTGCCCATCGCCGCGGCGTCCAAGCCAATCTCCTCCAACGCCTCATCATCAGTGAAGCGAAGGCGGACCATATGTGGCGGTGAAGGGGGTTCTGCCAACACCAGAGGCAGTTACTCGACGAGGGAGGCCACGAGCTCATCAAGCATGGGGTCGACCCATATGGGAGGCCCCGCACCCTCACAGAACTCCAGTGCGAGCGGGTCGGTGGGTGCGGCGGCGTTGTCGGAGGTAGCCGCGACAGTGTTGGCTTCCCTGGGCCACTTGCATCGACGCCGCTGTCGTCGACGACAGACTCCATTGGCACCCCCCACAGGCCTCTGCATTGGCATCAGTGGCGAGACCAGCGGCCACCGCAGGTGGGGACGAAGCCCGGATAGCTCGCCGAGCCGCATCGAGATACGACAGGCGTGCGGTCGAAGAGGCGGGCGCATCGGAGTCGCCCATGTCCAGGTCCGCGTCCTCTAGCGCTGAGCCTTGGAGCGCCCCACGGAAGTGCCCTCGGGATGGAACCGGGCAGCGTGGGGGGAGAGCGACTTAGCTGGTCCCCAGGACGAAATGCGAGTCAGCTGCAGCAGCACGGGTGACGGCGGCGATGACCGTGCCCCCCGTACAACGCCGTTAGAGGCGGCCGCCGATGAAGGAGCCGCAAACTCGCCCTCTTCCAACTCCTCCTCGTCGTCGTCGGGCACGTCCTCGACGAGAACGACGTCCTCCGGTCCCCAACCCAGGGACCCGTCGAGGGCGGGGGGAGCAGGGGCCTCCATGTCGGCCCATATTGGCGCTGCATCCAAGCCCGTGAGGACCACCGAGGGTGGCACCTCAACAGCCGAGGCCGGCGTCGTGGCCGGCAAGGCGCACGGCAGGCTGCTGCCGGCGGCACTGGAGGTGGGCTGCTGCGCGTCCGAGCTCATGAGGACAACCACCGGTGGCGGCACCTCAGCAGCCGGGGCCGGGGTCACGGATAGCATGGCGGGCGGCAGGCTGCGTCCATCGGCGCTGGAGGCGGGCGGCTGTAGGTAGTAGCCGCAGTCAGGGTGGGCAGCGGCAGCGCGACCGCCATGGGCACAGAGTTTGGCCGGCGGAGCTGGTAGCGCTGTCGACGGACTAAGGCACGGGGCACCACGGGAACTGCCATGGATGAGCGGATCTGGTGATGGGCAGCAAGGATCTGGTGCTGGATTGGAGGGAGGGGGCCTGGGATGGGAGGACGGCGGTGGGGAGGCAGGGGCGCCATCACCGTCGCCCGTCGAGGGGGGGGGGGGGGGGGGGGGGGAAGGGGGGTTCCAACGGAAACATTTTTCAACAGCATTGCTTGGTCCTCTCGCTCTCAGCACACAGCAACCTGCACTTGCTTTCTGATTTGTTTCTTCTGCCTGTATCTATGAAAACAACATTCAGAGCAAACTTGATAACAAATGGGAAAAAGTTTTCTCATCAGAGCCTTCCATTCCAGCAAGCTATGGATGGAATGGAACCAAACAAAGCATTGAAACCTCAGACAATGGTCTAAAGCTGGACAAATAAGAGTGATGATGAGAAAAGGTTTTGTGAAGATACCACCCTTACAGTGAGCTGATCAGTAGAGCAGAGTCGTTGCCGGTGCACGCGATGCGTCACAGCGGAAGCTATCGCCGGTGAAGCATCAGTGGCGGATTACTGAACTCCTGCTTGACTGGCAGCAATAATTGCTTCTTCACTCCGAGTGCTGGCACGCCTGATCGAACGCGTGCTCAGCATTTCTGGGCAATTCTGGTGGCCGGCGCCGGTCAATGTCTTCGCATCCACAGATGGCGAAAGCAGATGATGCCGAGTAGCAAAAAGTTTTCGCGGCGACCACATTTCCGTCGTGATGCATGCATGTCCTTATCCTTGAGCCTACCGTACTTATTTTCTACTACCCTCCGTGCGATCCTCTTTTGAGAGTCCAAAACCAAAATCTCATGGAATCTATTTCTATAATATTTCTACTTGATGACAAAAAATGTGGATAATATTGTTTATAGATTCAAATCACATTTAAAATTGTTTGATTTATAAGTGATAAAAGAATAATACAACGTATGCTATGGAAACTAGCATCGTGTGCAAACTATGAAAATTCTAATCAAAACCATAGAAATTTAATACGATGGCCAGAGGTGAGGGGAGTTTAAGTGCTAATATAGCCCACCTTAGAATGAGATGAGTGGTTGGAGGGGGGTCTAAAATAACCCCTCCCATCTCTGGCCATTAGATTAGATTTCTATGGTCTTAATTAGAGTTTTCATATTTGCACAAGATGCTGATTTCCATAGTATACGTCGTCATTTATAATACCACTTTTATTATATTCTTAAAAAACAAGTCCAAATTCTAACACCATTTGACTTTTATAGATATATTACTTTTAAAAGTACGTAGCTAACATGGTGTATACCTAATTATTTTATAAATTTTTTTATAAAAAACCAAAAAAATATAATTTAGAAATGGGGGAATGTGTTTGTCAATATATATTATAATGACAGTGACATGGATGTCAATCTCCATGGAATGAGCCGTGGACCACGCGACACTGCTACAGATTATTTTTCAGTCAAGCTCTAGTGCATTGTCTAGCTGACGTACCTAGATTATTGGCGAGGACTACTCCGTGGTTATAGTCCGGCCGCCAAATATATAAAAAGGCACACACGTCTGAACACGAGACGCGGCTTTATAAGAAAAAACACATGCCGATACATAATAAAACGTTTACTCATCACAAAGTGGACTAAAGATCAGTGAACCAAACATCAGCTAAGAAGGAGCTGGCATCGTGAGGATCCCGTCATCAATGACACCACCGATGGTGTAGTCCCGAATCGCCAGATTACGTGGTTCCAAGAAAAACAAATGAAAAAAAGAAGGCAAACCGGCTCTGCTTGCATTAACGCTTAGTTCCTCGCTAGCGAGAGATTTTTGCGCACTCTCTCCCTGCCACATCGGAAAGATTTGAGGGGTAAGTCGGCGATTTAGACAATCATTGGAGGCGCCCTCATGGATCGGTTCACGTGCTTTGGCCTACTCGGTGTTAAGGATGCATATATAATAAGGTGATTTTTCTCATTGAGCCTAAAGGTAAAGAAGTCATTTCAAGTCTTGCTATATTTTGTCCCAAGGATAGGAAAACATAGTTTCGATGAAACGTGTAATAGAATGTTATATGTACCACTACCACAGATAAGATTTGAAGCAACAATTCTAATTTTGATAGAGAAGTCTATCAAATCCGCCTATGAAATCTGTCTCTAGACATTTTTAAAGTCGGTTCGGTTGCAGCCGTCTATACAAATATAGGCATTTGTAGAGACTGTTGGGTATTTGATCCACCTCTAAAAATGGACGAAGCAAAGTAAAATTGATAACTTTATAAATGAAGATGTAGGAAGACAAAGTTTATATTCAAATTGTAGTAATCAAAAAAGGCTTTGTAGTTGATTGAATTTTCCATATGAAATCATTTAGGGGAAATTTTGTTTATAATTTTGATAATCTAAAATTCATTATTTTAACAATTTCTAAAGAACCATGAATGGAGAAATCACCCGAACTAAATGTGTAGAACCCAAAGGAATCTATAACTTGGCAGTTGATTACTTTTTGGTTCAAAATCATTTAGTGTCAACAACAACAACAACAACTACAACTACGACAACAACAACATAGCCTTTAGTGTCTATAAATTATGTTTTAAAATTTTAAATTTTGAAAATTTATTTTTTGATTTATTAAATTACATAAGATGGAAAATTAACCTAACCAATACACAACTTCATAGTTGATGATTTTTCACTAGAAATCATTTAGGGCTCAAAAAGTCTTTTTTTAAAAGAACGGCAAAAAGTCTATTTCAACTTGGATTTTGGTCAAATCGCCATCCGAGGTCATTTAAAAAGCTAAAACAATATGGATTTTAAAATATTATTTTGAAATCCATATTATTTGTCCTATAAATTATTTTCAAAATATGGATTTCACCTATAAAATTATGTGACTTGTCCCATAGAACATGATAAAGACAACTAACTAATACACGTGTATTAGACCCAATGACCTGGTCCAGTAGTCAGAAGCTTTAAAAATGTTCTGAAAATATTGTGCATTCCTAACGAGATTTATTATTTACTTAGTTCTTCGTGCAAAAGCTTTTGGTGCAGCACAGCTCACTGCACAGCACGAACTGCAGGACCTTTACTGGAGACTTTCGTCCCTGCCCATTTTCGTAATCCTAGACTCCTATAAAGCTAATGCTTATTATGTTATTTTTTTTAATTTTTCTTGTGCCACATCATCCATCCTACACATAAACTCCTATAAAAACGAACGTCCACTAGACTATTTCTCTACTTTTTTCTTACGTTACATCATCCGCTTATTTAATCATCCACTCCTACACATACATCCACCATTGAATTTCTGGTACATGCAAAAAAAGCCGAAGAGACACCATCTAATATGAAACTAATGTCCACTAAGGTAGCAGTTGCATGTCCTTCCGCCTCTTCATATGTGAATTCATTGCTTCATATTTCCGTATCATTTTGGGTCCCTACAAATAGACCATGAGCATATTACACTTCATCTTGCGAGCATTATATTTGTTTCAATATATTTTTGTAGCATCATCTATACTTTCATTTTAGTGTCTCACGCCCATCATAAATAATATTTGTTAAAAAATAGGATACACACATTCAGTCTGTGTTATTGACATGTCTTCAGCGTCTTATTCAGAAATCACTAAAACTATTCGAACTCTTTGTTCATTCAGTCTTGTTTCCCCTGACATACACATCCCTGATACGATGCAGCTTTGTAGCCACTTCCTGCATGCTGATGCGTTCACTCGGGGATGGCTTTGTGCAACTCAGTCCAAATCAGACAGCGCGTACCTTTTTCCTTGTCACCTGTTGTGGTTTCTTGACTGAGTTCCAATTCTTGTGGCAGCTGAGGATCAACAATCTCAAACACCCTGTCAGCAAAGTTGATCTCTGCAAACCTTACAATGCTCAATCCAACGTTGAACATGTCATCTGTAGGCATCTTTCGAATGAATATTTCAAGGAGGACAACTCCAGAGCTGTATACATCTGCTGCAGTTGACACTTCGCCACCTCCTGCATATTCTGTAGGTTGTATACAAAAAGGTTGTTCGGATGCAAATTATAAAGTAGGTAATCAAGATATTGAGTACCCAAAGAAAAGATAAAATTGGCCATTACCAGGAGCAACATATCCAATCGCTCCCTTTATTGCAACAGAAGAAGTAGACGCTGAATCATCATTGTGAGAACTGGCCGGGTACGCACTGCAGACGCGGTGGCTCTGGTTACAAAAGACAGACAATGTGCGTGCTTGGAGTGAGCTACTAATTAAGACAGACGCACAGGTTCATGCATTCTTCAGGTCTTCCACTTATACCATCCTCGGAGACAGATCCACAGCCCTCTATCTTCAGGTAGGACAGAAGGATCCAAGGCGCCATGCCCTCGGGCCGAGCACCCTAACTTGGTTGCTCATATGTCGGCAAGAACCAGAGCTCGCCTAACAGTACAACAAAGGCTGCAGGATAGGCACTGGACCACGACATGTTCAGGTCCTTTGAACAATCATGCATGGCGGAGTTCTAGGACCTCTAGGAATTGGTTGAGCAAATTAATCTCAACGACCAACTGGGTACACTGGTCTGGCGCTGGACACCTGACGGGAGCTACACCACTGGCCACGATGTGTGCCTGTGCGTGATCTCCAGGGAAGTTGGACTGCAGGATTGCGCCAAGTCTGTTATGAAGTCCTAGAATCTAGGATAGCTATCTATTCAGTTTGTTAGCATTATCTATCGAGTCTTAACAGGCTCAGGAGATCGAGTCTGTTAGCGTTATCTAAAGAGTCTGCTAGTCTATCAAGTCTGTTAGTTAGCTTAGCTACCCTCGTGTATAAGTATTGAACTTGTCTAATGGAATAAGCTAAGCCTGGAATTAAGACGTATTAGTCTCCCTTGGGCACCCGGCGTCCCGTGTTCATGTCATCTCGTTGTCGTTCGCATCTAACTCAGTCTCAGCAGCTCGCCGCCGGCAACGGCACCACCTCTCTCGTGCTCGATACGCCAAGCCCCTAGCCCGCCACAACACGCGCACTCCATTGATTATATCCGTACGTGTTAATTTGTTCGATCCTTGCCTTCTCTAGCCCATCATGTCTTATATTCTCCTTTAACTTTGCTTTGATCCATAATCTCGCTTTACCTATTCATTCAGTATATATGATGGATGGTCTTTAACTTTAATTTGTTTGGGGGATTAATTGTTTACCTTTCCCTTTAGAACCTGAGCGAAAGACAGTGCCCTCTGGTCCATTGCTTGTGGCAGGCATCATGGCATCAGAAAATCCGAAGAGATAATGGCAGAATGCAGTATGTCATTCCTTACTTGTGCATCCATCCGGCTTTATTAGAAAAGAAAAGCATCCAATGTGGTAGCTGCCTCTTTAGCTCTATGTAGTTGGCGTGAGCATTGTGGTCATTATTTTTATTGCAGCACCTCGTAAGCCATACCTCACTCTCACGCCCCTGCTCGTTTTTGTGCAACCTCTCGATTCTGTATATCACACATCTCACATTGACGTTCTATAAACCCTCAAGCTGATAGAATCAATGATTGTTCGTCAGAAACCAGGTACAGTTTCAATAGAATCTTTGTTAAATTATCATATCGTACAGTAGTGTATAGCTAATGTAATAGTATTGCTGTGGTTCTTGGATTAGAGATAACGCAGGCGCAAATGGCTGCATTCTTGGAGACGAGCTTATTATGTGTGCATGGGTGATGGACTGCATAAGCTTACAGAACTCTAGCAGGGTATTCTGAAGTTGACCCTATTTTCAGAAACCTTTGGAAGAGTGCATATCAAGGAAAGCACAAAATATTCTTCTGGGGATAGGCTAAGTACACGAAACATGATGGGACGAATAGGTATGACTTTGCCTGAGTATCAATGTGTATTGTGTCAGCAATCAGTTGAAGAAACAGTAATGCACCTGCTGTTCCACTGCCCTTTTGCCAAGGACTGCTGGGGTGCTCTGAACTTCCTGTTCAATGATCAACTCTCTATCTCTCAAATTTTCATGAATGGGAAGTCCTGACACAACTGGGTTTTTCTATGGATATCTTCATCCTCTCCTGCTGGGGAATCTGGATGATAAGAAATAACACCATCTTCACGAACTTAAATCCCTCTCTGCACCACCAGTTCAAGAGATACTTGTCTGAAGAGATATCTTTTCTTCGGAACAGGATAAAAGCCAGACTATCGTCCTCTTTAGAAGAATGGATTATTTCAAATTTGTAATTCCGTGGGATTTCTTCCTCTCTTTCTCTGTCCCTTAGCTTTTTGTGTCCTTTTCTGTTTCTCCTTTTCTGCTGGTTTTGAAATTTGTATCTGTACCCTGCTGTTTTGGTTAATAAATTTGTAGTAGTAGCCTCTGGCACCTCCTGATTATTCAAAAAAAAAGGAGTTAAAGAACACTAGAGGTCTATTCTTCGAGTCGTGTCCTGCTTGCAGGCAAATCAGCATTTACATATAAAATTGACCATAAATCTAGCTAGTGAGGCTGAGCGAAAGACAGTGCCCTCTGGTCCTTTGCTTGTGGTATGCATCATGGCAACATAAATTAGCATGTCGATGTTTCCCAAAAGATAATGGCATAATGCTGTATATCATCATTCCTTGTGCATTCATCGAAGCTTTAGTAAAGAAAAGCATCCAACACAGTAGTTGCCTCTTCAGTTGCATATAGTTCACGTGAGCATGGTGGTCATTACTCTTGGTGCAGCACCTCATACCTCAAACTCTCACGCCCTGTACATTAGTGTATAGTTAATGTAATAGTGTTGTTGGGGGTACTTGGATTAGTGCAAATGCCTGCACATATGCTTGTATTCTTAGAGACGAGCATATTTGCGCATGTGTCATGGTCAGCATGTCATTGGTGAAAAAACAGAGTAAAAGAACACTAGAGGTCTGTTCTTCATGCCGTCTTTTGCTTGCAGGCAAAACAGTTCTGCAATGTTATTGAAGTGGCCCTGTTTAGAAGATTTGCATAATTTATCACTTGTAAAGAGCTTACACCTGTATTTCTCTGTGCACAAGAAAACTGTTTAAAAAATTCACCCTTGTAGAACGTTTCGATAATCGCATATATTGACCAGCCATGTAGCGATGCGGTTAATATATGCGATTAGAATTGTTTGGTTTGGTGCTCAAGGTCAGCCCAAGCCAGGCTACGAAAATTTGGCCTTGTTTGGTTTCTTTGGGAGCCAGCTTAACCGGGCTCCAGCGGGCCGCCGTACACGGGCTTGGGCCAGCCTCTTGACCGTTCGCGTCACCTCCGCTGCTCCACTCGTGCGTCTCGCGCCGTGGCTCCATTCTCGCTCCTGCGCTGCCGCTCTCTTCCCCTCCTTCCCTGCTTCTCCCCAACGACGGCGGCCCTATTCTCCCATACCGACCGAGCCCTGCTCCCCATCCTCGTCGGCAGGGATGGTCACCGGCCCCGGCGTCCGCGCCCACCGCCGAAGATGGCCGTCGCAGCACCACGTCTCCGGCCGCGTCTGCGCCCTCACGGGCAACGCGCGACGGTCATGGACGCGGCGTCGATGCTGGAGGTGTACCGCGTGGCGGCGTGGGGGAGAAGGTGCTCGCCGAGGTCTGGGTGTCGGGCTCGGCCCCAGCGCGTCCGCCACTGCACTTCTCGTCTGCGGTTGGAAGAGGCCACCTCCCTTGACTGCTGCTGGACGTCACGCCTTTGTCCCTTGTCTCGACTCTGGAGACTGCTGGTGGTCTCATGACCGTGCTCATCCCGAGGAACACCACCATCCCGACCAAGAAGGACTGCTCTGCTTGACCTTGATGCTGTGTGTGTGCTTGGATGTGGATGGGAAGAGGACGAGGATGAATGGAAGGAATCATGACGACGATGACGGAGGTGTTTTCAGATGTGGTGATTCCATCTAAGAAATGCATCCAACCAAACACGAACTCACTGTAGCCAGGCTCATATACGCAGGCAACAAAACATAGGCTGGTTGGCTACCCAGAACCAGGCCTCGGCTGCCCTGGCTATATTTGTTGGCTAGGCTTCAATAAGACAACAAACCAAACAGACCCAAAGTTGCAGCCGCTCCCATTCGGGAATGGTACATAGCTTAGAGTCACATTACAGAAACATGAGAAGACAAACAAACCCAAATGGAAAACAAAAAAGAGTAGTGAGATCAGCGCCAAAAGGAAAACTTCACAAAAACAAACATAATTAATGTCCCTCATGGTCTACATCCTTCCTTGAAAAAGGGTTGTTCCTCTTCCTTATGCAACATGGATCATTGACGGATCCAATATGTTGCCCTAGAGATAAGATTACCTACATAAAAGTATTTGCTTTAGCCTTATTGAACACCATGTTGTTCCATTTCAACCATTTCGCCCAACAGGCGTAGCAGCTCCTAACCAAATTTTGTTCTGAAGCTTTGGATCCATACCATGAAGCCAGGAACCAAACAAGTCAGCAATGCCAGTCAGTGGTTGAATTCGAAAAGTGATATCCACGGTGCTCCAAATAAAGCTTGCTAATGAAAATAAAAAAACAAATGTTAAATTGTTTCATTACATCTATAAAAACGCATTTGATGCTTCCTTGCTAGTTCCTTTTCGCTAGATTATCTCTGATAAGAGGTACTCCCTTCTTTAGATACCACAAAACAAAATCTTAATTCTTAACGGTATTTTAAGTTTTCAAAGAGGACTTTTGTCAAGTGTACACAGAACAAACTATAAACAAGCCATTCTTAGTAAGATTGCAACAAAACACCTTTCTAATTTGAGATTCTAGTTTGTACCACTTTGGAGACTAGATCGAACCAAGCGATTCGATCTGCATTAATCAAACCTCATCTAAAAACACTAAATGGTAAAGTCCCAAGGACTTTTGCCACAATAACATCTTTGTGTAACAACCCAAAAATCCGAACTACAAATTTTTTTTCGACAAAACCCTGAGTGATGTGGTGCAACATGTCATCATCTATCCCCTTGTTTATGCATCAACCCTAGCATGTCATGCAAAGCAATGATGTGTTTAAAATTAATTACCCTCCCATAACAATGCCCTATGTTTCACATGTTACATTTCGATGTTTCAATAGTTCAATCATCATGTTGCATTAAAAGAGTGATTAGGAGTTTATTTGGTTTATGTGTTGATTAATAAATGGCAACATAATATTTATTTTGACAAATAAATATTAAAGGGGATAATACCCCAATAATATTTGGGCCATGTATACCCACTAATTTGTTGCTCATATTTAGCACATCACATATATATATGTATATATATAAACATATTTGAAAAGGAAAAAGAAAAAGAAAAGGAAACCGGCCCGAGCAGCCCAGCCAACAAGGCCCGCACGCGCGCCCGCGCTCGCCAGCGCGACCGCGCGCTGCGCGGCCCAACCAGGCCGACGGCCTAGCAAGAGCCGCGCGCGTCCATGCGCCGCACCGAGCCGCCGCAGCTGCTGCCTATGGGGTCCCGCAGTGGGACCCACATGTCATCGCGCCGCTGAGGTCACCCGACCGGCCGCGCGCGCTCGCGTCAGCACTGTTCCCCGGCGTCGCCCCTAAGCAACCCGCCTCGACCGCTCGATCCCGTGTCGCCCCGCATCGACGCGCGCCCGCAGGCCACCTGGACCGACCAGCCCGCACAAAGTGCCCACGGCCGCAGGCGAGATTCTCCGCGCGCACCTGCGCTGTCGCCGCGGAGGAACGCTGCCGCCGTAAAGAGCTTTGACACCCAGCGCTGCCTAGCCCTCCCTCGCTGCTCCATGGACCCAGATCGGGCCTCAGCTGCTGACCTGGACACCCCTTGGCCGTTTGATCAAGCCGAAGCCATGATCGGCCGTCCGCCGGCCACCTACCTCCGCGTCCGCCATATAAAGCAGGCATCCTGGCACCCTAGGGTTCCCAGGCCGCCGCCACCGCTCTGGTGGAGCTCAATTCCATCTTGCCAGCCTCAATTGGAGAAGAGTTGGAGGAAGGGGGAAGAAAGGAGTCGGGGAAGGAGAAGAAGCCGCCGCCGGAGTTGGAGAAGAGGACCGTTGCCGCCGACTCGGAGCCGCTGCTGCTGCGTCGAGAGCAGGAAGGAGGAGCAGTACCGCGAGCCGAGCTGCTTGGACTTGTACCGCGCCTTCATCCCCGTCCACGTCGGTGAGCACCTCCGCCATGCCATCTTCTCGACCTCCGCCGTGCTGCTGGCCATGGCGCTCCGCTATGAGCGCGTAGGCCCAGGTCGCTACCGACCTCACTGGACACTCCCGCACACACGCACGAGACTAGCCAAGCCCCTTGGACCACGGCATCGGGAGGATGCCGGACCGGAGCACCGTCTTGCCCGCCACCACGTACCGAGCGCCGCCGCGGCGAACCCAGCCGCCTCTCCGTTGAGCTCTGCCCTCCATTGATCTTGGATCCGCGCTCGCCTTGATGAAACGAACTCCGTGCGCACCCTAGCTCCGCGTTTGCCTCGCCAGAGCACCGACTCGAACCACCTTGCCGTCGACATGTCAGTGCTTTGCCGCTCTAGAGCGCCGCCGTTCACCGTCGTTTCCTGCCACCTCCAACCACAGCGAGGAGCAAGAAGAAGCCGAGAAGCTCTGCCGTGACGTGCTGCATCAATTGGGCAAGGAGATGGAGACCGTGGACCCTCTTGGAGTGCCGTTGCCGTGCACCGAGGACCTATCGGAGCTCCGCCATGGGAGTTGCTGCCCGCGCAGACCCCGCCGTGTGTTTTGGTCACCGCCGGCACCTCGGGCAGGTGCTGCATGACTCCAATCGCCCATCTACGCCACCAATTGGAGCTGGAGTGACTCGGTGTGAAGTGTACATCGAGCGCTGTCGCCACCGAGCCACCGTCCGCCGTAGGGCTCGTCACCGAAAGCAAAGCTGCGGCCCTGAAGCCCATCAACGTGACCGTCGTGAAGTCCCAAAACCGATGGGCGGGTTATTGGCGCCGGAGATCCATTGTGGCACCAGGAATCGAGGGTTTTCCCCGCCGCCGATCGCCGAGGAGGAACCCCGCGCTCGAGCCGATCTCGTCCAAG
Organism: Bothriochloa decipiens; assembly: GCA_023333625.1. Classification (NCBI taxonomy): domain Eukaryota; kingdom Viridiplantae; phylum Streptophyta; class Magnoliopsida; order Poales; family Poaceae; genus Bothriochloa; species Bothriochloa decipiens. Next base: position 27,914,835 of record CM041639.1, on the reverse strand, counting down.
ATGGATCACGCACTCGAACTGACCCTCGAGATCGACACTTCGATACGTCAATCCTCGAGTTTGACACCACGAGCACCGTCACCCTCGAGCCGCCGCCCGCCGTAAAGCACGTCGCTGGAACCAAGCTCCCGACTCGATGACCACCTTCGTGTCCGCCTTCATGACCCGAAGACGATGCACGGGTTAGCGAAGTCCTGGAGCAGTCCCTCGCCAGATAATTAACCCCGCCGTCACCGGTCGAGCATCGCTGTGGAAGCAGAGCAGTTTTCCGTCTTCGAGCCTACCCTTGAATCCGTCTACTCTGTAATCTGTTTTTCGCCCTTGAGACCATACCCTTGAGATCGTACCCTCAAGACCTTACCCTCGAGACCATACCCTCAAGACCATACCCCTCGAGATCGTACCCTCAAGACCATACCCCTCGAGACCGTACCCTCAAGACCTTACCCTCGAGACCATACCCTCGAGACCATAAGCCTCGAGACCATACCCTCGAGACCGTACCCTCAAGACCATACCCCTCAAGACCGTACCCTCAAGACCTTACCCTCGAGACCATACCCTCGAGACCATACCCCTCGAGACTATACCCTCGAGACTGTACCCTCAAGACCATACCCCTTGAGACCGTACCCTCAAGACCTTACCCTCGAGACCATAACCCTCGAGACCGTATCCTCAAGATAGTACCCTCAAGACCATACCCCTCGAGACCATACCCTCGAGACCATACCCTCGAGACTGTACCCTCGAGATCATACCCCTCGAGACCATACCCCTCAAGACCTTACCCTCGAGCCCTTTTTCTTTTTCAGAATATGGTTAAATCTTTGAAAATTCATAACTAATTCATACGAGCTCCAAAAAATGCGATCCACATATCCAAATTTTCTATAAATCGAGCCCTATCTATCTAGGCTATGTTTGAGTGCATTTGGATCTTCTATTTTGCATTCGTTCTTTGTGCTAATCTATAGGGGTCGCTTTCACGACCGTTAAATCTCGTTACAGGCTCGAGCGAGGACAAGTCTGACGACAGTGACTACCAGGAGAAATCCGACAGCTACGTCAGTGAAGGTGCCACACACCACCCAACCTCGTAGATCCCATTACGCATGGAAAATATAGTATGGCTAGTGCTTTAAATTCATATTGCTACAATGCTATGCCCGTGCTAGGATTGCATGATAGATTATTTATTTGATGAGCCCTACCTTGTTGTAAACTTTCACCTGCTTACCCGCTGTTACGATAGCCACTTGCTTATCTGCTATGTTTATATTTATATACTTCACTCGCTTACATTTTGATGCGATGTGATGAACCTGGGAAAGGCCTAGAGGGCACCAGCTGGATGTCTGAGTTGATGGATCAGATGAGCATGTGACCTGAAGATGTTGTATCTGGATTTGGGGTGGAGCTTACGGCAGGGAGTAGGGTGAGGGTTGAGTCGATCAAGCTAGGATCTACGATGAGCTTTTGGAGCAAGTCTTGCCGGGGAATGGATCTGGACATTCCCATGAGAGGAGCCTGTGGCTGGCTAACTGAGATGTGATGGTGGTCTTTAGGTGTGATCCTCTGAGAGGTGGAGCCCAGGACGAAGGTGCCGTGGTAGCACGTTAAAGATAAACCCTGATGAAGATATCCCGGTTTGGTCAAACTTAGGAACTGTTGTGCTGGTATCCGGACCTAGGAATCTCTTGCTTTCCACTCGCTCTCCATGGGGGGAGATGGCCGAACCGCTGGATAGGTCGATACCACTACTGCTAGGCGAGAAGTGATAGGAAGGTATATGCATGGGATGGAGCTAACACCCTACCGAGACGATCATGGCACCCTCTTCGGGAGTGGGTACATGGCATGGCATCCTCTACGGGAGCGGATACATGCTCTCTTCACAGTTCCAGCGATCCAGTGCTGGATGGTAGAGTGGCATCGCCTATGGCAGTAGGCGCCCGGAATCTGCCTAGGTGCGCGCGTGCATCGATGATGGTTATCTAGTGGATTAGTGAAACCTCTGCAGAGTGTATGGTTGATCGATTGATACATATGCCGAATCCTCAGCTATGGACCTTTCCTATGTTCTGCATGCACCGGACTAGTGAGTGTAGTGTTCTACCTTCCCCCTGAGTGAGAGTTTTCCGGCCGTGAGCCAGGTTAAGGGCTGCGGGCCGCTAAGGCAAGCCGAGAGGGAGTCAGCTTGTTGACTTGAGTCTGAGATGGGGTTGGAGGAGATGGGATGATGCTACAGATATGGATGGAGATGGATGATGGGAATGGGTTTGTGTTTAAAACTTATTTATGGTACTATTGTTTTATATACTTGAACAATGCATAGGAAGACCCCAGCCTTATAGGTTCCTTTTGAAATATGCTTATTCCGCATCCACTTCCACAAAGTAATGCATAGGATGGGAGTGTGGCCAGTACAAATCGTACTAAAAATTTGGTTTCAGGTTCAAGGAGTGGGTACTCATCTGGGGAGTACAGCGAATGAGGGTTTCGTGCCTGCGCTCAAGTTGGAGAGAAGAAGATAGCTTTCGCACCTCAAGCTTTTACTGTTATGCTGCATAAACTCTGATTCCGCCCAGTGGCGATGTAATAAGTTATTGTAACTCCCTCTATTCTGCACTCTTTTGTTCGATGTATGGATTATGATTTTCAACTGTTATCGGGTAATATGATTTAAATGGTCATATTACACTCCGACACTGTGGATTTTCCTTCGCGGAAATCAAGGTCGTTTCAGTTGGTACCAGAGCCATGCTTGACCCTAGAACAAAACCCTAGAAATGGATGTTAGTACAAGACAAACCAGTTTTTCTTTCGGTTATATACCGACCCTGCATTTCTTCTTATGCAAGGCTTCTCTATTGTTACTGACTTGCTGACCCTTTTCCTTTGAAACATGCAGATGACAAGCTTTGGACCCCCGCTTGGACTATTGAGCAGCATGCCCAAGGCTGAGTTCACCTACAAGGGACAGGAGTTCCTAGGTTTTCCGTACACCCTGCGTCGTGTTCTGGGAGTACTCGGAGTGCCTATCGAGGAGATCAAGTACACCTGCACTAGAGCACCTAACTCAGAAGGAGGAATCAAGGGTTATGTGGTCACTCACCTGGAGATCCCTGCAAGTCAGACTCTGTCCTCAGTACCAGCTCTCCTGGAGATGATAGTCGAGGACTCAATCGAGGAAGGAATCCAGTCTGTGTCACTCAAGGCTCTGCGTGAAGTGATGAAGATCGCTTACGAGCACCTTCACAACATAGAGTTTCATCTTCTTCCTCAGGCCCTGAACTCTCTCCTCACACCAGAGCAGCAGGATGATTTGGTCAGACCAATCATCCTTGCTGAGACCAGTCTTTGCAACCGTGCCTCCGCCGCTCACCTCTTCGAGCAGAACCACTACGTAGAGCACCTGGAGAAGAAGAGACGCCTCAACCGCAACACTCTGATGGAGTACCAGGAGTTCTGCAAGCAGGAAGCTAAGGAGAAAGAAGTACTCGAGGCTACCGTCGCCCATCTGAAGGACAAGCTCGCACGTCAGGCAAGGGCTCACAAAGCCGAGGTCGCTGACCTGCGAGACAAGGTTGAGGACATTGGGCTCTGAACTACTACCTCGACGCAAGAGTTCTCCAGTTGGATGGAGAAAAGATGTACAAGGTTATGGAGATCAAACAACTGCAGAAGAGAAGACGGGAAGATGGTAAGAGCAACTTCGCTGTGTAGTGTGAGAAGTCAATACTCGTCAAAGCCCTGAAGAAAGCAGAAGAAAAAGCACAGTGCAACCAAGGCCATCTGATTGCCCTGATGATTCAGAACGAGACCTTGATAGACAGGTACAAGAGACTCAAGACAGCTTGGAAGAATGCCGACGAGAGACGCTGCCAGGAGTACGCTGAGTTGCGTGACAGACTTCCTTTGTCAGCCAGACGCAAGGACCCCTTCAAGGAAACTTTCTAGATTGGCCAGACTCTTTTGATGGCACCTACAAGGAACCGCTGGAAGCTAATGATTGGCTTTGTGAGATCGAGAAGAAGCTAGTGCTTACCACATGTACCCCTAAGGAGTGAGTCGGTATCGCTGCTCACCACCTCACTGGAGCTGTGCGTTCCTGGTGGGACAGCTACCGCCAAGCTCATGAGGACCCCGATCACATCACCTGGGATGAGTTCACAGATGAGTTCATCGAGTACCATGTTCCTGAGGGAGTCATGGAGCAGAAAGAGGAGGAATTCCGCAATCTCACCCAGAAGGGATGTGACATCTGCGAGTACACCAACGCTTTTACCAGTTTGTTGCGCTATGCACCTCTGCATGTCGCGACTTCTGAGAAGGAGAAGATCACGCAGTATAGAAAGGGTCTGAACCCCAAGATCAAGGTAGCCCTGGGAGGCACCAAGAGTCACACCCTTCATGACATGATCGATCGTTGCATCTAGATCGAGAAAGACCAGAAGGAGGCAGGAGAAATGTCCAGAAGGGAGAAGAAGAAGTCCGAGGGCTTCTACCATGACCATGAGCGTAAGAGGTTCCGTCGGGACAAGACGTCTAGCCGTCCTCATTACGGCAAGGACTCTACCTATGGCTCGGGTAAGAGTGGTGGTACCTACGCGGCTGACCACTCACGCTTATCCCGTGACCATCGCCCCCGCGATCGTTACTCTTGTGACCACCGCTCTCATGACCATGCTGGGAAGGATCACTACCCCCATGAGCACTCATCGCAGCCACGTCACAGGACTGATCACTCTGCGCCTGTTCGTGCTATGCCAAACTCAAGCAGCTGGAAGGCCACTAAACCAATCCCCGCAGGCAGTGTGCCGTTCACTTGCTTTGGTTGTGGCAAACCTGGCCACAAGGTGTTCAACTGTCCTGAGAAGACACCCGCACCTGCTGCACCCAAGTCACAATATCATGGATCTGCAAGCCGTGGTCACCTCACGCACATGAACGCAGAAGAAGCTCAAGCTGCCCCAGATGTTGTGCACGGTATGTTTCTTGTTAATGGCATCAAAGCATCTGTTCTGTTTGATTCTGGAGCTACATGTTCATACATCTCATCTAAGTTTGCACGAGAGAATAAGATACCTATCACTCCACGTTTGGAGCCTATAGTCACCAGTTCTCCTCTTGGAGAGATGAGAAACACTCATATCTGTAAGAGAGTGAAGCTTTCAATCGAGGGTCTACCCTTTCGAGCTAACCTTACCCTTCTACCATCAAATGGTTTGGATGTCATCCTAGGCATGGATTGGCTTACCGAGCACAAGGGTTTGATTTCTTGTTCACCCAGATATGTTCAGATAACTCATCCTTCTGGCCAAGCAGTTAGATGTGCACCTCAGAAGGATAAATCAGTATCTATTCTATGTGCCCTGAATGCACTCAAGTCGCAGGAAGAATTTCAGAAAAAGGAGAAGGCTCTCGTCGATGTCCCCGTTGTCAGGGAGTATGAGAATGTGTTTCCAGAAGAGTTGCCCGGCATGCCACCGGATCAGGATGTCGAGTTCATCATTGATCTTGTGCCAGGAACCGGTCCCATCTCTAAGCGACCGTACCGCATGTCAGTGGATGAGCTAGAAGAGCTCAAGAAGCAGTTGAAGGAACTTTTCGATAAGGGCTTTATTAGGCCTAGTGCTTCGCCCTGGGGATCACCTGTTCTATTTGTGAAAAATAAAGATGGTTCGATGAGGATATGCGTTGACTACCGCAATCTCAATGCTGTCACCTTCAAAAACAAGTATCCTCTGCCAAGGATCGATGACTTGCTTGATCAGCTTCGTGGTGCTAAGTACTTCTCGAAGATTGATCTTAGATATGGTTATCATCAAATGAAGATACGGAAAGAGGACATTCCCAAGATAGCTTTTATCACTCGCTATGGGCAGTATGAGTTCACCATTGTATCCTTTGGTCTCACGAATGCCCCGGCCTACTTCATGAACATGATGAACAAGGTGTTTATGGATGATCTAGATCAGTTTGTTGTGGTCTTCATTGATGACATTCTGATTTATTCACCCACTGCCGAGGAACACGAAGCACATTTGAGGATAGTGCTCGAGAAGTTGTCCCAACACCAGCTCTATGCTAAGTTCAACAAATGTGAGTTCTGGCTTGAAGAAGTCACTTTTCTTGGTCATGTACTCTCAGCAGACGGAGTTGTTGTAGATCCTGCAAAGATAGAGGCTGTGAAGGAATGGGAACAACCTCGCAATGTGTCTAAAATCAGGAGTTTCTTGGGATTGGTAGGTTACTATCGCCGATTCATTGAGAACTTCTCGAAGATAGCTCGTCCTATGACAAATCTCTTGAAGAAGATTAATGAGTTTGAGTGGACACCCGAGTGTGAACACAGTTTTCAGACTCTAAAGGAAAAGCTAACTACCACACCTGTCCTAGCCTTACCTGATATCACTAGCGACTTTGTCTACTACTGTGACGCCTTTCGCCAAGGACTGGGCTGTGTGCTGATGCAGAATTGGAAGGTTATTGCTTATGCTTCCCGACAGCTGAAGGAGCACGAGCAACGATACCCCACTCATGATCTTGAGCTAGCAGCTGTTGTGCACGCTCTGAAGATCTGAAGGCATTATCTTATTGGCAACAAGTGTGATATATGCACCGATCACAAGAGCTTGAAGTATTTCTTCACTCAAGAAGATCTAAACATGAGACAGCGCAGATGGCTAGAACTAATCAAAGACTATGACATGGAGATTCACTATCATCCAGGAAAAGCAAATGTAGTCGCTGATGCTCTCAGTCGCAAGACCTATTGTCATGCTCTGTTCATCTCAACCCTGCCAGCTGAGTTGAAGAAAGAAATTGAAGATCTCCATCTTGAGATAGTACCCCATGGCCTGTTGCACAAACTTCGCATCGAGTATAATCTCACCGAGTGAATTCGTGAAACTCAGAAGAGTTGTGAAGAAATGGAGTACATACGTGGGTTGATGAAGCTAGGCTACAGCCCTGAATTCATAGAAAATGAGCATGGAACCATCTGGTTCAAGGACAGAATCTGTGTGCCCAGCAATCCTGCTTTGTGTAAGGAAATTCTGTCAGAAGCACATGACTCTAAGTATTGCATCCATCCCGGTGGTGCAAAGATGTATCATGATGTGAAGAAGCATTTCTGGTGGAAAGGCATGAAGTCAGACATTGCAAGACATGTGGCCGAATGTGACATCTGTAACAGAGTCAAGGCCGAACACCGAAGACTCGCTGGATTACTCAAACCACTCGATGTTCCTGAATGGAAGTGGGAAAGCATATCCATGGACTTTATCGTGGGATTACCTAGATCTCAGCAAGGTCATGACTCCATATGGGTAATAGTCGATCGTCTGACTAAGGTAGCACATTTTATACCAGTCAGAACTATGATACGTGCAGAGCAGTTGGCAGATTTGTACATCAAGGAGATTTTGAGGCTTCATGGAGCTCCTAAGAGTATTGTGTCGGATCGTGGACCCCAATTCATGTCCTGATTCTGGCAGGCTCTTCACGAGTCCATTGGGACTGACCTTGACTATAGCACTGCTTATCACCCGCAACCAGATGGTCAGACAGAGAGGTTTAATCAGATTCTAGAAGATATGCTTCGTGCCAGTGTTCTCAAATATGGAACAGATTGGGAGAAGTGTCTGGCGTTTGCCGAGTTCTCTTATAACAACAGCTACCAGGCAAGTATCAAGATGTCACCCTTTCAGGCTCTTTATAGTAAACCATGTAGAACCCCGTTGATGTGGGACCACCCAGGCAAAAGAGCAGTCTTTGGCCCCGCCAAGATCAAGGAAGCCGAAGAAGGAGTAGCCCAAGTCAGAGAGAACTTGAGGATTGCCCAAAGCCGACAGAAGAGTTATGCCGACAAAAGGCGTCGAGACCTTGAGTTCGAAGTTGGGGATTTTGTCTACCTCAAAGTGTCTCCACTTCGTGGTACCGTCAGATTCCATGTAAAAGGAAAGTTGGCCCCAAGATATGTTGGACCATATCGTATCTGTCAGAGAGTTGGGAAGCTTGCATACAAGCTTGAACTACCTCCCGCGTTGACAGGAATACATCCCGTATTTCATGTCTCACAGTTACGCAAGTGCTTAAGGGTACCAAAAGAGGAAGCAGTCAGCGCTGATGCGCTTGATATCTAGGATACTCTTGAGTACAAGGAGCACCCAATCAAGATTTTGGGTTATGACACCAAGGAGACCCGAAGCAAGTCTATTCCTACGTGCAAGGTTCAATGGAGCAATCACACTGAACGTGAAGCGACGTGGGAAGATGAGAATCAACTCCTGCTATAGTATCCTTACCTCTTCGAAGGGTATGTCACCTCTTAAATCTCGAGGACGAGATTCCAATGAGGGGGAAGGACTGTAACGACCCAAAAATCCGAACTATAATTTTTTTTGACAAAACCCTGAGTGATGTGGTGCAACATGTCATCATCTATCCCCTTGTTTATGCATCAACCCTAGCATGTCATGCAAAGCAATCATGTGTTTAAAATTAATTACCCTCCCATAACAATGCCCTATGTTTCACATGTTACATTTTGATGTTTCAATAGTTCAATCATCATGTTGCATTAAAAGAGTGATTTAGAGTTTATTAGGTTTATGTGTTGATTAATAAATGGCAACATAATATTTATTTTGACAAATAAATATTAAAGGGGATAATACCCCAA
>CM041639.1:27870633-27900956 GCA_023333625.1 Bothriochloa decipiens | reverse complement strand
GACTGCAGTGAATACTCTTTGCTTTACTCTTCAATAAATACTGGTTTCTGTTGAGGAATTATTACTGCATATGGCTACCTCGGATCATGGCAATCAGGCTATTAAATCTCCACTGCTGTAGGTGTGCGGACTATATGTTCTTATTGCTATCGAATTATTTTTATTGGCATTTGTAAATTATTTGAATTCCCTTAGAGATTGGTTCTAATGAACTTGTAGACAATTATTAACTATGCTTACAAGACATAATTGATTTCCTGGAATCAATACCCTTTTATTTGGTTTTCTATGGTTTGAAGTGAAAAACATTGTAGGCGTTGAGACAGTCTGTTTTTAGATGCAGTTTTTTTGGTGGACCATGTAAATCTCAAAGGGTTAGCCTCAGGTTTATCTGATGGACTGCCTCTTTGCAAAGTTAGCCTCAGTCTTTGATGTACTTCACTAGATAATATTGTCATGCATCGCTGAGGCCTGCCATGGCGCGCTACCTACACTGTGGACTGCAGACATACTTCTTTTCATATCAGCGTGGAGGCAAGAAAGGTAAGACGTAGGAAGCGAGGTGCCTTGTGAATGGCTCATCTAAGGATAGTGTCCCAAGAATTACTGAGAATATAGGGAAATTATAGAACCTGATAAGCAAATGCTTGTGTTGCCTGGTGTCCATGACGATGTACACTCAGTGGGGATTAAGAAATAAAATAATTTTCTACCACTCTCTTCTCTCTGATCCTCATCTTCCACCATAGGGTGAAATGGTGTCAAACCTCAGCTTGAAACATACAATGTACCATCTCCGTCTGTGTTGCTATATTTCTCATTCTTTAGCTTGACATGTTTAATATGAGATGAACTACCGAACTGATGGGTGAGGAGTCACAATCTCATGATCAATAATCTTGGTTTGCTATAATTGCTTTACCTTTTATTTTCACAGGAACTCGGTATGATTTGATTTTATTTATATTTGATTTGATTTGTGTTATTATAGAGGATGCATGCTGGTCAAGGTAGTTTGCGAGGGGGAAAATGGTCAATGGATGCATAGCAAATGAACATATTTTAGGTGTACTTGTTTAGTGGATGCACCACATAAATAGAGACAAGAACTGATTTATGAAGGTTACAACTATCATTTCTGATTTGTGAAGGTTACCACATAAATAGAGACATGAACTGATTTATGAAGTTTACCACGTAAAGTAGAGCCAGTTTGCAAAAAGGGAAACACATAAAAAAGAGTGCAAAACACGAAACAAAGAATTTATTTATGATTTCACACTGGTAAGTTCAATATTTTTATTTAATCTTATTTCAGTTGCAGATATATAATAACACAAGCAATAATATTTACTGTACATACAATATTTTCTTCCAGGACATGAGCAAGTATTCGCTGCATGTTGTCGCAGTGACACCTGAGCATTTTGGAGCAGCAAAAAATTGACACGTGAAAGGATAGCCAACCCCATCGCTTCTGTTGGAGTTCAAGATACCGCCGGAAGAAAATAACAGTAGGAAACATTCTGGATCTCAAGGATAATTTAGGAGTTAACACCACAATGGCAGGTCTGTATTCTAGATCCCATGGATAGACATTGCCTCCTGTTTACTTAGACCCATGAGAAATGGTATGAATATGATTAGCGTTAATATTTAAAAAATATAATATTCATACCTTCAAATATTCCACATTGCCTTCTTTTTACTAGACCCATGAGGAATGGTATGAATATGATGAGCATTTGACTAAAAAAGTAATATTAACATGTTCAAATATTTCAAAGGCATATATACTTAAGATGATAACTGCTGACAAACTAGAGAATGGCAAATCTAGACATGTGTGGCTAGTCGTTTTAAAAGTCAGGCCAGGATAGGTCTTTATTTTTTCTCTGGTGGTAATGGAGCAAATTGGAGGTATTTTAATTAGGTTCACCACTCTTCCAAACAAGCTTTTTCAAACATACCTTTAACAAGGGTTTTTAAAGGGGTTTTTGTTCTTAAAAATACCATTATGTGGTATTTAGACCTAAATTTATATGATTACTTTAAATTATTGTAACTTAGTTTGAATATAAATTCTGGGATTACTTTGTATTTTTTCTTTGCAATGACAGAGACTGTTAATTTATACATGAACAGACCTCCGTAGATGACCTTGAAAATAAAGCACGTACCTCCTTTTTATTTGTGAGATGGGGATCCTACTTTCTCGAGCACTGTTTAGCAAGAGTTCCTACTTTTCTACTCGTGAGTGGAGGCTCCCTTCACTTGTTAGGACGTGGCTTTATGGGAGGGAGTGGAGGTGTGTGAGAATGAAGAAAAGGATGATATGTGAAAAGAAACTCCCTACACACCCCATACAGATTGAGTCAGCTAGGAGGAAGATTTGGAGCCCTTTATAAAGTAGGGACTCTAGCTAGTTGAGATCTTGTTGGATGATTGTTTTCTTAGCCTTAATAAGTGGAGCACGAGCTCATTTAGGTTCTCTGTTTAATATGCTCCTTTATAAGTCATTTTTCTACCTCTGAAACCGAACGGTTATGGTTCACAAAAAATGGGCAGGACCCTTTCCAACATGGGTCGGTATCTGCTCCATTATTTATATTTTCAAGTGTACCTCTGAAACCGAACTGTTCTAGACTTTTTTTTTTTGACCCCGGGAACCATGTACACATTGTGAAGGCATTATCAACATCCACAACACCACTTATTTACGACAGCTAGGGGAAAACTTTCTAAGTGGAACATATATGGAAATACCATTTTTTCTCTATAATTTATTCAAACGTCGGGGTGCGACGCTCTTTTTCGTGCTGTGGTAAGTCTAGTTCTATATGTTGCCCGGTCAGAGGGGGTGACTGCCGATGCAGCTGTGTGACTGTTGTGTGCAGCCAGCGCGTTGATGCCATGTGCCTTTTGGTGTCCTCTTCAAACAGTATTCATGAGATTGTTGATCATTGAATGCACTTTGTTGAGACAAACAAAATACTTACAGCGTTGCATTATTCAGGTGGGACTAGGCATCCGTGACTGAGCAAACGAGAGACTGGACGTAAATAAATGGATAAAGATGTCTTACGCTTGGTCGACTGTCTCATCAATTACCCGGAATATACACAGTACGTGATGAAACTCGTTTATTGTTCTTGATGCTGTATTTATAGTTTCACAAATGTGTGGAAGCAATGATATAATGCTTGGACGGACTTCTGCTCAAAACATCACCCCAGCTTTGAGCCTACTATACTGACACAAGATTCGACTGGTAGAAACCAAAAGCAGGAAAATCTCCAAATATTTGGCTGACATTTTGTCTAAATTTAAAAATCTGAATGAATTTTATGCAAGTAGAAAATGAAATTGCCAGTATCACCACTATAGAACCTTCTTCACGGCTGATTTTGGTCCCTAGGTGCCAAAAGTGGGTGGTACGGTGATAACCTTTTATCACCGCATGTTCCACCTGACAGTAATGAGCATGGTTATCTCGTGTTACCAACCTCATTTCCAAAAATCATAAATCAGGCCAAAAAAAGATCAACAATCTTTCTAATCCATGGAAAACCATGCTAAGCATTACTTCCCTTACCACTCCACCTCACGCTAAGTTGTTACTGAGTAGAACATATTTTTTTTGTATTGACCATAATAAATATTGGAACTATTATTTAACGCCCGAAACAATACAAAATAAAAAACATCAATTAGAAAGTTTTAGAGTCATCGAGATCTGGTTGGTTTCTCTCCGATATCGTTTCAAAATTTAAATTTCAGAATTTTCGGACCATAAATGAACTCTAATTAAATAGTCATCAACTCAAAGTTATTGATCTTTACTTCTGGTCATTTTTCTATCCGAGGTCATTTTAAAAATTTTGAATTTCAAAGGATTTTAATAAGAATTTAGGGACTTTAAGTGACTTCAATTGAAAAGGGCATCAAAGTTGTAGATTTCATTAAGATCATCAATTTGCTTCTGGTCATTTCTCCATCTGAGTTCGTTCGAAACAAATTTTCTCCTTTTAGGCTGGTTGCAACTAGTAATGATGGGTATTGTAATAAATATTGGAGGCCTTAAACAAATTCAAATGAAAAAGTTTTAACTACCACGATCTACAACTTTGGTTTCGGTCGTTTCTACATCTGACTTCATTTGGACAATTCATATGAGAATTTCAAATATAACTTTTAGTCTCTAACTAATTTCTAATGAAAATGATCTCAAATCGAGATATATATCTTTGATATAAAGTTTGTCTTTATCTATCTTGATTTTGAAAAGATACTAGTTTGGTGTTGCGCACGGTTAACATTACGCAGGGGCCGTGCCCTCCCGCACGATGGCTCTGCCGCGCCGCCGTCTCCACCGAGCGCGGGGCCGTGCCCTCTCGCCTGCACGGCGGTACCGCCGCACCGCCACCTCCACCGTGGGTGGGGGCCATCCCTTCTCGCCCGCACAGTGGCTCCGCTGCGCCGCCACCTCCACCAAGCGCGGGGGCCGTCCCTTCTTGTTTCATGGGTCCGCTGCCTAAGCCGAGCGTGGGAGCTGCGATGCCTGTCTGCCATGCTCTGCTGCTCTGCTGGTCGTGCAGAGAGTGGTACTAAAGATTGACGATACGCCTATGAGGTGTTCGACTAATTGCCTAAAGCCAGAAAAGTTCAAGATAAAAAAGTTTAGCCTCGCCAGACTGAAACCGCGAACCATGCTCCTCCGCCACCGCCCCACCTCCGATACCGTCTCTGCTCTCCCGTCGATTGCCGGTGGCCATAGCGATCATCATTGATCTCCGCGATGTTGATCTCCTCAAGACTGGTGATGGATCCACCATCGGAACTAGCTAGATGGCTGGATTTCGAACGTGGACTGGAATTCTAGGATAAGGTTCGGCGCCGCTTCAAGTGTCCGGTACACCACACATTCCCCTCCCCCAATGGATCGTTCTTTCTCTTGGTTACCTTTCGGAGATTTCTCTTTCGACTCACGAAGAATCAGTTGGTCTAGCGTTACAATCTTGTTTGGGTGGTAGAGCTGAGGAGTTTCATGTCCAGTTCCTTAGTAACAACCACTTTCGCATTTCGATGTTCTCCAAAGAAATTGGCTTTTACATTTACAAACTCCAACGTGTGACAACATCCTTCTTTGACCTTTACTTTCACCTATGGAACAATGGTACTCCACATTGGGGGACAGAAAAGCGTGCTTGGGAAATCGAACAGGAAAAGGAATGGACTAAAGTCCTTTCTAAATCTGCCAAGAGGGAGGAGAAAAGAAAGCAAAATCTTAAACGTGTTCGTTTTGCTGATCCCATTGTTCAAGGCTCTATACTGAAGAAGAATAACTCTGTCATTTTCATCTGCTTTCGTTCTTTCTCATGCACCATTGATCCCTCTAACCCACTAGAGATATCAATCTTCTCGTCACCAGAGAGAACAACGGTCAAGCCAATGAACACGGCGAAATCAGCGGCAGGTTCCTCTCCACGAGTTCCTAATTCAAATCCAAACTCCAGCCCAAAGCCGTTGGGCCATTCTCTAGTTTGCTTCCATTGTTTGGATCTGGGCCACACCAGGCGTTATTGTCGATCTGGCATACGATGTGCCTGGTGCTTAGAATTGGGCCATATCCAGCGTTTCTGCAAAGCTAAGCAGCCCACCAGAAAATTGTTAGAGTGGAGACCCAAAGCTTTCACCTCATCGGCTAGGCCCTCTATAGAATGGAGGCCAAAAATTCCCATTCCAGAATTGCGAAAGCAGAAGGAAATATTGCTACATAACAACAATCTTAGATTCCCGTGCACCGCCAGACCTCTTTGCCTCCTTAACCATTGAATAGGAACAGATTGTTAATCAATCCGCTACAAATCTGCAACCGGGACCTGGATCTGGACATGTTGATGCAAATCAAGTTCCTCATCACCTAGCAGTACCTCAACACATACTGGATGTGGACATGTCTGGCTCCTCCATGTGGTTTCTTTGTGCAAATGGGCCTCATATTGCCATCAACGAGGTGATGCTACCTTCTGATGGGTCTGATGACGGGTCATCTTCAAGTGATGCTACTTCTGACACTGCAGCACATGAAAGGGCCAGGTTTTATGCAGCCAGAAATCATTGTGCTACAATATCTCTACTCCATCGCAAAGGACTTCCTAGCAACAGCCCAGGCTTCTTGGCAATTAGGATGAAACCGATATTCATCGACTCTACTCTGCTTGGCAACCAAAATTGTGTGAGCACACAGGTCCATATCTCTGGGATGGAAATAGTTCCTTGGCGCCCGGCCCCGGCTGTTATATTCCTGAGAGCCTTTCCTTGTCTCATGGATTGCTGTCGAAGGGCAACTGCCATAGCAGCAGCAAGAGCTAGCCCTCCAATGATTATTGATGCTAGTGGAGTTGTGCGAGGGGAAGTTAATGCAGATGGAAGTTTTCAGCTATCTGATATTGGTGAGACTGTACAAGGAAATACTCACTATTCTGACAACGATGATGCTATGCAAGAGAAAACAAATGGTGAGGAATATGCTGGAAACTCTTCACCTCATCTGAGTGCGCCAATGATCTTAGATGGTTCTGGCCCAGTTGGCCATGAAATTCAAAAAGAGGGAATGAAGCTCGGTCCAGAGAGCAACATGGATCACACTGACCATCAGCTGGTTCCACAGAAAAGAATGAGTATGCTCCTTCCAGATCTCATCTCCACTTTTGATTCCCGCACTCCCCTGACTCAAAAGTTTGTGCGTCACAGCACTAGACTCTCCTCCGGCAAGGAGCGTTTCTGCCCGGTCAGAATTGACAAAGAACCCTCAAAGCGGTCCAACAATTGGGTAGTAGAAGTGGATGAGAAAATAGGTGAGATAAAGCCCATCTCGCTCTCTATACTACAAGGATGGGGTATCCAATGTGGTGTTGATCCTAGTGATCTCACCAATGATGCGCTGTTACAGGCGCCTCCTCCATACAGTCCTGATGTCTTCTCGGGCTCATTTGCTTATCATGGTCGGATAAGACTATGTCCATTCAAACTGTTATTGTGAACCTTTGCGGCAGCATCTATCCTATCATGTTGAGTTCAAACTATTTGTGCCTCAAAGTTCTAGTTATGTCCAGTGGCTTGATTTGGGTTCGCACTGATGTTCCTAGTGTCATCAGTAGAGGTTGCTTCATAATGGTTTCCCAAATGAATACACGTGACTGGAGTGTTCTGTGCTGGAATATACGCGGAATAAATAGATAAGATAAATGGGATGCAGTTCGGAATAAAATTGAGGAAAGCTCGTGCTCCATCATTTGTCTCCAAGAGACAAAATGACAAGTATTTGACATGCAATACATCTGAAAGTTTGCACCTCGAAGGTTTGATTCGTTTGATTATATCCCATCGACTGGGGCGTCAGGAGAGTCTTCAGCGGAAACATCCTAGAAAAAAGACAGTATGGCATCACGGTTAAGTTTCAGTCATCACACACTAATGAAATCTAGAAATTAACTATAGTATATGGCCCATGCGATGGACCTGCGAGATCACAGTTTATATATTGGTTTCGGAACCAAGACATTGATCATGATGGGAACTGGATATTTCGTGGTGATTTCAACTTTTATTGATCCCTTGGCAATAGAAACAAACCGGGAGGAAACATCAATGATACCTTCATTTTCAACGATGCAATCGATCACCTTGGTTTGGTCGAATTGCCATTGAAAGGAAGAGCCTACACGTGGGGCAATATGTAGGATAATCCGTTGCTAGAGCAGTTGGATTGGTTTTTTACCTCTCCAAACTAGACCATTGAATACCCAAACACAAAGGTGCTGCCACTAGCTAAGATTACCTCCGATCATCTACCATGCCAAATATCCATTGGAACCAAAATACCTAAAGCAAATATCTTTCTCTTTGAAAACTATTGGGTAGAGTAACATGATTTTATTCAAACGGTTCAGAACTGTTAGTCATCGTCAGGGTTCCTAATGGACAGTGCCAGGAACATATCAGCCAAATTTAAAGCCCTAAGAGCTAGACTCAAGTTCTAGAGCAAGAAGATTTCAAACCTTCAGCTACTGATATCGAATTGCAATGCAGTCATTAGTATACTGGATCAAATTGAGGATCAGAGAGGTTTGTACTTCCCTAAGAAGAACTTGAGAATTGCAGTCAAGAAATAGTTGAAAAAGTGGCTCAAATGTAAGAACCTGTACTGGCGCAATAGGTACACTGTCAATAGAATTAAGTTGGGAGATGAGTGCACAAAATTTTTTCATGGCATGGCAACAATCTCATACAGACGAAGTTCCATAGCTCAACTTAAAAATGATCAATTTGCATGGATTCAGGACTATGCAAGAAAGGCTGGGCTCCTCTAGGCTTCATTCAAGCAAAGTATGGGCAACACCTCCTCTCCAACAATGCTCTTTGATCTCCCACAAATGATCCAACCAGTGATGGACCTGGACAACCTTGTCATGCCCTTTCAGACTAAAGAAATTAATCAAGTCGTCAGAAAAATGCCTCTAGATAAGGCCCCAGGGCCGGATGGTTTCAATGGAGTTTTCTTGAAAAAATGTTGGCAATTCATTAAGGAGGATTTTTACAGACTATGTTGGTCTTTCTTCCACAACAACACCAGCCTAGAAAGCATCAATAGTTCATTCATCACCTTGGTCCCTAAGAAAGACAGTCCAGAAACAGTGCTTGATTTTAGACCTATCTCGCTGATGAACATATCTCTGAAACTTATCACTAAGATTCTAGCAAATAGACTGCAGCTAGTGATATTAAGATTAGTTCACCAAAATCAGTATGGGTTCATCAGATCAAGAACCATACAGGATTGCCTAGCCTGGAGTTATGAATATATACATCAATGCCATCAGTCAAAGAGAAGTGGTCATGTTGAAGCTAGATTTCGAGACAGCATTTGATACAGTGGAGCATTCCACCATCATCCATATGATGACTGTCTAGGACTACCTGAAAGATGGATTCAGTGGGTTCAAAATATTCTATCTTCAGGTTCCTCAGCTGTACTCCTCAATGGACTGCCTGGGAAATTTTTCAAATGTAAAAGAGGTGTTCGTCAGGGAGATCCTTTGTCACCATTGCTATTTGTGCTAGCAGCTGAACTACTTCAGATTATTGTCAACCATGCCTGCAATCTTAACCTTCTATGCAAATCCCTTCCTCAGCCTGATGAAGACTTTCCCATAGTGCAATATGCAAATGACACGCTACTTCTCCTGCAGGCAGATGCAAGACAATTAGCTTTCCTCAAAGCCATGCTCCATAGCTTTACTAAATCCACAGGGCTGCAAGTGAACTACAGAAAATCACAGATGTATCCTATCAATGTAAACTCTGAAAAAGATGATCATTCTTGCAAGCACTTTTGGGTGTGATATTAGCACAATGCCTTTCACATATCTAGGTTTACCTTGGGGACTACTAAGCCAAAGATTGAGGATCTAGCCCCTATGATGGATAGGGTAGAAAGAAGATTATCAGCATGCTCTACCTGGCTGTCACATACTGGGAGACTTGAGATGGTAAACTCAGCAATCACCCCCATCACAACATATGCAATGAGCACCATTAAACTACCATAAGGAGTGACTGAAAACATTGACAGAGCTAGGAAGCAGTGCCTTTGGAAAGGCAATTTAGAAAAAAAAATAAAGGTGGCAACCTAGTGGCATGGGAAACTGTGATGCTCCCAAAAGAAAAAGGTGGCCTTGGCATCATCAATCGTAGATTAAAGAAAGATGCCCTATTGATGAAGCACCTAAGCAAATTCTACACCAGCTGATGTTCCATGGGTCAGAACGATATGGACTAAATACTACTCCAATCAAGTACCTCACACAACCAGGGAAATGGGATCTTTTTGGTGGAAGGATATTTGGAGACTAAACCTGTTATTTAGAGGTATAGCGAGGTGCACGCTTTGTAATGGCCAATCGGTTTGTTTCTGGGGAGATCTATGGATGAATGATGGAATTATAGCAATAAAATTTCCAAGACTAGCGTCATTTGCTAGAACTGAAGAAATTTCAGTTTATGTTGTCATGGAAGCTGAGGATCTGCGACATCTCTGTGGTGGTCTAATTTTAAAAGTTAATGCCTTTTGCAATCGGTTAGATTCAAAGATGATCTGCGATCATCATTTTTAATTAATGAAATTTGAAAGGCACTGTGGGGAGCTCTCCCACAGTTTTTGTGTCAAAAAAATTACTAAACTGTAATACATTGCATTGGTGAAAATGATTTTCACTATTGGTCCATAAATGTGGGGTTCACACCTGACCTTGAGCCCCTGCCCTCGAGCGAAGCCAATGAGGGAGACGGGCGAGGGTTTTTCATTGGATTGAGCCGACCGGAATGCACAAGAGCGAATGTGGTGAGCAAAGCGGAACAAAGATAAATACATAGTAAATTATCATGAAATTGGTTAGCCGATCTATCTATTACAATGTGCCAGTCCCTATATTTATATGCCATAAGAAGGGTCATGGAAAAATTAAAATAGGGTTTTCCATCATGGTTTAGTGCTAGCGGGGCCACTCTAGGGGCAAAACTGCACTTTGCCTCCATAACATGATGACTCTGGTCTCAAAATTGAAGGTATCTTATAGGCTTAGGGGTGAATAGGCGTATCTAAATACCCAAAACTCACAAACTCAAATGCGGAAGTTAGTTACCTACAAGTACCAACGGTAAGTTTGGACCTGTACTACCGGTGGGAGATCACCGGTACTAGCAACGCAAACTGGCTGGTACTACTGATGCCCTACTAATCCTATAAAATCATAGTAAAATGAGCTTTGATTTCAGATCCAAGTTTTAACCCACACTTCTAGATGTTTGTAGAGGATGATGTTGAGCTTCCCAAAGCTTGGTTGCTCACCAAATCAGTGATCGAGCCATTCCAACCTATGAATGAAGGGAAGAGAGGAAGAACACAAAGAACACGAGGCACAAGTATATAGACCAAGTACTCTCAAGAACAACAACAAGCACACAACACACAAGATTTAATCCAAGGTTTAGCAATCCCAACAAAGGAATCAGACGTCCTCATTGTTGAGGTGACCACTAAGGTTAGCTTGAGATATCCAATAAGATGCACAGGGTGATACAAACACTTCAGGGTGCCCACACAAGTAAATCAACATGGGCAACCATGAAGAACGCCTAGCCAGCTAGGGTTAAAAGAATCCAAGAGTAATAAACATAAATCAAACCGGCAAAATGAGGAACCCAAGTGCTCAAGTCATAGATCGAAGCTTTCTGCTCTCTAATCTCACTTCTCATACTCAAATCTTGCAGGATTTAGGGTAAAGTGGGAGAGAGATGGGGAATGAATACTTGGGAGCTTGTTTCTTAGATGTGGAGTCATTGGAATAGAGTAGGCAACTGTTAGAAACAAAGGGGAGAGCTATATATACTCTTATCCTCGAAGGCACCATCAATACTACTTATAGGAAGCACTGGTACTACCAGACCCTAGGTTTCCAACCGTTGGGGCTTGCCTACATGCACGCGTGAGTTACCCGTGCTACCAGTAGGTCAAAATCCTGCCACTTTCAGCATAGAAGAGGTGGGCGAGAATTTTGCCTACTAGTACTACTGGTGTTTCACCATTACTGCTGGTCACCACCAGTACTACCGGTGGAAGTCCAGTACTACTGATAGTTCATTTTTTCGCCTAATTTGAAGTCTACTACATGAGTTTTAAGCTAGCCGGTTCTACCAATGAATAACCACTGGTACTACCTGTCCACCTTGGCACGAAAACATCTCTCTAAATATGCATGAGTGCAAGGGTGTCTCTCGAGTGCATAACATAGATCAAAATGAGCACTCTTATCCACATCTGGCTAGTCTAATTTGTATCTCCTCTTGATAGTGCGGCATTTCCTATAGCTCAAGACAAAAATATGAAATTCATTGAAGCACTTGAGCGAGAAGCTTTCTATCCAATGAAATTTAGGGGTGCTAACATCACCATATGTCATTGTTCAAATCTTTCAATGGACTTACACTTGTGTATTCACTTAGATAAACTTGTTAGTCTCTAATTTGATCATCATTAATTATCTAAAACCCACATCGGGGCGAATGCAATTACAAACTGCCCTTTTTGGTAATTGATTAGAACTAACTTAGGCTTACATAAGATAGAAAGAATTGAAGATTTTGAATCCTAAATGTTATGAAGGGTTCCCCCTATGTATGCATAAGATATGAATTTCAAATTTTGATGATAATCAAGATTGCATACACAAAAGATTGAGCTCCCCCTAATTTTTGCAATGTGTGGGTGCCTCTGTGTGTGTGTGTGTAACAAGCATAATATTGTGATGCATATGACAAGATATATCACAAAGAATAAATCAAAAGAACATGAATGGTTAGGCAAGAAAGAAAAGGACGTAAAACTTAACATAACCATTCTAAATAAAAAATCATCAATCACGATATTAAGTAAGCCACCACAAATATGATAATATAATTAAGCATAAATGTAGCCTACATTCATCTATCACGCACAAGAAGTTCATAGTTCACCACATGTACTTCAAATATATATATAGAGAGAGAGAGTTATTACATAATCGACAAATTTAACTACCCTATTACATCATGATAAGCCTAACACTGTCTCTTGGCATCAAGTGCCAAAAAGGGTAGGTTTTGTTGGTAAATAATTAAGGAGGGCAGCTAGGCTTTATAACTGTTGGTGTTGTAGTCCACAAGCTTTCCCTTGCCGTGAGGACCGGAAGACGTACTAGTGCAGAGGAACAGCCTATCCTACAAATGTCTCTCCTCCACTGAAGATGTCCTCATAAGCAAAAGAATCATCTCCACCATAGGTTGCCCCTTCCAAATCCTCAGTTCCAGCAATAGTTGATGCAGTTCCAAGAAATGCATCATACTGATCAAAAGGATCTGGTAACTAATGAATAGGAGATGGAGGGGAGAGATTTGCTTACACTTCCATGCAGCAAAGTCGATGATTAGTCCACTCAGTTGTGTAGAAGAAGTACTCAAAGAATCTCTTGAGGGCATACTTGGTCGCCTCACCACCAAGCCCATGATGTGCCGAAGTGGAGCGAGGATGAGAGGAAGGAGCAGCTAGCACCAGGTGTACTCTCATCGGCAGGAGCTCTAGCAAAAGCAGTAGTTGAAGAAGAAGGATGACGAGGACCCAAGTGCCTCACAATGTAGGAAGGGTGACGGCAATCCATAGTAAACTCAAATCCTACCATGGGTTAATTATATGCATCAAATATGGAACAAAAGGATGTGACTTGTGTGGGTTCACTGAAGCAACCACAATCTGGGACCACATAAATTGTGCAATGGAGAACCTTCTACCTCTAGTCCCAAATCCAGTAAGTAGCTTTAGGGCAGGGCTCTGAATCCGAATGGAATCCCTATTTTTTGGATAAAAGGTGTGACATATAATATTGTTGAGCACATAAAGGTAAGGCTTCAATAAGGTGGTGGTACCATCAGCAGTAGCACCATCCTTGTAAATATGAGCTACCTCCAAGTCCTCCTGCGGAACTAAATCTGGATAGAACTCAAGGATACTAGGAGCACCATGGTCTTGACGATTGAACCCAAGGAGACAAGCAAATGTGGTCAAGTCACAGCAAGATTCGACCCCTTGGTTCATCCAATGAAGAACTAGGCACTCAGAATCTATCAATAGAGTGACCCAAAACTGGCAAATGATGTCCTCATTCCAATCCTTCTAAAAGGTCACGAGGGGGAGGAGAAGACATGCCTCAAGATTTACAATCACCTTCAGGATGTTAGGATGATCAAGCCCTTGAGGAGATTGTAGCAACACATACTTGTGAGTAAATATGGGAGCTTTAGAGCCATGCCTACCACATTGATAAAGGATATAGTAGTAGTAGTACTACTGAAACTATGACCAAAAGCCAAGATCATAGGCGGTGTCCCTGACAAACCAATAGGGATTCTCTAAGCATTGAGTCTTCAAATCCTTAACCCTTTTGCTGTAATCAATATACTGAGGAATAGAAGAGCCATAATTGTTAGGATTGGTCATGCGAGGCTTTTAGTACTGATGGAGACGGAGGTTATGGCCGGCAGTTGCAACACCAATCTGAATAGGAGAGATGCTCCCAATGCGAGGATCAATGGCACATCCCTGCACTTGCACATCTGAAGATTTCTAGTGGCTTTTCATGTCCAACAATGTCAATATGTCTCCAAGGAGGATTTGGCATGCCCAACTTTGTGAGAGGGGGAGGAACACCATGGACCTTGTCATCACCACTAGCAGCGCTGCCATGACAGCGGCCAAGAGCACCAACATGGCCATGAACAGCGCTCTCAGAACTCCCACTACCATTGCCACCATCACCATCACTTCCACTAGGGAGAGCTGCCCAGGGAGGGTTCTTCCTCTTTGGAGTGCCACGGACCATGCTACAAGACCAAAAGAGGCAAAGCATTGTCTCAGACATAGCAGGTAGAATGCGGCAATGGATCGGGTGGTGAGTTCACAAGACAGGGGAAAAGCCCATAGTGGTCGGAACCATGAGTTAGGAACCGGTACCATCTATTGCACTATGTGTGTGACCCCATAGGGAATCCAACAAATCGACCACAACAATCGCACAAAAAGCATTCTAGAAGCACGGAAACACTAAGAGACGATAGCATTAGTGAGGAAACATCCTTGAACAAAGTACATCAGGAGATCAGGCATGAACTCCATAGTACCTCTATGCTCGATGTGAAGAGGCTGTGTCCACGCAAACAAAGTCGTCCCGGTGGCAACCAACACCTTCCACACCTTCTCCACGATCGCTGGAAGCTTCTCCTAAAACAAGGTTTGGGTTTGGACAGAGGAGGCGAGAGATCAGGGAGGGGGACGATGAGAGTACCGCTGCTGCCACCGTTTGAGACACATAACACGAGCGGGATGAATGGGAAAGGATAAGGTAGACAAGATAATAACGGGCTGCTGTTATACTATAGTAAAAATCTACTATCGGTACAACCGGTGGCCAGGGCAGCACGCGTCGACTTGGGTGGGATTTTGAACTATCGGTACTACCGGAGTTTGATCAGGAGTACCGGTCAGACCTGTACTAACGGTCAAACCTATCAGTCAAAAACCAGCAAAAGTTAGATCTTGACATGGTGAGTATATAATGAACTAGAACCATCGCAAGCATGTCCAGATTTCATGATATCATTAAAAATGAAATGGACACGCTCATGAAATGAAAAAATATTTTGAAATTGCTCGCAACACTTTGACAAAATTTTATCTAAATCTAAATCAATCAAGTTATGGCCAAAACATCAAGCCACGTTATGGGAATCAATGATATTTAGTTCACTCCTCAAAGCACATCTAGATTCGCCTAAGGGCTTTGTGAAGATATTAACTAGTTGCTTTTCGGTGCTCACATGATATAAAACTACATCTCCTTTGGCTTCTTCATGGTTTCTTAGGAACTGATGCCGGATGTCTCACAGGATTGTTCGTGAAGGGCAACTGAATTTTGCTATTTAGAACTCTAATGCTTGCCAAGAAGCCAAAGAGATCACGAAGAAAAAAAACACGCTATCTATTTCTTACAGGCCGGATGTCGGATGTCTCATAGGATTGTTCGTGAACTCCAATATTTCTTATTTTGGCGTCTCTTATAACAAAAAAAAAACACACTATCTACTTCTTTTGACATGTACAGTGTCCACCTGAACAGTCCACTATCAACCCCCACTGTCTATTTCTTTTCACATGCAAAACGTCCAACTCAGCAGTCCAATAGGCTTCCAACCCAGCAGTCCACTAGGTATCCAACTCAATGTCCACTCAGTATCCATCTCAACAGTTCACTATGTATATATCTACCTCAACAGTCGACTGTCATTTTCTAGCGCATGAATTATGATATCCACATTAGCAAGACACATCATCTACTATGGATACAATCTCCACGATTGCGCTAATAAATCTATACATATATTATATCACATTCCTACATTATCAACACTCAACATATACATCACCTAATTCTTATTAGTTAGATCCATCGTACCTGCGGCAACAAGCAGGAATATAGTTAGTAATATTGATAAGACATAATGTTTCAGTGAAAGTGTAAAAACCTATTTTAAACAACATTTCCCAAGATTTATTATCATACTACCTCCGTCCTAGAATAAATGTCGTCCAAGCATTCATCGCAGTACAACAGACATCGTCTGAACTTGGACATCCTTGTGTTCTGGGTGCATTCAGTGATCAGTGAACCTGGACACTCCACACCGGTGCTAAAACGACATTAATTGAGGGACAGAGGGAGTAGTTTACTGATAATATATAAATTAATAATGAAGTGTCAATGTTATTGCAATGTGGTTTGTTAAGGGTCCGTTTTTTCAAGGTTGATAAGCTACTAAAATAAATATTTATCCTAAACTATACATTTTTACTTAGTTTGCAAGGTGGAACATAGCATGCATCATGCTTACTTTGAACGTAGAAGCAATATAGGTGTGTATTTACAAATATATAGCTTGCCAATGGATACGTGTTGGATTATTTTTTAGTAATTGCTTATATTAGTGTTTACATGTAGATGTGAGAGATATTGTTTTTACTTTATAAAGGTTGAGATCAATAATTTAGATACCAATAAAATATTAAACTTTTTTACTTTCATAATGGCATACATGGGTAATTTGAATGTAAACTTAGTTATTTTATATTTTCTTTCATAGGACAAATGTGTGTAATTTACTTTACAATCTGCCTCCCTGAATGTCATCTTCCCCATGGGTGAGCCATGAATCACCCAGCCCCATTCTTGCTGCTTCTACAATCTAGCCAACTGTCCGGTTAACGAGAACCTAACAATGAGTAACGAGGACAAATAGAGGGTTTGTTCAGACTTCATTTTGCACAGTGGAAGCAACTTATTAACTTTCTCTGTGTGGTTGTGGCTGGTGATAGAAATAAATCGATATACTAGAAACTTTTTGCATCTCTATTTATGATAAGCACATCTTAAGCAAGCACTGACCATGCCTTATGTTCCAGGTCAAAATTGAATGAATTAGTGTTCTCTCAAAGCCTTGGGTTTGTTGCTGAATGGTATCGACTAGCAGCCTTGGAAGAGAAGGTATGGGAATGGAACAAGGATCACCCGGTGATATGGAACACCGGAATTTGACCGGCTGGTTCCTTTGTGCCCACTCTCACCAAGCTTTTGTTCGAACTCACTCAGGTCCTATATGGGCCATATAGTGGCGGAGGACCATGGTGGCAAAGTATGGCAGCTGCCATACCTTGATTATGCTGCAAACCCACAAGTCCTCTTGAATCGCCGCTCCATGCGCTAATCTGCCATGACAAGAGCTGCTAACTTTTGAATGTTGTCAATTTCGCCGTACCTAAAGTATGCCATACGACGAGCCATACGACCAAATTACACACGTGAGGCTCTCACCTGCTGAAGCTGCAAGCAGCACTACAGCCCAGCATCGGTTGGCGTTTGAGGTCCTCACACAAGTATTGATGCTTGAGGACAACAAGCAGATTCAGGAGCTAAACCAAGTTGCCACAGAACAGAGCTACTTTGGCTACGGCAAAATCTCTCACATCCTAATGCTCCAGGCATTTGGAAAGATGAACATTGACCTTTTTATGTCAGATGAATCCGTACGGAGCGACCCTATCTATGATTGTCAAACTAATATTTCTCCAATACTAGAAAGGTTCAGAGAAGCGTTGAAAGGGAAGGGGCACCTACTGCTCGTGGAAAGCCTGCATGCTCCCATCTCATTGGACGTGCCGCTTTTCATAATGAGCAGTTTCTGGCCAACAATATCGAGAAACCAGCGTTGGCTCATCTCAGCCACTTCCAAGGATGTTTGTGAAAAAAGCAGAGATGCTAGAGGACGTTTCCAGAATCTTGATTTAACTCCAGAATATTAATATGCACCACCTTTTGATGATCTTAGTAGCCGAGATTGGGCAATGTTGATTAAAGAGGCCTTATGGGATGCAGCCGCATCCATCTGTATCCAACTGTCGGACAAGGGAGACGAGGAGTTTTGGCTTCATGTAGCTCAGCAATGCCTGTACAATGGTATCCTCTACCATCCGCTACAAGGAGAACATGAAGGAGGAGCAATGCCTTTAGTTACCTCTGATAAGCTGGTTCGCTGTTGGGTGGCTGAGGACATACTTTTCTTAACAGCAATCTCCACCGAGATACCACAAGACACCAAAGAAAAACAGAGCAACTACTATAGGTCAGCATATGAAGCTGGAAAAGTCGTGATTCAAGCCTTGCAGGAATACTCATTACTGCTAATCTACTCTGTTTCTACCACAGCAGCAAGCACTTCATCAAGTGAGGAAACTACAT
This sequence comes from Bothriochloa decipiens, assembly GCA_023333625.1. Classification (NCBI taxonomy): domain Eukaryota; kingdom Viridiplantae; phylum Streptophyta; class Magnoliopsida; order Poales; family Poaceae; genus Bothriochloa; species Bothriochloa decipiens. The sequence continues at coordinate 27,882,516 of CM041639.1, read as the reverse complement.
CCTCCAAGGATGTCATCACTGGTGTCTCCAAGTTAGCAGAGCATGTCCCACGTCTCAAACAAGATGAACTCACTACTCATTTCAAGCAGAGCAACCAGCTAAGATGGGTCTCATTTATGAATGATTGATGGCAGACATGTAAGCTGGGATTGGAGGCGTCCTAGGAAAAATAGAGGAGAGGAAAAAGTGGCCGAGGAAAAGATGACGACCCTTATTTTGAAAGGTTGTTCGAATATGTCTGAGCTTTCTTTCGATAAACTGCTCACCCCAAACCTCCGTGTCCTTGATTTGTCCTACACACATGTAAATTCACTCCTTCATTTTCCCATCTACACAATCTCTACTTGCTCTCGCTCAGAAGCTGCTCTCAGCTAGAGACCTTGCCTCCACCACCACTTAATTCGGACAAACAAGCATCACCACTTACTCATCTTGAAAACCTTCAAGTCCTAGATATGAATGGGGTTCCCCTGATTGAGCTAAGTCAACAAGATTTCTCTAACAAGACCAATCTGCACTACCTTGATCTGTCAGGCTCAAAGTTCAACACCCTGCCTTCAGAACTCTTTTGTGCAATGTCAAATCTTGAGTAATTGCTTCAATCTCGAAGAGTTGCCTCCTTCCACTGCTCAGCTGTCAAATCTGATGGTTCTTCATGTCGAGGGCTGAAGGACCGAAAACGGCAACTAGAGGGGGGTGAATGGGAGCCGTAAAATTTCTTTCGAAATATTTGGGCCACTGTCTCAACTTCACCGCCAGACGCGCAAAGCCAATACTGTGATGTCCACGACCCATCTCTAGGAACACAGCGGGACACCACAAAGCCATACAACAGACGAAAATCAAATTGGAGCTCGAACGCAGAAACCGCGAACAAAACATCACGGCTGAAACAGAGCAAACGACCTATTGAAACATCCTCTTGAAGCTATTGAAACAACTCATGGAAGCTAATGCAATAGACTGCACCAGAACTGAGAATCAGCAATTTTGCAACCTTCTCAAACCATGATATGCACACCAATCAACTTAGATAAATAAATGCTCTAATAAAGTGCTCATGATTGCTTGGTTCAATTCATAGAAGCAAGGACATGGCTAATGGGGCAAATAGAACAGGTGCCGTGTATATCTCCTCATGCAACCAAATTAGCTCAAGCATTAATCATGAGTATGAAAATGTTTCTAATATAGCATGAAGGTGACTATACATAGTGTCAGCATGTTGTTGCCAATTAAAAGACAAATGAGCTAGTGCTTAGACAAGAAATTAATTTAGTCACTAAGATAACACATGGTCCACTACTCAACTCACGAAGCTGCTACTCTTATTCTGGGCTGAACATTTGGACAGACTGCCTGTGCAAGCAAATGGAAATAGCAGCTTGCGGCTTACCTTCTTACCGATTGCCGAAGTGCAGTTGCTCTCTGTTGCGAGCTACTGCTGTTTTGCTGCACACCCGGCTCACAAACAAGCAATGCTTGGTGCCTAGCTGCTGGCGTGCTGGCTCATGCTGTTCTTCCCTCCATGCTAAGAAACAAATACAGAGAAAAAGCCACGAAGGGCCAGGCAAGCAGCTGAGCTACAAATCACCGGCGACCGGTCTCTTGGGCTCTCCAAGAATGAGCACCTGCTCACGATGAACACCTGCAGAGACTGAAAAGGCACGAGCAGGAGCTGCAGTGCAGTGCTTGGCTTCCTGTGAACGACGAAGAACAAACGCTAAGAACAAGCGCTGAAGTGCCCCTGCCTGCAAGTTCCCCTACCTGCTTGTCCTATCGTGAGACTCCAGAACACAATCAGAAATTAGCTAGGGAAGGAATTAAATAAATCAAACACTGTTGCTTGAAAGAGACAATTCCAAAAGCCAAGATCCAATTCACGTGAAGTGCTGCTCCTGTTCTTGGGCTGTGCTAACGTGTTCTGAAAAAGCACCAATCGGTGCTGAGAGTGTCAAAGCACGGTGCAGGCACAAACAAAGCAAGCTGCTGCTAGCGAACAGGCCAGAGAAGAAGCGAGAAATAGAGCTGACGGACAGGCTCTGAATCACAGCAGCGAGCACCACTCTAGCGAGCGCGCGTGGTGCCTGGACACCGGCGTTTGTAGCGCCGCCGCTGGAATCAAGCAGACCTGGACCACACGGATCGAACACACGAAGAACAGAGAGGCCACATCGTTTGAACAGAAAAACGGGTGACTACGAAATCGGCGAAGACCGGACCAAATCAAAAAGAAAGGCGACCAAACTTGGCACAGATCGTCTCCATGGAGGTTATGAGCTATCCCTAAAGAATCATCACTCAATTTAAACTCAATCTCCGAGAAAATTAAATCATAGCCAAGAACTCGAAAAAGACGCCCGAACAGAAAATCTGCGATTTCTCCGTGCTCATGTTGAATTGGTTTGAATCACTTGGTAGATAAGCTCAACACATGTCCTTGCACGAAAGCCCTCAAGAAATTTGACCCAAAACGCTGCCAAATCTGACGAACAAAAATCCCCCAAAAATAACTTCGAAAATCCTAGAAAAAAATAAATTTCAGATTTGGACAGGGGAATAAGTGGAGCACGAATTTGATCCATAGATTACCGGTTACAAGCCACTCTAAGCAAATCAAAGCTATGGATGACAAAAAGCTCAAGAACAAGAGTCACACATCTCTCTAACCCTAAACTCCTCTCAAGACAACACAAATAAGAGTGACCCCTCCAAGGATAGCTGTCCAATCAGCCCCTTCACATATATATAGGCGCCAGTAAAAAGACCAAAACGTCTTTATATGAAGCACACAACCCAAATACCCTCTAGGGGTAAAACCGTCCAGATTTTTCTTCGTTGATCCGAGGCCACCGCGCCTTCTCACCGGTAGCCTTGCTTCTATGCAATCTCCTCGATGCTGCCACGTGCCGTCCGTCCGCACCGGGACCATCACCCGGGTTTTGGGGCGCAAACCTGCAAAACCCGTCACCGGTGGTCTTAAGGCAATACCACCAAACCGTCGCCGATGATTTTAAGGACAAACCACCAAACCGCCCGCGAGTATCGTACCACGTACGCATCCCTCACCGTGTACACTTGCGCTTGTCGATGTCCCAAGTGTCAGCCACCCCGGCTGGCCACCAGGCCGTCTGGTCCGTCGGTCTAAGCCTAGCATCCGCCCTTCACCGCATCGGTCCGTCAGCATGGCACGCCCTACTTGACCTTCTCCCGACCGCTGCCACCGCCTCCGGACTCCACACCTGCACATCACGAGCCAAGAGGCACATTTCGACACGTAACCCTGTGTCAGGGATTAGGAGAACTACCGAACCAACCACGCATCAAAGTGTTGGCACATTGACAATCGCTCATCACAAAAGCTCTATACAATGTTATGAAAAAACCATGTGTTCGTAAGGGCAATCAGATTACCTCTTTTCCAGAGCACATGTTCTAAAAAATGCAAAGCCTGCATACACTCAAGCTAATCAACAACATGGTCTTGAGGTCGCTCCCAATGTCCCTGTCTGAGGCTAGCAGCCTTGAGGTTCTTCATCTTTGTAACTGCATGAGCCTAAGGTCACTCTCATCATCACTGTCTAATGCCAAATGCCTAAAAGAGCTACATATTTCTAACTACAATAGCTTAACGCTTCAAGATCTATGGGAACAGTTGTCCTTCCTTGAAGATCTTTATATACAGACATGGGAGGGCTTGGAAGATATCAAGATCCCTAGGCACCCTAATCTGAGAACCTCACTTTCAGGACCATGGGTAAGGTGCCAGTCCTTGCGTGGGTGCAACAAACTCAAATTTGTGGACTTCAGTGACGATCTTATAGCATTGGAGGATGTTGATCTTTCTAGAACTGCTATTGAGGAGGTCCCTCACAACATCCCGAATCTACCACAACTCGACATGTTACTTCTTGGAGTCCCTTGTTCCATGAGATTTCCATGGCATCTTTTGCTGCGTTTCCTAAGGTTTTTTATTTGGTTCACTGTGCAAATGATGATAATCAAATTCCAAAGATGTTTAGCCAATGGAAACTTACTCATTGAGAGGAAACTATCAATACAACTCATATCAACTTAAATGACCCTAGAATGTTTCATAGCTTCAACGAAGATGCTGCTAACAAGTTAGTCAAGGAAGGACAGTTTCTCCAGTCTTTCAATGTCCAAGTTAAACCATCAAGTGTGACAGGCAAGAAGCCACAGCACAGTGAAGTTGAGTTATCTACCCGGATCCAGAGGCATACAAGTTATCGTGATATTCAGTTTTCAGTGGTAGACAACATTATGCCCATGATGGAACTCCAACCAATGCACCGTCACGTTGAGATATCAGCTGTGAATCAGTTCCCAAATGGTTTAAGGCATATTCTCTCTGTCACAAACTCAATACTTATTACAGATGATAATTTTGTCAGATGCCTCACTGACCTCAATTACAATCTCATTGAGCTTGAAGAATGCCAACTCCAACGCTGCAATCAAATGACAGTTGTATTTTTAATGCGGTCCAAAGGCTCATCAGCTTTACCGCACTTACAGATACTGCAGGTCTTCGATCTGAATAACCTACGAAGCTTGGTCGAGCCTAGTGATTTGTCATATTCAGAGTTGCTCACTCTGAAGCTACTAAAGCACATTCACCTTGAGCACTGCCACGGCTGGACAAAATGTTCCCATGTAGTTTATCATTACCTGCGCTGGAGACTCTGGTCATTCTCTTTTGCTCCAACCTCAGGACAAAATTTTTACAAACAACCTCGTTATGAGGTAGCACTTTCTCCATTCCCAAACATAAAAAGAATCTACCTCCAGGAGCTTCCACAGCTGCAGCATATCCATGATGAAGTCACATTTCAGTTTGAAACGCCAAAGTGGGAGAAGCTATTTGTCCGGGGCTGCCATTCGTTTCACCATATGGCACTACTCAAGAAGGAATATCCAAAGTCAAAGGTGCGAGTCAGTGGAGAGCGTGAATGGTGGGACAGGCTGCAGTTGAAACTGCCCGAGCAGAGTGGGTACTACTTGCTATCCCACCCCAGAGTTTGTATCACCAAGGAAACATATCATCCGAAGCTACCTCAGGTGAGTTTAGTATCCGCAGCTCGGTGCAGTGCAGGCGACAAAGGCGTCATCTCCATTGTATGAATCTACGTGAGCTGTACATGATTTGTATTTGAGTGTGTTTTGTTTCTTGTAATAATGTTTGTGCTGGTTTGCTTGCTCTGTTTGCGTTTTATATGTATGTCTGTTAATAACTGGCAGTTTCAGACTGCCAACGAGAACCAAGATACATGGTATGTATTGTATGGATTGCTGTGCTGAGAACGAACTTTAACTCTTTGTAATTTATCAACGATTAATGTACTCTGTTTCTCATTTTTTACTTTGTTGCACGCTGCTCATTGATTTCTCCGATATAGCCTTATGTTTGTGGTTTTACCTACGTCGATAGGTATCTATTATCATTTGAGGAAGCTCGGGTGAATCCTCTAGGCACTTGATGGAACCTACAGTGAACTCCTCTGTCCTGCATGCTTCAGCCACCTGTGCCCTACAATGTGTATCGTTGTTGTCTAACCCGTTATACAAAGACAATGTTATAGTCGTGTCACAACCTCTAGTAGTTGAGAACAGAGTTTTCTTGACCACTCTAAAAAATTTAGATTAAGAATTCATAATAAGTTCTACAGCTTGAACGGACAGAGCTTGTGACTCGCTGTCGATTAAGTTGCACCCACATACTCTGTGGACATAGCTTTAATCCGATACCAGTGACCAAGCACAAGTATCCACCTGCTCACATATACGCATGGAAGCCACCATCACTCATGTTTAGCTATGGGAAGTAGTAACCATAACCCTGAGTCCTGACTATCAGAGGAAGGCCGCCATCATTTCATCCTGACTATCAGAGGAAGGCCGCCATAATTTCATCTTCAAGAGCTACCTCTGGATGTCGATTTCAACAGACTCGGCCATTTTTTGGTTGGCGCCAAAAAAAAAAGATCTCCAAAGACAGGTTTACTATATTCAGCCGCATCTGCAAAAAAAAGAGACGCCTATAAAAATCGTTTGACACTACGGGCAGGCTCAACTCAACATCAAACCCAGAAACATGTTGATTAACTCAACCAGACACTTTCTCTTTAGTTGCTTTAATGATGTTCTTAAGCTTTACTTTATCTCCAAACAGTTTGCTCCTTACTTATGGAATCATTCACTGCGTTGGAAACTAACACGTCGAGCTTTCTGAAAAGATATCGGAATGACGCATTCCTCTTAATTGTCCATGCTGCATCTAGCTTTAAAAAGAAAGCAGCATCCAATTTCGCGAGCTGCTTCTTGCATTGGGTCGGGTGCTTGCCTATAAAATATATAATTACTCTACCTATGAGGGCAGAAAAATTTGTGCTGCATCAACGCAGATCCTTCTCCGATCTGTTCATTTTCTAATCTGTAAATTAAGGTTATCATATCGTATTGCCATGTGGCCGCCACCTGCTCAGCTGCAAGTAACTGAAATGCTGGGTCAGCAATGAAGGTTACACATACTCTGCTCCATCTTACGGCAAACTGTGCATTGCAATACAATAAATTTCTTGCATGGTTTTCGCCTTTTCTTTTTGTTAATTCATTTTTGTAGCAGTGGGTGTTTTGTTAAGACATTTCTTTGCATATTTTGTTTGTAGTGGGAGCTGCCCATTGATTTCTCTGGTATGACATTATAAATCGAAAGCTATGGCAAATCATTCAGGCTTTGTAATGGGAAGTTTAGTAGCATGGACAATAAACCTGACTACTAGGAGGAGGCTCCTTTTTAATACATAAGGACTTCGATGAAAAATTATTTTATTTTCATGGGCGGCTAGCTATACATCAGGAACCTCTGGAACTGGATTTGCACGGAGTAGTCCCCTTTTTGGCGCCGAAAAAAATAAACACAATTTCAAAAGATAGATTTATCAGATTCAGCTGCCTCTGGAAAAGATAGATTTATCAGATTCAGCTGCCTCTGGAAAACATAGAGGCGCCTATAGAAATCATTTGACAATAGGACACGCAACTCAACACCGAACCAAGAAACATGTTGGTTTACTCAATCTGACACTTTCTCTTTTATTGCTTTAATGTTCTCCAAACAGTCTGCTCCTTACCTTTGGAATCATTGCCTTGGAAATCGACACGTCGTGGTTTATGAAAAGATATCGGAATGCATTCCTTGCTTGTCCATGGTTCTAGCTTTAAAAAGAAGAGGCCTCCAAGCTAGCCAGATGCCTCTTGCATTGGGTCGGGTGCTTGTATATAGTATAAAATTTACTCTATCTATGAGCGCAGCAATATTTGTGCTGCATCGGCTTTGAACAGACCTTCTCCGGTCTGTTCATTTCGAATCAATAAATGAAGGTTATCATATCATATTGCCAAGTGGCCGCCTGCTCAGCTGAAAGTAACCATAATGCTGGGTCGCCAAAATATATCTAGGTACCTACTCTGCTTCATACTGTTAATATACAATATATTTATTGCATGGTTTTTTTTTGTTAAATTTTGTAGAGGTGGATGCATCCGACTTAGTCAATTTGTTTCTGTGTGATTGCGTTGGACCGTTGGTCGGAAAGAGCGAAGCTGCTGGGCCAAAGACAGACAAGGCGCTGTGATTGATTTATGAAGCTGATGGACACAAGAACAAGAAGACGATGGCTGCTGTCGGCCTGCTGATGGGTGCGGAATTTTTTGTCCCAACAGGAGGGTCGAAACAAAGACTTACACATGTAATCAGTTCTTTTTCCAAATGTTTGGTGTTCGACGTACCAGACGATGATTTTTGGAAACTAAATACAGTATAAAGAAATTGAGAGCGTTGGTATTCACTTCCTCTACGATGCAGTATAAACTGTATTCTAGATATGCCGCTGCAAGCACTCATTTATATTCCTGATACGGTGATACGTTCCCACGTCGTTACTCGCTTCCGCGCTTTTCCTTAGGATAATAAAGCTTCCACATACTATTCTTTATTTATTATATTTCGAAATTTAAAGTTTTAATCTCTCGTTTAGCGTTCATTACCTTCGCTTTAGCTCTGATGATGCTAGCTAGTGGTACGATTGCCTCGGGAATGAAGCGATATACTATATTATTAAACTTTCCAAAGGCAAATACGTTCCTTGCATGTCCGGCATTGCATGGAGCTGAAATAAAATAAAATAAAATAAAAACTCACCCATAAGGTCGCGGCATAGAGTTGCTCGATGAGCGTGGCAGTTGTTTTCTCTGCAATCACGTCATCGTCTCTCATTTCATATCTCCCATTGACAATCTCCTCAACAGAATGCCGGAATGTCAGTTTGAATGAATACAGGTGTGTACCACTTCCGTGACCCATTAGTGTTCAAGCTAGAGTCATTTGGTAGTTAATTTGACTCATCTAGAAGATAGATACCAGTGTAACTATGTGTTCTATGTGGTGTTCTGGACATAACTATATTGTGATTATCGTTTCAATAGATATGGTGGTTTTGTTATGATTTTTTTTTGGTTCCTGTTCTTTTGAATCGATCAGCTCACTGGAACACGAAACCATTTCCTATAAGTGACAATCGATCAACGCATCGCTATCCTAGAATGTAAAATATTGTCTAGCTCCATATTTTTGCGTTTTCCGATTGCGGTCTTGCTAATCGCACATTCCAACCTTGCCCAGTGGAACAGGCACAACGCCTCACTTTTTTATTGCCACCACCAATTGCCACCACTCGGCATCTTCAATAAACTACTACAAAACTAATTCTCAGAGAACCCATTTTTTACATACGCTACTTCAAGAAAATTGCCTTAATAAAATAATTTATAATGGACAGTTTGTAGATGCAGGATTAAAAGATCTTGTTTTAGGTAGAATTTTATTTACTAAAATACCCTATTTCTTTCATCTGCATCTGGAGCATCTCCAGGATTTTGCTCACTCATTCTCTAAATCCTTATTCGGTGAAAGTGATTTGAATAAAAATCACTTTTTTTATCTCTCCAACAACTTCACTGTATCTATGTGCACTCTAGAGCCTCATTCTCACTCTCTATCTTTAGCAGACGCGAAAGTTAAATTGTCAAGATGGTGTAAATATCCAAAATGTAACTTATTTTCAACTAGAGTAGCCAAAGCAATTTCAAACCATACCACAGCTGTGGGAAACATTCTAAGTGGAACACATATATGGCACTACCATTTTCACTGTATAATTTTTATATACAGAAGTATATGCAATATCTTTAGATAATGTTTTTCACAACTTCCACATATATAGCATACTCGAATAATAGTACTCATGATGTTTTTAATCCTTGAATACACTTTGTTTAGAGAAACAAAATAAAGATGGAGGACATCATGAGAATGGAGGACTTGAGAAGGGAGATAATGAAAAAAGATGTCTTTCCATTGATCGACCGTCTCATCAATTTCCCTACACATGGATGGTGCGTGATCACACTTGTTTATAGTCCTTGTCGCTACATTTCTATTTTTCTCAAATTTTGTGAAACGATGAGGTAACGCTTTGACGGATTGCTGCTCAAAACATCAACCCTGGTTCAGCCACCCGCAATGAAACAAGAAATGGAAAAATTGCCAAAATTCTGGCAGAAACTTTTAGAACTTTGTGAAATTTGACTTCATTCTAAAAATATAAATGAATCTCCTCCAAATGAAAAAAGAGAATTACATTATATATATTTACACCTTGTCACTGGTAGGACAAAAATTAACAAGAACTATATTGAAATTAAACCTAGGTCCTGTGTCGATCCGTTCCGGATTCTTAAAAACTGCTTTTTGGCTTTAGTTTTAAAATCTAGATTATGAGCAAAAACTGGTAGAGGTCGTTTGGATCCCCTAGCATTTAATAATCTGACTTCATTCATGGGTCACAAGAAACACAGGTTAATTAGATGTCTAGAAACACAGGTTAATTCAAATGCCTATTAACAGCTGTGCCACTAATACTTGTCATATATGAACGGTGTCTACGTGTGCCACTATGTACGTTTCTAATGATATTAGGGCCACGTGCAAGCGTATGTACCATTGCATACTTATTGTATAATTGATAATAACTATTAATGCTGAGCGAATTGGGCCACACTGTTAAGGGCTAGTACGCCCGAGGTCATACATAACTTAGACCATGGCAAGTACGTAGTAAATGAACAAGACCCACTAGCAAGATGAACAGGCTGATTCGACGTTTTTCACCTGGCAAACTCTAGAACAACTCCCGATAAGACCCGTCATGAAGGCTCACAATGAGGTTGTCCTATGGTTGGCAAAACCACCTGGAACGTTGCAAAATCTTGTCGTGAGACGTGACAAACAACAAGAAAAGAGAGAGTTAGGGGAAAAGGGTAATGGATGATGTGATTTTTTTAAGGATTGGAAGTTGAATTTCTCAATGGGTCATGATTCGGGTGATTTTGTCCCAATAGGAAACATTTCCAAGCCGCAATCTTCAAGTTCACTAGGTCTGTATGGAGGTTCCCTCAGTGTCGTCTCAAAACAGGGAAAACAGCCTGACTGTTTTGGAAACCAACCTAGCCAATATTCTTGGATTAGGTAGCATTAACTAACAGCGCACGGTGAAAACCAGCATGGTCAGTTTGGGAACCTAGGTCAGCCTGTTTCGACAGTCTTCCTAAAATTGTCTTTTCTTCACTTGAACTCCAATTGTTGCTCCAAATATTTTCCTTTATCATCTAGATGTCAAAAACTTAGTGGTGCAGCCCATTACTCTTGTCAGAACATATTTTGATGTCAACATATTCCTGCTCGTGCTGCCCCTCTATGGTGGAGCCCTACTATCACCCCTACACGGTTCTTTAATTCCAACGAGGGGGCTTGTCAGGCTTTGTGTTATACCCCAATTTTAAGGGCAAAATATAGAGTGTATAAATAGCCTTATATGCGTCCGAAAAACAAGTCGCATATATAAGATGACAAATTACAAAGTATCATCACCCTGTTTATTACATAGCGAACAAATATTTATATCAGAGTCTTGCGCATAAATAAAAATCTAAGATAAATGTCTTGCGAAAGCCACCTCACAGGGACACGTTGACTGGTGAACACCAAGCCTAGTACTCGTCACGGTAACTCTTACTCCAATTTTCTTCTGTTACCCATCCGGGATTTTTCAAAAGAATTATAAGTAAAACAAGCGTAAGTACACAACCGTACTCAACAAGCATAACATGGGTTAACGAGGCTCAATTAAGCCAACACTGGTTTGACTGTATTTATCTTTTATCATATAATCAAGTTTAAGCAATTAACTGGCATCAAGGTAGCAAGTGTTTCCCATAACCATCATGATCAATGTGACATAAATGAATAGTAAACACAACAGTAAGTAAATAAACAATGAACACCGTCATAAGAGATCATCATTGACGTAAAGATTCCAAGGCCACCCTAACCGTAGGGCACGGACGATATATCGGTTTAACTCTGCGTAGAGGTGTACACTTTCACTGTGAGTCGTGTTGCCCATATGCCTGGGTTTATAACTCCCAAAACTCCACCAAGGAGAGCAGGCAGGGTACACTATGAAGCCTTTCAAAAGATTGTCTAACAAGTTAGGGCCGCTAAGGTTTCTGCACCCTATAGATGTAGTATTCCTCCTTCTAGATGGCACACAACCGCAGCCTATACACATATAGACAGGGGTCTAACTACACCTGACCCGAACACACCCCTCTTGCGCCATAAAGGGAACCTCTAACAAGCTAGAAAAGAGCTTCATACTGAGCTAAAGCCAGAGCCATATATCCCTCCTAGTACGTTAAATCCCGGAGGGTCCATTACCGAATAGCTCTCATGTTGTTAAT
>CM041639.1:27840741-27860169 GCA_023333625.1 Bothriochloa decipiens | reverse complement strand
CCTAGTACTCATGTCGATAACTCTTATTCCAACCTTCATCTGTTACCCATCCGGGATTTTTTCCAAAATTGAAAATAAAGCAAGCATAAGTACACAACCGTACTCAACAAGCATAGCATGGGTTAATGAGGCTCAATTAAGCTGACACTGTTTGATGGCATTTAGCTTTTTATAAGTTAATCCAATCTTAGCTTTTAAGTAGCATCAAGGTAGCAAGTGTTTCCCACAACCATCATGATCAATGTAACATAAATGAATAATAGACATAACAATAGTAAATGAACATATAACACCATCACAAGAGTTCACCATTGAAGTAAAGATTCCAAGGCCACCCTAACCGTTGGGCACGGATGATATATCGGTTTAACTCTGTGTAGAGGTGTACACTTTCACTGTGATTCATGTTGCCCATAATGCCCAGGTTTTCAACTCCCAAAACTCTTCCAAGGAGAGCAGGCAGGGTACACTATGAAGCCTTTCAAAAGATTGTCTAACAAGTTAGGGCCACTAAGGTTTCTACGCCTACAAATATAGTATCCCCCTTCTAGATGGCACACAATCGCAGCCTATACTCATATAGACAGGGGTCCAACTACACCCGACCCGGACACACCCCTCTTGCGCCAAAAAGGAAACCACTAATAAGCTAGAAAGAGCTTCATACTGAGCTAAAGCCAGAGCCATATAGCCCTCGCAGTTGTACGTTAAATCCCGGAGGTTCTATTACAGATTAGCCCTCATGTTGTTAAAAGTCATTATCACTGTTCATGGAATAAATACTCATCATGTTATGAGATCATGATATTCATTAAGCACTAGCATCTTAACTACCCAATGCAACCCAAAGGTATCAAGGAATCAAGATATCAATATCTAGTTAGGATCTCTAGGGTCATCAAGTGGATACATGCATATGTAAGGTTATTTAGAGTGTATAGGTAACAAGGAGGATCCATGCTATACTTGCCTTGATTCACAAAGTCCTGCTGATCCCGCTGGTCTTCAAGAAACCTTGCTCACTTATGAAACCCTCACCGTCTATACTCGATCAACATACCTCCAACACCATGCAAGCAATCGAGCATACATACATAGAGCAAACAAAGAGCTATTAGAAGAATAGTACACCAATGTCATCAAAACAGAATAAAAAGTTTATAAAACTTTTCTACTCACTTCTATGATCACACAGACATAAAGTTCACTGAAATCGGAGTTAAAACGTGAAAGTTATGGATTTTAGAAGATTTCCCGTTGTAAAATAATTAGCCCAAAATAACTTATTTTTCAAAAGTAGAAAATAAATCTAATAATTATGCTAACAGATAGATTACGAAATTACGAACCCAACGCAACTTGAACGGATCAAATAGGAGTTAAAATGAGCATTTTATAAGCATTTGAAAATCAGTGGCAAATCTGTAAATATTTGATTGCGTATTTTGAATCTGAAATACAATGAAGTACAATTTCCAGAACACGAAACGTAGATGATGATTGTGCAAGGACTGATGTATTTCATTGTATTTGCTGATTTATGTTTGCAAAGGAAAACGGCCATAAATCATAAGCATGTCATCCCGATGTCATGCTGATGTCATCAAGCTAATTAGCACTGGAGGCAAGCAAGCAAGACATGCATGGCGTTCGGTGATGGCCATGAACGGCGACTATAGAGCTCACCGGCATGACTGGATTGGACACTACAAGGCACCCAATGCTACGGAACATGAACCAACGGAGCGGGAAGGCGACGGAGATCTCACCAACGTCAAGCATGGGGTCGCAGGCAGACCGTGGACGTCGGGCGGCTTTCGATGGCGAACAGCTCTGCCCTGTGCACAACGGCAAGATGCCGTGAGCAGAATAGAGAGTAAAAAGGAGGAGCAAAAGAGCTCGACGACTTCGCGAAGACAACGTGAAGAATGTCCACGTCTTACGGAACTCGAAGACGACGGGGCGACGTCGCGACGGAGAGCTAGGGCTTGGGCGGCGGCTGCTGCTCAAGGCAAATCGTGGCAGGCGCTCTAGGGTTCAGAACCATGCGATGCGGACGCAAGGCTTTATAGCCGGGCAGCTGGGCGCAAAGTCTCAGCCGGAAGGGTCAAGCCCGAGTCGGCGTTCGGCTCGGTGCAAGGCCGTCTCGGTGAAGGAGATGATGAGCCAGCAGGCCCCGTGCGTCAGCAAGATGAAGAGAGAAGGGCAGGCCAGCAAGCAGGCCGTTGTGCTGGGCCGATTACCATGAGCAGGTAAATTCTGCCTCTCGGACTAGAAGCAAGGAGAACGAGGCAAAAGAAAAGAGAAACAAATTCTTTTTTTTATTTTTATTTCAAACCCTTTTCAAAATCACTTTTCAAAAGCATTTTGAATTTTTTTTTGAGTTTTGGTTAAAACCAATCATCACATAAATCAAAAATACACCGGCATGTATACACAAAAACATGCTTCTTGTTCTACTTTTCATTTTATTTTCATAAAAATAATTAATTTTGCCTAAGTTTAATGCTCACAAAATGGCATAATAAATCATTTTGGCTAATTAAAAATCATGCAAAAATTTTGGGTGTTACGGATAGCACCAGAGACTATGAGAAGAAGGCAGCGTTGCATTAATATATAACAAGGAGTTCATTGTTCAATTTACTCAGTAAAGGTGGATTTAAACTGTTGTTGATAATTTACAAACATACCAGATTTCTATGGGAGTTCGACACAGTGGGGATTACCATTTTTATGGGATTTGATGCTATTAAATTGGCTAATGACAAGAGCTTTATCCAATTTCTTCCAACGAACAAAAGCTTCCCAATATGGCTACTGAGTAGGATACCCACCAGCTAGTCAATTTGGCTCCGTTCCCTTGAGCACACAGCACTTGTACAACTCAAACTTGAAATTCTACCACTTTTTCCCATGCCATGCAATGCATGTTGCTTCACAACTGCTTCTGTTTTGGTGGTCAAGCGGAATTCAAATATTCAAATATAAGCTTCAGCTGCTCCCAACATTCCTCCCTGACACAGTGGCGGAGGGACCTATTTGGCAAGGTCTGGCAACCGCCATACCTAAACTTTTTTGAAAAAATCAATATGTTGTATTAGTAGATGTATCTATATAGTACATGTATACCACCATGCTTTGTGCCTTCGTCCTGGGCTCCTTGACGCATACACAGATACACATACACTTGATGGGCCATATGGGTCATAAGCTGCAGCCTGCGAAGCACATAACACTGACGTGACCTGACCCTAGACCTGGCCGCCGCATTGCTGGTTGCTGCTTGCCGGTTGCCACACGGGGCACGCAGCACGCTCGCCGGCGTCGCCGGCTCGCCGCCGTATGCGAAGATCGGCGATTACGCGCCTGGATCAAAGGTATGGCCTGCCCTGGTTGATGTTGCATAATTTATTAAATAATTATACTTTTCCTAAAAGAGATCACCCGTAGATGGAGATTATTAGATTAAGTTAACTGCTGATTTTCAGAATTCAAGTAATGCATATATGATATATCTAAATCATTCTAGCTTTTTGTATTACTTGTAGACTAAATACAATCGAGAGTGGAAAATTGGAAAAAAAGGAAAAAACAGCAGGCCATCATCAATAACATGGCACCAAAGAAGAAGAGTAGATATGTGATGAAAGGTATATTTTATTTTAAAACGTCTGCCTTTGAGCGAAATTTATTTTAACAAGCATGTGGATTGATCATTGATAGACATTTACACACGGCATGTAGCGCACGTGTTGATTTTAATCAATAGTTCATTTATTAATTTATTGTTTCCTTTTTTATGATTTTTTATACAGATTTGAAGTCTATTTTTGCTAAAGCAAATAACAGTAGCAGCTCCAACCCAGCTATGCCTGCTGATGGCGTTGCTGAACAACAAGGAGAAGAGGAACATGATATGGGCACTGAGGTTCCAGTGGATATTTTGGAGGCTGAGAATGGAGAGGACATTCATGTTGATGAAGCCACCGTTGATGATCATGCCACTGTTCATCAGGCCGTTGCTGATGATCTGATTGCTGTGATGAACTCAGACCACATTGAGCCTGATCCAGGGCTTCGGATTCCAATAGATAATTTTCATCCCAACATCAGAGATGAAGTTAGATTGGCTTATGTGGCAAAGGGTCCTACTCGGCCAGTTGGCCATGATTATCCTTGTGACCACTTTGATAGAAAATTTTGTGAAACATGGTACACAAAACATCCTTGGCTGGAGTATAGTGTGGAGAAAGATGCAGCTTATTGTTTTTATTGCTTTCTTTTTAGGCAAGATCCTCTGGATGAAAAATTTGGTTATACTACCTTCACCAAAGAGGGGTATAATACTTGGAAGAATGCATACAAAGCATTTCCTCTTCATGTTGGTAGTGCCCAGAGTATCCACAATCAAGCGAAGACAGCATATGAAGATTTCAAAAATCAAAGGTCAAGTGTAAAACATAATGTTACAACCTATAGCAAATAATCACTAGTCAAGTATGAAACCCGTTTGGACACATCTTTGGGAATTGTTAGCTATCTTGCACTCCAAGGTGAGCCATTCCATGGACATGATGAATCTGTTTGTTCTATGAATAAGGGCAATTTTCTAGAAATGTTTGACTGGTACAAAGAAAGGAACGAAGAAGTAAAGAATGCATTTGATGAGTTATGTCCTCAAAATGCCAAAATGACTTCTCCAACTATTTAAAAGGCGATTGCAAAGGAATTAGCAGAAAGGGTTAGTAGAGCAATAAAGAAAGAGATGGGTGATGGAATTTTTTCTGTCCTTATTGATGAATCTCGTGACATATCAATCAAAGAACAAATGGCTGTTGTTGTAAGGTAATTACTTGACTATTTTCTTTATGTGATATAGAATTTGCATCGTTCTACTTAAGCTAAAATATTTTTGCCATTTCTCAATAGGTATATAAACAAGGCAGAAGTCATTGAAAGATTTTTGGGTATCAAACATGTCAAAGAAACAACATCAGAAGCACTAAAAAAAGCATTGGTTGAGATGCTTCATAAGCATGGTCTACTTACTGCAAAATTAAGAGGGCAAGGGTATGATGGGGCTTCTAATATGAGAGGAGAATTTAATGGGCTTCAAAAGCTAATCCGTGATGAAAACATGTATGCCTTGTTTTGCTCATCGATTGCAGTTGGTGGTTGTTGCTGTCTCAAGATGTTGTTCTTCTATTGAAGATTTCTTTGAATATGTGACCTTGATTGTGAACTCTGTTGGTTCATCATGTAAGAGAAAGGACATATTGGTTGATCAACAACGTAGAAATATATTGGCTAAGTTACAAAGTGGAGACATATCCTCAGGAAGAGGAAAGAATCAAGAAACATCATTGGCCAGGCCAGGAGATACAAGATGGGGCTCTCATTATACGAATTTAGCTCGTATTGAATCTATGTGGGATGCATTCATAAAGGTGCTAGAAATTGTGAATGAGGATCAACGTAATCCATCTAGAGTAGGAGGTTTGGTGCACATTATGGGGTCATTTAGTTTTGTGTTTATCATGAAATTGATGTTGCAAATCCTTTGCATTACAAATGATTTGTCACTTTTATTATAGAGGAAGGATCAAAATATTGTTCAAGCCATGTCTTTGGTTACAGATGTGAGATCATGCTTGATCAACTTGAGGGATCATGGTTGGGAACCATTATTTGAAGATGCCAAAACCTTTTGCAAGAAAAATGATATCGCAGTATCAAATATGGATGAAGTTGTGCCAAGATTTGGTCAGTCAAGAAAAGGGGGAAGAAATAACATCACCCAAGAACATTTTTTCTGTGTTGATACATTCTATGTAGCTATAGATGCTATCACCACAGAGCTAGATCATCGCTTTAATGACAGGACTTCAGATTTGCTTCTTGGCTTCTCTTGTCTGGACCCAAGAGACTCGTTTGCCAAATTTGATGTTGACAAAATTGCTAAGCTTACTGATATCTATGATGCAGATTTCTCCTCTTATGACCGTAAGTATATAAAGACGGACCTCCAATTACTCATCAACCACATGAGGAGGCATGATGAATTTAGAGCTTGTTATGATCTTGCAAGTCTAGCTAAAAAGATGTTCAAACTCGAAAGAAATATTATGTTCCCTCGAGTTTATCGTATTATTGAGTTGGGGTTGCTACTGCCAGTGGCAACAACATCGGTTGAAAGGGTCTTCTCAGTTATGAAGATTATTAAGACCGAGTTACGCAATAAGATGACTGATGCTTGGCTTAATGACCTGATGGTCTGCCACATTGAGCGAGGGTTATTCAGGAGGCTTGATCTTGCTAAAATTAAGAAAGAATTTCAAAAGAAAAAAAGAAAAATGCCTTTGCCAAGGCATGTACCCAAATAAATCTTTATTATAGGTTTGTACTTGTTCCAATCTTCATTTAGTGAGATATTTAAAATACCAATGCTTTGGATTTCAGTTATGTTTGCTCATTAAAAGTTATATATATAGTGTCTTAGTATATCTTTGCATAGTTGAAAGTTATATTATATATGTTTGGCCGATTGACCTTATAAACCCGCCACACCTACAAATTATTCCTGCCTCCGCCACTGCCCTGACATATTCAGGAACCCACAAATCCTCTCGTCTGGTGTTGTATGGTGCAATCACCGCGGTTGGTACATAGGGTTCTCCAAGAGCATTGACCTCAGCGATGACAAGTCAACATGTGTGCAGCTTATTGCGTCCTTCCTTCCTATTTTTAACTGGTGTGGTGTTTTGTCGAGGGAAAATAAATTTCCACCCGGTGAGATTGTTGGTCATTGGGTCTTTGGCCAAACAAAGTCAACACCATGGCTTTATAACAGGCCCAAGAGAGAAATGAGGCCTAGGCCCACTAAGGGCTGGCCGGGGAAGGCTTGAGGCCTTGCTCCATGGTTAGAGTAAATGGGCTTGATTATGGGAGTACGGCAAAATCTATCTCCCGATGGCTATCAGGTTCCGCCGTGCCCGATCTCATGAAGGGGTCGAGCGCGGAGGAAGGAACCCTTTCCCCATGTGGGGATAAAAAGGACTGCCTCTTGATTCACAGGCTTTTGTACGACACCGACCGTGTGGCGACGGAGGCCGCACAAAACGCGGTGCTACAGAAGCCCGGCGGCACCCCATGACTATAGATACTGCGGTCTACAGTCCATATCCCTAGACCATGAAGACCATGGTGATGCAAACGTGACTGCTACGATTCCCGAAGAAATGCTGCCACCAAGGAAGCCATAACCAGTGGCTTCCCAATGATGTAAACTTATGCCCTATGACTCCTCCTTGCTCTATAAAAGGAGGACCGACATCTCCCATTGGGGGGACTCTCTCTAGGATCTTTTCTCTCTCTTCTAATCCTAGAGAACTTAGAGATAACCCAAGAAGATAGGATTCCATAGCCAGGATTTGCTTGAGCACCCTTGGCTCATAGAATCTACTCATTTCTAGCCAAATACACACAACACCCTCTTTGTTCTCTTGACTCTCTCATTAGAGACTTGGCCTTTCCTTAGAAGCTCTCTCTCGACCTCAGTTTGTAACTCTTCTTTACAAGCTCCATCAAAGAGCGTGGGCAACACACCAGCCCAAAACTAGACATAGGGACATTCTGCTTGAACCAGTATAAACCCTCTCTGTCCGCCTAGCTCTACCATCGGTTAGCCTAAGCATGCCTATCATTGATATTATTGTCAATTGTTTAATCAAACCACCGATAGTTGGCGCGCCAGGTAGGGAAAAAGCATGTTCGACATCACTGACAGGCTTCAGATGGCTTTCATGGACATCCCTTAGGTCCCTAGGGCATGCATGCATCTCAGGAACCAGGATTTCATCGTTACTAGAGAGGGAGATCTGTCTAGGGTACATTACCTAGCATCTTCCTCCATTCTGGACCTCGGTTCCATGACCGAGGCATCAAGAGCATCGTGAACGCGCTTCGAGGGGGATGCACCTGTGAGCATGGACCTCCAATGGCTCGGACTCTCAAGAGTTCAAACATTGGTCTATCGCTCAAGGGCTGCCCATCCCGAAATGCTTGCCTGGGTGTCAACAACAACTCCTATCAATAGTTTGTGCAGAGTGCAAGGGAGCAGCACAACATCTGTGCTGCATATCGACACACTCCATCCCATGGACAATGAACTTGGAGTGGTTACTGGTGGCCTTATGCAGCAGGCGCACGAGCATGTTATGGCATTACACGAGGCAACCATAACAATTTTTCTACCCGACCTGTGTGTCCCGCCAATCTATGGTCTGGGTGGCGGTCGTTGGGAGATGCGCTCCATGGACACACCGTCCAATGAGAGCACACCCCCAGCTAAAGGAACCCAAAAGAGAGGCCTCGTTATGCTCACGTAAACTCATGGCCGCAAGGATCTCAGAGTGGATGGCGTGATCACAAGCGCATGCATTTCAGGTCAAAAACACCATGCTATTGTGGTGGAATGGAAAATGGTGGCCTTGGGGCTAGCGTCCCGATTGAGCTGATCTATCCGAAGATGCTCCGCCTGAGCTCAAGGCCTTCATGCCCAAGGGTGGAGGATTCTAGGTGTTGACTAGACTATCAAGCATCAGAGAACCATGGCCGTGGTGGTGCATCCTCATTCCAACTGGTGGAGGAGGGACTGCCCTACTCCACCATCCTGGCGGCTTTGTCGATGATCCTGTTCACCAGGACCACCTCGTAGACAACCTCAGCAGCATCATCAAACTCAGCAATGAGGCCGCTATGGTTTGCCACGCCGTCGCTCGCGATGAAACCCATTAGGCAGCAAAGGTCTATTTTGGACCTGATATAAGCGATGGTCAGGGCCACCTCCGCCCTGCGGTGGACTCTGAACTCCACCACACTATGAACATGCACCGGGACATCTCTGAGATGTTCGATGAGAGTGCCGCCCCTGGTACCCATGAAGTTGGCCACCGCCTCTGCCACAGCATGGACGGTGGCTAATTGCTCCTCCAGTTCTATGAAAGATGGAGGTTAGAAACAACAAAGTCATAAGAAAACATGGCAACAATAACAAGGAAGGCTTACTAGCTATAGGCCGGTCGAAGGCCTCCTACATGGCATGTGCAACTGCCACCTCGTCATCCGTGATGTTGATGGCCAATTGAGTGTCCTCCAACTGCACTTCAAGCCCTTCCTCTACCACAGGAGGAGGAGCAACCAGCACCATGGGAGGAGCCCGCACCACCCACGGGGCAGCCATGTGGACTTGTGGATGACGATTACCGGAGCTGGGGATGGTGTTGACCTTGAGCCTGCTTGACAACGCATCATCACATCTGTGTACAACTGCCGCCTAACGACATGGTCATCAAGAGAGCCCGAGCTGGATGACCATGACATGGTCAGTCCTGGCAAAAGATTGATCGTGGAGTGGAAGGAGAGCTTAGGTGAGGGTTTTTTCCGACGGTGGGAACGATGAATGGGGAAGGCTGCCACCCTGCTTTTAAAGACCTAATGGGGGAAGAGCCAACACCTCGTCTCACTATCATGTAGTTAATGCTTAGGGCAGGTGAAGCGATTGGCCGCCCCATGGTGCTCGCGCCGTGATGGCCGTGTTACCACCTTCTTTCTCCCATGTGCCGAACTGACGTATTACTATTTGGCGGATGGCTCGAGAAGGGGGAATCGTCCAAAATGTGGTAGAGGCCTTAATGGGCCTGGCCCTAAAAAAGGCCAAATTCCGGGATCCTTGCCATTGAGGGCCCGGTGTTGAGTAGAATAATACACCATTTGCGATGTTATCCAAACCGATTGCCTGCTTTTATGTGATGTGGTGGCTTCCCATGGGGGATTGGCATAGGATTGTAACAGGTCAGCCACCCGTCACTCTGAATTTGGCCCAAAGTGGCTGTCGAACCTGGAGTTGGGCCCGTCTAAAAACTCTTAGGCCGGGTGGGCGTAGAACCTTTTTGTTTTCACATTTTTTCATGGTTTTAGGAAAGGAGTGGCCTGCGAAGCGGCATACTCCTGGTGTGCGCAACCTAGGGAGGTCTCCTTGACTACACACGTGTCCAGACCAGCATCAGCACCATGGTTTCTCCCCGATGAGAGGCAGCGAGACATTGGGACCAATTGAATAGTCATGATGAACTAGATGGGTAGACCATAAGGAATTTGGAGCCGGTCGCCATAAGACCTTGTACTGGATCTCAATGAATGGGATCCTAGGCTTCACTTGTGCTATCCCGATTGTAGCTCACCGGGAACAGCGAATCGACCATCGATGGAATTTGCTCTGTAATCCCAACCCCTTCGCTCTGCTAAAGGGCACGCTAGGGGATCACGACTTGAGGTTGTGACTGACCCCCAGGCCGAACCACCCCTTCATGGGGGCTCAGTGTCTCGAAAATGCCATAAGCAACTGAAGATCATTCTCAAGATCATCAGAGTACATGGAGTAGACAACCAAACAACAATCAAACACAATGATGCAAGATAAGGCTGACGTTCTTTACATTTTGGGCACGCTTTGTGGCAGAGGCATTGGTGAAACCAGCAAAATACAATGTATCAATGCCATGGTGATCATGGGGGGACCAGAAAGAAAATGGCTAAAGCCATTGTACAAAAAAGCTACCACTATGCTGTTTGGTGAAGGGCTGGTCCACTGCGTGATAGGTGACAACCCTAATGACCCGGCCTACAATCCTAGGGCGACGACGTCACACTTACAAAGTATGGGTGCCAGGGCAAAACACCACTGACTACAGGGCCTCACGAATGAGATCCTCGATGGGAAGCTTGGAGACTACTGCCTCTGTAGTGGCGTCAAAGTCATTCATGAGGTGGCAGTGATCCCCAAGGGTCTCTCCCATCAGAAATCTGACCAGGAAATGGAGCTCTCAGCGAGACCGGGCCAAGGCGATGGTGAGTGCGATCGATGCCCCAGTTTAGACGCTGAACTCCACCATATCCCCGACAAACATTGGAACCGAACAGAGGCGCTCCATGAGCTCGCCATCATGAAGATGCATGTAACCAACTGCAGCCTCGTTAGCTTCACAGAGCCTACCAAGCTCTGCCTCTAGCTTTGGAACATGAAAAACAGGATAAAAAGACATCCAGAGTCAGGAAGCAGAGGAGGCCAATGACATACCTGTGACATGGGCGAGAGCTGCCACCAACTGCCGACCAGTATGATCAAGGGCAACCTCTAGGATTGCCAACTTCTCCTACAGGTGTTCCAGGTCCCCAGGGAGTGCACTGACAGGGTGCTCTGGTGGCAACGCCAGTGATCCCGCTGCAAGTGCATCCCTCAGAAGCTACGACCCGGCACTAGAGGAGGTGATGTCTCCCTTCTCTGAAATGCGATGGCAGATCAAGCAGCTTGATCCTGACTCATCGCTGGAGGAAGGCTGAATGGATGCCATGATCGCAAAAAATGGGAAAGGGTAGAGACGGGGAGGGATCTATTTTTTCTCGCTTATTGGTTCTTGGAAAAAAGACCAAGAACCGAGTGCTCCCCTACAATTAAGGTGGCTGTAACAGGGGTAGGTCGGTGAACCTGTCAAATCACTTCAATGGTTAGACAGACATTGAGCCGCCCACCTCTGCAATGTGAATTCCATGTGAATCAAGAGGGAAACACCCTCCCAAGGCCCGCTAAAGGCCTTGGGATGTGAGGTGATGATTTGATGAGTCTGTAGCAAATAAGACCCAGAGGGAACCCCCAGAGGACCGCTAGCAGTTCCTCAAGGGCTCGGGGGCTACTATCGGGGGAAAATAAATTTCCACCCTATGAGATAGTGGCTCATTGGGTCTTTGGCCAAACAAAGCCAACACCGTGGCTTTGTGATAGGCCCAGGGGAAATAAGGCCCAGGCCCACTATTGGCTAACCAGGGAAGGCTTGAGGCCTTGCTCCATGGTTAAAATGAATGGGCTTGTTTATGAGAGTACAGCAAAATCCATCTCCTGACGGCTATCAGATTTTGCGTCGCCCAATCTCATGAAGGGGTCGGGTGCAGAGGAACGAACCCTTTTCCCCACATGGGGAGAAAAAGGATAGCCTCTTGATTCACAGGCTTTTGTACAACACAGACCGTGTGCAGCAATGGAGGCTGCACAAAACACGGTGCTGTAGAAGTCTGGCGATGCCCCATGACTATAGGTACTATGGTCTATAGTCCCTAGACCATGAAGACCACGGTGATGCAACCGTGATTGCTATGGTTCCTGAAGAAATGCCACTAGCAACAAAACCATAACCGGTGGCTTCCCGATGATTTAAACTTATGCCCTACGGCTCCTCCTTGCTCTCTAAAAGGAGGACCGACATTTCCCATTGGGGGACTCTCTCTGGGCTCTTTTTCCACTCTTCAAAATCCTAGAGAACTTTGAGATAACCCAAGAAGATAGGATTCCACACCCCAGATTCACTTGAGCACCCTTGGCTCATAGAATCCACTCATTTCTAGCTAAATACACACAACACTCTCTCTATTCTCTCGAATCTCTCATTAGAGACTTGAGCTTTCCTTAGAAGCTCTCTCTCGGCCTCAGTTTGTAACTCTCCTTTACAAGCTCCATCAAAGAGAGTAGGCAACACACTAGCCTGAATCTGGACGTAGGGAGATTCTACCAAAACCAGCATAAACCCTTGATGTCTGCCTTGCTCTACCATCTATTAGCCTAAGAATGCTTATCATTGATATTATTGCCGGTCGTTTAATCAAAACACCGACATGTTTGTTCTAGCAACCTACACATGGTCAACAAGGTTACAGTTAGTTCTGGTTAAGTATTTTGATAATGTAATGAGTCCTGAGTAATTACCTTCACATTTCCATTCAAATATAGATAAACTGAAGGTGAAGCTTGGACACCATCTGCATCACCACCTTCTACTTTATTCTACATACCCTCCTCCACTGATAGTAATGAAGCTTGGTACTGCGTCAGTCTGGGTGTAGCAGGTACCTCCTCCTCCTTGGAAGCGGTGGTGCTGTGACCTAAATCAGACAAGGAGTGCCTATGGGAAGTGTTCGTGAGCTCATTAATAATCAGGCGCAAGCTTATTTCATACTGATATGAGTAAAGAAGGAAATACAAATTCAAGAAAGATGGTTAAGGGAAGTGCAAAAGTGTTACCTAGCCTTTCGATCTTGCGGTGCTGAGCTCGAGTGCACACGCTGGTCATGAGTACTAGGCTGGTGAGGCGTACCAGCGTGGAGCACTTAGTAGCTTGTCGGCGGCGAGTGGCGGCTTGCCGATGAGTAGGTGCGGCGGCACCATTTAGCAATGGAGAGTTGAGAGCTTGAGTGGCGATGAGGAATTGATAGTAGCAATGAGGAAGAGACTGTGGTTGTGACTGGGATGGTGGGTAGCAGTCTTCGTAAGCTATCTATAAATGCACGAGTGGGACGACATTCTTTGTAAGCTAAATTTTTTAAAAAAATTTGTACACACGCGTGAGATTCTAGCCGACCGACGGTGGCAATAGGGGATTAAAGGACAAAATGAATTTTGGTTAGAATTCAATTTGAGTTCATAGATGTGAATAGAGTGTTTAGTACAAATTTGGTCGAACAAACACTACTCACAAATAGTTGAATGCTTTCTGGATGGAAGGATTACATGCTAATAGTCACCTAAACACGGAGGTATCATAGGGAAGTCGAATGGTGGCATCACAAGAAAAACACACCAATTAAACAGCACGAGAACACAAGTAGCAGTGTTACTAATCAATAAGATGCATTTCTTTTTCGATTAAACTCTGTAGCACCCTACATCTTACTACAAGATAGTACAATGCAATAACATTATTTTTTGTCTGTCAGACATGTACAGTTAACATGATAATCTAAAAATCCTTCTGTACATGTTCCTTCCCACTCGCGATGGACATCTAATGAAGCAGAGATGTAGAAGGCATGTCTAGCCTTCAGATCTGCACCACGAGCAGGAAGGACGGGCGACCACCTTGCAAAGCTTCCCCTAACATCTAAGGAAGAGGAGCCATGGGAGGAGGCACACCAACAACACGACGGGGCGACCAACTTGCAAAGCTTCCCCTAACATTTGATGATCGAAGAGGAGCCACGCGACGAGCCACACCAACGACACGATGGGGCGACCACCTCGCAAAGCTTCATCTAATATCAGAGGAAGAGGAGCCACATGAAGAGCCACCCCGACCAGAGGAGATTGGGCAGCGAAACCACATAGAACAATCAATACATGAGGGCTCCCGCTGTGCACCGCGTCCGTGCCAACCATTTAGGGATCCGACCACCACCAGCCAGGCCACAAATATTTGTGGTTCCTTCCCCACCCCCCCTCTTTGCAAAGCTTCCTCTAACATCAAAGATGAACGGACATCAGCAGGATGTGGAAGAACCCTATCTTGATTGCCTTCTTCCATCAGCGGTGCCATTGTCATATCATGGCGTGTGCCATGGTACTTAACAGAAGCAGCCACATTCGCACTCAGCTCTACTACTACTCTATATCAAGATTGCTAAGGGCTGTGGGAGGAAAGGGATTGGGCTTAACTCATTGGCCTCCCAACCTCCAACTAAATAGGCGCACCGAGCTAGGATGGTAGTTGGGGAGATAATAGATGGCATTCAAGGCTGACACGGTCACCAAGCCACACCCTGAGTTATCTTTAACAAGATGCTTGAAATGAGACATCCTGTAGTGAGGAAAGTGAGACTCACAATTTATAATTAAAAAAATATGCAGTCATTTCCTTCTTGTATAAGCTTGGGCACAATAACCTTAGACAAGTGGACCCTGTATTGATAGTGAAGACTAACCTGCCATATGGGTGGGCTGAGAGAAGGCTGCAAGTAATCTTTTACACCCAGTGAGCCAGACTATATTATTAGCCTTGCTCTTAATAGCCTTTAGTTACCGAGAAGCCTAAATAAGTACTGGTGTCTTTGCGAGTACTCAATAGCAGCACCCTTACATATGGCGGTGAAGGCCACTCCAGTGCGGCGTTAAACATGGATTTAGCAGAGGACGGAGCCATCAGTGCTTCTTTGATTGTATGCAAATTGATTGGATTACAACAATTTATTGCAAAGGACCTGGGCATCGGTGCTCCTTCCTCCTTGGTCTCGATCTGAGTGCCCGGCTTAAATGAAGGAGAGGGATGGAGGGAGGGAGTATCACCGTCGGTTGATGGTATGATCCGGCTGTGAAGCTAATGGACGCATTGGTGTGTGGGGCGCCTGATAGCCATGCCTGACACGCTTGTACCCCTCAACTTCCTAATCTATTGAAATATGATCCTATTCTTTAATGATTAAAGGGTGCAATCTAAGTTTTCTAGTAGAAAATATAGTAAGCATTGATTTAGCCTACTCATCCTTACCTTATTCGGGAGATCACGTATGATTACACAAAGGAAATTACTGTACAGCCTAGGGACTTGACAAGTTCAAGTAGGGACTAAACAAGTTCAAGAGACTAAGACAAAAGCATATACGCTACAAACTCCGTGGTTAACAAG
Source organism: Bothriochloa decipiens (assembly GCA_023333625.1). Taxonomy (NCBI): domain Eukaryota; kingdom Viridiplantae; phylum Streptophyta; class Magnoliopsida; order Poales; family Poaceae; genus Bothriochloa; species Bothriochloa decipiens. Next base: position 27,844,663 of record CM041639.1, on the reverse strand, counting down.
GCAACGAGTATCAGGACACCTTCTTACACAAACAGATCAAACCTCTTTCAGCATATGCTTCTGATCCCCACAGCAACTGGCTCAAGCATCCTGGGTCACCAAGCATTCAGTCCCTCCTTCAACTTCATGATGATGTCCTCCATAGATACTACAACATAGATGGAAAAATTATTAGAAGTAAGCAAGCAGGTACATATACAAGTTTTACATATAGACATATACTAAACAAATTGTTTACATAGACATAGCTAAATACCGACTGTCTTGGGAGCTTCAATTATTCTCTGGGTTCCTGCTGAAGTCTGGGAGAAGCCGCTATAGGACAAAGCCACATTGAAGAAGGCAAAGTCAGAGTCGATTGTGTCCGTGACATACACACCATTGCCCCGCAGATGATGAGCTCCGGAGTCATCCGGAGACACATCGATGTTGAAAGGGTGGTTGTGGGGCACAGACCCGTATGTCCTTACGGATCATCTTTGGGTTTATTGGAGATGGTGGCCTAGCTTAGAAGATGAAGATGTACACCGCACGGTTTAGTAATAGTATCAAATAGGCTACTCTGTTTGTAACTTTATCCTTTCAGTATATATAAGAGGGACAGAGGTCCTCTAGGCAGACAACTTAATACGGAGCAGATCTCCCCGGGACCATCTAATCTTGTACTTTGTACTCCGGTACTCATAATACAATAGTAGAGATGCAGGACATAGGGTATTATGCTCCCGAGCGGCCCGAACCTGGATAAACCCTGGTTGTCCCTGTTTGTTTATCTTGCGTTTCACATCTAGATCGTAGGTTCTAGCATGACCTCACTGTAAATCTACTACCTCGGGGCATCTCGTGGTAGACTGCCAAGTATATTTTATCGACAGTGGCGCGCCAGGTAGGGGATACGCGATTTGATCAACAGACGATCCAGATGGATTTTTTCCCTACTTCAATGGAATTGGAGGCAGGTCAGGCCTTCACCGTCGACGCGTTCACCGACCACCGACGTAGCGACGACCACCGGAACCGTGAAAACGGTGCAGCCCACTTCTGTACCAACGTCATCGACCATCTCGCTGATAAGTCTGCTCCGGCAACTCGTCGGCAGCTTCCTTGGCGGATTGATCTGCATCGATCTGCTGAGGACGGCTTCACCACCGTTCACCTGCGTCGGCACTGACACACGAGCCGTACCGTCCACTCAGACTGCCCAGATCTAAATCTAGCTACAGTCTGACTACTCAAGCCGCCCAAATCCAATCTGGCTGCGGACCAACCACAACCGAGCGTGCAGCACCGACTAACTTCGTGATGTGCGGCACGTCCATCCTGTCGAGTTCGACTCCGACCTTCAGATGGATCCCATCACAAAGCAATCAGACTCGACGCTGCCGGCAAGCAGCCGTATATCATCAACAAGATGCAACGCGATCACCAAGAGGACATACGACATCATCGCCAATCATCACCGTCACGTCGTACTGCTGGCATTACCACACCGGCATCCTACGACTTGTTGCGACTCTGATCGTCAACACTGTCCACGACTCGACGTCCCGAGAGTCCAATCCCAATACGGCATCTACGAGCAACCGCTCATTGGAGTCCCGTTCGTGTGTGGGTCAGATTCCGAGCCAAACTGGAGGCCTACGATCATCCGATTAACAAGATTCGTACAAGCCTGTGCATGTCTGGGCCACGTCCGTTAATATGGAAAGCTAAGTCAATCTCCGTATTCACTTTCTAATCTAATATTGTTAATTCTCCATATTTAAATATCGCATGATATATTTATCTACATATACGCATGTCTATTTTGCCAGGAATCTGTTCGTCATCGTTCTGCGTCGTTCCACATTGATGACGTACATCTCATCGCCGGCGCCGTCGACCGAGCAGATACGGTTTTGACGACTACTTCGATGACTTGCGGATAGCACCTTCCCGTGCTCCGAGTCATCACGTAAGCTGACCGAGTCACGTCCATCTGCTCGGCCGCATCGACAACAACACGTCTTCAAAGATAAACTAAGTTTATCTGAAAAATTAATAAATTCTTTTCTTTTTTCTTTCTACAATTTTGCATCCGTGCATCAATCTATCATACATGTGCTCTGTATAAGTCACAATCTAACTTTATTTCTTACCCGCCGAGAACGGCTTGACATGACACTGCTTGGATCCTCTTACGATGTGTTACAGCTCCGCGCTATATATCACTTAGAGATTCGGCAGTCGCTCTCTAACGGTACTAGGTACCTAGTGATCCTGGCGGTCCTATGCTGTTCACTAGTGCATCTCTAGTCACCCGACAGGATTAGCTTCCTTTGAGGGTGGAGGCAAAACTTAATTGTCGACATAATCTTTTTACGACTACATATCAAATATTCAAAACGGCATAAATGTTATCACCCGATTAACATGTTTACTTAAAAAAATTTTCTCTCCAGAGATCGATTATTTGTGCATCATGTACTACCCACTCTTCATGTTTATTTTTCAGGGACAAGGTTCGGTTGCCAAGCACATTCCGTAAGCTCGGGGACTGGATCGAGGATCATCGTCTAAGTGGTCACGCCACCTGGTACTTGGACTTCACGTCCAACCAGTTGATCCAACTGCTTATCGCTCGGCCTGGTCTCACGCATCACAAAGCCTCGTGTCACCTTGGCTCGGTGCTACGCACCGCACAGCCATGTCTTCGACCACACGCTGCTTGGAGACTCGTCTCTTGTCGTCTCTGCTCGGTGTCACGCACCACACAGCCTCATGTCACCTCGGCTCGGTGCTACGCACTGCACAGCCACATCTCCGACCACACGCTGCTCGGGGACTCGTCTCTTATCGCCTCGGCTCGGTGTCACGCACCACACAGCCTCGCGTCACCTCGGCTTGGTGCCACACACCGCACAGCCATGTCTCCGACCACACGCTGCTCGAGGACTCGTCTCTTGTCGCCTCAGCTAGGTGTCACACACCTCACAGCCTCACGTCTCCTCGGCTCGGTGCTACGCAGCGCACAGCCACGTCTCCGGCCCCATGCTCCTTAGGGACTCGTCTCTTGTCGCCTCGGCTTGGTGTCACACACCACACAGCCTCACGTCACCTCGGCTCGGTGCTAGGCACCGCACAGCCACGTTTCCTACCACACGCTGCTCGGGGACTCGTCTCTTGTCACCTCGGCTCGGTGTCACGCACCACACAGCCTCGCGTCACCTCGGCTTGGTGCCACGCACCGCACAGCCACGTCTCCCACCACACGCTGCTCGGGGACTCGTCTCTTCTCGCCTTGGCTCGGTGTCACGCACCACACAGCCTCGTGTCACCTTGGCTCGGTGCTACACACTGCACAGCCACGTCTCCGACCACACGCTGCTCGGGGACTCGTCTCTTGTTGCCTCGGATCGGTGTCACGCACCACACAGCCTCGCATCACCTCGGCTTGGTGCCACACACCGCACAGCTTTGTCTTCCACCACATGCTGCTCGGGGACTTGTCTTCATTGCCTCAAACCCATAGCTGGGGACTCCGTGTCGACTTGTCATCTCAGCGATGACTACGGACCAGTGTCTTGTTGCTGAGTTTTTTCTTAAAAGCTCGATGCAATATCTTCCATCTTCCATCAAGCTTGGGGACTACGTGGGCCCATGTCCTCTCACGGTGACTGGGTCTATCTTTTCTTGGATTGTTCGCGTTAGCATTTCAGTGATACTTCGTGTCATGTGTTAACATGGGCCCACGTCTCAGGACATGAAATTTTTTTCTTTTTCTTGGAACACCATGCATCTTTTGACAGATTACCTTCCTTGATAGAAGCTGTGGTCAGGACCAGACTGACGAACTGCTCAGGATGAAGCAGATCAGCGCTACATGGTCAGCATCATCGCTGGTCAGCACTACGTGGTCTGCATCCTCACTGGTCGGCACTAC
>CM041639.1:27712801-27840731 GCA_023333625.1 Bothriochloa decipiens | reverse complement strand
TCGCTGGTCAGCACTACGTGGTCTGCATCCTCACTGGTCGGCACTACGTGGTCAGTATCATCGCTGGTCAGCACTGTGTGGTCAACATCGTCGCTGGTCACCACTACATGGTCTGCATCCTCACTGGTTAGCGCTACGTGGTCTGCATCTACACTGCTCGGCACAGGTCAAGACGGCGTCTCCCTCAAGATACATGGTGCTCGGGGACTAGCTGTGGGGGTATAGACCTGTATACCCTTACGGACCACCTTTGGACCCATTCAAGATGGTTGCCCAGCTTAAAAGATGAAGGCGTGCGGCACACGACGTGCACCGCATGGTTTAGTAATAGTACCAAATAGACAATTCTACATGTAACTCTGTCCATTCGGCATATATAAGGAGGGGCAGAGGTCCTCTAGATAGACAACTCAATATGGTGCAGATCTCCCTATCTCTCTTATAACCCAGACCTCCATGGTCTGGGACCATCTAATCTTGTACTTTGTACTCCGATACTCATAATACAGCAGCAGAGACACAGGACGTAGGGTATTACGCTTCCAAGCGGCCTGAACCTGGATAAACCCCGGTTGTCCCTGGTTATTTGTCTTGCATTTCACATCTAGATCAGAGGTCCTAGCATGCCCTCACCTCAAATCTACTACCTCAGGGCATCCCGTGGTAGACTGCTGAGTATATTTCATCAACAATGGTTTGCACCCATGAATAAGGCGTGATCTGTGTCAAGGTCTGTCACGAGTCTTCACATGCCATCACCATCATCATGCTCATGGATGAGGACGCGCCACGCAAAGAAGTTGAATTGTGAATCAACAACCCTGGTCCTCCACCGTGTATCCATATGACTATTATCTTTGTGGCCATACATGTAGACTAGTTGGAGGTCACCGTCGCTCGATGAGGCGAGGTAAATTACGGTGTGACCAAATATGTTTCTCATGTCGATGTCAAGTAGCGCAACAATGGTGCCCTCACCGACTACATCACCTTCAATTTGCAATGAGCAGGTTTGGGCAGAACCAGTCACCGCATACACTTTCGCCTTGTGTATAGTAATGTCCATGTACCTATCTAGAACCATTTCGGTACACGGATTTCTCAATGGTGTCCACTGCGACGGCGTACCCCTAGTGCAATCTTCCTCATTTTGACCCGTTGCCTCTAGATGGTGGACTCTAGCACCTACAAGGAGACATCGAGGCATACACTATTGGTGACCGTCACCCAGATGCCTAGGATGGTCTTAAAGGACAGCAACATGACGTGGGCACCATTGATCAAGTTGAGGAGCTCGACGCTGCATCTCAGGTCCGTGGTCACCAGCCAGTGGTCCTTACTGCTGACCTAGGCCTTGTTCTTCAAACCATCGGCCTCACCATAGTAGGACTTGTTGGTGTCGATGTCATGCAGGGTGAAGGCTCCTGGCTCTGCTTGGTGAAAGGCCTGACATGACCAGCGTTGGAGTGCCTAACAGCAGTGCGTGGGAGGGTTCTGTGTCAGTTGTAGCTTTCAACCAAGGCACACAGACCGTCGGCAAGCACATGATGTTGACAAAGTTGGAGTGGTCCAAGACTGTGTTGCATAACTCTAGCAGAAGGTTTTGCCATGGGCCAATGGTGTCTTGCGCCACTGCCTCCTCATGGGCGATGTCCTACCGAGCATTTTCCAGTGGCGCCTCCTGAGGGTGGGGGTACGCTAGACGAGATGATATGATGCAGCGGCAAGGGCACTTGTCAATGGTGCACCGAACCAATGTGACGCTCGCAAAAGAGTTTGGGGCCCTTGAAGATGGAGAAGTGAAACCAATGTGACACCCTTCCGGTACACTACCATAGTCGGATCAGTCACCGCTGATACAAGATGAGATAGTTGTAGTTGTAGGACTGGCAGCAATAATGCTTACCCCTCTCGGCTCGGCTTTTCAGGCACCAGTGATATGTGAGGCCACCAGCATAGCCGTGTGGATTTTTTAACCGTCTGTGCAAAATGTCTCCTCAATTGGTTCATTTTTTTTGCACTGCCCGCTATAATTCGAACCGATCGTGTATTTACACAACCATCACTTATTTAGCTTTTGGCTATGAAGGGGTCATCAGTGATGAGTCAATCCGTAGTAGTGAGTTCTAGTCCAACTCTAAATGGAGGTAAGGATTTTCATCTTCCTTTCTATAAAAAGGGGTGGTCTTGACCCATTGCAACCCAACATGGGCACAGCTCATAGCTAGGTGTTAGGATAGGTTTGGTAGCTCTAGCTCTACGCTCAAGTTTGCATCATATTGATATATAGGAGTGGAATTCATGGTGAAAAAGATGAGAAAATAATAAAGGGGTAGAATAATAAAAGAGTATGACAGAAGGATAAGGCGGAAAGAAGTTAACTCAACAACTATTTCCCCAGCAATGACACCAGGAGGTTGTTGGTATTTATTAATGCACACAGAAAAGATTTGCAAGCTCATAGATACCACTGTAGCTTTAACCCAGTGTTGACATGAAATTTTGTTTCGTGCATAGCACACTTGGAGATGCTCGCGGGGTTGTGTCGAAGCAGGAGAATCTTGTTGATTGCCTAAGCTTCAGTGACACACCGGATGATAAGGAAATTGACTAGAGAGTCAACTCCTATGCATTTGTAAGCTCAAAAGTAAAGAATAAACCAAGAACGGCTAAATAAAATATGCAAGAATGGAACAGTTCAAATAGTCAATCAGTTTAGTCAATACAAATCAAATCAGGATGTGCAGCCCACATGCATGACAGTCAAGCATCGAAAAGCCTCATACACTAGCTAGATGTTCTAAGTACATAAAATGAGTATAAAAGATTGATCAGCAACTAGTCGGGCAATGCATGTGCATTACCAGTGAAAGCGTAACTATATTGGCTATTTAGCCGATAAGGGGTCCATGAAGCACGAACAAGCTATCTGTCTACACCATAAGCAGATCTAAGATTAGAGCAAACCTGGTCTAGTATTACTGATGGTGGGAGAGCGTATATGGTACAGGTTGTCGATAACACTAAATCATATCTACCTTAGCCTTAAACCTATCTATGATTTGGCAAAAGCTTGAACGCACAACATGTAACAATCAAGATCGACAGATTAGCTGATGCAAGCATAGATCGAATGCTTTAGCAAAACTAAGCATTTAAAGCTCTAAAATGAAGAATCTTTATGAGATATAGCACTAAATCTATAAATCTTGATTGGGCAATGATATTGTTGCAATAAAGTAAATCAATAAAAGGCATGAATAATATTGGTAACTTAATGAATCTACTCTATTGCCGATCAAGCAGAGCCGATAACTAATCCTTACCTGATGTTAAGTCCAATCTAGGCATACTTCCACCTGATGACATTGAACCTGTGTTGACCGTAAAAGCAAACAAGAATCAATAACTAACCCTTACTCGATCTAAGCCCACACCCACTGGATGATGCTAAAGCTAAACCAAGCAAGAATCGACCTTGATCAACCAATCTCCATGTCCATCGGATGACATCAAAACAAGGCAAAGCAAGGCATGAAGGTACTTATAGCAAGCCTGCGTCCACCGGATGACATCCAACTTGTCGAAGAAACTCATCAAATCTAGTCTACTCCTAGGGGTTTGGGTGGCCGAGCTGAAAGGTGTTGTTGTATTGATTGAGATATCGATTACAATGGCTGGGGGTTTATATTTATACCCTGGGCTTGACATGAGTTTTACTCAAAAATGACTCCTCTACAAAAGGAAAAGAAAAATGATAACATGGACCCCAATGTTTCCCTTCTGATGGCATCCAGCGTGTCTAGATTCCTTATCCTCTGGCTCGAATGGGCTAATGCACCCTTCTCTAGTCAATCTGATTCCTGAGTTAGCCAATTTTCTGGATGGCTTTTCCGTATCTAACACCTTGGTCTACAGCCAGTGGGTTTTGACCAATATTCGGTGTCAACACATGCCCCTCAATTTTGGGATAAAGATTTCTTTATTCCAAAATTATTTTCATAGCATTTCAACTTCCTTTGTTAAGCCCTGCTTCGAGACGCTTCCTCTTCCATCTGGCACTCCTGGATTATAAAACTCAGATCTCATCTCTCTCTTTCCTTATCCTTCTTTTGAATCTAGTTGTTCTAAACTCGCACCATGACTCCAACTATCGAAGAACTAGCAATCACCGGATATCAGCTTTCTTAGGAGCAGAAGATCTGGCTCTGCAATAAGCAGTTCTTCAAGTCCTCCTCAACCAATCTTGAGATGCCCTCAAAAATCGATGACCTTGATGAAATAGGTTTTCGTCGTGAACTTCAAGTACTTAGAGACAAACATGAAGGTATGGACTCTCATCTTTGTTGTTTGTTGCAATTCATTCCCCTTATTTTTCTCTTCTCCTCAGATCTATAGGCTAATTATAACCCACTTCTCGATGGTACCCGTGGATTCATCAACACGATGAACTCTCAAGGCAAGACAGCCCCGGATTGACTGAAGGACGCCAAGACCCGCATCTCTGATCTCATCTATCTGGGTGTTCATTACGGAGCAGCAGCGGCTCTAGCTCATGCTCAAGACCACCTTTGTCAGGACCTCTTAGCCCATCCTCAGGATGCTTTCTTCAAGAAGCATCAAGTAAAACCTGAGGTGTTTGAGAAATAGGCTATGATAATATCCTTAGGTGTGGAGGTAGAGGATATAATTGAAGACTATTCAGGAGGATCCAAACAATGAAATCTTTGTTTTTGGTGGCAGCTTGTAATTCCGATTCTCTTTTGAATCCAAGTTACCTTCTATTTCATGACCTCTCTGCTTATTGGGTTCAAACTCTGTAATCAATTATACCCCCGGTATCAGGACTATAAATATATGGCGTCTGTTGGCCTCAGAACACACAAATCTTTCTTTTGTCCTTGTGAGCGCCGAATTAATGGCGAACCAAAAGCGTCTTCTTGATCTGGCTCTTAAAACTCCTACTCGCCTAGATCAGTATGTATTGACTTCCTCTCGGAGCTTGTTTTACTAAGTCTTGATTTTTGACACTGCTTTTCCTTCGCAGGCTTACCTGTAACATCTCGCCCCCTCGAGGCAAGGCCCGCTTACATCCGGCTACTTTTCTAAGATATAGACTGCTCTCATAGACCAACACCAGTCTTTTGTGCGCACTTTGTCCTCACTTATACTCACCCGGGAAGAACTTTCCGATCGGTCACCCATCGCTCCAAGCCAAGCACGCTTAACTTTGGAGTTTTTTGGACATGGGCTTCCGGAAAAAAGTTGCAACTTGTTGGTATTAGTATCGGGGTGTTACATTATCAGGGAAAAGAAATTACAACTTGTTGGTATGAGTAGTATTCTTTACAATACTACTGTTCATGATTTGGTGAGAGCTGAATCTCACATCAATCTGCTGCATGATTCCCTTACAGCATCTAAAAGGAAACCTCGTCTGGCTGAAGAAAAGTTGATCCGTGCTTATGCGAAGGCTATAGGTTTGACCCAATCCTTTTTCAATCTGATTATGACAATTGCCTAATGTTCCTCTCTTGTTCCTTTTAGATCTTTCTGATCAATTGAAAAGTTATCAAATTACTTCTGATTATGCATCAAGCTTTGTCAACGCCAGAGGTGCCCTCCCATAGTCAAACTCTATGATGTGCTGAGTCAGGTCAGGGAGGTTGTTGTCCATGGCGCACATTATGGTGCTGCAGTAGCCCTTGCTGCTGCTCATATCTCGGCGGGTCATGTGCTTAATTTCAATCCTCAACAAATTGACCCAAGTAGATCTGAAGAATACCATCGCCAGATCGACACTTATCACGCAGCCATTAGCAATACTCCTTTTTCTTTGATGTCAGAGGACATCATCGAAAAATTATTTACTGCTTGCTCTCAATGCTTGTAATTTTAGATATTTTGCCGAACAATGCTTTTACTACTTCTTCTTGAGAATACCTTTTGTAAACCTTAAGCTCCATCCTTTTGATCGAAATAGTCTAAGCAAAATTTGATTGGCTAGCTTTCTTCTTATAATTTGCAAAGCTAATTTCTCTAGCTGAATTGATTTTGATTCATACAACGCATTGGCTATTTTGCTGATCAATCAGTTTAGCTGATCTCTATTTTGCGTACCCGGGGAACTTCATAGTCATAGTTAATAAAATTTTATGTCCGCCCGCAACTCCTCGATTCTCGAAAGATTCCTTCTTAGCCAATGAGACAAGGTTTCCCATCTGCAGAGCGTTGTACCAACTGCCATAAATACAGGCCGGACACAATCTATCTCCTTCCCTTCCTTGTTCTTGAAGAAACCAGTCCTTCCCCAATCAATGGTGAGCCTCCACAAACGCTCCAGAGAGGCCATATCTGAACAAGTGGACCAACCGTCAAGGTATCAAACTCTCAATCTAGAGCAATAAGGATGGCACAGATGAACTTGTTCTTTTGCTGATTGATTTACCTGTATGCAGGGTCACCTCTCCCGTTCATCAAGATCTGGTTATTGCAGTGGATGCAGTAGGGCTGAATAGGGTGGGATCACTGGTGGCTCCCATGGCGGTGGCGAATCCTGAAGCGCTCATCCTGGTTTCAAGCTCTGATTTGCAGGACTCTAATCTCAGCGAGATTTGGCATCAATTTTCAAATGCCAAGGATTTGTACGCCAAAGAATGCAAGAACTCTCAGGGCCTTTGGGAGGATCTCTTTGCAGCCTGGAAGGCATTTGTTGACATGAAGTGACAATTGGATGAGTCCAATGCCAAGGTCACAAGTAATTCCTTTTCATGGTCAACTTCTAAATTTCCGCCGTGTCCCAATTCTCATCTTCCTTATTCGTGCATCTTTAACGCAGCAGTTGGATGCCCTACACCTAGCCATTATGGCAGCCACCACCATTGTAGAGGCTCATGGCGAATCTATCATCGAGCATGTCCAAGATCTCTCTGTTCGTATCTGGGAGATAGCCTCTGCTGGAGTTCGCGCTGGAGCTACCGATGCCTTGGCTGCTGCCCAACTCTGGAGCAAGGTGAAGCTGTCAGAGTTTCTTACCATAGACTTTGTGGAAGAGCGCAATGTCGATGATTTTGATGATCTGACAGAAGAATTTGCTAATTGTGCTGCCACAGTTGTTGAAGCAGTTACAGCAGAGGATGTTCTGGGAACCCTTATCTCCTGATTATGTGACTATAAACAATCTGCCACATGTTGTTGTAATGACATTGAGCCTAAGCTGATGTTTTATGTATTTTTTTCTCTAAAGGCGATGCATATTGCACCGGCTGTTACACTTCCTTAGATTCAGACTGTGTTTCATTTTTGTTCTGAAGGTGATACACGCTGTAATGGCTATTCCAACCTCGTCATTGAATTGATTGGCTATAACTGATAAACCTAGATACTGAGGTAGTACCTTTTGAAAAACTTGCCATTGATAGCTCTGTTAAACTTCTCTCCTTTCAATGTTTCATAGAAATAAGCATTGCCAGGTGCACAATGAGTGATTCTATAGGGGCCTTCCCAATTAGGTGACCATTTTCCATATCTGTTGTCTTAGGTTCCAATCGGCAAAGTTACTTTCCAAACCAAATCTCCTTCATTGAATATCTTTTCCTTTACCTTCTGATTGTAATACTTGGCAATTCTTAATTTGTGAGCTTCAACGTTTTCTAGAGCCTTCAATCGATGGAGATTCAAGTCATCTAAATTGTCCATCATAAGATCCTTATATTCATCAGCCTTCAATTCATCCTATACCATAATTCTCCTTGAACTGACCCTGATTTCCCACGAAAGAATGGCTTCATGTCCGTGGACTAACTCATATGGTGAACATTTAGTAGAACCGTGACAAGCCATCCGATAAGACCATAAAGTTTCATTGAGAATCGTATGCCACTTCCTTGGGTTTTCATCAATATTTTTCTTAATCAACTTGATCAAGATGATGCTTCTGCCTGACCATTAGTTTGAGCATAATAAGGAGACAAATTTGTTAACTTGAAACTAGTGTTGGCAGCGAAGTCTTCAAATTCTTTAGATGTAATCATTGTCCCTTAATCAGTCATGATAGATTAGGGAATCCCAAACCTAAAAATAATATGCTCCTGGATGAATTCAATCACATTGGCTGACGATGCCACCTTCAGAGGGATAGCTTATACCCACTTGGAGAAATAATCAGTCACCACTATCACAAATTTGTGTCCTTTGCCAGATGTTGGATATATTTGGCCGATCAAATCTATCCCACAACCTCTGAATGGCCATGGTTTCATTATTGGGTTTATAACTGATGTTAGAGACCTCTGAACATTGCCAAATCTTGAAGCAATCTTCTAACATGGTTGGCCAAAAATAACCGGCTCTTTTGATCATCCACCTCATTTTATGGGCTGACAGATGTGCACCACAAACTGCTTCATGAATTTCTCCCATCAGTGCTTTGGCTTCATCTTCCCCAAGGCATGTGAGCAACACACCATCGATAGTCTTGTAATATAGTTGCTCATTAAGGAGGACTTGATGGCTTTATACCTCAATTTTCTTGACACCCGTTGTGATGTATTCTTTAGATACTCAATTATCACAGTTCTCCAATCATCAATTTTATCAGACACTTCATTATTGAGGACTTCATAAGTTTGTTGATAACCCGAGGCACTTTGAGCTAGTCGATTGGCTTCCTGGTTCAGGCTTCTAGGAATATGCTTGATTTCCATAGAAGAAAAACCATCAAGTAATTCTGGGCAATTCTCATAATAAACTCTCAGGATGTCATCTTTGCATTCATAGAGGCCGAGTAATTGATTAACAATTAATTGAGAATCTCCAAAAATTTCAATAGCATTGGCCTTTACCTCCTGCAGAAGTTGAAGTCCTTTAAGAATAGCCTCATATTTAGCTTGGTTGCTAGTAATTGTTGGCTAGATTGAAAAAGCAAACTCAAAACTTGCCCCCCGAGGCGAAATCAAGACAATACCAATTCTACCACCTTGCTCACAAGTTAATCCATCAAAGAACATAGTCCATGGAACTACACTGACCATATCAGCTTCTTTGGGATGATGTTCAGTGATGAAGTCAGCTATTACTTGTCCTTTAACTGCTTTAGCTGATTCATATCTTAAATCGAACTCCAATAATGCAAGAATCCATTTTCCAATCCTCCCATTCAGAATAGGCATCGATAGCAAATGCTTAATTACATCAAACCTGGACATCACCATGCATTCTGAGGATAACAAATAATGTCAATATTTGGTGCAGGAAAAATATAGGCATAGACATAATTTTCCACGGGAGAATATCTTGTTTTTGGATCCAAGAGTCTTCTACTCAAATAGAAAAATACTGTTTCTTTCCCTTCGGACTCTTGCATCAAGGCCAATCCAATAGTATGATCACCAACCAATATGTACAACTTAAAGGGCTTGTCTTTCAGAGGAGGGACTAGTACTGGTGGGGATTTCATGTATTCTATAATTTCCTCAAATGCCTTCTACTGTTCGTTACCCCATTTGAATTCTTGATTAGCCTTTAATTTTAACAACATTGAGAATAGCAAAATCCTAGCTAACAGATTTGATATGAATCTTCTGATGAAATTAATTTTGCCGATCAAAGATTGTAACTCAGTTTTGTTGGTCGGCGGCACAGCTTTGTTGACAGCGTCCATGCTGCTCTGACCAATCTCGATTCCTCACTCATGTACCACGAAGCCTAAGAATTGACCTGCTGAAACTTGGAACAAACATTTATGAGGGTTCATTCTTAATCTGTGTTTTCTTGCGCATTCTAAAGCTGCTCTAAGGTCTTGAAGGTGTTCCTTGTATCCTTTAGACTTCATGGCCATATCATCAATATAATCTCAACTATTTTTCCGATCAACTCATGAAATATGTAATTCACGGCCCTTTGATAAGTTGCATCAGCATTTTTAAGACCAAAAGTCATGACTACCCATTCATACAATCCCAACGCACCAGGACATCTGAAAGCCGGCTTGTGGATGTCCTCTTCTGCCATGATGATTTGATTGTAGCCTGCATTTCCATCCATAAAACTTATCACTTTATGCCCTGTGCCTGCATCAACTAATATATCTGCTACTGGCCTTGGGTAGCCATCCATTGGGGTAACTTTATTCAAATCCCTGAAGTCGATGCGCACTCTCACTTTTCTATTTTTCTTGTATACAGTAACCACACTTGATATCCATTCCGTGTATTGGTATTGTCGTAAGAATTTTGCCTCATATAACCTGGTGATTTTTGCTTTTATGTCTGCCATGACTTTAGGTTTGATCCTCCTTGGAGCTTGCTTGAATGGACAGTATCCAGGCTTGATCGACAATCAATGTTCTACAAGTGACCGATCAAGACCAGGCATCTCATAATATTCCCAAGCGAAGCAATCTTTGAATTCTTTCAACGAAGTTATCAGTTCTCTCTTATACTCAGGTTCTAACTTTGCATTGATGTACGTCAGCCTTGGTTTATCACCAAATCCAATATCCACCACTTCTAGCTCATCAGCCGATGTGAAGCCTTTTCCCATCTTTCCCTCTTCTTCATCGTACAGGGGATCCATTAATAAAACTTTCTAGAGCCGACTGCTTGTATTGGCTGTTGACTATCATCAAAGACTTTGATGATGTTTTCTCCAAAGAGCTTGACCTCACCAGTTGTCATGAAAATTGCTACTACTTCAGCCGAAGGCATGCTTTTGCCCTTATTGGCTATTTGCTTGACCTGCCAGACCTTTGCCTTCTTCTTTGCTTCTTGCTTTTCATCATCTCTGAGATGTTGAACTCTCCTCTTCTGGCTTTTAGTCAATCCTCCAGGGCACCATTGGCCTTCTTGCTAAGAATCCTTCTTTTTAGGATGATAAACGCACTCTTGATCAACAACTCTCTTTCCTAGTCGACCAAGGACACTCTCTATTTTTGTGCGCCGATCCATACGCTCATGTACAGAACGGCGGTTGGCTCTGGATTTCCTATATTCCCAATATTGATTACTGCATTCAGGGTAGTTGTTTAGGGTAGGCAACTTCAGACCTTCATTCCAGCAATATTTGAAGAAAGAACAATTCCATTGTGACTCATTGTCGATGAAATATCGTTGGCAGTCCAACAAGGGCATGTCCAAGCTGGTAGATGATCAGTAGAGGTGCGTATGATTAGGAACCGGATGGTCTCATAGACACAAGACACAAGATTTATACAGGTTTAGGCTGCCAGCGTGGCATAAAACCCTACGTCTTGTGGTCTGTTACTTGTATTGATCTGAGATGAGATGTCCTCTAGGGGACCCCTGCCCTTCCTTATATACTTTGAAGGGACAGGTTGTACAATTAAAGTATCTTATTTGGTACTATTATAATACCGTGTGGTGCATATTATGTGCCACACGTCTTCGTCTAGTCGATTAGGCCACCTTTGATGGTGCAGCCCCTGTATGCTCGTGAGGGTATATGGGGTTTATACCCCCACAGCTAGTCCCCGAGCATCATGTATCTTGAGGAAACGTCGTCTTGATGCTTGTCGACCAGTGAGGCTTGAAGTCTTGCATGGTTTATCTAGTCACTCGAACTGTTGGAGCTTATGGTTGGTCCGCCGACCAGTCATGGAGAGCACCACAGCAGCGTACTGATTCGCCGACCAAGTTGACGAAGAGCCGACCACTGTGTCTGTCAAGTACAGGTCGTTGTCGTACGATGCATGTTGCTCTTGAGAAAAAAGAAAAAAAATACCGCACATCTGGTGATGTAGGCCCACAGTAGCACATGATACTTTGTATCATTGTGTTAAATTAGCTAACAAGAGAAAGGTAAATGATGGCAAGGGTCATGCTTCTGGCACAAAAAATTGATTGAACCAGCCCAAGTCACTGCCAAGTGACATGGGCCCACGTAGTCCCCGAGCCTGATATAAGGTGGGAAGCATGCTGTTTCAGAATCCAAAAAGTAACACCGTTAAGATCAATCATGATGTACTTAACAATACCATGACATGTTGCCAAGAATCAGCACCCTGATCCGACCAACATGGAGCAAGTTGATAGTACAGCAGCGTAATCAAAGTGATGATGAAGCAAAATCCGACCACCAAGGGAGTCAGAACCAATCCCTTAGCTTAGCCAAAGGGTAAGAAATTTGTGATGACCAGCCAGGACGGCATTCTGACGGCATGACGATGTCAGAACCGTGTTGTCCTAGCATGTACGGCACTAAGCAACGTGATAGCTCGCCTCTTGTCTGAGTCGTAGGATCCTTGCCGACCACCACCGTGTGCAGCCGACGAGAGCCGTGCCGCAGATGTGGTGGTGTGGAGTGGCAATCAGGGTAGCTGATCTGCCCTCGCAGTTGCCTTCCTTCGTCGCACGTAGATGGACATGTGCATGCAAATCTAATTTATTTGCATGGCTTCCATAATCTGCTTGCATGCGTCGGTACCTACCGATGTTTGCTTGTGCGTGACATCGGCCTGTACGTAGAATCTCCTTGCCGTGGTTTTGCGTCAAGATGCAGTAGACCTCCTGATGCATAGATATATGCATATATGCCTACTACTTACTTCGTCGAGGTGTTGGTTGATGATGTTGGAGACTGGCCAGTGGCCAGCACGGAGCACGGAGTTGTATTGTGGTCGCCCAAGAAGATGGAGTCGCACTCTGGACGCCAAGTCCCCAGCCGTGCTGGCGACTCTTGCATGAAGAAGAGGAGAACGAGCAGTCCCCAGCTCCGCTGGTGACCCCCACACAAAGGAGACGAGCGCCGAGCAGTCACCAGCTCTGCTGGCGACGCACCCAACGTAACTGACGATGAAGTCTGGGCGACGAGCAGTTAGACGACGATCCGTGATGTAGTCCCCGAGCATAAAGAGTAAGCTCGCATGTAAAATAAAAATTGAACACTTGGTGTTCTTTTTATCTTATCTTTGTAAAATAAAAATAGAGAACTAGTAGTACATGATGTACAAATAAAATATAGAGCTCCAAAGAATCACACCGGGACAGGCAAATTCAACACTTGGTGTTCTTTTGTGGATGTATCATACTCAGTATAATTTATGAAGCGAAAATGTAGCAAAAACTCTATTTTAGCTAGGATGTTGTGTTTAATAAGCACGAGAGTGTAGTTCATCCTAGAGACTAGTTAACTCCTAGGTGACTAAGTTACCTCTAGTGAACAGCGCGATGCCAGGATCACTGGGACCTTAGTACCGTCAGAGAGCAACTGTTGGTGCCTCCTGTGTTGTATGGCGTGGAGCTGTAACACGTGGTCAGAGGAACCGGAGACAGTACATTTTCTGATAGACTCGAATAGGAGGACATAACTGTTCGGCTTATCAGAAAAAACATGTACATCCTTAGGATGGCTTATATGGCAAATATTTAGATGTCAAGCACACTCTTTGAGTGGTCGGTAAAAAAGCATAGAGCTACATATGAAGGAATATTATTTAAAATATTAATTAATACTTAGCTTGTTATTGAAGACGTGTAAAGTAGTCGGTGTCTCGATGTCAGGGTCGAGCAGATGAACACGGCTTGGTCGACTTGCCAGCAGCTCAGCGTGGCTTGCTTGCAGCCTGACGTGGCTTGCGGTACGAATCGACGACTTGTCCAGGTGCATCATGAATACAGTACGAGATTCGACTCAGTGTTGAAGACGTGGAGTAGCAACAAATCTGTACGTGTGCATGGCATGTACGTATTTGCTCCCTGCTTGATGCCTTGCCTCATGGTGATGGGTCCTGCATAGCCAGGAAATCCTGTGTGACCGGGGGCTTAGACGTGTGGTCACGATGCTCCGGCCAAGACGCTCCAATACTCAGCGTGATAGCGTGAGATGCAAAGTCGTGTTCGATGCTCCAGGATGCAATGATCACCACCGCCGTATGGCCAATGGATATGTGGATCCAAATCCACATGTTACGACGTGTCGCCAAAGGAGGCCCCTCTACAAGAAGCTCAGTCGCCGCGGATGACGTTGTTGGCGAAGAAGTCCTATCAGGCCCGTGAGCTCCGCCGCTAAGCCTGACATATGCGCTGTGGAAGACCATACGATTTTTGTAGTATCTGATGTGGTAGCGATGTCTGAGGAGATGCACATGCAGACGGCTCACGTCTTTATTTACACGGTAAGTTGATGACTCAACATGTCTTGGACATCTTGACGCGGCTCTCGAATGGTGTCGATCTCGATCTGTCAGCTCTTTAGACGTATTCGAACGGAATGCTTCAGATGCCCCGTGCCAAGACGTATACACAGATGTACAGGAACCGAAGCCTTTATATGCAGATGCATGCGTACATGCAAATCTCTTTGCTTTACGTGGCTGTTGTACGCCTGAGTAGGAGTAGGACTCCATTGTAGATTATGTACGTGAAATTTCGGAGACACGAGCCGAGGCGACAATAATTAGTCTCCGAGCAGCACGAGTTCGGAGGCGAGGCTGTACGGTGCGAGACGCCGGAACCGAGGTAAAAGTTTAGGGATCGGCGGAGGTGAGGCCGTGTGGTCCACGAGAATCAAGCTATACGTCAAGCATGTCGGCAACGGCACGGACGACCAGGACGAGCGTCGAGCTGTTCAGCAGGGCGGCGATGGCGCTGTTGGCTTGTACGAGCGTCGAACCGTACCACCAGCAGGACGGCGCGGCGCAGAGATGCACACAGCGTGGACGGCTTGGCGTGTCTCACTCTACGTACGGCTTCACATCTCGCTCGTGGGATCGTCGTAGTCAAATCACAGCTTGTAGGTCTGGACGTGGCGGTGGAGAAGTAGACGTGTTGTCCATGGATTGTTGTACGTGTAAAGCTCCAAAAGCTAGCTTAGCTTGCTTCCCGCCATGCATAAGTGCATTCAAATCCTCTTGACCTCTGTACTGGTTCATTCGAGTTGCCTGGTCCACAGCTTTGCTGTAGATCAGTCCCCAGCTTCTCTGCAGACCAGTCCCTAACTTTGCTGTAGACCAGTCCCCAGTTTGGCAAAGGGAGTCATTAATAGTAAAAGGATAGCTGAGCTATCAATTTGGCCAACAGCTGAGCTATCGACCAGTCTCCAACTTAGCTGAGTGGAAAACGTGTCATAGTTTGAACTAGATCACAAGCTCCAGCTTTGCTGAAGAACAAAAAAGGAGAATTCGACCACAGCTTTGCTATGTCTAATTTCACAACTTTGCTATTTACTTGGAGTGTAGCTTAGCGTACCAACCAAGTCTCAAGGGCCATGTGTCGAAGTCGCGAGTGTGAGCCAAATCCATTTTTATAGTTTTACTATAAGGGAGGTAATAGCTTTGCTATAGTTACCCAGTCCCTAGTTTTGCTGAGAGTGTATAAGTCGACCACGGCTTAGCTGTGTCCTAGTCGGAGCTTAGCAACGGCCCAGAAAGAATAGTAGTTTCCGTAAAAAATTGAAGAAGGGAAAATAGCTTTGCTATAGCTTGAATCGTATCTTTGCTTATCGACTAAGCCCTTGTTACCATCTGTCAATTTTGTAGATATCAGATAACACTGATAATTATAACTTGGTTATAAGGGATGAAACAACTTTGTTATTTTTACCTAGTCCCCAGCTTAGCTTGAAGACTTATACCAGTGACGTAGCGGAAAATGTCGGTTGAGCACAACTCTGTTGTGCCTAGATTGGTGGTCGGCAGCCAACCAGAAAAACGCATTCCTATATGCCAGCGTCCGTGTCATATAGGAAGCAAGTAGGTCTGACGTCACAAGGTGCAAAACAAATGGTAGTAAGCGAATAGCAAAATGAAAGGGAAAATGAAAGGCAAAATGAATGTTGATAAACCCAGTCCTCAGCTTTGCTAGAGGGTTAAACGAATGGCAATAAAAAGCTATGTCTTTGTTACAATGTTGCACATGGTGGAAGGGATCAGCTTTGCTGTGGCCCCGGTCCCTAGCTTCGCGGTGAGACCGAAGAAGATGAACACCGACTCGTCCCCAACTTCGTTGGCGATGGCCATGCGAAGAAGACTCAAATTGGAGGACATAACTGTTATCGAAGCCTTGTGGATTAGTCGACGTCGTGGTCGAGTAGATGAATGCAGCCTCAACGGGTCACGTGATGACTCAGACGGCTCGCTGCTCGCTTGCAGCTGAGCGTGCTGGACGATGATCGTAGACGTGTTGGGTCTGAGTGCACCGAGCATAGCATGGTGCTCGGTTGGCTTGGACAGCTCGGACGTGGACACGGCCTTGACGTTCTTGTACTCGGTCCGTCATCCGCGCACCGTCTCCCTCGAGCTCTGGCGGTAGTACGTGCATATATATGTATACATATACGCCTTGGCCTCGCTTTGCTTGCTTGGATCGATGATCGTCAACAAGAAGTGTCGCAACAAGCCTAACTGGCACCAAGAATCATGGAGATGTGTATGTGTAGATATCCGGCAATATCTAAATATTTAACAAGAAAAAACTAAGGCAACTTAGCTTTTGGATTTATTAGTACGTATCGCTCTTTGATCCTGAAGAAGCCTCAGGTCGGACGGGCATGCATCTTTGCTCTGGTCATGGCGGGATGCATGCCACCTCGAGGCAAAATAAAAAATTTGTGTCAACGAGTAAAATCATTAACAATATTTAATTGACAATTCACTTAGCCTCCTGGCACGTAAGACTTTTTTCTTCTGCCCATCGGATGACGAGACTAAAATCCCGATAGCCTGCATGCCTTCGGCTTGCATGGCTCTGTAGATCGAATGTGCGTCCGGCCGGTGATGATGAGGGCGCCGCCGCAGGAAGTCAAGTCGTCCGGCAGGCGACGTTGAAGAAAATTACCATGTGTGACATATATAGAGGCGCAGTCGATCCGGCGTGGTCGGAGCGAGCACACAGAGAATCACAACGTAGCTTGAAGTCAATTTCATGCGAAGGCAGAGCTTCCGAGCGTGCAAGTTGTAACTTGATACGCCTCCATCTTCTGCCGCTGTGGATAACTCGGATTCGACGCATGCGTCGCTCGGCGGTGATTATCTTGCTTGGGTAGACGTCATAGAATGGTCGCATATCCGCCGTGAGTCAGATAGGGATCGTGTCTCAGGCAAGCAGCTTGGCGTCACGACGGGATCAGATCCGATCAACATGGCCTTCTTGCTGCATTGTGCACTGACTAGGAAGTCTCGTGCGATCAGAACCTCGACGTGTGGCCGTGATGCGGTGTGATGAAGAGGCGCCGACGAGGGCCATTACGGCGAGCGAGGCCAGAGGCCCTCGCAGCGCTCATCGCCGAAAGTCGAATCGCCGCACTTGTAGTTGATGATGAAGGACGCCTGCCGCCGCCGAGGTCGATCAAGATCGTCCTGCCTTGACGACGCTTAGCTGAAAGTCGCCAGCCACGAGTTGTTGTAGATGGAACCCGTCGACGTCGCTTAGCTCGGATCGACGGAAAGAAAGATTCGCCATCTGGCTCACCAAAAGATCAGTGCCCGAAATCGTACTCATGTGTAGATACCGGGACGTAAATCATGGAATATTTAATAAATATGGAATTGACAATATTAGATTGGAAACTTAATACGCCGGGGCATCGACTTAGCTTCGCAGATGTCCTCAAAGTGCCGTCGATCGGAGATCGGCTTGCATGCCTTTTAGTAGATGGGTTTACTGCCTGTCGTCATGGAGATTCATGCAGGCATGTACGTATTTCCTTCTTCCCCCTTGCCTTGTCGCATGACGTGCTGCCCAGCAAGTCTGATCCGATCGGGGCTGGTGTACGTGAGTCTCAACGTGTGCTCGAGACGCTCCAAGGTGCAGCAAAGCGGCGCCGGTGCCAAGGGCCGTCGTGGCTAGGTCACCTGCCACCGCCGAGGGTCGAGTTGCCACAGTTGTGGCTGATGATGAGGGACGTCGGTCGCCAGAGGCCAAATTGCCACGAACGATGTTGATGAAGAAAATTGCCATCTGATTCGCCATGGACCAAATGCACACCCTCTATCTGGCGCACCACTGCCTATGAAATATCATCGGCAGTCCAACAAGGGTATGCCCAAGCTGGTAGATGATCGGTAGAGCTGCGCATGATCAGGAACCAGATGGTTATATAGACACAAGACACAAGATTTATTCAAGTTCAGGCTGCCAACATGGCATAAAACCCTACGTCCTGTGCTCTGTTATTTGTATTGATCTGAGATGTCCTCTAGGGGACCCCTGCCCCTCCTTATATAATCTGAAGGGACAGGTTGTATAAGTAAAGTATCCTATTTGGTACTATTATAATACCGTATGGTGCACATTATGTGCCGCACGTCTCCATCTTGTGGATTGGGCCACCTTTAATGGTGCGTCCCATGTATGCCCGTGAGGGTATATGAGGTTTATACCCCCACACTGATCTCGTTCCTTCATTCTTCTTTCTTCATCATGATGGCGTCTGTATTCTTCCTCTTCAATCCACTCTTGATAATCTCTTATGCTTTGGTACCGGTCTTTTTCTTGTTGACTTGTTCAATAAGATATAGACAGTAGGACGCCTCCATGATTCACCAGCTTTAGAAGTCTCAGGCTGGTCAGATCGGCTATTTTGCTGATTCTTCATTCTGACTTCTTGATATTCTTTAACCAATATCTGCTTCTTAGCATCAACAACCCCAGTCTTCTTAGCTCTTTCTGAAGTAAGTACCTTAATCTTTCCCTTTGAAAAAGATGGTTCCACCATATTATGAGGGAAAGGATTTCCATCTATACCTATATGACATTTATTTCTTTCTAAACCAATCCTTCCCTTGTCATCATTTGCCTTTGTCTTGGCCCAAGGCATGAATTCTGAATGCTTCCACATACCCAATCAACAGCTACAATTTCATCATCTTGGCCATCATCTTCATTCCTATCTTCAATGACGAACCCTTCATGTTCATAATCAACATTTGCAGCTTTTTGGGGTTTGCTAAAGTGAGTATGTCTATAGTGAGACTCTAAGCTTGCCAACTTCTTCGCTAACACTCCAAGATTTGGATAGTCAGTGCCAACCTTCTCTCTAAGTGCTGGCAATAGTCCCAGAACTGCTATGCTGACCAGCTCTGCTTCTGCCAACGCCAATGAATAACACTGGTTCCTCATTTCCTTGAACCTCTGCAGGAAGTGACTCTGATATGCACACACCATCGCTAACTCAAGCTACACCCACACAAATGTACAAAGGGCTAATTACTCGCAACCGTGCAAAGCAACTTCAACAAGAGGTGCACGCTTTACTCACTAAGTTTCATTCTAATATCGATGAGAACTATATACTGCCTAAATCGTGTACTCTAATGCTACTTAGGTTTACACAAGAGGAGACACAATTGGGCTACATGAAGAACACAAAGGCACATCGCGCCAAGGACACGAAGGTTGCTGCCCAAGATGAGAAACGTGACAAGCCAAGAACCAGCGGTGCACCGCCGAAGCCTCAAATCTCCGTGCAAGACTGTACCATCTTAGGAGGAGACATGGGCTATGCCATACATGGTTGAAAAGCACGTCAAGTCTAGTTTCCAACGCAACAAACGGCATGTCTTTTGGAGTTCCGAGGAGAGAGTTATGACCAGTTGACTGAAGACTGCGCAGAAGCCTAGAAGACGCGCGGAAACGGAATTTCACCTCAAGAATGCTCCAGCCAGTTGGACTTCCACCTCCCCACAAGGCCCCTTTAGTTCACATCTATCTTAGAGACTTGTTACTAGTATAAATATCCCCTCTATGCTCCTAGAAACCAACTTTTGATAATCTAAAAATCTGATATGGTATATTGCAGTTGATCTCCGTGAGTGTAATCTTACACACCTTGTTCTTGCGAGTTCTTTTTGGGCTTGTGAGAGATCTCTCTAAGGTCCCCTATTTCGTGCAATACAGTTTACGTTCGGCTGCGCCATATTGTGTGGATTATTTCTTGGTTGTGGTTCTGTGATCGCTCGGAGATTCAGTTCCTATCTCCCTGTCTGCTTGGTCACCTCCAACCTTGGCAGGTATAAAGCTTCTCTGGATCGTGGTTTTTCGATATTACGGAGATCGAGTCGAAGTCCTCAAGATTTTAGTGGTCCTTTCCCTATCGGTCGGGTCGCATCCAACCTTTGTCAGGTATAAAGCTAGTTATCCCCGCTGTTTTTCAGCAAGTTATCTTTGTTCTTGAACCTACTGTCGTGAAGATCAGGCCATCCTTGTGCCAGTTCAGATCGGTACTTATCATGTGGTAATCAGAGCTATCGTTGTCACGGTAGTTTTTGTTACCATCTACTACTTTTCCACCATATATATTTGTGTTTTTTCATGTCCTACAGTCCACTAAAAAGCCACAAAAAATCCTATAGCCATTTCGTGGTACTGTACTTTGTGTTCATCTCGTTCTTCTTGTTGCTAGTCACCATCGTTGTTCTTCCGCCGTACTCTGTTTAATTTTTATCAGCACACCTCATATGTTATCTTGTGTTTGCTAAAAAAAATCAGAAAAAAAGCATATGTTATCTTGTGTTTGCTGAAAAAAATCAGAAAAAAAAAGTGAAGAGAAAGAGTCCAAAAAATCAAAAAAAAAGTGAAGGAAAAAAAGAGAAGAAAAGTGAAAGGGTTTGTGTTGCGGATTGTGTAGATCCAAGTTTCATATCTGAAAGTTCAGATTTGTGGTGTACAGGACAGCAACATTTCATATCTTGTTTTGAATGGTTTGTCTCACTTAGTTACAGTACCATAGCCCTCCTTGACAGCCACCTATAGCTCCACAAAATATCGAAACCGGATCTCTCATGTTATATCATTTTTATCGCGTTATCGCAGCTGGGTTACTGCCACTTTTGCACACTCACAGTCCTTGAGAACTTGTAAGAACAGTGGTAAGTAAGAGGTGAGGTTGTGTGGTTCCACATATCTACCTATTCCACTTTTTCTTGCACTAAAGCTAACATGGCAGATTCCAATTCAAGTATTCATGGTGGTCGTCATGGAGAAGGAGAGGCCCCTGTTGCATGGGCTGAGTTGCGCCAAATGGCCGACTCACAATTGGAAGCCATGGGTAGGATGCTCGATGAGCGCATGCCTGCACACAGACGGAGAGCTCCTCGACATCAACATGAGGAATCTGGTGGTGAGAATTCTGATGCAGGGCATGGCATTCATGACCGCTTCAGAGATGGTCATGGTGGTGGTAGGCAGGCTAGTCATCCAGGCCAAAATGAAGGACGTGCTCATGGGCTTGGTCGTGACCACCGTGTGCATTTTGAAGATGAAGAATTTGGTGACTTTGATGATGAACAAGGGTTTGATGATAATGAAAATCCCTTTGCCAATGATGGGATGTTTGGACGGCGCCGAGATCATCGGCGGCGTGCTGATCATGGAGATAGATAGCATCATAATGCTCACCTTAATAGAGACGACCCGGATAATATAGCTCGTGTCAAGTTGAGAATCCCAAAATTTATTGGAAAGGAAGATGCTGATGCGTATCTTGAGTGGGCTGAGCAGTGCAATCAAATTTTTAGAGTGCATAATCTCTCTGATCAGAGGCGTGTGAATCTTGCTTCAGTTGAGTTCTCTGGCTATGCTCTCACTTGGTGGAACCAAGTACAAGAGAATCAACTTGAGTTGGGACGTGATTATATCAGCACTTGGGATGAGATGAAGAGAGTGATGAGGAGGCGGTTTGTACCCTCAAGTTTTCAGCATGATCTTCGCAATAGGTTGCAAGGGTTGAAGCAAGGAAAAAGATTGGTTGATGAGTATTATAAGTAGATGGAACTGCTGTTAGTGCGGGCAGAAATTAGAGAAGATGCGGAGTCAAAAATGGCAACATTTTTGGGTGGTCTCAATGAAGAAATTTCTGATTTTGTTGAGATGTTTCCATATCATACTTTGCAAGATCTTGTTGATCAAGCTAAGCACACTGAAAGAAAAATTCAGCAAGAGAAACGTGGAAGATCTTATAGCAGTCCTTCCATAGCAGTCCCTTGGCACAAGCAGCAGCCCGGTACTTCTTTTGGTGGGGGACAATCCCAAGGAGCTTCAGCTAGGCCGTCTCCATCCATTGCTCCATCAAAGATGGTGGTTTCTAATGCATCATCTCCTGCAAATCAGCAGCGACCTGCTGCAAATGCAGCAGCCCTAAGCGGTGCTTCAGCTGCTGCGTCCTCTACACGAAGTAGAGAAATTGTGTGCTTCAAGTGCCATGGTCGTGGACATGTTGCAGCTCAATGTTCTAGTAGGAGGACCATGATTGTGAATGAGCGTGGTGAATGGGAATCTGAAAGTGATCCCGAGGAAGAAGGTCCAAGATATGATGAAGAACCTGAAAGTGTTGAGAGTGAGATATGATGAAGGCGATAATAATTGCTTTATTTCCCTTCAAGTGCTTAATGTTTCTATTGTGAAAGAAGAGAATGGGCAGCGGCACAATCTCTTCCATACAAGAGGCATGATCAAAGACAAGTTGTGCAGAATTATTGTTGATAGTGACAGCTGCAACAACATTGCAAGTCAAGATTTGGTTGATAGATTGGGGCTAAAGTAACGGCGACATCCTAATCCATACAAGATGCAATGGCTTAATGATTGTGGTGCGCTGCGAGTGAACCATATGGTGACAGTTCTGTTCTCTATTGGGAAGTATAATGATGTGGTGGAATGTGATGTGGTGCCTATGCAAGCATGCTAGCTGCTGCTTGGGAGACCATGGTTATATGATCGTGATGTTCAGATTCTTGGAAGAGCCAACAAGCTATCATTCATATACAAAGGAAAGCAGATCTCATTGCTTCCTTTGACACCGGAGGAAATTTTGAAGGATGAACTAAAAAGAAGACAGCGAGAGAGTGAGAACCAGTTATGAGTGAGCCACAAACATAGTGAGGGAGAGTTTCCAAAGCCAAATAAAACTCCACAGCCACAAAGAACCAAGCCAACGGGAAAAGAGGGATTAGTTATGATGGCTAGAAAGGGGGACTTAAAAGAATTGAGTGAACCCAATGCTATGTTCTTTGTACTCCTGTACAAGGACAATTTTCTTTCCACCAACTACTTACCCTCTACTTTGCCTAGTGATGTTTTTGATGTGTTCACAGAAGAAGTACCACCAGGGCTGCCACCAAAGAGAGGAATAGAGCATCAAATTGATCTTGTTCCTGATGCTCCACTTCCTAACCATGCACCATATCAGACAAACCCTGAAAAGATGAAAGAAATTCAGTGCCAAGTACAAGAGCTCATCAACAAACGTTATGTAAAGGAAAGTCTCTCACCTTGTGTTGTTCCTGTTCTTTTAGTTCCAAAGAAAGATGGCTCTTGGAGAATGTGTGTAGATTGTCGAGCCATTAATAACATCACCACTAGGTATAGGCATCCCATACCTAGACTTGATGACATGCTTGATGAACTTAGTGGTGCTACCATTTTCACTAAAATTGACTTGAGAAGTGGCTATCACCAAATTCGCATAAGAGAAGGAGATGAATGGAAAACAGCCTTTAAAACCAAGTTTGGGCTGTATGAATGGTTGGTAATGCCTTTTGGTTTGATAAATGCACCTAGTACCTTTATGAGATTGATGAATCATGTTCTTAGAACTTTCATTGGCAAGTTTGTTGTTGTCTACTTTGATGATATCTTGATTTACAACAAGTCTCTTGATGAACATATTGAACATATAAAATGTGTGCTTGCTATTTTGAGGAAGGAATGCTTGTATGCTAACCTTGCCAAGTGCACCTTTTGCACCGACAAGGTAGTGTTTTTTGGCTTTGTTGTTTCAGGTCAAGGTGTGGAGGTTGATGAGGAGAAGATCATGGCTGTTCAAGAGTGGCAGCCCCCACAAAATGTGAGCCAAATACGAAGCTTCCATGGCCTCACTGGTTTCTACCGACGATTTGTGAAAGATTTCAGCACCATTACTGCTCCAATCAATGAGTTGACAAAGAAGGAAGTACCCTTCCATTGGGGTGAAGCACAAGACAAGGCATTTGAAGAGTTGAAAAAGAAGTTGAGAACAGCCCCACTCCTTGGACTTCCAAATTTTGGTAAGACCTTTGAAATTGAATGTGATGCAAGTGGTATAGGAATTGGTGGCGTGCTCATGCAAGAAGGAAGACCTATTGCATACTTCAGTGAAAAGCTAAGTGGTCCAACTCTGAATTATTTAGTTTATGATAAAGAATTATATGCTCTTGTTAGGAGTTTAGAAACATGGCAACATTATCTTTTGCCTAAAGAATTTGTGATACATTCGGACCATGAACCTTTTAAACAACTTAAAGGCCAACTAAAATTGAATCAAAGACATGCAAAATGGAGTGAATTCATTGAGTCTTTTCCTTACATTGTCAGGTACAAGAAAGGGAAGGATAATGTTGTAGCTAAGGCTTTGTCCTGACGTCATACTTTGCTCTCACAACTTGATGCTAAACTTCTTGGTTTGGAAAGTACAAAAGAGTTGTATGCTGCTGATCCATATTTTGCTGAACCATTTTCCAAGTGTTGTGATGGCAAAGGATGGGAAAAATTTTATTTACATGATGGATTTTTGTTTTGAGCTAATAAACTCTGCATTCCAGATTGTTCTATGCGTATTTTGCTTGTACTAGAAGCTCATGTAGGAGGACTTATAGGACATTTTGGTGCCAAGAAAACAGAGCAAGTACTCGCTGATCATTTCTTTTGGCCAAAGATGAGAAGAGATATGGAGAGGCATGTTCTTCGCTGCATAACCTGCCACAAAGCTAAGTCTCGCTTGAACCCTCATGGTTTATATACTCCTCTACCAATCCCTAGTGCTCCATGGGAAGACATCTCTATGGATTTTGTTCTTGGTTTACCTCGCACTAAGAGGGGGAGGGATTCAATCTTTGTTGTTGTTGATCATTTTAGTAAAATGGCACACTTCATTCCCTGTCATAAGAGCGACGATGCTTCACACATTGCTGAATTGTTTTTCAGGGAAATTGTGCGTCTACATGGAGTGCCACGTACCATCATGTCTGATCGTGACACCAAGTTTTTGAGCTACTTTTGGAAGACTTTGTGGGGTAAACTTGGAACGAGGTTGCTATTCTCCACAATATGTCATCCTCAAACAGATGGCTAAACTGAAGTTGTGAACCGCACCCTCTCAACCTTGTTGCGAGCTGTCATAAAGAAGAATCTGAAATTGTGGGAAGAAAGCTTGCCTCATGTGGAATTTGCATACAACAGGGTGGTACATTCGACCACAAAATTTTATCCATTTGAGATTGTCTATGGTTTCAAACCTACTGCTCCCATCAATCTTTTGCCTTTGCCTATGCAAGAACGTGTGAACTTTGATGCAAGCAAGCGAGCGGAATTTGTCAAGAACCTTCATGATCGAGCAAGGGCGAACATTGAGAAGATGACCAAGCTATACGAGAAGAATGCCAACAAAAGGCGCAAGAAGTTGTTGTTTGAACCCGGAGACTTGGTGTGGGTACATCAACTTAAGGATCGCTTCCCTGAACAATGCAAGAGCAAGTTGCAGCCCTGAGCTGATGGACCATTCAAAGTGTTTCGCAAGACCAATGACAATGCATATGAAATTAATCTTCCAAGTACTTATGGCGTGAGTACAAGCTTCAATGTCGCTGATCTATCTCCTTACATTGGAATGGAAGAAGAGTCGAGGATGACTCCTTTTCAAGAGGGGGAGAATGATATGCACATGCCATCGCTAACTCAAGCTACACCCACACAAGTCTACAAAGGGCCAATTACTCGCAACCGTGCAAAGCAACTTCAACAAGAGGTGCACACTTTCCTCTCCGAGTTTCATTCTAATATCGATGAGAACTATATACTGCCTAAATCGTGTACTCTAATGCTACTTAGGTTTACACAAGAGGAGACACCATTGGGCTACATGAAGGACGCAAAGGCACATCGCGCCATGGACACGAAGGTTGCTGCCTAGGATGAGAAGCGTGACAAGCCAAGAACCAGTGGTGCACCGCAAAAGCCTCAAATATCCTTGCAAAACTGTACCGTCTCAGGAGGAGACGTGGGCTATGCCATACATTGTTGGAAAGCACGTCAAGTCTAGTATCCAAAACAACAAATGGCATGTCTTTTGGAGTTCCGAGGAGAGAGTTATGACCAGTTGACTGAAGACTGTGCAGGAGCATAGAAGACGTGCGAAAACGGAATTCCGCCTCGAGAATGCTCCAGCCAGTTGGCCTTCCACCTCCCCACGAGGCCCCTTCAGTTCACATCTATCTTAGAGACTTGTTACTAGTATAAATATCCCCTCTATGCTTCTAGAAACCAACTTTTGTAATCTAAAAACCTGATATGGTATATTGCTGTTGATCTGCGTGAGTGTAATCTTACATACCTTGTTCTTGCGAGTTCTTCTTGGTCTTGTGAGAGATCTCTCTAAAGTCCCCTATTTTGTGCTCTACGGTTTCCGTTCGGCTGCGCCGTATTCTGTGGATTAGTTCCCGGTTGTGATTCTGCGATCGCTTGGACATTGAGTTGAGATCCTCAAGGTTTCGGTTCCTATCGCCCTGTCCGCTTGGTCACCTCCAACCTTGGCAGGTATAAAGCTTCTCTGAATCATGGTTCTTTGATATTATGGAGATCGAGTCGAAGTCCTCAAGATTTTGGTGCTCCTCTCCCTATCCGTCGGGTCGCGTCCAACCTTTGTCAGATATAAAGCTAGTTATCCCCGTGTTTTTCAGCAAGTTATCTTTGTTCATGAACCTACTGTCGTGAAGATCGGGCCATCCTTGTCCCAGTTTAGATCGGTACTTATCAGAGTCCCTAACACATTGCCCCCCTGTCTGAGACTAACCAGATGTGCAATTCCCTTTTCTGTGATTCCTGAGTCAAAGTACAGGTGGAACTTGCTCTCCAAATTTCCCAATTATCGATAAGAGTATGGTCCCATATGATTCCATGAGAAGGCAGGTCTAGATAAAGACAAAGAATAGAACCATACTCTTAATGCTAGTTCATCAGACATATCTCCCAATTGTGCCAAATACTGGCTGATGTGCTCCATAGTCGAGCCACTCCCATTGAATTTAACAAAATCTGCACTCGATACCAAGGTGGTAATGCCAAATGATTATACCATGTTGGATATGGCTTCCTATACACGATGGTTGAGTTCTTTGGTTTGATGCCAAATTGCCTCTGCACCATATCAGCTACTTGTCCCATCAGTTGATCAATTTGAGTTCCTGAATTCCCTTGAGCATTTTGATTGACATAACCTTGATGTCCTGGATTCTAAGCTCCCTGGTAGGTACCTTGATAATGATATCCTAGAGGAAGTTCACCAGGGTTTACTCTTCCTTTATATGGTGGAGCATTGACATCTCTAATGATCTTTCTTCTTGGGTTTACTCTTCCTTTATATGGTGGAGCATCGACATCTCTAACGATCTTTCTTCTTGAGTAAGCCATTTTTGTAGCCGATGAACCATAATTGGCCTGGTTCTCTCTGCTCGGCTGTTGCGCTTAAGGCTGCCCACCATTGCCGGTCTGAAAGTTAGATCCTATCACCGGACCGCCATTGCCACCTTGAACATTTATTGCAGGGAGTGCTCCTGCCAATCTTAGATTTCCTTGATTCACCTAAGCTAGACCTCTGGTACTTGCATTGGTGTTGAAAGCTTCTTTTATAGTATTGGTCAAGCTCATGAAGAAAACATCATTGTGATTGATCAAGGTCTGACTCATAGCTATAGAAATTGTATTGTACATTACATCCCTAGCAGCAACGTCATTGGGATCACTTTGTCCATGAAGGAGTACCCTGGGTAAAAAGTGCTTCTGATACACAACACCGTCTTGATCTTTTGAATATGACAATAGGCATTTCTCCTTGAATTGCTCTGCTGCTGTGTTGATGGCGTTGCACTATTCTTCAAGAAGCTCTTCTAAGGTGATGTTGAGAAGGCCATTGTTGTTGGCTGACATGTTGATGATTGTGGTCCCACTGGGCATGCCAAAAAGTGTGTTGACACAAAATTTTGTTCCATGCACAGCACACTTGGAGAGGCTCATGGGGTCGTGTCAAAATAGGAGAAGCTTGTTGATTCCCTAAGCCTCAATGATGCACTGGATGAATCGGATTGCGAGTGCTGGTGTGCCAGTCAATTTGACCCTGCAAATCACAAGGAAAGACAAATGTAAAATTCCTGTACCTGCCGGTTTGTTGCCAGACAGTTCCAAGATATGTGGCTCTTAAGATAACCGATGATCGAAGGAAATTGACTAGAGAGTCAACTCCAATGCATTTGTAAGCTCAAAAGTAAAGAATAAAGCAAGAACAGCTAAATAAAATATGCAAGACTAGAACAGTTCAAATAGCCGATCAGTTTAGTCGATACAAATCAAATCAGGATGTGCAACCCGCTTGCACGATAGTCAAGCATCAAAAAGCCTCGTACACTAGCAAGATGTATCTAGAACATCACTACCAGTGAGGGTCACAGAGATGTCTATGATAACAGTGTGTTCTAAGTACATAAAACGAGTATAAAAGACTGATCAGCAACTAGTCGGGCCATGCATGCACGTTACAAGTGAAAATGTAACCAAATCAGCTATTTAGCTGATAAGGGGTCTGTTAATGAAAGCTAATTGGCAGTCTACCACGGGATACCCCGAGGTAGTAGATTGCAGCGAGGGCACGGTCGGACCTACGATCTAGATGTGAGACACAAGACAAACCATCATGAACAACTGGGGTTTATCCTGTTTCGGGCCGCTCGGAGGCGTAATACCCTACGTCCTGCGTCTCTGTTTGCTGTATTGATGAGTACCGGAGTACAATGTGATGAGATTCGATCGGTTCTAGGGGGTCCTTGCCCGCCTTATATAGTCCGGGGGGCAAGGTTACAGATCTAAGGTTTCCCTATTTGGTCGGTTACATTGAGACATGTCCTTGGAGTACACGACTAGATCTAACCAACTAGGACTCCTTGTCTTGTCCGCCAAGTAGTCCTCAGCACCCGCGTGGCCTTCCGACCTAGTCGGTAGCGGACCACGGGCTCTAACTTGTCATCCAGCCCACCAATCTTGACGATGATGGACTAGCCTTCATCTTGTGGTCTGGGCCGTCATGTACCGAACAGCCCAAAGCCTAGCCATAAGGGTATATGGGGTCTATACCGCCACAGCTAGTCCCCGAGCACCATGTATCTTGAGGGAGTCGCCATCTTGACCAGTGCTGAGTAGTGATGATGCAGACCACATAGTGCCGAGTAGCAAAGATGTCGACCACGTAGTGCCGAGCAGTAAAGATGTCGACCACGTAGTGCAGAGCAGTAAAGATGCCGACCACGTAGTGCAGAGCAGTGAAGATGCCGACCACGTGACGTCGACCAGTGCCGATGCCGACCAGTCAGCACCGACCAGGCTCCTCCTGAGCAGTTCGTAAGTCTGCTCCCGACCACAGCTCCCGTCAAGGAAGGTGATCTGTCGAAAGACGCATGTTCCAAGAAAAAGAAAAATATTTCCACACGCTGAGACGTGGGCCCACATTAACATGTGACACGAAGTATCACTGGAATGTTAACATGAACAAACCGTAGAGGTAGGAGTACCGAACCAGGAACAGAAGATAGGCCCTAAGTCACCATGAGGTGACGTGGGCCCACATAGTCCCCAAGCTCGATAGAAAATAGAATATGTTGTATTGAGCTTTTAAGGAAAAACTCAACACAGCACTAACGAGCTGTAGTCAGTGCCAAATGACAAGTTGATGTAAAACCATAAGTATGAACCTACGGCCTTCTGCTTAGGAAATAGACGCTCTGGCTCGATCGGATTGAGGGACACCGAGAAGCAACGTTCCGTAGACACCTCTGGGTGGCAAGTCAAATGTGCAGTCCCCAGGTAAATCTAGGACGGAGCACGAGTTGTGCGGCGCATGGCGCGGAGCCAAGGCTGCGATGATGAGTCCACGAGCAGCGCGTGGTCGGAGACGAGGCTGTACAGTGCGTGGCACCGAGCCTAAGGACAAGTAGTTGGACTACGTAGAAAACATAATATACAATAAAATGATTTTATTATTTCCTGAAATTTACCAACATTTATTTAGTTGTTGACAATTTATTTAGTGGAAAATGTGAGTTTTCAAAAAGTTTTAAGAATCTAATTTAATGGTTTGTTGCATTGCATGCCTTTGCATAGTGTTTATGTATGAAAAATGAATTTCAAGCTTTTCAAATGCGCCTAGGGTTTGAACCAAAACAAGTCTCTCTTGATCTTTGACCAAGCTTCCATGACCTCAAAACCATGATGAAATCCTTGAAAATCATTCACCTTGATCCTTGTTCCAAATACCCTTGTGGATCTTCAACTTTTATTTTGTCAAAACCCTAACTAGCTATATGCTAATTTCCTGTCTCCTTTTATCCTTTCTTGTTTCTCCTTATAGTTGAGCTCTTAATATATTTTGATTGAGTCTTCTCCAAATCCCAAATCCATGCGACATGGCCAAATCATTGTATCTCTCCTATCTCCCACAATTCAACCACCCATGTCAATCTCAAATTCCAACTCTCAACTTTCCTCACCTTGGACCACATCCCCATGAACTCTCTCATCTCTACATTTTCTCCTCATGATCTAAGCCCATGACCCAAAAATACCAAAAGCAATCAACCCTTAATCTCTATCATCGCATATTGGGCCAAAATCGGTCCACACCTTGTCATAGCTCTTGTCTTTGGTCCAAGCCCAACCATCCTCCTCTCCCTTGTGGTCCAAAATGAAGCCCAACCAGCCCTCTATCCTTTCCCCTCCCTTCTCCCACGTCACCCCCTTGGCAGCCCCTACATCATGCACAAAACCATCAAGCCAAGCCCCTTTGTCTTCCCATCCCTTCATCTCCCATCCTCTTCCCCTTCATATATACCTCCACCAGCCCCCTCATGCCTCCCCTTTCATTTCCCACATCAAGAACAGGGGAGAGACGTCCTTGGAGCTCCTCATCTTCCCCCATGGCTGCCCTGATCAACCGCAACGCGATCCGGATGATCCATCGCACTACATCGTCATCATCGGCCATGGATGATCCATCTCCTCGATCCACCACATCCTTCCCCATGGTGAGAACACTCCATCATCTCCCCTAATATGTTTTCATGTTGTTAAATTCATATCATGTACCCTAGGTGATGTATAGTTGATCCATGGAGAAGTTTACCCGATCTATGTGTTGTTGTCCTCGCTATCAGTTTCGCAGCTGCTAACGGAATCGGCGTTCCTCGCTGATTCGTTAGTCCAATAACCAAACCTTCAGTGAAGTTGTAGATAACATCCTTGAACATGCCTATGTAAAAGGGTTCCTCCATATGAGTTTGAAATAATAGATATCGTCATCTTGGTGCCCTCTGTTTCTGCTGTCTTGTCAGATGGCAGTTCTGAGTAGTTTTGGCGTTCCCCGCTGATCCACTATCCAAATCACCGAGACTTTGAACCCACATGTTCATTACATCATTGCACATGATTCCACAAATTGGTTCGGCTATTGAATGCATGATGGCTGAGATATCGAGGCTGAAGTATCTGCTACACCTCCTGTCCAAAACAGCAACCACCCTATTGTTACAAACTCGTTCCCCATTGATCCATCAAACCATATGATGAATCCTTTTGACATAATGTCACTTATACACTTGAACACACCTCTACAAAGTTTCATGGCTATATGATCATATAGGAACGAGATGTCATCCTATATTGTGCTCACTGTCCCTGCTGCCCTGCAGCCATGCCATGCCAGTTGGCATGCGTGTTCCCGTTGATTTGCCACTCCGGTGATCAAGCCCTTTTACCACAATCTGTATCACATACTTAGACACATCTCTCCAAGTTGTCTTGGTCATAAGAAGTGCAACACTCAAGGTATATAAATCCCCGTGTCGCTGCTCCTGCCGTATCAACAGCCATGCATTGCCATCTTACCATATTGTTTCCTGCCTAACCAATGGTTGAAACACCATGTCCTTTTGTTACAATATGTTCCATGCAGTGCCTTGCAACCCCACTCAACGAAATCCAATCATTTCCATATATACCTTTCAACTCTTACATCCTTTAATCATGGCTTTTGTTTTGGTTAGTTTTAGTGCTCACACGATAGAACATGTCATATGCTTTTTAAACCTTTATTGCTTACTTTTGTAATACTTTGTGTATTGTTTTTAGGGTCATTTTCAGATGCTTGTATTGGTTGATCGCTATCAATAGAAGGAGCTATGCAAGGATGGTACAAAAGGAAAAGTTGGGAAGTTGGAGCGAACAATTGGAAGGCAAGTGTAACATGAGTTCCCTTGTTACATAATAACCATATAATCACATTCATATGCATGTGTCCAATATGATGCATACGGCTTTACCTAGAACTTTGATATCCTTATTCCTTGTTTACCTTGGGTTTATGCATATGGTTAGTTTTGCTTAGCTTGCAATCACCAAACTTATAATGTTAACTTGTTAATGACTAATGGAATCATCAATGGATTAAAATGATGCTTTTGAGAAACATGGATAGAAGGGGGTTAGAGCATTGGTCCTTTTTGGGTGCTCTAGTCTGTCCTCCATAAGGACATCTGAATCTTAAAGCGGCAACCCAGGAGATAAGTACAGCCTTGAGAATCAAAGTGGGCACAGTCTTAGTCTTATAGCTAGTTTTCTCTAGCTTGTTAGTAGTTACCGAATTCCTTCGGTGCAAGAGGGGGGCCTAGGTTGCAGAATGGCTTCTTGCTTGTCAAGATGTGTGCTGGGCTGCAGTCACAGGTGTGTCAATCTTGAAGGGGCCCTCCATTCACCTAGCTGCTGAAACCTCGCGGCTACTAACTTGTTAGGGTAATTAGTGAAGGGCTTCGTAGTGAGACC
Organism: Bothriochloa decipiens; assembly: GCA_023333625.1. NCBI lineage: Eukaryota > Viridiplantae > Streptophyta > Magnoliopsida > Poales > Poaceae > Bothriochloa > Bothriochloa decipiens. The sequence continues at coordinate 27,807,891 of CM041639.1, read as the reverse complement.
CTGCCGACTTACCTTGGAAGTGGGTCAAGAGGCTGATCACCTCGGGCTAAAGGGGATCATGACTCAAGGTGAACGTGTACACCTCTGCACAGAGTTTGATCAATCTGATATATCAGCCGGGATCGCGAACATGAGCTGCCTGGATCCTTTTTCGAGATAGATGGTCCTCTATGGATGGCATGGATGATGAATAATCCTGATGATGATAATTAATTATATTCATATGGGTGGAGCCCTAAGCATAACTTAGTAATATAGGCTTAATAAGTATAATATGACCAACTAAAAATGCTTACCGCAATTTAACCATGTCTAGCCTTTTGAGCCTTGCATCCCCTTATGTTATACTTGTTGAGCATGGTGAGCTGACGCTTGTTGTATGACCAATAAAAATCTCGGATGGGTACCAGATGACGGTTCAGATAAGGAGTTCCTTATGGATTTCGACGAGTACTAGGTGAGTGCTCCCCCAGTCAACTGTCCCTGTGGAGTATGGTGACCCAAAGACAAGTAGTTTCCGTTGTACTCTGATATATTTGTAAGTCTTAATGTAAATATGTTTCACTATGTAATAAAGCATTGCTTCTGATATTTATCATTTTTGTTACTATATGTGTTGTGGACATCCTGGACACACATATAGTTAGCGCTTGGTATTCTTTTGAAAACCAGGTGCTACATGTTCCAAGAAAAAGAAAATATTTCCACACCCTAAGACGTGGGCCCACGTTAACACGTGACACGAAGTATCACTAGAATGTTAACATGAACAAACCATAGAGGTAGGGGTACCGAACCAGGAACAGAAGATAGGCCCTAAGTCACCGTGAATTGACGTGGGCCCACATAGTCCCCAAGCTCGATAGAAAATAGAATATGTTGTATTGAGCTTTTAAGGAAAAACTCAACATAGCACTAACGAGCTGTAGTCAGTGCCAAATGACAAGTTGACATAAAACCATAAGTATGAACCTACGGCCTTCTACTTAGGAAATAGACGCTCTGGCTCGATCGGATCGAGAGACACCGACAAGCAACGTTCCGTAGACACCTTTGGGTGGCAAGTCAAATGCGCAGTCCCCAGGTAAATCTAGGACGGAGCACGAGTTGTGCAGCACATGGCGCGGAGCCAAGGCCGCGATGACGAGTCCGCGAGCAGCGCGTGGTCGAAGACGAGGCTGTACAGTGCGTGGCACTGAGCCTAAGGACAGGTAGTTGGACCAACTGGGCGGTAAGCTCCAAGTAGCCCAACTGGTCGAGAGTGAAGTCCGTGTGCCAGGTGGGATGACCACCTGAACAATGATCCTTTATCTAGTCCCCGATCATATAGACTATGCTCGGGAACCGAACCTTGTCCCTGAAAAATAAACACAAAAAGTTGTAGTATATGACGTACAAATAATTGAATTATGTAGAGAAAATCAATGGATTGACGCATGCATGTTGTCGTTGAAAATATGTCAACAATTAAGTTTTTCCCCCAACCTCAAAGCAAGCTAACTCTGTTAGGTGATATAGGGATGCGCTAGTGAACAGCGTAGGACCGCCAGGATCACTAGGTACCTAGTACCGTTAGAGAGCGGCTGCCAGATCTCCTAGTGCCATATAGCGCGGAGCTGTAACACGTCGTAAGAGGATTGGAGCAGTGCCTTGTCAAGCCGTTCTCGGCGGGTAAGAAACAAAGTTTAATTGTGACTTTATGCAGGGCGCATGTATGACAACTTGATGCACAGATGCAAGACTGCGAAAGGAAAAAAGAAACAATAAAGAACTTGATTAGTAAATAAACTTAGCTTGTCTATGGAGAGGTGTTGTTGGCATCACTGTCGAGTAGATAGAAGTAACCCAACTGATCGTCGATGAAGACCAAATGCCAGGTGGCCTGACCACCCGAACCATAACCCTTAAGGAAAAGAATACGGCCGAGGAGTCTTCAAGTGGAAGAGATAGAAATTTGGCCTGAAAAATTAGTCCCCAGATTTTTAGGAAAATATTCTGGAACTAATCCGGCATAAAACTCCGTGATTTAAATCAAATCTGGCATTAGATCCAAAATTGCCGGGCACGTGCATAATCGACGGGATTTAACCACCGCAGCACACGGAGCAGATTAAAATATCAGGCGTGCGCATAGGGTTCGAGACCACGATGGCCCACCAAGCCGGCCCACGACCGTGTCCGTGTGAGTGAAACGGGCCCCAACCCTAGAAGTCAAAAGGGCGTCACCCGTGGGGTGTAAATATCACCGCTGCCGGGGGGAAACGGTTCCACTTCCGCATTCAATCGCCAATAGTCCTCACACCTTCTTGAGTGCTCTGTCTCCCTGCCTTCCAGCAACCTCCGCCGCCACTCAATCCACCACCGCCGCCCAAATTCGCCGCTCAACTCATGAGATTTGAGCCTGCGGATCAACTCTGCAACACCACCACTCTCCATTCCATTGATCCACCCACCAATCGGCCGAAGATGGTGAAGAAGGGGAGTAAGAAAGCGGGGAAGTCGATCAGATCTTAGGCGTCGAGGATGCCATGGCGCCAGTCGACGACCACCGCGGAGGCGCTGGATGCCTTGGCCACCGAGGGGCTGCTGCCACCGCGGGAGATGGGGGCATGGCATGAGCCGCTAGGTGAGGACATTCCCTGTCCTGATGACAGGGAGATTGTTGTGTTCGAGGACATGGTTCCTCGTGGGCTCGGAGCACCCTTCAATGGGTTCGTCCGAGATCTTTGTTTGTATTGGGGGATTTCAATCTGCAATCTTGACCCCAATTCCATTCTAGCAGTCTCAATTTTCATCACGTACTATGAGTTGTTCTTGGGGATAGAGCCCCATTTTAATTTGTTTCACCACTTTTTTTGCTCCGTAAGAAGGGGGCAGAAATTGGGGGTCCCAAGTTGCCAATGGATGCTACATTAGGCCTAGGGATGGGATGAGCAAGCACTGGCTGGGATCCAAGATCCAATCAGCTGCTAAGGGATGGAACTCCCACTGGTTCTACATGAGCCAGAATGTGGAGGGAAGACCGGTGCCCTATGACATCACGCAGGTGCTGGAGTACAACTCGCGGTGGTCGGAAGTACCATCCCCGGGGGAGATGGACCAGGTGAACGAGCTGCTGTCGTTGATTGACAATGTGTGGGTCAACAGCGCGCTCGTGGTCGGGACTTGGTTGGCCCGTCGCGTCCAGCCCTGCAAAGAGCTGGTGAACCGCCTGTATGAATACACAGGACGGAGGGACCCCTCCCGGGAAATTTTGGAGAAGCTGTCGCCAGAAATATTCCACCGGCGCATGTCCTCTCTATTTGAGAGGTTTGATGAGAACAACAGCTTCCCGTCGCTATGAGTGCAGCCGTACTCCCTCAGCCAACCACCATCAGAGGTAAACTCTTCATTTGTTGATATAACCATAATCACATATTAGAATGCAATATCACTGCTATAATGTTTGTGTTGTCTGACTGTTAGATCCTGCTCGGTCAGGATTGTAAGGTCTTCTTCTCGGCCGTGCTGGTGGAGCCATGGCCCCGTGGTGATGCGGTATGCCACCAGCACCAGACCCGGCCAGAAAGAGAGGCGGAGCTGAAGGCGGAGATGGAGGGGAACGACACCTCCAGCTCTAGCAGCGATGAAGCCCCCGCTCCCCTGGCATAGAGTAAGGCCGCGGGCAAGCGGCCCATGAAGGTGCCTGCCAAGAAGAAGAAGCCCTCTGCACTGCTGTCCAGGGGTAAGTTAAACCTGGACGGAAGTGGAGGGGCAAGCAAGAAGAGGGAGGTCCCGACCACCCCGGAGTCGTCGGATGATGACATCATGACACTGAACCAGCGCTAGAGGAAGCGTCAGGCCACGTCGGCTCCTGGCGGGAGGACGCCGAGACCTGCCCCAGCACCAACGCCAAGGAGGGCCGAGCAGGCTGCTCTGCTACCACCACTGACTCATCCGCGCATGGATGCTTCATCGACCGAGCAGCCGGAGTAGAGCAGGGGTGCACCTACGCCATCCTCTCCATCGCCACAGCCACGCGGGACATCCTCGGACACAGTCCCTAGGTGTAGCAGCGAGGCGACAGGTAGGGCCCCTGGCACTCCGGGTCAGGGATCGAGCCGCTGGCCCCGAGGAGGCGTCTAGCGGGTAGCCAGGTAAGCGTCAGTACTCCATGTGCATCCTTTATATGTGTAGTTTCTGTTTGTGAATGACACATTTGGTATTATCAACAGCAGCCGTGCACCGTCATCGACAACGCCGACTCCTCCTCCCAACTAGACCTCCACCAAGCAGGCGCCGGATAGTAGCACGGTGCAATTGGTGCAGCATGGGGGTGCAACCAGTGGATCTGCTGCCGTTGGCCAGCCTACTCCATAACCGGCGCCTCGGCCCGAGAAGCAGGTGGTGCCTTACAAGCCCGCCGTTGCTGGAGCTGAGCGGCCACCGAGGCCTGCTCTGCATTAGCCCAAGCCGAGCACGCCGTCGCCTGCCAAGGAGGTGGAGGAGGTGGCGAGGGAGCCGAGGAAGCCACATACAGACCTGCCTAAGAAACACGTCATCGTCACGTGGGAGCTTGGGAAGGCAGGCACCATCACCTATGAGGAGTTGTCCGACGATGATGTGGACGCAGGCATCCAGGAGGCAATGGAGTTGCTGGTGGAGCGCGTTATGGTAACATCCAACCACCATTAATTGCAACATAGACCTACTGTGATGCCGTAAGGCCTGTTAAACAACCATGTTTTGTGTAGTCGCTGCAGCAGACAAACACCCAGCGTGGCCGCACCATCAACCGGTTTGCGATGGTCTGTGAGGAGGTGGAGACTCTCCAGACTGCCAAGACTGATCTGGAGGCGTAGGCTGGTGTGTACCAGGAGCGTGAGGTCTGCCATGAAAAATAGATGGCGGCTCTCCGTCGTGAGATGGAGGCCTTGTAGCTGTCCTAGGAGCAGGCCGATCGAGAGGTGGGAACCTTAAAGCAGATTATCACCAGTAAGTATTCCTCTCCTGGCCCCTTGCTGCTGACTGTGATGGCATGATTGTTAACTGTCTTCGTTGTGGTGTTTGAAACCCAAAATGTAGCCTTGACTGAGGAGAAGGCTGGTCTGCTGGAGCAGGCCAAGGCAAACCAGACGCAAATCACCCAGCTGACTAGTAAGTTGTGTTTGATAGTAGTCTTGTTGTTGTAGAGTCTGCTACATACTGGGCGGACCAAAGTATGCTGACCACCATTGCTGTTATTGCTGCAGATCTGAAGGAGCGCCATACGACCCAATTTAAATTCTTGGAAGAAGCCAGCACAGGCCTTCAGGAGAAGATGGGGACGATCACCGACCACCTCAAACCCACGTTCGTGGGCCATCTTCACCGAGGAGCAGCACCCGGCAGACCCGGTCGGTGAGGAGAGGGTCATCATCGACCAGTGCCAAAGGCAGTGGCCATCGCTCTAGGAGTGCGTCGCAGCAGCTAGGTGGGACGTGGCCTCCTCCTTGCTGACTGTGGTCCAGGTCAACTACCAAGAAGCCGATTTGGCCACCATTGAGCGGGGGGCTCCTCCAGAAGTCCCAGATGAAGAAATTGAGAAGCTTCAGGCCGCAGTCGACCCTATTGCCACTGCTATCGTCCAAAAGATGAACCTGATATATGATCCTACAGAGGACGACACTAGTGGTCAGTAGGCTAAAAACAATGCTTGATTGATGTAATAAATACTATTTTGTAAGCTATGCCGAGCATGAGGTGCTCGGTTAACTTGTTAAGCCTAACAATGCAGATAGGTAGGCGTGTTTAAAGCGGATGATAAACATTTTGCCATTTTTTATTATTCTTAGATGCATATTTATGCATGGGTCTGACTCAACGGACATCGCATGTCGCTAGTTAAGTTTTACCCCCACCCTCGAAGCAAGCTAACTCTGTCGGGTAGCCAGGGATGCGCAGGTGAACCGCGTAGGACCGCTGGGTTCACCAGGTACCTAGCACCATTAGAGAGTGACTGCTGAAGCTCCTAGTGCCATGTAGCACGGAGCTGTAGCACATCGTAAGAAGCTTCTGGACAGTGCCTTGTCGAGCCGTTCTCGGCGGGCAGAAAGCAAAGTTTAACTGAGACAGATGCAGGGTGCATGTATGATGAATGTGTGCACAAAAACAGAATCGAGATGGGAAACAAGGGGAAACAACAGGAACCTTTATTAGATATAAAAGGATAAGAATCGTAACACATATCTTTTATGGATAGAAGCGTATGAGATGCTCTATGTGCCACGAATTAGGTTGTTCGACACCTTCCAACGTTTCCAACCGATAGGATGTGGGGCGTGTGACAGCCTTGATCCTAAACGGTCCTTCCCATCTGGATGATAGCTTGTGCAGACCATCGGTCTTCTGGATTCATCGTAACACCAAGTCACCGACCACGAACAGCCTATTTTTGACGTTGCGGTTATACTAACGACGCATTGTTGCTAGGTACTTTGCAGTTTGAGCATAGGACTCGAGTGCGATTTCTTCTTTGGCGATGACATCAACTTCCCTAGCTTCATTTGAGGCTTCTTCATCGTAAAGCTGGACGCGTGGAGATTGAAGTGTGACCTCGGCTGGTAGAACAGCCTCGGATCCAAACACCATGAAGTATGGGGATACTCCAGTGTTACGACTAGGCTGGGTCCGGAGTCCCCAAACCACCGCAGGAAATTCCTTGAGCCACCAACCAGGTTTGAGCTCTTTATCATCATAGTACACCCTTTTGCGTAGAGCATCAAGGATCATACCATTGGCTCGCTCCACCTATCCGTTTGCTCGAGGGTGAGCAATGGACACATATTTGACTTGGAAACCGTTATCATCACAAAAATCAAAAAATTCATCGCTGGTGAACTGGGAGCCTAAATCGGTAATGATGGTATTTGGGATACCAAACAGGTGGATGACTTCGTCGAGGAATTGTACTGCTTTTTCGGCAGAGGCTTTCTTGACGGCTTTGTACTCGATCCACTTGGAAAACTTGTCGATGAGCACAAAGATACACATATGTCCGCCAAGAGCCTTCTTGAAGGGGCCAATCATGTCAAGTCCCCAGCATAAGAACAGCCAAGCAACTGGGATGGTCTGAGGCTCGTGTGCAGGGACATGAATCGGTTTGGCGAACATTTGGCAATTTTTGCACCTGCGCACATAATTTTCTGCGTCAGAAACAGCTGTAGGCTAGTAGAAACCTGCCCGGTAAGCTTTGCTGACTAGTGTCCGGGATGCTGCATGGTTGCCACAAGTACCCTCGTGAATATCTTTCAGCAGTATCAAACCCTCTTCTTAGGTGATGCACTTCTGGTAAATCATGGACCTCAAGCCCTTACGCATCAGCTCACCATTAACCATGAGATAGGCACGGGCTCTGCGGATTAGCTGTTGGGCTTCAATTTTATCCTCTGGGACAAGGTGGTCATTCAGGTACTTAATGAAAGCTCTCTCCAATTGTTTTGGGGAGGCACTGCCTGCTCAACGGGCTGGTCGGCCGACGTGTGGCAGAACCTCCTAAATCATATGGCCCACACGCATGGTTATTGTCTAATCAGACTCCAAATAACCAAGACTGTGTACCATACGACTTAAAAAGTCTGTCAGGTAAATCCCGAATCATCCACGATTCTCCGAGTAGGATCAATCGTTGTAGAGAGACATTGCAGTATTACAACAGTTTGATATAGATAAAATACCATGGAGTAAAACAGCAGAAGACTTACAATAACATAAGTTTACAAATCTCTGAGTTTCAATTATTTACAACCATAAGTTTAAATTATACAAACCATAATAGTAGTGGAGTAGCAGTAGATTACGATACTAAACAAAAGCTCTGCCCAAGAGCTAAACCCTTTACTCGTCGTCGCTTTCCTCGATGACTGTCATGCAGCAGGATGCAAAACACTCCTGCCCATGAGGCTCACCTGCAACAAGGGTTTAACAAACCCTGAGTACAAAAGTACTCAACAAGACTGACCCAACGAAAGAGAAGGGTGGAGACTCAAGAAATGCAGGCTAGAGGGGCAAGGTAAGGTCTGTAGGAGATAAGAAATTTTGCAGAAAAGCTTAACTAAGAAAAGTTTGTCTTGATCTAACTCCAATTATCAACCAACTTCATTATTAAACCTTATTCATTGTTCAAGTTGTTACTACGATGATGAACAACGATCGAGCCTTCTTCTCCGAGAAGCAACGGTGATTCGAATCCATTTTCATACCCAGCTGGGACCTAGGTCACTGGAATACCAGAGACTTTAACTCTGATGCACCCCAAATGAACCGATATACCGGGATAACAACCGCAGCTGTATATCACCACATGGCACCCGTGAGCTCTGTGGCCCAGCGTACCGAGATACATGGGAACTTAAACCCCACAGTAAAACACACTATGACACAGATGGGATCTCTGGCCCCACGCTAGGTCACTCCATGATATACACGGCTCCAACCATTCGTATACCACTTCATGCATGTGGATTTCTAAATTCTCGATATCAACAGATCACCATCGACACGGGACCTAGGGCATCAACAGACGGAAACACTACAGAGGGACTCCATTCCTAGTGCAAGTTCGCCGTCCGGACTCGATTTATTACTAACATCAAGATTCCAACAAAGAAAATGAATCTCATCTTTTTCATTCTTTTGCCTTTGAACAAATAACTAAATAAGCAGGGCTAAGCATTACTACTTATCTTTCTAAGCAGGTAACAAGGAATAAGGAAATAACACAGGTAATGCAATTGGTGGGTTTTCACTCAACTCCTATTACTTAATGCACATATCATCGCTGCAGCGGTAAAACTTTTATAAATAGAGTAGGGTTTGAATGCATCTGGGGCTTGCCTTGGTATTCGGGGTAGACGTTCTCAAACTCTGGATCAACTCCCGATTCTTGAATCTGCTCGTCCTTCAGATCCCGGTGCTGATGCGCACGTTAATGGAGGCTCAGAGCGGCTGGGTTGAACTGCGGTCGGCGGCGGTGATGGCGGTGGCGGTGATCCGATGGCAAGGTGGCATCATGGTGGTCTCTGGTGATGCGCCTGTGCGGCGGCCGGTGGCGAAAAGGCTCGTGGTGGCTCGGCGACCGGCCGTGGAGAAGACGACGGCGCGCGGGCAGCTCGGGCGAGGAGAGAAAACACGAACTGGCTCAAAATGACCGTGAAGAAGTTGCAGAGCTATTGGCGAGAGCAATCGGACAGAGATGGGGCGACGGCGGTGAATTTCAGCGGCGGAGCGAGGTCATCGGCGACGGCAGCGGGAGGCAGAAGAAGACCTCGGCCACGGCTGAGGTATTTATAGGGCGGAGGCGACGTCTGGACTGGCGACACGATGAAGATGAAGTTTCACGCATCCATGAGCGTACTGGCGGTCGAGAGGGTGCGGCGGTGGTCGGCGGCGCGCGATGAGAAGCCGACCATGGCGGTCGCCGATAGGGTTAGGTACTGTTCGAGATAATTACAGAAATGCCATCTATTTGAAAATACAAATTACTCCAAAATTTATATAAGAACTTGAAAATCTCCAAAAATATCATTTGCATAACTTTTCAAGAGCTACACTTTTCCTTTAACTGGCATCCTCGAATTCTGTGTAGATTTTAAAATTTGAATTTAGATTTGAAAAGGGGATAAAACCCTAGAAACAAACATTTGAAATTACTTTTGATTTTTCAATAAAACTTGAAAATCTTCAAAACTATGAAATGTTGAGCTTGTTAAACCAAACATTTTTCATATACAAAGTTTTCTCAAATTATGCATAATTTTTGAATTATAGTTTTAAAATCAAAAGGGGACAAATGCTAGAAACTGTATTTTCAAATTCATTTGAAATTTCTTTTGGAAACTTGAAAAACTTTATATACCAACTTTGTAGCTCTTGTCAAGATCTACAAACTATCTTTTTAGAGTATCTAAAAATTCTTTATAGATTTTGAATTATAGAAAAGGGGGTAAAACTAGGTTTTGAAATAAGGGTTTTTGAAATAGAATTTAAACCCAATTTGGTTTCTATCTTAATTGGTTGGTTATTAGTGATCACAAACATCATCCAAGGACATTTTTAGGTCATTGACCCAATGACACCCTTGGTTGACCAAGTTGACTTTTCAAAAAACCTTTTATAGCATTTTCAATTTGAATTTAAATTTGAATCGCCACACTTAAAAATAAGTTTTGGAAGCCAAACTCAACTTCAAATATGGAAATTATTTTTAGAGTTGGACTTAGACTTATACACTATGCTTGACACTAGTGTAAACACAGTTTACACCTCAAGTACATAGAGTATAAACTAAGTATTTGCAATGACTTTCAAAAATAGGGTTTTATTATTTCATGTGACCAAACATTACAGAAGCTCAATCAACCTATGAAATATAAATTTGTTTTAGTTAATGCACATTAAGTTTGACTTAAACATGAATGCTTTGCAGTGCATATGATGACATGGCATGTTTTAGTTAATATAACACCAGAGGTGTTACATCCTTTTCCCCTTAAAGAAATCTCGTCCCGAGATTTAAAGCCTTGAGTGAAGTAATGGAAAAGGAAATGTGTCAGGAAAACACACTTTAACTAAATTTATAAGAGAAAGGAATTGTACCACTCGCATAGAGAAGTTACAATTTGCAGAAGGGATTATCACTTAGATAGAAGCATAAAACTCCGGGAAGTTTTCCAATAGGTAATCCTCTGATTCCCAAGTGGCTTCTTCCTCTGAATGTTGATCCCATTGTATCTTGTACCACTTGATTGTCCTACTTCGAGTAACACGGTCTTTCTGATCCAAAACTCGAATTGGATACTCGGAGTAAGTCAAGTCAGGCTCAAGTTCAATTTCTTTCACATCAACAACCTTATCCGGCACTCGAAGACACTTCTTAAGTTAGGACACATGGAACACATTATGTACGGCCGACAACTACTCAGGCAGTTGCAGACGATATGATACCTTCCCAACTGGTGCCAGAATTTAAAATGGTCCAATGTAACGAGGTGCTAACTTGCCCTTAACTCTAAATCGAGTAACTCCCTTCATGGGTGACACCTTTAGATATACATAATCTCCTTTATCGAAACATAATGGTTGACGTCTCTGGTCCGCATAACTTTTCTGATGAGATTCTGCCACTTTTATATTTTGTTGTATTTGCTTAACTTTTGCTTCAGTTTCTTTTACCAAATCAACTCCGAAGAATCTTCTTTCTCTGGGTTTAGACCAACTTAACAGAGTTCTACATCTGCGGCCATACAATGCTTCAAATGGTGCCATTTTGATGCTTTCTTGATAACTATTATTATAAGAGAACTCGGCTAAGGGTAAACACTCATCCCATTTCTCTAGAAAATTAAGAACACATGCTCTCAACATATCTTCAAGTATCTGATTTACTCTTTCAGTCTGACCTCCTGTTTGGGGATGGTAGGCTATACTGTTCAAAAGGTCAGTACCTAAAGACTTGTGTAACTGCTTCCAAAACTGGGAGACAAACTACGTGCCTCTATTAGAAAAAATGGTCTTTGGTATTCCATGAAGACTTATGATGCGTTCAAAATACAGTTTGGCATATTGCGAGGCTGTAGTTGCATTTTGAACTGGAAGAAAATGTGCGGACTTTGTGAGTTGATCCACTATAACCCAAATTGAATCAAAACCCTTTGCTGTCCTGGGTAGACCCACTATAAAGTCCATACCTATATCTTCCCATTTCCAAGATGGAATAGGTAATGGCTGAAGTTCTCCTGCTGACTTCAAATGTACAGCTTTGACTCTCTGACAAGTATCACACTGAGCCACATACTTAGCAATTTCTATTTTCATCTTGGTCCACCAAAATTTCTGTTTCAGATCATGATACATCTTATTGCTTCGTGGATGAATAGAAAGCTTCGAAAGATGTGCCTCATCGAGGATCTTTTGTCTCAACTTAGGATCTTTTGGTATGACCAGATGATTCTTATACCATAAGACATCGGCTTTATCAATTGTGAAACAAGAAACCTTTTCTCTTCTAACTTTTCTTTTAATATGTTTAACGCCTTTATTACTCTTCTGTGCAATAATAATTTGATCTCTGAGGGTTGTCTTAACCACAATGTTAGTCAAACTTCCTTGTTGCACCATCTCTATACCCAACTTTTCTATATCATGACATATAGAAATATCCAAAGGCTTCACTGTTAAATAATGACAATGACTTTTGCGACTAAGTGCATCAGCCACTACATTCACTTTACCAGAATGGTAATAGATTTCCAAGTCATAATCATTGATTAATTCTAACCATCTTCTTTGCCTCATATTCAACTCATCTTGAGTGAATATGTATTTCAAACTCTTGTGATCACTGTAAATATTACATTTATTACCCCATAGATAATGTCGCCATATTTTTAATGCATGGACTATAGCTGCTAATTCCAAATCATGTGTTGGATAATGTTCCTCATGTTTCTTCAACTGTCGAGAAGCATAAGCAATAACTCTTCCCTCTTGCATCAACACACATCCAATACCTATACCCGAAGCATCACAATAAACATCAAATGGCTTCTCAATGTTTGGCTGTGCTAGGATAGGAGCAGTAGTCATTAATTCCTTCAATTTCTGAAATGCCTTTTCACATTCAGGTGACCAAACAAACTTGACATCATTCTTTAACAATTCAGTTACTGGCTTGGATATCTTTGAGAAATCTGGTATGAAATGACGATAATAACCCGCCATTCCCAGAAAACTTCGAACTTGGTGCACAGTCTTTGGTGGTTTCCAATCAAGTATATCCTTTACTTTACTAGGATCAACGGCAATACCCTTGTCTAATAAAACATGTCCAAGAAATTTTACTTCCTTCAGCCAAAACTCACATTTGCTAAACATGGCATACAATTGATGTTCTCGCAGACGTTGCAAGACAATTCTGAGGTGTTTAGCATGTTCTTCTTCACTTTTGGAATATATCAAAATGTCATCAATAAAGACAACCATAAACTTATCAAGTTCTGGCATGAATACTGAGTTCATCAAATACATGAAATAGGCCAGTGCATTGGTAAGTCCAAAAGACATAACCAAATATTCATACAGACCATACCGAGTGGTAAAAGTGGTCTTTGGAACATCTTCTGGGCGAATCTTGATTTGATGATACCCAGATCGAAGATCAATCTTAGAGAACACTTTTGCTTCTGCCAATTGATCAAAAAGCACATCAATGCGGGGTAGAGGATACTTATTCTTGATTGTTACCTCATTTAAGGGACGATAATCCACACATAACCTTAAACTTTGATCTTTATTTTTCAAAAAGAGAGCAGGACATCCCCAGGGTGACGAGCTAGGTTGAATAAAACCTTTATCTCGTAGCCCTTGCAATTGAGTCTTAAGCTCTGCTAACTCAGGTGGTGCCATCTGATAAACTCTTCTGGATATTGGAGCAGTACCAGGTTTTAAATCAATTCTAAACTCCACATTTCTATTAGGAGGTAAACCCGGTAACTCATCAAGAAATACATCGGGAACCTCACAAACCACTGGTATCTTCTGAATCTCTTTTATAGAAGTTGCACATACCTTTTGAACACTCCTTTTAAGAGTCGGAAGTTGGATAAGAAGTGAAGTTTTGCAATTGGGTATGTTCAATCTCACAGTTCTATTCAGGATGTCTATCACAGCACCATGCCGTTTCATCCAATTCATACCTAGGATCACATCTATATCTGGATCCTTTAATATTATCATATCAGTGGGAAAAATATACCCACCCAAACTTACTGGCACATCATGTACCATTTCTCTAGTACACATACGCCCTCCAGGCGATTGTATAAAGAACTATTCTTTTGTCCCCATTATTGGAATTTCATGTGTCTTAACAAATGTACCATTAATGAATGTATGAGATGCACTAGAATCAAATAGCAGAATTGCAGGACGATCAGCAACAGGAAACGTACCCATCATGACGGGCTCTCCTTCTGGGATTTCCCCAACTTGAGTGTAGAACACTCTACCAGACTTCTTTTCATTCTTACTATTTGACACCTTTTGATTTTCTGCCTTATGCTGATTCTGTGGTTGTTGTTGTGGTACAAAAGCTCTAGGGACATAAGAGTTATACTGCCTCAGATGCAGGCAGTTCTGTGAAAAATGACCAGGCTTATCACAGTTGTAACATGGGAATATTGGTGGCTGGAAATTGGGGTTATGAACACCAGGGGCATTCGGCTGTCGTGGATATGAAAGATTAGCAACAGGACGAGCGAATGCCTGTTGCGGTACTTGGTATTGTGGTGGACGATAAGGTGGACGAAAATGATTCTGTGGATGATAAATTATTTTTTGGCGCTCTGGATTGCCACCAGAAAATCCAGAGGGTACACTTTTCTTCTTCTTAGTTTCTAGATGCTAACGATTCTTATCTTCATAGGATATAGCAATGTTCACTGCCTCATGAAAAGTGGCATTCGGATTTCCCATCATCATTCTCTGGATTTTACTATTCAGACCTCTCAGGAAACACTCTTTCTTTTTACGATCAGTACTAGCATAGTCTGACGCATATTGAGACAAGTGATTAAATTTGCCAAAATATTGCATGACTGACATATCACCTTGCCTCAGTGATAGAAATTCTTCAAGTTTTATAGTCATTATTCCCTCAGGAATGAAATGTGCTCGAAAGGCTTCTCAAAACTCAGTCCAAGTAATACGATGGCCTTCGGGCTGAGCAGCAACAAAATTGACCCACCAGGCTCCTGCAGTTCCTCTCAACTGCTGTGCTGCAAACATGGGCTTTTGATACTCTATGCATTCGATCAATCCAAACTTCTGCTCCATAGTGCGGAGCCAATCATCGGCCTCCATGGGTTCATCTACCCTGGTGAAAACTGGAGGACGTGTGTCTGTGAAATCCACATATGTGGTTTCATCTCTATTGTTTCGCCCATGATTTCCCTGTCTGGCATTCTGATTCTGATTTTGATCCATCATTGTTGTTGCAGTGACTAATGCTGCAACTGCATCAGCTAGAGTGGGTAGAACTGGTGGAGGATTTGGGATATCACCTCCATCATGAGATGAGCCAGCAGCGTCACGGGAACGGGTGTGAGCAGGCATCTGTTGATACATAAACTATACTTTATTCACAAAACCTTATTGGATTTCATAAGGAGATATTACAATAGTGCAACACACTTATGATACACTATTTTTGTTACAACAGTCTGCACTCTGGCAAGACTTCCCACACCTACTAGGCTTTAGAAAGCAGGGAAAGGATATATTACACGTCTTACTTTCCAATCTCCTTATTCATCCTCCTCCACAGGATCCTCTTCTTCTTCAGGATCTTCTACCTCTTCAGGCTCTTCCTCCACTATTTCAGGATCTTCTTCTTCCATAACATCTTCTTCATTTTCATTCTCTATATCCATTTGGTTTTCTTCTTCTTCATAAATGACATCCTCATCGACAGATTCTAGTTCTTCAGGGTCTTCCTCTTCCTCATCCTGACCCATTACAAGACCAAGGTCATCCTGGACTGCCTGTCTTTGATATTCAGGATCCAATAAGTTATTTAACCTCACACATTCATCATTAGCTTCCTCCGCATACTCTTCCAAATCTTCCACATAATCCTCAAGTTCTTGGATATGATTATTTGCTGCATCTTCTCGTGCCCAAGCATCATTTCTTTGGTGCTTCATATGCTTCCGGGATCGCCTCAACTGAGTGATTTCAGCGGCCTCTTCAATCCTATCGGCTTCAGCTCTTTCTAACTCGGACCTAAGCCTTGCTATCTCAACCTGCGGATCCGGATGCAGATTGCTACTATTTTCACCGATCTCATATTTAGGAGCTAACTGATGTCGAGGTACTCCTTTCAGTGCAGTGCTCTTATGAGGTGTTTGTTTGGGAATGGCCATCCTGAAGCAAGATAGGATAGATAGGGAGAAGTCTAAAGGTTAGCATGAAAAAGGATTAATACTACTTAACCCAAACCACTTTAAAGGGGAAGGTGATTAAACAGATTAATTAAGCATGATGCATGACGAACTTACGATCTAAACATAAAAGAAAGCAACACTTTCATATAAATAACTTTTATAACATAGGGCAATATAATATGCTATTCCACCACCATACTTTACAAAATCAGAATAGGGGCCGATAGAAAGAATCATAGATAAGGGATAAGCAATTTGGACCCAAAGTAATCAAGTTAGAATTATTTGAATCAAAACTTTTGAATTTTTCGTAAAAGAATACTACAACAACTCTTCTTAACAACGATCTCGCTCCGATACCAACTGTGGCAGAACCTCCTAAATCATATGGCCCACACGCATGGTTATTGTCTAATCAGACTCCAAATAACTAAGACTGTGTTCCATACGACTTAAAAAGTCTGTCGGGTAAATCCCAAATCATCCACGATTCTCCGAGCAGGATCAATCGTTGTAGAGAGACATTGCAGTATTACAACAGTTTGATATAGATAAAATACCACGGAGTAAAATAGTGGAAGACTTACAATAACATAAGTTTACAAACCTCTGAGTTTTAATTATTTACAACCATAAGTTTAAATTATACAAAGCATAATAGTATTGGAGTAGCAGTAGATTACGATACTAAACAAAAGCTCTGCCCAAGAGCTAAACACTTTACTCGTCGTCGCTTTCCTTGACGACTGTCATACAGCAGGATGCAAAACACTCCTGCCCATGAGGCTCACCTGCAACAAGGGTTTAACAAACTCTGAGTACAAAAGTACTCAACAAGACTGACCCGACGAAAGAGAAGGGTGGAGACTCAAGAAATGCAGGCTAGAGAGGCAAGGTAAGGTCTGTAGGAGATAAGAAATTTTGCAGAAAAGCTTAACTAAGAAAAGTTTGTCTTGATCTAACTCCAATTATCAACCAACTTCATTATTAAACCTTATTCATTGTTCAAGTTGTTACTACGATGATGAACAACGATCGAGTCTTCTTCTCCGAGAAGCAACAGCAATTCGAATCCATTTTCATACCTAGCTGGGACCTAGGTCACTGGAATATCGGAGACTTTAACTCTGATGCACCCCAGATGAACCGATATATCGGGATAACAACCGCAGCCGTATATCACCACATGGCACCCGTGAGCTCTGCGGCCTAGCGTACCGAGATACATGGGAACTTAAACCCCACAGTAAAATACACTATGACACAGATGGGATCTCTGGCCCCACGCTAGGTCACTCCGTGATATACACGGCTCCAACCATTCGTATACCACTTCATGCATGTGGATTTCTAAATTCTCGATATCACCAGTTCTGTACACCCGGATTGTACCCTGATTTCTAAATCCAGATATTGAAGCACCCTTTTGCTGATCAGCATAACAAAGTATAGAATATAGCGGCGAGACACCTTTTAACACTAACTCAATATCACTCCACCATTTTTCGGAAGTCAAACAATTATATGTGTAATCATGTTCTTCTTCATTGTATGTCTTGCAACTCTCCCAATCCTCAGATATCATCCATTGCTTAAACTTATCTTGTTTACCCCAAAAACTCTGAAGAAATATGAAAACTGTGCCAAATCTAGTCGCATTCCACCTAATGAGCTCCCCACCTATCTTTTCTCTCATCATAGCATGCACCCTACAATGAGAGGAGTCATTACAACACTATAACTGTTTTCAACAAAACTTTCTTAGCTATATTAGTAACAGTAATTACCTGTTATGCTTGTACAAAAACCTACAAATTCGCTTTGCACTATCCACAACCAATTCAACATCAATATAGGTTGCTATGTCCTTCAACATCAAATTGATAGTATGAGCCGCACATGGTTGCCAAGTAATATGTGTAAAGTCAGCGAGGATCATCCTACATGCTTTCTTATAGTTAGCACCATTATCTGTGACAATCTGAACAACACATTTTTCCCCAACATCATCATGAACCAGCTCTCTAAGGATTGAGTGAATGTAATCTGCATTCTGGATCAACCTAGTTGCATTTACAAACTTGAGAAAGAACATGCGACCATTGCAATAGACCATGAAGTTAATAAGGGACATCATGGTAGGACCTGTAGATAGCTACAATCAGCACTCAAACATGAATAGTATGGAAAAACGAGGGACAGTAACGAAAATATACCTGTCCATGAATCGCACATGATAGTAACACCATATTCACGCCAGTCTTCCTTAAATTGCCTCATGTGAGCCTCCAAATCTTGAAAATTCATATCTAAGAATGGGCCATCTATTTCTCTTCCGGTTGGAATTTGTACTCCTTCACCAAGCTGTTGTGATAACTTAAGTGCTGATCTAAAGTACGGGCAGTCAGCCTTCCTTCCAGGAATATCATTAGCATGGAACCATTTTGATCAAGATTTCCCAAGTTTCTCTTTGGCACCACCCATTAGCATAACATCTATTCGAGGCTGAGTTTGTCCCCTACTACGTGCCAAATCAATGTCAAAAGAAGCATTGGAAGCACTAGGACTTTGGTAGAAGCTGTCAATCGTAGTTTGATGAGTTACTGAACAACTTGCAGCCTCACTACCACTTGGCCTCCTCAAAGCTAGAGAACTATCATTTTCCATGGCAGAGTTATATTCCCTCCGTGATTCTCTCATTGCTGCCTCAAGTTGTGCTTCTTCATCGAGAACATTTTTTGGCCTAACATAGCCCATGTTTGCTGCCATAACCTCCTTGTCAACAAAGCTACGAATGGCTTTACTTCTTTGCCTCTTAGCTCTTCCTTCTACAACTCTGTTTGACATTAAGTCCCTAATATAAGCTGGCATATTTGGGCAGGATTTTACATTTCCAGGAGCTCCAGCTAGATGCTCCTTTAGACGAGTCACACCTCCACCTTTTATCTTTTCTTGACAATAAAAGCAGCTAGAGCCAGCACCATGAGGTGGGGGATAAGGCTCGCCATGGCTCCAAGTGGCTTCAATTGGTCCATTTAATTTCACTCGTCTCCCTACAGCACAACTCAACACATTATCATGAATAGCATATCAGAAAAAAATTAATTATGTGCTGCTATCATGTACCACTAGAAGCAATATTTATTAAACATATTTTCTTCAGCAGGAAAACAGAAAATATTCAATATTATCGCAATAAAAGGAGTCCAGCTATTGCCATTGGCAAAAACTTTTCTATACTTCATTTCAGATATCATAGATAAATTGTGTTTCCATCAAATTCATTCAAAAAATCATTCAAACAGCATGTTGTCATCGACATGTGCCATACAACATGTATTTATTTACCATTTTTTACAACAACCTCTACCACACCACTTGATGAACCATCTCCATTGCCTTGAGTTTGTGAACGTGCATTAGCATCCATGTGCCCAGTCATCCTCACAGAAGAGACGCAAATGTCCTAGGTAGTGCAGACACACAAAGCTTCAATGAACACATCAACCAGTACAGTATCAAAATCAAATGGGAATGAAAACCAAGCAGCATACAAAGTGTAAGGCAGTAGGGACTAGTGAGGAACTTAGGATCGAGGGAGCAATGTACCTATGCAGGGCAGCAGGGAGAAGAAGCAGCGTTGATGAACCACGAAGAACCACAGCAGCTGGCGGCCACCGTCACGCGTCTGGAGCTGCGACGGGGAGATATTAGGTTTAGAAAAAGACTGGGGAGTATATATATGGAGCTGAGAATTTGGGCTGGCCATCATGCGAGCTATTTCGCGGACCTCAATTCAAAATGGGTCGAATTTTTTAACCGATCAGTGCAAAAACCGGGCCCAGACGAGAAACGGGATTATCGGTTTTCTCGATTTTTTCTCGCCGAGAAAAATTTCCTTGGTCATGTAATGATAATAAGTCGTATGGAAGGGACAGGATGCAGCCATGTAATTTTTGGGACAGAGCTTAAATTTGAAGGAAACATATGAACATATTTTTTGAACAGAAAGTAACCCAACGAAGCATGGCAGCTTCGTAGCATGGAGCCTAGCGCCTAGGGGAGTCTCGCCGTCACGGTCCAATACTTGGACGGGCAGAGGCAACCAGTGACGTAGCTCTTCTTCAGTTGGTTCCGTGGGTCTAGGCCATGTCGACTCAAACGACTGAGTTCCAGTTCATTTTTGCAACGAGAGCTCAGTGGACTGGTCTGCATCGTATGGCAAGGATTCCATCAACTCCCTGTGGCCGCAGTGCCTCCTGGCTGCACAGGAGCATCCTTTGCCAGCCCATGGACTCCCAGCACTAGTCCAGCATTTCACCTCCACCCCGCAAAGACAGCAGGCAGCATCGGCTGAACCGAGTCGCTAGCTACATCCACCAAAGGAACCCCATCCAGTCCCTCATAATGGAGCAAGTCGTCATCATCGGAGAGCACAGCATCCTGCACTACTCCATCAACAGCAACTCCGTCATTCTCAGGCAGCACGCGATTGGCGCACTTGTTCAAGGATGCTTGTAGAAAACAGAGTTGTCTTGAACCTGTTCTCGTGCCGTTCACGGTTCACGCGCCTCAGCCTCGCAGCTGCCCAACGCCGAGCGAGGGATACCTATAGTACGCGCTTCTTCTGGCTTGTCTCCGATCCTCCGCCACCTACGGAACTGTATTCTGCTGTGAAACAATATGCCAAAAGCAGGGTTGGGTCCGTCGTCGGTATCGCTCACGAGGGCACGGATTTCCTGAATTCTGCTGTGCAAACAGTATGCAATATGTGGAGGTGGCGCCTCTTTTCACCGTTCATTCATGATGACAAGTCGACAACGTGCCGACAGCAGAGGCTGGGATATTGATATATATGCATGACAGTGCCGGCCTAGCATCGGCTGAACCGAGTCGCTAGCTACATCCATCAAAGGGACTGCATCCAGTCCCACATAGAGGATAGAGTGACTAAGATTTCCCATGCACAGAGATTGACTGACATAAAAGAAAAGTTCACACATGAAGGCAATTGTTATCCTTCCCTTGCACTCTGATTTGCCGTTCAGCACTTGCCAAGCATCCAGGCCCATCTCGCCTTTTAAGGTCCCTTAATTGACTTTGCTTTCATGCATGTCGTTTTACCTGTTGATCATTCAACTTCATACATGGTCTTTGTTTGAGCGTTTCTTTCCCTTTCCCTTTAGACTGACTGATGAGGTGAAAAAGCAGTGTCCTCGATCCTCTGTTCCTTTGCTTGTGGTCTGCATCATCGCATCATAACATGGCATGCATGTCGGACTTTCTCAAAAGATAAAATAGAGCATCATTCTTTACTTGTCTATGCATCCAGGTGTACGATAAAGAAAAGTATTCATAATATGGTTGTATATATATACATAGTTCCTTTAGTTTACAAGCAGGCAGGTCATCGTTTTTGCTGCACAACCTCATACCCCACACACACTCACGCCTATTGTTTCTTGCCATCTTTCGACGCTGTGGCGTTCACATCTCACGTCATAATATTGGCAGTCTACTCAACTGAAAGGCTCAATGCTGCTGGCTCATCAGAAACCAGGTACAGTCTCAATAAAACTTTGTTAAATTATCATATCATACAGTATTGTCTCTATAGCTGGTGTTATTGGTACTTGGATTATTAGTGATAACATATCAGCGCGAACCTCATCAAGAATGACCGATGCAACGGGTGAATTTGATTTCCTATGCTAACTCCACTGCGTTGACTGAATTTCTGTTTTGTTTTCTTTGCAGATTAGGCCCACCCGTGTGCCTCAAGGATCATTGAGTTCCGTAAATTATGGGGGGCTTTGTGGCTTGCTGTGCCTCGCCTGTTTAGCTATGGATTTATTATTCGGCTTGCTGCTTTTTTTTATTTACATTTACAAGGTATTGATAGCTCGCGACTTCATAATGTGCTAAACAATTAATAATTAGACCCACAGCTTCGATGAATGCACTTTTATAATTCTATATGAATTCTGAACTATATTCAACACAATTTTAATTTAGCATCCTTGATATTCTCATTGGTTTTGTTTAGATATTTAAATCCATTTGTGTTCTTTTTCCCTTTATACTTTATCAACTCATTAGCTGAAAACCTTTTAAAAGTTTGTCCAGCTATGTGCAGCCACAAAGGCCGGAAATAATTGCATAACCATTTCTTTTAAAGATCAAATGACTCAAAACAAATTGCAACCTGTTCGTTTGATCTTATCAGCCAAACCAGCCAGCCATTCAACAGTATTTTTCTCTCACAAAAAATCAGCAGCAGCCAGAACCAGCCAGCCAGAAACGACCAAGCGAACAGGGCATGGTCCGTAGGACCCAGTGGTCCTTTTGAGCACTGCAGCAAATCTCTTTCTAAAAAAATGTTTTCATGATTCCAAAACTTTGGTATTTATGACGTTCGTTGCTTGCATGTACTCCGCTGCCCCTACGATACATGAACCATTTATTTGTTAATTTGTTCGTTGAACTGGAATTTTCCTAATTTTCTATACTGAATCAAATATAGGTGTGAAATTTCTCTACAGATTAGGCCCATCGGTGTGCCTCAAGGATATTTTTCCAGAAATTATGGGGAGCTTTGTGCCTTGCTGTGGGTGGCCTGTTTAGCTACGGATTTATCATTTGGTTCGCTGGCTTTTTTATTTATTTTTACCAGGTACGGATAGCTCGCAACTTCATAATATATTCTAAGATGAATATAAACATAGATCTAAATATTTTTAAATAAGAATTATTTTTAGCCTATGGATAAAAATATTATTTTATGCACAAATGGATATTAGTTGAGCATAACTCTAGAACAAAGTAGCTAAGGAAAAAATTTATATATCTGCAATTGTTTCAACATATCCATGCATTCTTAGAGAATATAAGATAGCGTTCAAAGCAACGGTAATTGCTGCCACAAAAATCATTTAGTTGGATACATATAAAGAGTATAATTATAAGGTAACATTAAAAATAACATCTTGGAATTATTAAAGGCCCCTAAAGACTTATTTGAATATTATGTTTGCTGTCTCTAATCACCGGTGGTGTTAGAGCTAACCAGGTGCAACAGTGCAGCATTCCGGACAAAGTTGATTTGAAAATAAAAGTTTCAAGACCTAAATACACTGATAGTTTATGGGTGAAATTGAGCCTGGACTGAAACGATCATCTCCGTAGGGATATGTAAGACGATGGACAAAGGTGCTTTCGGATCTCGATGGACACGGCGTAGGTGCTTTAGGATCTCGGCGGACACGGCGTAGGTGCTTTCGGATCTCAACGAAGCTGATGAACTGCCCACGCTGTCTTCCTGCGCCGCACGCCTGCCCGCCGCAGTTGCGCCTCCCTACTCGCAGCCGCATCTCCCCACATTCGCCGAAGCAGGAGGGCCGAGCTGGCGTCGCCGGAGTTGGCTGTCCCTCCCCCCGCCGCGTGCCTACTATTGCGAAAGGCAGAAAAAAGGGCGAGGAATATTCGTGGCTGCTAGGTGGCTAGCGAAAGGCTGAGTCCACAGCAGGTGTGGGCAGCTTTGAATTCCCATTGGCCACGAGAAGCAATTTCCGTGTGCTGTGGGCTGGCCATCCGTTCCAATCTCCAGCTTTTCTTTTGCTATAATTAAATAAGTCATAATTTCCCTTTGATTTTCTAGTGTCGTTTGCTTCTTATGGTGGAGTAGCAAGTTTCTTATTCATGCAGCACGGGACTTTGAAGGCGTTTCTGGCAAAAACGCCTCCTATTGCTATAGGTACTTAAGGCGTTTTAAATTTAGCCTTTAAAAAACTGTTTTTAGAGGCAATTTTAGAAAAATGCCTTTATACAACAAGAAATTAAGGCATTTTGACAAAACGCCTTTGACAAAAGGCCTTCTATAATGAGATTTGCTGTAGTGTTGTCTGCAGCGCCCACACGGGCACGACGCCAATTTCCATCCTCGTGACCCGCTCTGAAATCTCTACATCCTGGGTTTTCTCCGGGAGTTGCACGCCCAGCACAAAGATCATTTCCTCCTGGCTGAAGATAAGGTGGGGCCACAGCTTGGGCCTGTGCATGGGCCGTGGTTGAAGCGCCGGCCCAGAGGCTGTTCACCAGCGAATCCTGACCATGCCTCCTCGCTGCCCAGAGGCGAGTAGCATAGGGGCCTTGGGCTAGGTGTAGCAGCGGGGCAGGCATTGCCTGCGATGTGGTGTTGGCATTGCGCGTCGCTAGTCGCCCTAAGGGTCCTAGTATGGGCGCTTGAGGTCTTGCGAAAATTGAGGTTGTCCGTAGAAGTCCTGGTTGCCGCCCCGGCTTGCCGTGGAGTGCAAGCGACGGCGTTCCTACTCCGATGTGTGCGGCAGGAACACCCTCTCGTGCCCCGAGCGTGCTGGAAGTGCGTCCATGATCCATCGGCTCCAGGTCACCCTCCAGCGCCCAGCGGTACGGTTGGCGGTGAGCACATCACTATCGGAAAATCGTTCTTTACCAAGTGTTTAATATTTGTCGAGTGTATTTTTTTAGACACTCGGTAAAGAGGCTTCTTTGCCGAGTGTCAGAAAAAACACTCGGCAAAGAACTTCTTTGCCGAGTACCACGGCACTCGATAAAGAAGTTCTTTGCTAAGTGTCAGAAAAAAGACACTCGGCAAAGAAACTTTCATATCGATTTTTGAAGCCCTAAACGAATTCAAATGAAAAAAATTTCAACTACGAAGTTGTTTAACTCATCAAGGACTACAAATTTTATTTTAGTCATTTCTTCATTTGACAAAATAAAAATAAATTTATTCATAAATCTTATATGTCTCTCTAATAATTTATGAAACTACAAGAGGGGAGATAAAGATTTGCGAACTATTGTTAGAACCACCAATTCAAATGATCAAACGACCAATCACCCAAAATAAAGTTTATAAATATCGAGAAGTTATGAAATACTATAGTTGAAAACTTTTTCATTTGAGTTCAACTTCGCCATGTTAAACTATGTTTGAATTTTAAAAATTTAAAACATAAATTTTTTAAATGACCCCGGATGGAAAAACACACAAAATAAGTTTTATAGATCTCAAAAGGTTATGAAATGTTGTAGTTGACAACTTTTTCTCTTGAGTCCATCTTGCCATGCTAAACCTACGTTTAAATTTCTTAAATTTGAAATTCAAATTTTTAACATACTCGGATGGAAAAAATTTCTAAACGAGAAGTGTAGATGTCAAAAAGTTATGAAACTTTGTACTTGACAACTTTTTGATTTGAATTCGTTTAGGGCATCAAAAAAGGAATTTACACTCGGTCTGATATAATATATGGGGAACTAAAACTACTTATAAACACAAGTGATGGTGTAGTGCAGTGGTTAAGGCAGAAACTACGTGAGAGAGAGGTCATGAGTTTGAATCCCCGTCGTCGCAAAGTGTCTAAAAATCCTAGAAAAAAGACCATGGCTAGGTGCGAGTGGGAGCTACCCAGTGGGTCCCTTCCCTAATTAAAAAAAATTTCCCTATTATTTTCGGGTTTTTTTAGGTTTTTTCTTTGTCGAGTGCCTTGACACTGCCAGATGGCACTCGGCAAAGCCTCCTTTGCCAACCAATTCTTTGCCGAGCGGGCTTTGCCGAGAGCCGCACTCGGCAAAGCCTTTGCCGACGACAAAGGTGCCTTTGCCGAGTGCGGCTGGCACTCGACAAAGGAGGCAGATCCGGTAGTGCATGTGCTGATGTGCATGTGCACGTGCATAGCACGCTCTGAAGAGCAACTCGGGAAGACTTGGCGGGATCATGAGGTCTTGAGTGTGTCATCTCGCGCAGGCCCCTGTGGTCATCGTCGTGGTCGCGGTCCCTAGGCGCTAGTGGTGCTACAGGCGGGCGATAGGTCCCAGGATCGACATGCTTGTCTAAAGCTAGGCACCCGACCAAAACGACGTATGCCATGGTGAATACGATGAACCTTGGCTTAGAGTTGCCGTGCTCGATCAGATGATGTCCGGAGCCCGATGCTCCTGGGGAGCATGGGATCCATACCTCGTAGCCTGCAAGATGAACCAGGATTACCTTATCCCTCCTTCCCCACCAGTGGTGAGGATGGGATACTGGTGGGTGAAGGCCGACAGGAGCCCGTTGATCGATCTCCTTGGCCTGCTGGCCCTTGCAGAGAAGAAGCTGGCCCATAGGAGCTCATCTGGGTGCTCCATCCAAACCCAATAGGTGAGTAGGTCGGTTGTCTCACGCACTAAGGTGCGACTGTCTAGAAGGTTGAGGATGCTCCATAGCCACCTTGACGTCACCAGGTGCACCCCGTGGCTTCTGCAGCTCATTGCCAGGGTCGGATTGTGAAGGCAGAGCCCCCAATCTCAATGAATCCCTTGTACAGGGTGCGGTCATGCTCGCCAGGCAACATGAACTCGGCAAGGAACTCTCTAGGGCCATGGTGAGTGACGCTGCGGTATATGCAGCTGCCACCAAAGGGCGTAGGTGACCTCCAAGGTGTTCAAGTGGTAGCCCTCCTGTGGTGTAGAGATGATAGCCGTGTGCACCCTGACCCAGGCTTCATGGTGTCAGTGGAAACAGTGGTGACATGGGTGTGCGTCGGGCGCTGGAGGGCTTGCCCCGGGGTGTACTCCATTGCCTTCAGGATGGGCAATGGGGGTGGTGTTCGGGGATGGTGATTGAGGGGTGGGAAGGAAATGTGGCTGTCGATGCTGTCTTGCGGGAAGGTGAGCCTGGAGTGGAGTAGAGCAAAGATGAATGGTGGACAGGATTGGCACGACCGACTGAAGTGTCCAGTGCCTTTGCAGGCCACTATGGCGGCGCCGCAATAAGACGGTCAGAGGCCAGGCATCGATAGCCGCTTGCGGTACTGGTGATGGCTGCTCACTTTGCTTCTCTATCTGCTTGTCATTAGCATGGGATGGCTCGTCCATTGATCCCGTGTAGGATTGGCCAGTGCCTTGGAGCCTTGCGCCGCAGACGTCGACGATCCCACAACGGCAGGATTGGTTAGATCCATCCTTTGCCATACCTTCTTTCGGGGCCGAGGAGGCCAAGTAGGGCGCATAGGCTAGTGGTCAGGCTGGATCAAGATTGATTTCAGCCTGCTTAGTGGCTCCGTGGCAGAGCCTCTCCGCCAGTCCCCGGAGTGGCTGGCAGGGTAGTCGATAGCGCTGTTGTCATCGCAGTCGTATGGGGAGCATCAATGGCAAAGCGTGCTGGTGCCTATAGGCGGGTCTTCAATGGTGGATCCAGCACATGCCACCCCGTCATGCCTCTTGCCTCTTATGGGAAGGGGAGGTGCATCACAAGGCGCCAGGGGCTCGTCTGTGGCGAATCTGCCAGATCTCCGAGCAGGCGAAGCAGGCCGCGTGACCCACCGACGCCTGCCCAGGGCAGTGTAACCGTGTTCAGCTTCAGCGGTTGTGGCCGGTAGGGAGCCATTAATGTCTGTGTCTCCCCAGTCGACGAGCTCTTCTTGCGAGGCAGGGGGTGAGTAAGGGTGCGTTTGGTTGGCGACCAAAGGATGCCAAGCCGTGCCACACCTTCTGTGCCGGAGTTGTGGCAAGCGTTTGGTTCGTGCCCCTAGTTCCGACATGCCACAGAAGTGCCGTGGTCATCTAGTTTATTTTAGAAAGCAAATCGTGCCACACTTGCGCTCTCCGTTTTCTACGCCGAACCTTCGGCATGCCAACAACTCGACGTGGCATCTGTTGGGCATCGTCCAAACATACCCTAAATCTCCGCATCCGGGCATTGAGCGGGGCATGGGTAGTGAGTCACTACCAGAGTGGTGGGTGGCATATTAATTGGTGGTCCAGGCGGTGCCGGCAAGAGCGGGTGGGTGGGATCTCGGGCACTCGGCTCACAGACATGGCTCGCGGCCAAGAAAAAAACTTACAGTGAATGCTGAAAATATGGCTGCAGATGATTGGGCCATCGGATTTACGGCCCTGATGTGCAAGGCCTAAGATTGTTTTGCTGAGTAACTAACCGATAGACCCGAATATGTTAATTTGCCAACTATTCCTCCAACGGCGCATGAAATATTTTTGCTGGATATATAAGCAAAGCAATTGGAAAAACATAAAATTACCAACTGATTGTTGGACTGTTGGATAGAACCTTCTACAGCTGATGATTAATGGGTAATTGTTGAGTTTTAAAAAGATTGATGTGTTTCCTGATTGCAAAACAATGGAAGTTACTATACTCATTTCTCTCCATGCGCACATGTATAGGTAGTCGGCATGGTGGCATAAAGTTGAAAGCATCTCCCTTCATGTCTGATAGTATTTTTTTTTTTTTGTGAATGGTAATATGTTTATATATTTTTTTATGCACGCACGTCTAGATGGCCTGCATGGTGATGCAGATTGTGCACGTGTCTACCTTGATTTATTTCTTTTGCATACTTATAAGATAAAACGGATAACTTAGAATAATATGTAGGGGTATATTGGGATATTCATTTTTATAATAAAACTGGTTGCTAATTTAAGATTGAGGGTTTATTGAGATAACATACAAGCTGTAGGGAAATATATTGTTGAATTGAAACATTATGGACTGTGGATTTTTATAATCTGTTAGACCGTGACAGGTTGTTTAACAACCAACTATAAAATGGAACTCCATATTGTGCCAAAACCTGAAATTGTCTATGTGAGTAATTTGGAAACAATGTTTAGGGGTTACTTTAAGCTATTTTTTAAAAATAATATATATGTATGATTTAGCTCCAAATTTATCAGATTCCTCTAAATTACTGTAAACATAGTTTGAATGCCAAGTCAGGGGTTACTTTGTATTATCTTTTGCAATGACAGAGACAGTTAATTTATATGTGGAGAGAATCTCTCAAATGACGACCTTTAAAATAGATCTACTTTCTATTTGTGACTAGAGTCTCCTTCTACTTTCGAGGCTTCTGTTTTTAGCACCCAACTTCAACAACAGCCCCTTGGACTCCTGTTCATTTTTTCATGATTTAACGTAATCCATAGATCATTCATATCACACCACTTTAATTCAAACTTAAATATTTGTATTCAAATTCATGATTTCAAATAAGACAATTCAAATTCAAATTGTTCAAATATAAAAATCATATAGGCAAATTACAATAAAACTATAAAGAATGAGTATACTTGCCTGCCATCATGGATGCCTTTGCACTATTGTGTACTAGGTTGTGTACCAAAAGGTTTAGATGGAGGCGGCGATGGAGGGCTGGAGGTGGAGGTGTGATGGGAGGGAGTGGAGGAGTCGGTGCCGGAATGAAAAAAAAAGATGACATATGAAAAGAAATTCATGGGAAAAAAACTTTAGAGCTGAGGACTCTCTACACACCCCTTGGAGACGAATCTGAGGGAGGAGATTGGAGCCCTTCATAACGTATAGGGACCCTAGTTGGGACCTTGTAAGACTTTTTTTTTTTGGCCTTAAAAAGCAGAGCATAAGCCTGTTTATGGCCTCTATTTGATATGCTCTTTTATAAGTCCTTTTTATCTACCTCTGGAACCGAACCCTTATAGTTCACACAAAATGGGCAGCACCCATTTCTCAGGTGGGTCTGGGCTTCCAATTTTTTATATTTTTCTAGAGCACTTTTTTTGACCTCTGGAACCATGTACACGTTCTGAAGGCGATGTCAATATCCAAAACATCACTTATTTACGACTAGGGGGGCCAAAGTGGTTTCAAATCATACCACAGCTAGGTGAAAACATTCTAAGTGGAACATATAGCTATGCCATTTTTTTCTGTAATTTATACAAATGTATATGCAGTTTAAAAAGTATCATCATAGCTCAGGGAGTATATATTTAGCAAATATCTTTTTCGCAGTTAGCACGTATATAACATACCATTTGCCTTTCGGAGTCCTCTTCAAATAGTATTCATGATATTTTTTATCGCTGAATGCACTTTGTTGAGAGAAACAAAATAGTTACAGCGTTGCATTTTTCAGGTGGGATTAGGCATTCGCGATTGAGCAGACGAGAGACTGGACATAAATAATGGATAAAGATGTCTTTAGCCTGGTCGACCGTCTCGTCAATTACCCTAAACATGGGTGGTGCGTGATTACAAACTTTATTGTTCCTCTCGCTGCATTTATATTTTTCTCAACTGTATAAAACAATGATCTAATGATTGGACGTACGGATTGCTTCTTAAAACATCACCTTAGGGTTCTGCCTACCATCGTGACACAAAACATCACTCAAAACTGACCGGTAGAATTGAAAAGCTGGAATATCGCTAAAACATTGGCTGAAATTTATAAAACTTGTGAATTTTTGTGTGACTATTCAAAATGAATTTCCTGCAAATGCAAAATGAAATTCTCCGTATCACTACTATAGAATCTTCATCATTGCCGATTTCGGCCCCTCGTTGCAAAATGAAATTTATAAAACACGATCTATAGCTTTGCTTCTAGTTATTTTTCATTCCGAGGTTATTTGTAAAATTTGAATTTCAAATTGTGAGAACTTCAAATAGAATTTTAGGATCATAAGTGATTTCAATTGAAAAGTCATTAACTATAAAGTTGTAGATCTTATCAGGACATACAGCTTTGCTTTTAGTCATTTCTCCATCAGAAATTATTTGAAACAAAATTTCTCCTTTCAGGCTGATTGCAACTAGTGGTAGCTAGTTGCAACTAGTTGTAGCTGGCATTGTACTGAATATTTGAGGTATTAAATGAATTCAAATGAAAAATATTTTAACTACAAAGTTGTAGGTCTCATCGAGATATGCAACTTTGGTTGTGGTCGTTTCTTCAACTACATTTGAATAATTCAAAGATTTTGAATTTCAAAACATGAGAACTTCAAAAGGATTTTTTTTGGACCATAATGATTTCAAATGAAAACTGTCTCAACTACAAAGTTATAGATCTCATCAAAATTTATAACTTTGATATAAATTTTATCTCCATCTGACTTGATGTGAAAATTTTATTAATTTTACTATGGTGCACCATGGTTATCACCGTAGGTTTGTAGTACAAACTGTTGGCAATAATCGCCTATTTTAACCAACAGTTTTGTTCAAACCGGCGGTGAAAATGTTTTCTGTTGTAGTGTATATATATTTGCCCTTAGTAGCCGGTAGGGCCACAAATAAACTAAAATCATGAAATATTGGTCTGAACCCTGACATCACCTTGATAACTACCATAAGTTAGAGTAAACACCTCAAATGCCTAGAAACACGGGTTTGCCACTACTACACGCCATACAGGAACCATGCCATTATAATTCGGTGTCTACTTGAATAAGATGGTTAGGTCTAGTTGTCTGGTTACATCCAAGGGGACAACGATGATCTCTCCCATCACACCAAACATATGGGATAGTACCTTCCCCATACTGGTTAGGTGAAGCAGTGCATGTGTAGCCGTGCTGCATAATTCACACCACCAGACACTATGCCTGATGTGCACAGTACCGAGCCGGGCCAGCGCAAAGGGGGCGTTGTAACCCATTTTAGGGTGTCATCAACTTCTATATTTGGTTTGACCATTGGTCTTTGGACTTGGGCTTCTAGATTCTTAGGCACCATGAAAAGTCCCACTCAGTTCTTTAGTTGGTATATGGACTTGGGGAATCACCAAGCCCTAGGTAGGTTCTTAAGGTGATATTTAGCATGTTGATCAGGATACCGAGGGTACCTATCTCTGTTCGCAACCTCTGAGTCCTTCACATTTGAGTGGTTCACCAGTTGCTAATTTACTTCATCCTATTATGTGAGTGCTTTGTGTTGTAGGTTGTTTGTCTAGACGGTCATATGGATCCTTTATTATCCTGCTCATGCTTGCATGAACAAACCCAATTGATTAGCCCTCAAGCCTTGACTCGACTTGGGGAATTCAGTGAAGGGTCAAGACATATAGTTCTCGGATGCAAACTCTAACAAAAGTGTGAGGGGTGTAACTGTTGAAATGTTGTTTTATTCCATTGGCATTCTATGGTGCTCGTCCAAAGGGAGTCCACATTGTTCCACCTGTACATGATGGCATTTGGCTCAAGGTTGTCAGGCTGATATGCCTAATCATTGCTCAACCCTGGAGAACCCAGGCTATGTTGGCCTCGATGTGCGGGGGTACCTTGCCACTCGTGCCATGGCTGCCCCAAGGCTATCTTATTTTCTCTCATGAGGTGTTTATAGAGTGATGACTTGCCAGTGTTATTTCTCCTGCTTCATTATGGCGGTGTGGCTAGGGTGTAGACTTGCACATGTGAGGCCTGGAAGTCATCGTTTTGAGTTTGACCCCAAGGACATCTCACAGTATGAACGACTTAAGGCTGTCCCCTCAAGGATGCCTAAGAAGAGGCCGTGACCTTTCGTGCCTCATGCTTCCCACTTTCACTATGGCTAATGGCATCTAGACCGAAGGACAAAGCCATGACCCAGATCTGCCTCGGCAGCCTGCTAGGGAATGTGAAGCTAGAGCATGTGTATCATGATGCGTGAGGGCTACTTGGCGATAGAACCCCATTTTGGCCTCTGGAAGCACCTATACCTAGCGTAACTCGCGTCTGGCACCCACAAAGGAATGAGCATCTAGCTTTGACGTGAGCAAGGGTGGAACATCTTTGGGACACTGCTTATTTCAATTAAGAAGTGGCACTTGGAGTGGTTCTTTGCTCGTGAGAAGTCATCAGTTCTCTCCACATTCATGGGGATGCACACTCAACTGATATGGTCGTGTTCTAAGCATCCGAAAGTTGAAGGCCATTGACATATTGATGTGAAAGATCAATCATCTTAGGGGGCATTGTGTCAGCATAGTCAAAGCACATCAAAGACATTCATCCGTTGCAAGATTCAGCTAGTGCACTCTCGGAGGTACACACTGTCGGATATATAGGACTGAGATACCTGAAAGGTCAAGATGGCGGACTAGAGGGAGGGTGAATAGTCCTTTTCTAAAAATTATTGCACCGACTAACCGAAACAAATGCAGAATTAAACTAAACGGTCCAGCCAAGACTTCACTCCACTAACTACGACTCTAGATGCACCTTGTAAAAGATCCTAAACAAGAAATCAAGATGCCAATCTAGCTAGTGCTCTCCTAAACAATTCTAGCATGCAATGTCACACAAACATAAGCAGCTAGTACTTTAGCAACCGAGGAAGCACCTACACAATTCTAATGAGCAAAAGCACAAAGCTAACCTATGCTCACTAGAATGCTCAAGGACAAGGCTACACAAGCCGAACCCAAGAACTCAATTCACTTAGCTACACAAACTAAGCAAAGCAAGGGAACAACTTCTAGCTACACAAGCAAGAAGACAAATAGAAAGCTACACAAGCTATCTAATCATAAGAGCAACTACACAAGCTATATATATGAAGAAAAGTAAGTACAAAGCTTGTGAAAGAGAATTGCAAACCACCATGAAGAGTGGAACAAGATGACATGGCAATTTTTCACCAGGTTCACTTGGTTGCCACCAAGCTATGTCCTATTGTGTCCCTCTACACCACGTGGTTCAGTGGCTAATTGGTATGAAAAAACCGAGCCTCAACAAGGGCGCCAGAAGAACCTACCAAATGGCTAGAGGTTGCAATGACACGAGCAATCCGCTAGAGTTACTCTTTGTGATCCCCATGAGGTGAGTACAAAACCTCTCACAATAACTTCTATGGAGCACCGCACAATCACCTTGCATGCTTCGACGGAGTCTCTTGCCACCAAGCCGTCTAGGAGGTGGCAACCTCCAAGAGTAGCAAGCCCACCGGCTTGCAACATGATCACCTAGTGCCACACGATGCAATCTCTCAAAGCAATGCACTAGAATCACTCACTAACTCAATCAGATAGACACTATCAAGCATATATGAGTTAGTAGGCTCCAAGCACTCTCCAAGCAAGGACACAAAGTCCCCAAGGTGCTCAGCTAGCCCCAAGTCTCGGCCACCCCTCTATTTATAGAGGGGGCAACAAATAGAGCCGTTAGGTTCAAATTTCAGGCTAAAACGGCTACCCCGGACAATCCGGAGGTCAAAGTTCGGACAGTCCGGCCTTCTCCAAAAACTAGCCGTTAGGTTCAAAATATGAACTGTATACAGTCCGGCCTCTAAACCTCATACAGTCCGAAGTTACCAAATAAAACCCATCGAGAGCAGCCACTTCTGGAGACTAAAATTCTATTTTTCACGGACAGTCTGCCCTCTGAACCTCGGACAGTCCGCGGTTCAATACTGGACCTTCAATTAGAACCAGAGTAGGTCTGTTTGCCATAGAAAGGATGAACTGCGGACAGTCCACGCTTTTGTCCTGGACAGTCCGCAAGTCCGAATCAGCAACATAGCTCTTCGGCTAAAACATCCATAACTCTTAGCTCCAAACTCTGATTCCGATGATCTTAGACATTGGAAAGCTTACTTAGAGAGCTACACAACCCACATAGCCACTTGATCCAATTCACAATAGATCAAAGAAGTTTTCCAACCCAAGAGCCATCATCACTCTTTTCTAATACAAGAGTTCGCGGAAACAACTCCAACTCATTCTTCTTTGCAAATGTGCCAACACCACCAAGTGTGCATCACCATGTGCATGTGTGTTAGCAATTTCACAATAATTTTCAAAGGATTTTCACTTTCTCTCACAACGCCACTCGATCCTAGCATGTCACGAAGTTAGATCGCTCAAGTGGTACTAGATGACCGATATGCAAACAAGTTTGCCCCTCTTGATAGTACGGCTATCAATCCTAAATCCGGTCATCAACTTCTCTACACACCTCATGACCGGTGAAATGAAATGCCCTAGGTTATACCTTTGCCTTGCGCATTTCCATTTCCACCGTCTTCCTCCAATGTGCCAATGCAACACATGCACTGACACGATCACCAAATGATATGGTCCACTTCATATCATCACATGACCATCTTGGTTCATCGATCTTGACCTCACTTGCTCTTCACCGTTGCTTTGGTTCTTCGGCACCAAGTTTTACCCAAGCTTCACCATTGCATGGTCTTGCTTCCATGCCTCAACTTGCCCTTCACCCTTTCAACCTGTTCATCGAGCCAAGCCACATCTTGATCTTCTCCATCTCAGTCCTATGACTCCATGTCATGTCTCATGTGCAATAAGCTCCTTCATCATCATATGTATGAGCCTTGCAACATCTCCAAGCCATTTCCAGCATCATGGCATATGTTGCTCATACACATGCACCTATGGACTAATATATGTATCTCAACATAAACATATTAGTCCATCCTAAAGTTGCCACTCAATTATCAAAACCATACTAGGGACTTTTAATACCTCACCGCCTATATTCTAGTGCACCCTAGGTTACTGGCCTGAGGAAGATGAGGCACGAGGCCCATGTACACTGGGCATATTAGAAGAGGTGATGATCAAGATATCAGGCATATATAATTAAAACCCTAATATTCTTGAGATATGGTTGAAGGATCTATTGTAATTTCCATGTAACAAACTAGAAAACACATCTGTTAACTGATCGGATCCATTGCACCCTACCCCTAGACCATATAAGGAGGGATAGGGACCCCTTGTTTGGCATCCTATTCCTTTACATTCTAGGCATAGCTTCAACCAGCAGCCCCTGGAATCAAGCATACGAATAAAGAGAGTTCTACTTCAAACCGGATGTAGGGTACCACGTACCTAAACTAGTATAATCCCTGTGTTCTTGTGTGCTACCCATCTGATTCCCAATGCACGAATACATTCATCAATATTGCTAGAGTAAATACTTCCGACACACCTGATGTATGAGTACTCGAGCGTGGATGACTCAATTTGGGGTGCTCACAAGGGCTCTTCTGAGGTCATGATTCACCCCAAGATCCATGAGATATTGACGACAGAGGTGAACCTAGATGCTTTGTGGCATCTAAATCCATTCTCTCTGATGAGGCCTGCCACAGGGGTAAGCCTAGAAATTTCTCTCATTCTGCTGCTTTCTCCAGACAAGCATGGCCAGTTCGAGCTGCTAATGCCCCAATTTTGATTTAGCAAAGTTGCTCCTAACTATGATGATGCCTTTTGGCCCTGGGATGTCAAACTTGAGATACATACAGTAGCGGATGGCCATGAACTTGGTGTAGCATAGGCCCCTAAGATGGCTTGGTAAGTGTTAAGGAAGTTGACCACCTCAAACGTGAGCAACTTTGCTAAATCGATGTATATGCTGTTAAGGCATGGTCACCAAACATGACAGGTAGGTCGACCTGCCCAAGCAGGTTGTCTTGCTTCCTAGACACGATCCGATGGAATATTGTTCCAATCGATGTGATTTGTGACTGCAGGATCTTCGGGTTGTTTAGCATCGTGATGTATATGATGTTAAGGCGATTGCCACCATCCATTAGTACTTTCAAGAGTTGTTTTCTCCTAACATTGGGATCAACAAGGTGGAATCAACCTATTTGTGGGACATAGATGGGATTCCCTGACTGATTCAAAGTTATTAGGGCTTCATACTATTTGAGATAGAGTATGGCCGATTGGACCATCTTAACCTTGCGAAGGGTGAGACCCCCAAATATCTTGAGGTAGTTGCTGGGGACAGGGAATTCAGTAGGATCTCCTTCCTCAGTGTCATTGGTGCCGCAAAGTTATGGGTATTGCCTCCTTGTAGCAAGAGGTTTGACATCCCCCATGAAGTAATTCTTGGGTAGGTTACATTACTTGTATGTGTGCTGAACTAGATACTCATTGTTCTTTCATGGGCCATCAATGAGCTTCTCAAATTGCCCTAGGTTGGGTTGATTGTGTGTTGGTTGAGCTAGAAGGTCAGTGGCCTATAAACTCCCCTCCCCTCTATTTCCTCATAATTCTCTTTTTCCTAGAGAGGAGGGGTCATTGTCATTACTGTTGCATTGCTTGTTATCACATTGTTGTTTCTTTGTGCCTTGTCCTTGCTCTTTCCCTCGCCATCATCAAAGTGGTCTATGACAGCAACCTACTCGGAGTTGTGGCTAGTGTCAATGTCTATGAACTCCTGTGTGGTTTTCGGGCTTCTATGCCCAAGCTCATGCCCCAAAGACTAGTTGGTCATGCAACTAGTCAAGGAGCCGATGACTTCAGCATCGGAAATATCTAGGAGCTCATTGTGCATCTTCATGAAGTGTTGTATGTACTCTAGAGCATCCCCCTAGCCTTTGTTTGTTGTTCTTGAGATCCCACATGTTGCCAAGTCATCTGTAAGTGCCTTGGAAGTTTCTAACATAGACATGCTTCAAGTTGGACCAACCCAAATTTGAGAGGTGCTTGAACCATGCTTTGGCCAAGTCGGTCAAGTAGAGCGGTAGGTATTTGATGGAGAAAAGGTCTTCAACACCTTCGATTTTGCAGATGGGCCAAAGAGTCCTCGATCGAGCCATTGGTTGGGGCTTGTGTCCTTATTGTCGATGGCGAATTTAACTAGACCTAGAACCGCTCAAGTAATTGGGTGCTTTGGATATTGGGTCAGAAGGCATTCAATCTACAATGATCCAAGGTAGGGCTCCAGTGGACCTAGTTGCTTTGCCGACTGCGATGTTCACTATTGTACATGTTCTCCCAACGATTGTTGTTATATAAGCCATTGCTATATGCCTTGCTAGTTTTGCAGTGATGTTGGTCATCTGGTGCTCCTGCTGATGTTAGTTCTGAGCATTATGCCTCATGTTTATGGTATGGTGAACATCACGGGGTGCTACACAATCTAGTCTTTGACCGAGGGCATACAAGCCCATTTTGTCAGGCTCAATTGTTGACACCACAGAATGGGGGTCACCTTGAATGAGCGCCTCTTGATGTGGAGGTGGCTGGCATCCTTCCGAGCAACTCGGCGCTCCACCTCGGTCGAGGGATGAGCTCTTGGCTCGTTGAACTGCAGTGGGTTTCACAAGGATTCTGAGCTTTTTGTGGGTGACCCAGAGGGCTAGGTCCTTTGGGTCAGGGATGCTCTAGAGAAGGTGTGTTGTCACCACAAGATTCTGACTAGTGCGTGGAAAGACATGCATGTCATAGACTTGGCGAATCATCTTGCCATGGACGTCAGAACTGCGTTGTTGCCCATGTTTGTGGGTTGACTCGTTCTTCCTTGAGGAGATACCTTTCGGCTTGGAGGTCAGCCATTTTAGCCAATACCCACTTTTACTTCTCATTGAGGTGGGTCTCCACTCTCCAGGTCCTCAAGAGTGTGGTGGACCCAGGTCAGAGTTTGTTGGCCTCTCTCC
The DNA here is from genome assembly GCA_023333625.1 of Bothriochloa decipiens. NCBI lineage: Eukaryota > Viridiplantae > Streptophyta > Magnoliopsida > Poales > Poaceae > Bothriochloa > Bothriochloa decipiens. The sequence goes on along the minus strand of CM041639.1, from coordinate 27,769,725 downwards.
ACTTCATCCTCGACCAGCACCTCACGACTGTTGGTCATGAAGCACTTGCAGGAGGGGTGGTAGCTTCCTGCACCCTCTCTGTCTGGGTTGTGGATGTCGTCAGCGTGATCCCCATACGCAGAGAAGTCAGCAAGGAGGTCGCTGATGGAGTCAACCACGTGGCCTGTCGTGATGATCCTAGCATATATGACGTAGAAATGGGATTGCTATATACAATTGTAAAGAACATAGAAATGAGAAAGGCTGGAGAATCCAACGTGTTAGAAAGATCTCCCTCCCTCAACCCCGTCTCCAAGGGGTGTGTAGGGAGCTCCCTACTTTTCCCGTGAAATATTTTCCAACATCTTACTCTCTAGTGTCTTTTTTTATCCCGACTCTCTCCTGTGCTGCTGTCCTATTCCCCTTCCCCCATGCGGCTCTGTTGGCAAAGCCCCTCAGCCCGGCATAGCTCCCCTACCCATGGCTCGCCCTATCTCATCCACAGCTCATCGGTATCCGTCATGTCCCTGGAGCCATACAATCCAGCTCCTCTCCGATAAGGCACTCGACCCCATAGCGGCTCTTGTTCCTCTGCCATTCCCGTCTCCATTGCTGCTCCCCTTCCTAGTGCTACATGTAAATTGCATGGAGAAGGAAAAGTAGTGCTCAATTTTGGTTGAGAGTAACAGCCTGGCTCTATTGCACATTTTTGCTTAGCTTGACAGGAACAGCCTGCATCTATTCCTGAATTCAGAGCCACTGAATTCACAGTTCACATAATTCATAGTACACAAGACACTGAATTCACAGTTTGCATAAGATTTGGTCCAGCACTTGCCCTACACTAAACTGGTCAGTTTCTATGTAATATTAACTCATAAAAAAGTATAGGAGAATTTATGAATGTTCCTAACAGCCTGCAAACTTGAAACATGGAGAAGAACAAAGTTCTACAAGGACACTCATCATGCTTTATAGTAGCTAATCATTTTCTCAAGAACACAAATCTGAGCGGCGACGCACAAGATTAGCCTGACGTCAATTGCTCTATTAACATGTAAATAAGTAGTCAGGGATGCTAATACATATAAACAGACAGGATTGCTATCACTAATTTTATTATAAACAGCCAGAGTACAGATACACACATTATTTACAGGCTGACATTATTTACTGCAACAAAGATCCAGCAACCAAATGGTCCATAGAATTGAAAAACAGGTAAAATTCAGATCAACTGCAGAATACTGATATACAGTTACAAGTCGTAAGACAAATAGAAGCAGCAGTAAGGCAACAAGAAGAAAAGCAGACAGGCAGGCAAGCACTAGCTCGTCATCGCTTTCCTCGTCTTGCCAAATGGGGATCAACCAGCGCCTTGTAGTACACCACGTCCGATGCCATGGCAAGGAAGAACGGGGATGCCGCCGCCTGCACCGCGGCATCCACACCCTCCATCATGGCGGCATCACCCCATCTGAGCTCGAGGTGGAGGACACGTTGAGGTTGACATTGTGGTGGAGGTTGGGGAGCGTGTCGGGGAGGTCAGACTGTCAGAGAGGACCGCACGTGCTGGGATCACTGCAGCCAGGGCGAGCCCTGTGGCACCAGTGCCCTTGCTCATCCTAGCTAGAGCCATGGGTTGAGTTGGCGGCACCTAGATCGAACCATGGAGAAAGTTGCCGCCATCGCGCCCTTGCAGCAGCCGCCACCGCCGGAGATTAGGACCCTCACCACTGTTGCATGCCCTTGCTCTTCGTAGCCGCGCCAGCGCGGGACACCGATGCCGCAGCGACCTAGCTAGACAAATAGACGATTTTTCTTTTGGTCAGAGAGCATCGTGAGTCGTGAACTGAGCATAGCTCAGCTAGTTGTGTTCCTTGTGGTGGAACCTGCCCACCCGGGTCTAAGTCTCCGACTTAACATGGGTGCTCGTATTTTTCTGGATTTATTCCAGGGTTTAATGGCGCTATTCTTTCGGTGATAGGCGACGTGCCCGTCGACAATGAAACGCCTGTGGTGTCTTCATCAATCTCGAGATTTGCCGGTCCAACTTAGTTCTTCGGAGGTCAGAGGTCCTCACAGAGGTTGGGTGTGTGTGGGTGCGTTCACAGGGGTGAGTGTATGCTCGTGTTTGTGAGTATCTGTGTCTGTAACTGGGTCTCTTTCGGAAAAAAAAAGAGCTTCGTGAGTCCACGCGAGCGAGTGGGCCAAAAGCGAGCGAGTGACCGGACAATTGAGCCGGTGGAATGGGCTAGACGAAAAAGAGAGAAATTTTGCCTCTTAATTATTAGGTATAGATAATGGCCGTTTCATACAAAAGGAATGTCAAAGGCCAAGAGAATATATCCAGCTAAGGTTTGTACTAACGTTTCGTACTTCTTAAGATGTTTGAATTTTCTTATCAAATTATTATATGTGCAATAATAATTATACTATCAATATAAACATGTCAAACGTTAAGCTAAAATATATAAATCTATATCTGTATCTAATATTAAAAAGGTAAAATTTCTCTCCCGAAATTTTTAGTCTCACCCATCTCATCTCTACCCAAGTCATGAATGCATCTTCACATCTCCTCCATCTCCATCCAATTTGCGTATCGGAGTCCAACCCGGATGCTTGTTCTGATTTTTCATATCCATCGTTTGGTCCTTCCCATTCTTTTTCGGCTCAAAGTACGACATCTTTGTTTGTTCAAAATCCTTTTCCATCCAAGAGCATGTTCTTTTTTTCCTATATATTTTTCTAGTTGTTGGCTGGTTGCGCACAGAGCACGTTCTGTTTTTTTCCGATTTTTCTGTTCTTTCTTTTTCCCCAATTGTTCGCCGTTTGGTTCAGTTCCTTAATTTCTTGGTTACAAACTTCTGTTTGGATTTCTCATGATTTTTAGAATTATTCTTTTTTCCATGTTCAAGTGTTTCTGTGTGTCTCATCCGTTCGTTTTTCATCGCCATCGTTTTTTGCTTTGGTTTCAGTTTTTCTTTCTCCCGACTCCCACTTATTCTCGTTCTATCTTTTTTCAATCTCTCGCATCCACCTCAGCTTGTCCTGGTTCCGTTTGTCCACCTACGTTATAGTTTCTTTTGATTTTCACCCACAGATATAAAAGAACAATAAATATAATGTTCCGTTTTTCCTCCCATGTCCACCTCCGTTTTAACATCTTTTGATTTTCTCCCAATAAATATAAAAAAATAATAAATATAATATTATAGTTCTTTAAACAAAAATTTGGATCACCAACTTGTTGATACACTTTTGATTAGCAACAAAATTTGTGGTCAAACTAATCAAACCACAAATTAAAATTTTGAGCTGTTTCTTGTCCAATCTAGTCTAAATAAATATGTTTGTAAGTTGTATGCTTGTACTAGTGCAATCACCCATGAGGACTAGCCTGTGGAAGATATGGCAAAACCGCCAATTTAAACTAATCACATGCTTACTCGCCCACCATTAAGCACTAAGTAAGTTATGATTAATTTAAATCCGGTCATCTGTCCAGCCCACCATCCAGGAGAACTCGAAACCATCCACGTTTGATACAGGGTACATAAACGAGTAGCGAAGTCCATAAATAATATTACAAGCTCCAGTTCCCATACAATACATGGTCCAAATACAATACAATACCGGTTTTTCAAAATGGCAGAGAAAATTAATACATAACAATTACAATACCAGAGGTTCTTTTTACATTAATGGAAGTTAAACCGACCTACCAACTTAACTACAATAACGGTCGAAGCCAAAGTCTTCACTGAGCACACCAGGGAAGACTCAACCAAGTGGAAGCCGGAAGCAAAACACAAGTACGCTCTTCCAGAGGAGGATCCACAAACGGACGAACACCTGATTACACTTTAGGGTTAACATTTGCAACAACAAGGGCAGAACAAACCCTGAGTACACGATGTATTCTACAAGACTTACCCGACTAGGTGGGAATAATTTCCCGACTCTCAAAGGTATGCAAGGGGCTATTTGGTTTGCTGGTTCACTTACTTTTTTCAGGAAAGCATTAGTAGTAGTGCATGGTTATATTCCAAGTTTTAGTAGTCACATGAAGTGCCTCACCTAACCATTCTAGATAAGCACCTGTGCTACTTTCAAGCATGTGGCAAGCAATCAAAATATCCCAACTCCATTGACCTCATTCTTTCATCACCACATATTATAATGGTTGTTACTACAATAGCAGTAGTGCGGAAGTGGTATCTATATCCGAGGAGAGCGGCGATTATAATAGATGTACATCTGGCTGGGAAATCCCAAACACACGCCTGTACTTCTTGAAAGAGCAAGTACAAGGCTGCCATTCCCATCATACAACCAAGGCCCGAAATGACCTAACCACCCCCGGGGAACCCACCCAATGAGGCCCGCCCTCCCAACTGGCGACGGGTTTCCACTCATAAGTTTGGTCCATAGACATTCCCCGTTGCAAAAACAACTGCTAGAATGGCCAGAGAAATACTTCAGGGAACATTTTGGGAACCTTAGTTGTAAGACAGAACTTAGCTTCACGGTCAACTTTAACTCAGGCCCCTATTTTGCGTTTGGTACCTTTAAACTTGACACAACACTACTAACGAACAATCTATGATCGACACGGGCAGGACAAAGAACTAGCATCCAGGACCTGCATGCCCTGTTGCCTCACCAAGCAACACTTCCCACCCAGTCTCCAGTTCTCATCCACAACCCCATTATGTGATACAAAGCAAAATAAAGCCTATCGAGCATGACGGCAGCTCACTCGCACTACCGAATTTCCTAAGCATAACAGCTACTCCTCAATGACCTCCTCGTACTCTGGCTACGTGTTGGGCACGTAGTCGGTTGCCACATCACCTATATGCAACAAAAGATGCAAGGGCTATTTAATACACCTACAGATATCGAACAGCCAAACACAAAACATAGCATCTTTGGATAGATCTCGATTTTAAAACCCAACGAAAATTGTTTCAGATTTTTCTATGATTTCTAATGAATTTTTGAAGTTTTGTAACAAAAGAAAAGGAAAAGAAATTCTTTACACCGCTGGGCTCGCAGCCCGCCCCCATCTACAGCAGCCCATAGCGCAAACAAGCGCGTGGGGCCTACGGCATGCGGAATGAGCCTAGGGGCACGCTGCCGAGGCCCAAGGAGCTAGCACCAGCCCACGGTAGGTGCGCACGCAAGGCCCAGCCAGGCCTCCCAGCCATCACACGAAACAATTTGTGAAAACCCCCTGGAAAAGCTCTCCTTCTTCCCTGAACTCCCACCTCCCCATCCCCAACATTGCAGAAATAGAGGACCGCACTGGTCGGTGAAAATCTGGCTATGCCGGCCATGAAAGCGGTGGAGGGGGCGCGCGGCTGCAACTACAGGCCACAGCGAACACGCTGCCGCACTCCGCCCACGCCAGAGCAGAGCATAGTGGCCTGGCCACGTGCGCACGGCGCGATTGAGGCCCGGTAGGCGGTGGTGGAGGCGCGAGGAGAGTGAGAGGGAGGGACGCAGATGCTTACCAAGCTGCCCGGCATGAGTAGGGGACACATGAATCCCGAATGAAAGTTCACAGAAGATTTTTCTAGGAGGCAGAGAGAGAAATGGAGATGGCCATTGCAGCTTTATACGAATGACGAGGACAGCGCTCTGCCCAGCGGTCCAAAGGGGTGCGTCCTTCTCATTTGTAGCCACAATGTCAGCATAGGGAAGGCACAGGCATAGCGGCACAGGGTCAGAGAGGGGCGGCCACCTGTGTTAGAGCGTACCGGGGGCAGCGAAGATCATGATCACGGCATGGGCAGCGGGGTGCAAATCCCCTAGTGCATGACACAGGGATGCGTCCAGAGTGGCATGCACTGCTCTGGTGCACTCGGTGTTTCCCAAGCGCACCCAGAACTTCTGATCTCCTATCCAAAGTTCTGACTTCAGACGAGGCCAGAACTTCTGACCCCCTACCAGAACTTCTTATCTTCATAGTCCGAATCAAGGAGAGTCCAACTCGATCCTAATTCTTCCAAACTCATGGGAAACTTGGAGATTGCATCTTGGGACGGTTTTCTATTGGGATTAGACCACCCCCCTCTATATATATGAAAGGATCATGGCCGATTGAGATCCCATCTCTCCAATCGACACAAATCAATCTACAAACTCCCTTTTGCTCTTTTATCCAACCCCATGTTGTTCATCCCTTGATCCGACAATCCTTTTTAAACGTGCTTCACTCCACCAAGTGTTCCAATAGGTCAAGCGTGAGATAGCACGGCTTAAGATAATTAATTATTGAGTAACACCAAGGTGTTATAGAAGATGAAGAGAGGTCTATTATCATAATTATTAGCAGAGAAACCGGCCCTCGACACATCGGTAACTAACTACTTGCCAACTTCAATTGGAGATTAGACTTAAAATTTTTTTGGAGTTCTCCAAAAAGTCATGGACCTCGACATTTCAATGTACCAGCGCAGTATGAAAATTAAAGTTACGATATGAGGAGAAAAATCTCTCAATATTATACTTTTAATTTTATGCAGGATTAATATGTCATTGTTATAGCTAACATTAGTATATGTTATGGCTGTCATTATAACCGCAAAATAAATTATAGGTTTAAAATTTTATAGATTGGGTAAAACTTAAATAGATATGCATAATTTTGGATAGTTTTTCTCTCTGTTGCAACATTCGGGTATGTTTGCTAGTTTATCTATGTAAAAAAGATATATAAATTATATGTCATAGTTATTAACATATTATAAAATAATTTTTTAGTAGTAGTATATGAGTCGTTAAGAAAATATTTATCATGATTACAAAACATATTATGTAAATTCAACGCACATGCATGTATATCTACTTGATCTGCTTGATGACATAACTTGTATGTTACTTTAATCAAATTTTAATATATTATAATGTTAAAAAAATTGGGCAATGTAGAAACGTATATATGCTTTATGGCTATTTAAACATCTTTTGTAATTGAAGATGATGAAAATTTGGATGAAATGGATATTTTACTTTTTTAATAATTACAAATGTGGTAACATATACAATTTAAGGGGTTGGTAGATTATCTATCATAATAGCAAGTGGCTAATTAGATATAAGCTTAAGTTAGTTTAGATCATGTTTCTTAATGTCATATGTGGGTAATTTAAATGTTGATTCATGGGGTACTTTACGTTGTTTTACACAATCACAAAGATGTGTAATTATTTAACAAATAGAATATTGATCCATTATCTATTAGCGTCAATGTTGATTAGACAGTGCCGAATTGATTACCCGATATTTCTGTTTTATGAGAATTTCTAGGATTATCTTTTTTTTTTTCTTGTAGGTCTCCTGAGGATTAATGTGATGCTCCATAGGGACCTATAGTTAGAATTTTTAGGATTCATTTTTCTTTTCTATTCTAGTGCAATATAACTTTATGTTTTTTATTTTGAGTTACCTTTCATAATGGCATATTTTGAGTTACCTTTCATAATGGCATATATGGGTAATTTAGATACAAATTTAGGGGTTATTGTGATGTCAAATTTCGGTAATTTAGATGCACATTTAGGGGTTATTCCAAATTATCTATCACAATGATAGTTATGGGTAATTTATATGTAAATTTACGTTGGAGGGTTTACTTAATGAATTTTTTATAACGACAAATGTGGGTAATTATTTTTATATAAAACAAGATAGACACGATGGATATTATTGTTGCTGATGATTAATATCTGTTCAATCAAAGGCTAGAGGTTTTTTATTATTGTAATACTTTCTATTATTTATGTTTTTTTCTTCTAACGTGTCTATGAAAATTAATGTGAAGTCTGTGTTAATTCGTACATAAAAGTAGTTCCATGTACGCATTTGGAAAATATGTATCTTTTTTTTTATAATACGTATCTATATTGCTAGTTAAAGAAAACGTAGAGAGACACGTATAGACACAGAGAGACACGTATAGACAGCTGTCCTGACCAACTTGCACAAAGGCCCCTAAAGAAAACAAAAATTACATTAAGGTCCACATACCCTGTGCTTCCCCAAGACTCCAGCATTCTCTGTCACTGATTGCCACCACCGCCGAAGCCACCATTGCCCTGGAGCCAGAGAACCTTCATCGCCCAAAGGCTTTGACACGAGCCGTAATAAATGAAGCCTGCGCTGTAGATCCATCGATATCGGCTGGGGACACATCCTGAGCTTCTCTAACCCAGGACCGAGGCTCTGCATCGGCCACCAACCGGAGCCGAGGGGACCTTGAGTTCGACCCACTCGCCATCCAGCCACGGAACCCGCAGCCTCCACTACATCCTTCAAGAAAAGAGCCACCGGAACAATACTGGCCAGCTCGGACTCCTAACCTGATCTCTCTTACCTAGCCGTTGACACCAGAGGAGAGTGTCACCGGGCGAGGAAGAAGTTGGGAGAATTTATTCCCTTGCGTCGTCACCACCACCACCTTACCGACGCCGCCAGAAAAAGCACGTGACCAAGGGCTAACCTCCTGTCGGCGAAACCTAGCTCCACCGACGAGAATCGATGGCGAGCATAGCTTAGGTTTAGATAGTTTAGTATCTAACCTATATAAAGCCACACGCAGATTCCCCGGTCCACCTCCATCTACAGCGCCTAACCGTTCACCGGAGAGGGAAGAGATCGGTGGAATCGGCGTTGGAAACTCAGCTCGCCTTCTTTTCGCCATGGAGAACTGTAGCAAGGGGAAAGGAAGGGAGAGAGGGAGTAAAATGTAAAATATGTAACGTGTTGCCAGATATATGTTGTGTGACCCTTGTTCTCTGTATTGCTAGTGCCTTAGTGCAGTCTTATTGTCACCACTTCCCTAATGAGTGTTATGGACATAGGCAGGGAGAATAGAGTTGTTCCGTGGGCCTCGGCCTGTGCAGCACCGAGTTTTGTATGAGCTTTTTATACCCAGTGCTGCACAAGCCGAGGCCCAGCTTTTTATACGGTATAAAAAGTGTTGTTTAAGGATCCCTTAGCAAGCTTTTTATTGTACAGGCCGAGGCCGTATGTCTATTAATTTAGCAAGCCTTTTATTGTCAATACTTCCCTAATTTAGCAACTTTTTATTTTTATGGATCCCTTTTACTAAATTGTTTGAGAACATCTTTTTTCTCTTTTTTGCTAAAAAATTCAAATAGAGAGTTGTTTTACAAAACCCCCCGAGATGCTCTAAGAAAGGAACGAATAACAAAACACGGACTGCCTCCCTGATTATTCATCTTCCCCGCGGAGTCAGCCGTGAATCCTCCTAATCCCCGGCCCCATTCTTGCTGCTTCTACCCAAATCCCTATACCACTTAACCAGAACCTAACAATAATGAGTAATGTACAGGAATAGACGGGTTGATTTACACATTGTTTTTCTAATTCCTAAACAATGATCCAAATGACCTGAAAAAAGAACATTGTTCAATATGATTCGCACAGTGCAAGCAAGTTATTACTCCATCCGTTTCAATTTATAGTTCGTTTGATTTTTTTTACCCTAAATTTGACCACTCGTCCTGTTCAAAAAATTTATACAAATATAGTCAAATTTAAGTCATTTTTAAAGAACTTTGGTTAATAAAACAAGGCACAACAAAAAGAAATTATATTTTTTATAAATTTTTGAATAAAACGAGTAGTCAAACTTGAGGTAAAAAAAGTTAAACGAACTATAATTTGAAACGGATTTAGTAATTTTCAAATGTGTGGTAGGTCAGAGAAAAAAATTCGATATACTAGAAATTGGACACTATGCTTTCCAAAACTTTTCACATTTCTATTTATAATAAGCACATCTTGAGCGAACACTGACTATCAGCCTTATGTTCCAGGGTGAATGAACTCGTATTCTCTCAGAGGGTCGCGCATCGGGTTGGATGGTCTAAACTAGCAGCCTTGGAAGACAAGGTAGTGGAATGGAGCAAGGAGCACCCGGTGATATGGAACGTCGGAATAGGACCTGCAGCTTCCTTTGTGCCCACGCTCACCAGGCTCCTGTTCGAGCGCAGCAAGGACATCTATGGACCGTACGATGAAATTACACGCGTGAGGCTCCCACCGGCTGAAGCAGCAAGCAGCAGTACAGCCCAGCATCTGTTGGCATTTGAGGTCCTCACGGAAATACTGATGCTTCATGACAGCAAACAGCTTCAGGAGCTCAAGCAACTTGCCACAGAAGAGAGCTACTTTGGCTACGGCAAAATCTCTGACAACCTGATGCTCCAGGCTTTTGGACCGAAGTACATTGGCTTGTTTGCGTCAGATCAATCCGTACGGGTGGATCCTATCTATGATCGTCCACCTCTTCTTTCTCAAATAATACTAGAAAGGATCAAAGAAGCATTGGAAGGGAAGAGGCATCTGCTCCTTGTGGAAAACCTGCATGTTCCCATCTCATTGGACGTGTTGGCTTTCACAATGGGCGAGCGGCGGCCATCGATATTCCAAAACCGGCGGTGGCTCATCTCAAGCACTTCCAAAGATGTCTATGAAAAAAGCAGAGGCACTAGGGGTGTTGCTGGCCGGTCATTCCATTTAACTCCAGAATATTACTATGCCCTGCCTTACCATGATCTCCGTGAGCGAGATTGGGGTGTGTTGATTAAAGAGGCCTTACGCGATGCAGCCAGATCCATTTATATGGCAATCCCTGACAAAGGATACCCTGAGGAGTTTTGGCTCCACGTAGCTCAGCAATGCCTGTACTATGGTATCCTCTACCACCCGCTACAAGGGGAAGGTGAGGGAGCTGCAGGACATCAGGCCTCCTCTGTTACCTCCGACGAGCTGGTTCGCTATTGTGTGGCTGAGGACCTGCTTTTCTCAACAGCAATCTCCACCAATACACCTGTAGCCACCAGCCAAAAACAGAGCAACAATTACAGGTCGGCATATGAAGCTGGGAAGGTCGTGATTCAAGCCTTACAGGAATATTCATTACTGCCAATCTACTCTGCTGTTTCTTATTCTACCTCCACAGCAAGCACTTCTATGTCATCCTCCCAGGACGTCGTCACTGGTGTCTCAAAGTTAGCAGAGCATGTCCCACGGCTCAAACAAGATGAACTAAATACTCATGTGAAGAGCAACCAACTAAGATGGGTCTCATTTATGAATGACCAAGGTAGGCATATAAGCTGGAATTGGGAGCCGAGGAAAACACGTGGAGGTATCTGGATGACAAGCCTTGTTTTGAGAGGCTGTTCAAATTTGTTAGAGTTTTCTTTTGATAAATTCTTCACCCCACAGCTCCGTGTCCTTGATTTGTCCTACACACCTATAAATTCACTCCCTTCTTCAATTTCACATCTACAAAATCTCTACATGCTCTCCCTTAGAGGCTGCTCCCAGCTGGAGACCCTGTCTCCGCCACTACCTGCTTCTGACAAAGAAACATCACCACTTGCTCATCTGGAATACCTTCAAGTCCTAGATATGAACGGGGTTCCCTTGATTGAGCTAGCACAACAAAATGTCATCAATAAGAGCAGTCTGCACTACCTTGATCTAACAGGCTCAAAATTCACCACTCTGCCTACAGAATTCTTCTATGAAATGTCGAGGCTCGAGGAGCTCATTCTCGGTAATTGCTCTAACCTCAAAGACTTGCCTCCTTCCATTGCTCAGCTGTCCAGTCTGTTGGTCCTTCATGTCGAGGGGACTCAAATCACATTTTTTCCAGAGGATATGTTCAAGGAAATGCAAATCCTGCATACACTCAAGCTAATAAACAACATGCTATTGATGTCACTACCAATGTCCCTGTTCCAAGCCAAAGGTCTCAAACTGATACATATTTCTAATTGCATTAGCTTAAGGTCATTCCCATTATCAATGTCTAAAGCCAAAGGTCCAAAAGAGCTACATATTTCTAACTGCGTTAGCTTAAGGCTTCAGGCTCTTTGGGAACTACTATCATTCCTTGAAAATCTTTATATACAGACATGGGAGGGTTTAGAAGATATCAAAATCATTGGGCACCCAAATCTGAGAATCTTCTCACTCTCCGGACCATGGGTTAGGTGCTTGTCCTTGTGTGGGTGCAGCAAGCTCAAATCGGTGAACTTTAATGATGATATGACAGCATTGGAGGATGCTGATCTTTCTGGAACTGCTATTGAGGAGGTCCCTCACAACCTGCCCAACTTACCGAAGCTCAACACATTACTTCTTTTGAATGTCCCGTGTTTAAAGAGATTTCCATGGCATCAGTTGCTTCGTTTTCCAAAGGTTTTCTTTTTGGATGACTGTGAGAATCATGACACTCAGATTCCAATGATGTTTTGCCAGCAAAAAACTTGTGGAGATGAGAATCATCCCCAAGGGAAAACAACCAATACAGCTCATATCAACATAAATGATCCCAAGATGTTTCATAGCTTCAACACAGATGCTGTTAACATGTTAGTCATGGAAGGACAGTTTCTTCAGTCATTCACTGTCCATGTTAAACCATGCAGTGTGAGAGGCAAGGGGTCACGGAACAATGAAATTGAGCTATGTGCTAGGATGCAGAGGCATTCAACTTATCGTGATGTCCAATTTACTGAGGCAGCTAGCATTATGCCCACGATGAAACTTGAGCTGATGCAACGTCATGTTGAGATATCATCAGTGAATCAGTACCCAAATGGCTTAAGGCATATTATCTCTGTCACAAATTCAATATTCATCACAGATGATGCTTTTCTTAGATGCCTTACAGACCTCAATTATAATCTCAATGAGCTAGAAGAATGCCAGCTCCAATGCTGCCATCAAATGAGAGTAGTATTTTTAGTGCGGTCGGGAGGCCCTGAGGCTTTACCACACTTACAGACACTGCAGGTCTTCGATCTAAATAACCTGCTGAGTTTGGTGGAGACTAGTCAACTTTCATATTCTAAATTGAATACTCTGAATCTTTTAAAACACATCCACCTTGAGCACTGCCCACGGCTGGAGAAAATGTTCCCATGTAGCTTATCATTACCTGCACTGGAGACTCTGCTCATTCTCTTCTGTTCCAACCTCAAGACCATTTTCTACAATCAACCTCGATATTGGGTAGCACTTTCTCCACTCCCAAAGATCAAAAGGATCTACCTCCTGGAGCTGCCACAACTGATGCACGTCCATGATGATGTTACGTTTCAGTTTGAAACGCCAAAGTGGGAGATGCTGTTTGTCCGGGGCTGCCGATCCTTTCAACGTCTACCACTCCTCAAGAAGAAATATCCGAAGAAAAAGGTGGGAGTCAGCGGAGAACGTGAGTGGTGGGACAGGCTGCAGTTGAAACTGCCAGAGCAGAGTGAGTACTACTTGCATGTGGCACCACCAGAGTTTGTATCACGCAAGAAACATATCATCGAAAGCTACCTCAGGTGATCAGTTTGGTTTCAGATCCAGAGCTCTGTGCGAAGCACACAACTAAGTTGCTGTCTCCAGTCACCATTCCATCCATCTCAGTGAGTTGTGTCCTGCATTGTGATGAGTGTTGTGTTGTTTTTTTAATAATGTTTGCCAAGGGACATGTCATATTTGTGCTGGTTTTGTCGACATGTTTGGATTCTGTATGTGTGTTAATAATTGATGGTTTCAGTTGCCATGAAACCAAGCTATATGTGTATGGAGTTATGAACTGGTGTGCTGAGAACAAACTTGTACTCCTTGTAATTTGGAACTGTACTGTTTGTAATTTGGACTGGTTAATGTACTCTGTTTTTGCACCTTTATATGTTGTGGGTTTATTGATTACTCCTGTGGCGCTTAATGTTATTTTCTCATTTGCATCATTGTTTGGTTTCCTGGGTACTCCAGTGTGGCTTGATGGTGGAGCTTTTCCTTTGACCTTGGTATGTATCTGCTACTTGATAAACAATGCAAGGCAGTGGGCCTACATGAAAATTGGAAACTACGGCTAGGTCATTTGATATGATATATGTTAGAATAGTATGTTAACATATCATGTAGATATGGATAGGGGATCGGTGTTATGGATAGGGGATCGGTGTTGTTAGGATCCCGGTTAGATTGGCTTGCATGCCAAGTTGTAATCTATGTAAATATGATCTTCTTGTTGTACAAACCCATGGGGCTATATATTAACATGTACCGAGTATCGGTTGAGGTATCTTGTTCCAATCTTTTCATTCTGTTTACATGGTATTCAGAGCCCTACTCCTAGCGAAGAAAAGCCATGGTGTTTCCTCATCTTGCTTCATCTTCGAATGCATCTGCTGTTCCCTCCTTCACCTACACCATAACCGAGAAGCTAGCCAACAACAACTACTCCATATGGAGGCTCCAAGTTATGTCTACGCTCAGGGGTGCCCAGGTTGCATCTTACATAGATGCATCTATGGTGCCACCAAAGAAGCTCTTGAAGGCGGAGGGAGATGCGGAGGCAAAGCCGAATCCCGACTATGAGTCGTGGTTCGCCAAGGACCAGTCGGTCCTTTGTTTCCTTCTTGGATCGCTGGGAAAGGAGGTCGCGGGGCGCATGCTGACCACGGTCTCGTCTGCATAGGAGGTGTGCATGGTCATCTAGGACATGTTTGTGAGGCAGTCTCACGCTCGCATCATCAGCACCAGAATGGCGCTAACGGCGGTCACCAAGGGTGCGTCGACCATCAGCGAGTACTTCCAGAAGGTTAAAACCCTAGCCGATGAGATGGCGGCGGCTGGGAAGAAGCTTGAGGATGAGGAGATGGTCTCATACATCCTCAGCGGACTTGACATCGAGTATGACTCAGTGGTTTCAGCGGTGGCTTCACGCGTCGAACCGATCTCACTTGGGGAACTATACACCCACTTGTGAGTCTCGAACAACGCATGGAGATGCGCGGCACGGGTGGACAGTAGTCGTCTGCCAACCTAGCAGCAAAAGGAGGATGCGGCAACCAGTCGCGTGGAGGAGGACGCGGCACACGTGGTGGCTTCACCCGTGGTGGCAACGACGGCCGTGGAGGAGGTGGCCGCTCCAGCAACTTCGAAGCTGCTGTGTTCTGTCAGTGGTGTGCCAAGGAGGGCCACACGGTTGTGAGGTGCTTCAAGCGCTTCGAGAAGAACTACAACGGGCCTCCACAGAAGAGTGTCTCGTCTGCAACCACCAACTCCTATGGGGTTGACACCAACTGGTGCATGGATTCGGGTGCAACGAATCATGTGACCAGTGAGCTGGAGAAACTCACAATTCGTGACAAGTATCACGGTGGCGACCAAGTCCACACCGCCAGTGGAGTAGGTATGAGAATTAATCATGTTGGTCATACTATTTTACATGAGAATTAATCATGTTGGTCATACCAAGTCCCAATGCCAACAAAAGTTTAGTCTCTATCAATCGCTTAACCCGTGATAACAATGCCTTTGTTGAGTTTCATCCCAATCATTTTTTTGTTAAGGAACAGGCAACGAGGAGGACGCTCCTCAAAGGTCGATGTGAGGGCAGCCTGTATCCATTGAAGCTTCCATCCAATAAACATGTGCTCGGCATGTTCAAACCTACCACTTCCTTGTGGCATCATCGTCTAGGACATGCCACTGCACCCGTCATCCAAGAGGTCCTTAGTCATCATAAGCTTTCATTTGTTAGAGATCAGGAGAATAAAGTGATATGCGATTCATGTCAACATGGCAAGAGCCACCAATTACCCTATCCCAAGTCTACTAGTGTGTCATCGAATCCTTTTGAACTTGTCTTCTTCGATGTATGGGGACCGGCTCCAACATCTGTTGGCCAGCATAATTATTATGTAAGCTTTATCAATGACTATAGTAAGTATACTTGGATCTATTTGTTGCGTCAAAAATCAGATGTGTTTCGTTGCTTTAATGATTTCCAAAATATGGTTGAGCGACAATTCAATACAAAAATTCATGCCATTCAATCTGATTGGGGAGGAGAGTACAAATCCTTGAACTCATTTTTCTCATGCATAGGGATTTCTCATTTGGTTTCTTGTCCCCATGCTCATCAACAAAATGGCACAGTGGAACGTCATCATAGGCACATAGTTGAGATGGGTCTATCTCTTCTTGCCCATGCATCCATGCCACTAAAGTTCTGGGACGAGGCATTCTTAACCTTGGTCTTCCTTATTAACCATCTTCCATCCAAAGTAATTGATAATCAAACTCCTTATGAGTGTCTTCTCAAGAAAATTCCAGATTACACTTTTCTAAGGGCCTTTGGTTGTGCGGTATGGCCTAATCTTAGACCATATGATACAAAAAGCTTCAATTCAAATCAAAACGTAGTGTTTTCCTTGGCTATAGCAATTTACACAAGGGGTTTAAATGTCTTGATCCCACAGACGGACGCGTCTATATATCTTGAGATGTTATGTTTGATGAGACTGTTTCCCTTTTGCATCTCTTCACCAAAACATAGGGGCAAGACTCCAAGCAGAAATTGCTCTTCTTCCTCCTGATCTTGTTCCTTCTTTTACTAATTTTGGAGATGCAATTTTAGTTGATAAACATGATGATTCTCATCCTACTAATGGGGCATCTAGTCCCTTGGTCGTCTCTGATTCTGCAGGATCAAATTTGGAAGAAAATGATCTAGAAACAGTGGAGAACGGTCATAATTTCATGTGCCAGCACAACGGGACAACGACAGGCATGGCTCCCCATGCTGATTCGGGGGCCGACATTCCTCTGTTGCCATCTGCGCCCCGACACAGATCCGCATCGGGATCGGGGGCGGATATGGGTGGAAGCGACGCTGTCGCCGCATCGTCCTTAGCCGCATGTGGCAAGCTGGGATCCTCTGCGGCCACTTCGCCTGCCCCCGCTGCGTCGACGTCTCCAGTGCAGCCACAACTGGATCCTGCCCCGGGTTTCCATGAGGATTTGGCTGCTGGATCTCATGTGAACAGTGCACCTGTTGCATCTGGTGCGGTCGGGGATGCTGCTTCTTCCCCGGAACATACTCGTCCATCTACTCGGCTACAACATGGTATCTCCAAACCTAAGATTAGAATTGATGGCACTGTGCGGTGGTGCATGACAGGTACTGTTGAATCTGAAGAGTCGGCCACACTCAGTGAAGCTTTTGCTAATCCACATTGGGTGGCAGCCATGGACAGTGAGTACACTACGTTGATGAAGAATCAAACCTGCCATTTGGTACCACCACCAATGGCAAAAATGTGATCAGGTGCAAGTGGGTTTATAAGGTAAAGAAGCATGCTGATGGCTCCATTGATCGATATAAAGCACGCTTAGTCGCCAAGGGCTACAAGCAACGGTATGGTCTTGATTATGAAGATACATTTAGCCCAGTGGTAAAGGCTGCGACCATTCGGCTCATCTTGTCTGTTGCTGTGTCACGTGGTTGGCCGCTTCGACAACTTGATGTCAAGAATGTGTTTCTCCACGGTGTGCTTGAGGAGGAGGTATACATGCATCAACCACCCGGGTATAGAGATAAGAGAAGGCCAGAGTTTGTTTGTAGACTTGACAAAGCACTTTATGGTCTCAAGCAGGCTCCTCAGGCATGGTATGCTCGTCTCTGCCATAAGCTTGTTCAGCTTGGCTTCACACCTTCCAAGGCCGACACATCGCTCTTCTACTTTAGTAAGGGACATGTGGTTATATATCTTCTTGTCTACGTTGATGACATTATTGTGGCAAGCTCTTCTCATGTAGCAACACAAGCATTGTTGACAGATTTGGAGAAGGACTTTGCTCTTAAGGATCTAGGGGATCTTCATTACTTCCTTGGGATGGAAGTGAAGAAAATAGACAAGGGTCTAGTGGTGTCTCAGCAGCGCTATGCAACAGATATACTGAAGAGGACAGGGATGGACAAGTGCAAACCCATCGATACACCTCTCTCTGTCTTGGGGAAGTTGAGTGCAACAAGTGGCATGCCGTTGAGTGCTGAGGCTGCATCTAATTATAGAAGTGTTGTTGGAACTTTGCAATATTTGACACTCACTCGGCTAGATCTTTCTTTTGCAGTCAACAAAGTCTGTCAGTACTTACATGCACCTAGCACTATGCATTGGAGTGCTATAAAAAGGATGTTGAGATATGTGCAAGGAACTGCTTCCTTGGGATTGATTTTTCAGAAATCACCATGTATAGTCAGTGCATTCACTGATGCAGATTGGGCAGGCTGCACTGATGATAGAAGATCAATATGAGGTTTCGCCGTGTATCTGGGACCAAATCTAATCTCTTGGAGTGCAAGGAAGCAGTCTACGGTTTCTCGGTCAAGTACAGAAGCTGAATATAAAGCTTTGGCTAATGCCACAGCTGAAATCATGTGGATACAGAAGCTTCTCACTGAGTTGAAGATCCCTCATTGGAAGGTGGTAAGGTTGTGGTGTGATATTGATTTTCACTTTGTTAGAGAACGAGTTGCACAGAAGCTTCTGGACATTAGATATATCAGCTCACGAGATCAGATTGCAGACGGTTTTACTAAACCGATTAGTGCTGCAAAGATGAAAGAATTTAGAGTCAATCTCAACCTTGAAAGTGGCTGAGATTGAGGAGGAGTGTTAGAATAGTATGTTAACATATCATGTAGATATGGATAGGGGATCGGTGTTGTTAGGATCCCGGTTAGATTGGCTTGCATGTCAAGTTGTAATCTATGTAAATCTGATCTTCTTGTTGTACAAGCCCAAGGGGCTATATATTAACATGTACCGAGTACCGGTTGAGGTATCTCGTTCCAATCTTTTGATTCTGTTTACAATATATACCCCGGACACCGTAGACAATGGGTCCCCACTGCATGATGGCTGGCACACGCTCTAATTGTTACAATTACTCCCAGAGTATATTTTTTATTTGGTTATTGTCTAAAAACAAAGTTTTGACTACGGACAACTTAGGGCTTAGAAGGAATCTTGATGATCCTTCACGTCTGTTTTGTGCTAATCCTGAGACTATACATCATGTCTTTTTTGATTGTGTGGTAGCTAAACGCTCTGGCTTTATAATTATTGTAATGCGCGTCACTAATATAGTTGAGAATCAAGAACATAGCCACTTAGTGGGAACGGATAGGTCACTGTAGTCAAAGCATGGCACCTTGTTAACACAGAGCCTAGGGGAGTTTTGCTGTCGCAGTCGGATACTTGTAAGACAAATTAAGAGCAAGTATAATAATAACACAGAGCCTAGGGGAGTTTTGCTGTCGCAGTCGGATACTTGTAAGACAAATTAAGAGCAAGTATAATAATAGGCCGTAAGCGGGCTATAAACTTATAGCCTATTTAGACACAAGAACTAAAAAAACTAAGACACAAATAGGCCATATATTAATTGTGAAGATGTAACTACTATATGAGTGGGTTGAGAGGTCGGCTGTATTATTAGCCTTGCTCTAACGCAACCAGCGACCAAGCTCAAATTAATTAACGTCCTGAAGCAATACCTGTAGCAACATCCTACTGAGCACGTTCATGGAGCTCAAATTAATCTTCTTAATGTCCTAAAGAGTTATTTGCATAAAATTCGCTTTCTATGTCCTTCTATTTTTTCTATATCTTGTGAGCACTCTAGAGAGCTAGTGTCATATTCTATAATTTAGCGAGAATCTAGAATAGAAAATAGGTATATTTTGATAATCAAATAAAGAAGTTGTTGGAGGGTATTTTTTCATTAGAATCTCTGTTCCTAGCCATTACAACGGATATATAGAAAGTATTTTGGAGTTGTTCTAACATGTTAAAAAAATATTGAATTAGACAATAGAAATTTTGATCCCTATCCCCCTTACAGGCAAAGGACATACACAAAACAAATAAGAATAAAAGGCTTCATGGTTTGTGTTGACGTCGAATGCGATCCGAGCCAACACACACCGGGGGGCCTTGGACGCCCTAGAAGTCATACACGACCTGCAACAACAGCAAGATACGTAGCTTAATCGGCCAAACGATCTAGAGACCGATATGGCCGATGTGGAGCTTGTGTTCGGCTAAAAAGGCACCCGAACCACCTCTGGAAGGATCCGTTAGGGTGAAGCACGTGAAGGATCTCCTAGGATCAGCAAGGTCACCTAGGATGCCAACAAATCTCATGAAGAGTGGTGCTAGACAGCAAAGGTAGAGGGTTGAGGAGAAGAAATTAGGGGAAAAGTAGAGATAGTTGTGTTATTTTTGACGATTGATTGAATAGGATCAATCGGCCATGTTCTTCTCATATTTATAGAGGGGGTGGTCTTATCCCAGTAGGAAATATCTCCAAGACTTAATCTCCAAGTTTTCCATGTCTAAACTTGCCCAAATCCGATCTAGAAACAAACCGGTTCGAGTTCTCTTGTATCTGTACTCTAAATTGAACATTTCATATATGTTTTTTGACCATCTTGACAAGAGGAATGAAATGGTGAAATCGTTTCTAATTTTTTTCAAATTCACAAGTTGGACATTTTTAAGTGTCAACACATGCCCCCTGTTTTCAGGTGAACGATGCATTGAACTTGAAAATATTTCAAAAACAAACCAAGCAGCAACGATACCCATCACATCAGCTATTTAGCGACTAAGGGCAATGTATACATCGGCCTTTTTTATTCTAAGGGCGATACATGTATCAACCATTGTTTGGAGAGCACTAGGCTTCTTACCAAACACTTGGGAAATATTTTTTCAGATACTTCCCGTTGATTGCCTTTCAATGTCTCTATCAGATATGAATTTCAGTATATTGCCTTGATCACTTTGTAAGGACCCTCCTAATTTGGTGACCACTTGTCAAACTGATTGCTCTTCTATCCAATCGGTAGTATGGTCTTCCACACTAATTCCCCAACCTGGAATGATTTGTTTTTGACTTTCTTGTTATATGCCTTGGTAACATGAGCTTTATCTTTCTGAATCTCCTTAAGAGCTTTCAATCTCTTGTTAGTCACCTTGTCGACATTGTCCATCATCATATCATGATACATAGTAGCAGATAAATCATTTTGTCTTACAAGCCTATATACATCTAAATTTACCTCAACAGGCAACACAGCTTCTTGACCATATACTAGCTCAAAAGGAGTAACTTTAGTGGCACCATGCCTTAAAATGCGATGTGCCC
Organism: Bothriochloa decipiens; assembly: GCA_023333625.1. Classification (NCBI taxonomy): domain Eukaryota; kingdom Viridiplantae; phylum Streptophyta; class Magnoliopsida; order Poales; family Poaceae; genus Bothriochloa; species Bothriochloa decipiens. Next base: position 27,748,689 of record CM041639.1, on the reverse strand, counting down.
AAAGAGCTTCAGACAAAATCTCATGCCACCTCCTCGGATTATCCTCAATCTTCTTCTTGAAAAGCTTGATTGAAGTCTTGTTACTAGACTCAGCTTGGCCATTAGCTTGAGCATAGTATGGAGATGAATTAACCATCTTAATTTTATATGATTCAGCAAAGTCATTTACCTTTTTGGACACAAAAGATGTCCCTTGATCAGTGGTCAATGTTTGAGGAATGCCAAATCTGTGAATAATTTTATCAGTGATGAACTCAATCACCTCTCTATGTGTCATATTCTTCAAAGGAACTGCCCCACACCATTTAGTAAATAATCTATAGCAACCAAGACAAATCGATGTCCCTTTAAAGATGGAGGATGAATTTAGCCAATGAAATCTAGGACCCAACCACAAAACGGCCATGGTTTGATAACAGGATGAAGCATAGCAGCAGGCACTAGCTGAATATTTCCAAACCTTTGGCACTCTTCACAACCTTTGTAATAGCGAAAGCAATCGGCCATCATAGTGGGGCCAATAAAAACCAGCCCTTCTCAATAACCACTTCATCTTTGAGGCCGATTGATACGTACCACAAATTCCTTCGTGGACTTCTCCCATAGTCACTCTTGCTTGATTAGATCCTAGACACTTGAGCAACAAATCATCAGTGGACCTTCGATATAATTCATTATTATGCAAAGTGTATTTGAAAGCAATCCGCTGAATACTCTTGTCAACTTTAGTATTAGGATCCTATAAATATTTCAATAAAGGAGTTCTCCAATCCTCTAACTCGGTTCCAGAACCACTAGAAATTGATTCAGACCAATTTGAGGCGCTCTCGGGCGAAATAGCGGCACTGGTCAGAAATTCTTTGGCACCTGCACAGTAAAAATTAAAATCTTGATGCATCAGCATTTCTTGAATATGAAAATTATGCCCACCCATGTTATAGCCAGATGCGTGTTGAGCTAGCATGTTAGCCTTTTGATTTTCATGCCTCAAAATATGTCGAATCTTAAATTCAACAAATTTAGAGATTATGCCAAGGCAAGCATCAAGACAAGCACGTAATGATCCATCCAAGCACTGAAATTCACTAGCAACTTGCTACACCACTAGCAATGAATCACCATAAGTTTCAACATGCGGCACTCCCATGGAACTCAACATGATCAACCCGAATAAGAGAGCTTCATATTTGGTTTGATTGTTAGTACAATGAAACCCTAAATGGATTGACATCCCCACTTCAACACCATTAGGGGAAATCATTACAATACCAACACCTTGGCCATCTTTGCAAAGTAATCCATCAAAATATAATTTCTAGGGAGTAAAACTAAGGTAATTGAACTCTTCATCTAAATCAATACCATGCTCAACAATAAAATCAGCAAGGACTTGATCCTTTATAGCTTTCAATGGTTCATAAGTCAAGTCATATTCGATCAAAGCATATGCCCACTTGCCTAACCTTCCACTGAGGATTGGCTGATATAACATGTGCCTAATTATATCAGCCTAGCATGCAACAACACATGTACTTGATAAAATATAATGTCTCATTTTAGCATGTGCAAACTACAGTGTTAAGCATAATTTCTCAATATGGGCATACCTTGTCTCAGGATCAAGAAGATAACGACCAAGATAAGCAGTCACATACTCTTTATCTTCGTCTTCTTGAGTCAAAATAGCCCAAATTGATTTATCTTTGATAGCAATATAAAGTTTGAAAGGAACCCCCTTCTAGGTGCATGAAGAACAGGCGGTGATGATAGATATTTCTTGATCTTTTCAAATTCTTCTTGTTGCTTTCCCCCTAAGTAAATTCAGATTCATCTTTCAACTTTAATATAGGGGTGAAAGGAATAATCTTCTCGGACAGATTAGAAATAAACTTTCTCAAGTAGTTTACCTTTCCTAAGAACTTTTGCATGTCCTTTTGCATTTAGGTGCCTAAACTCCCTTGATCTTCTCTATGCTCTTAGGATCAATCTCTATGCCTTTGTCATGAATTATGAAGCCTAAGAATTTTTCAGCCGATACTTCAAAAGCACAATTGAGTGGATTCATCTTCAAACCATAGTGGTGCATCCTTTCAAAAACAAGACGCAAATCGGCTAAATGAGATTTATGGGCAGCCAATTTAATCACAATATCATCAATGTAAACTTCCATGATCACCCTAATTAGATCATGAAAGATCAAGTTCATAGACCTGGATTCTTCAGCCCAAAGGTCATCACAATCCACTCAAACATGCCAACAAATCTAGGAAAAATGAAAGCCGCCTTTGATGTGTCCTCCTCAGCCATAGAAATCTGATTATAACCAGCATTACTGTCAAGAAAGCTAATTACCCAATGTCCTGAAGCATCATTAATAAGCATATCGGCTATAGACATAGGATATTCATCTTTCAGAGTGACTCTATTCAAATATCTGAAATCAATGTAGACTCTGATCTTCCTAGAATCTTTCTTCTCAATAGGCACAATGTTTGAAACCCACTCCGCATATCTACATGGTCGAATGAATCCCACTTGTAACAACCGATTAATCTCCTCCATAATCAGGTCATGAATTGCAGAATTGAAGCATTGCGGGTGTTGCTTGAAAGGCATGAACCCATCCTTGATAGGGAGCTGATGCTCAATGAGCTCGCGACTCAGTCCAGGCATCTCAGTGTAGTTCCATATAAAACAATCAGAATATTCCTTGAGAAGTGTGATTAATTTAAATTTGTAATCGGCTTCCAAGTTTTGATTAACAAATGTCGGTCGCAGCATAGAACCATTCCCAAAATCAACTTGTTCTAAAGGGTCGATTGACGTGAAGCCTTGGCCCAACTTAGGCATTGATCTTTTCAGTCCGATACTGTTCAACACGATGTTTCAACCATTCAACATTGTCGTCCATTAAAAAAACAATTACATGTTGATATTGAGCCAATTGTCAATCAGCTTCAGAGATACGGGAACAAAACCATTCAGAGTATAGCTAACAAACTCATAACATGTAAGATCTCTTCCTGACAAGTAGGAAAAAGCACCTTGCCCCTCGAGCTCGTAGGCATCGGCTGTGGAGACCTCAGCTAATGAATCTGCATGAATGACCTTAATAGCATCTCCTACCCATTGGATGAGAAATTGGTGCAAGCTGGATGGCACACACTGATTGGTATGAATCCAATCATGCCCAAGTATCAAGTTGTAGCTCCCTTGCATGTCAATGATGAAGAATGCCATAGCCAAGGTTTTGCTCCCGATGGTTAACTCAACATTAGCAATACCTTTGGCTGGAAGTGGAACGCCTCCTCCAACACAATGATTGTCATATTAGTCCTGACCAGCTCTTCATCCTCACCACCAAGCTTATTGTACAGCAAGAATGGCATGAGATTCACAATTGCACTGCTGTCCACCAACATGTTATGGACCAGAACACCATATGTGTCCCTTCACATGTAGTGGCTTGAGATGGTTCGCCAGTGCATTTGGTTCATTGAAAATGCATCCTCTATGGCAAAGACTAGTTCCACCATTGCTTCCTCTTGATCATGGCTAACAACATAATAATCAGTGGACAAGTACACCACATTCATCTCCGCTCGCTCCAGAGAAGGTTCATAGTCCACCATCTCCTCTTTGGGAACCTCCATGTCCACCATAGCAGCAACAGCAGCGGTGAAGTCTTTTGGAGAATCCCTCAAAGTAGAAGAACCTGCAAGAATCATTTTGGATGACTCAAAAATCATTGTGGCCAATTCTAGACTGAAAACAACATCACCAGTCGGCTTGGCCAACTCAACAATCGGTCTAGCCAACTTGGCCTCAACCTGGTCAGCGGCAGAGGCACAAGCCGACTTCGCCGACTCACCAGAGGCTGCGGCATCATTAGCGTCTTCCAATGCAATTTCTTGGGGAACTTTCTACATGATTTGGCCTTCTATCATCCCAAGAGCTTCTCTCTTCTTTTGTCAGCATTGGGCATGCTGGGATTTATGCCTTTGAGTTTTGTCCAATCTGGCGGGACACTACTTGGGTTGGGTGTATCGTGGATCTCCCGGTGCCTTCTTCTTTTCTTCAACTCCAGCAACATCTTTAGGAGCTTCTTCTTGCTTGCTTGCTGGAGTTTGCCCCCCAATCACAATCGGCTTGTTGGAATCAACAATAGGTGCCGCTATCAAGCTGATTGTGATGCTAGGCAAAGGGGCAGGCTTCATAGGCTCTTCAACCTTCTTAGGAATACAAACTTGCTTCATGGGTGCCTTCCCTGATTCTTGAGGAGTCAAAGTCTGAGATGTTTTCATCCACTCTTGATTTATTCCGCTAGAGCTCAATTGGTTTTTACCCAATCGGCTAAAAACAGTGGTTCTTAGATATGGACCAGCAGGACCTCCCCACGCTTGTTGCATATGACCGGGCACCAACGGATATGGTACCCACACCCCTTAAAGACCTCATTGTGGAGGTGGTGAAATAGACGGAATTGGCGGTCCCCAACGAGAAACATGAGGATGAACAACCTATGGTGGAGCTGCTAGTGGAGTCATCACCATTTGCTTGGTCTTCTCATCTTCATGCTTAAGTGGCATAGACTCCCTTTTTTTAAAGGCCGATTCTGAGAATCGTCCTTTTTCTCTTTGTATTTGGCCATCAGCCGATCAAAAGTACATAGTGGCTTTACCACCAGATCTTTGCTTTTCTGCTCCTTAGACTTCTAGATTCCAATCTCTGGCTTTTGTTGGATAAATGTGCGCAAAACATGGACATCGGTGGTGTTGGAACTGCTGGAACCGTGTGAGCCGACCAGGACGACTGAGGCAGTCGGCTCAGCCGACTTGGCTTGAGCTGAAGTAGAGCTAGCCAGGCCGACTGGAGGGTCCAGCCTAGATGACTTGACCTGGGAAGAGCTGGAATTGGCCTAGCCGACTGGTGGAGTCTGCCTAGCCGGCCTTTGCTGTACTGCATATGTCTCACGCCATCTTTGCCCTCTTAATGCTTCTACTGATCCAGCGGTGATTGTAAGATTGTTCTTGCCCTCTTCATCCTTTTCAAGCACCACCATGCGCCCTGAATTCTTTTGAACAATCGATGTCACACATGGTTCACCGATGATGACATTCTTGCCTCGGACTTTATCGGCTTGCTCAGGTCAGATCAAGATAGCTGGAGCTCTGGCTTCAACCTTGTTCATGTCTTCTGGAAAAGGAGCTTTGTCAACATGCATATCGGTGATACTCAATCGTCCCTCATTAAGAGCCGATTGGACCTGTCAACGGAAGACATTATACTCATTAGTTGCATGAGAATAAGAGTTATGATATTTATAATAAGCTCTTCTCTTTAACTCATCTATAGAAGGTAGAGTATAATTGATTCTAATGTATCCAATTTTAAGCAATTCATTGAAAATACGGTCACATTTAGAAACATCAAATGTAAATTTCACTTTCTCATTCCGATTCCTTTGAATCGGCTTGAGAGAAGGACAAGTAACTAGTTTATTTTCCGCTGACCATCTAATTTCAGCAGCCATGCACTCTTTATTTTCATCATCCGAACCATCTGAAAAAGAATCAAAGGCATGTGTGTTCGAACGATGAGTTCTATATGTATCATGAGATTCTTTAAGGCGCGATTCCCAAAAAACAGCCATCTCGACTAAGTGATTGAAGCTAGTAAATTGAACATTTTCAAGCTTATCCTTGATTTGAGAATGCAAACCATTAAAACAAATATCAATAAGATCTCTTTCTGAAATATTCAAGTAAAAGCATTGATTCTTAATCTCTCTGGTGCTTTCAAAGAAATCTTGAGCAAGTTCATCCCGTCCTTGATGGACAGCTGTAAGATGTGACAATCTAATTTCTTAGACTCCAGTGTAAAAGTGACTATGAAATTTCTCTTCTAATTCAGCCCAAGAAGTAATAGATAAAGATGGTAAAGTGGTAAACCAAGCAAAAGCTGTGCCAGTAAGAGATAAATAAAAATTATAAACTTTCATGTAATCATGAGCACTACCTTCGCCTAATTGTGCAAGATACATACTAATATGCTCCATTGTTGATTTACTACTACCACCGTTAAATTTCTAAAAATCTGGTATCTTCCAACATTTAGGATTTTTATATAATCGAAGGCCGAAGGATATGGCTTGGTGTACATGCTCTTGGCAGTTTTAAGATGAACACCTAGACTTTTCTCAAGAGATTTAGTAAGATCTTCTCTAAACTGATTTAAAGCATCACTAATATCGGTAGAAGGAGAACTTTGGGTGCTTTCTAACATAGGATTCTTGCTAGGATACTTTGGTGGGTTTGGCAAAATATTATGACCCTTCAAAGCTTTTGATGCTCTATGATCGGTTCGCAATTGAACCGATGGTTGACCACCAACTTTTGATGTGCTTGCTCCTTGTTTATTGGCCTTATCGGTTTCATATGCCAAAGGGGCCGATACAAGTTTACCAGCTCGTCAGGAAGCTCTTCCACGGATTGAGGGATGATGATATTACCACTATGGACGTTAGTTTTGTTGAATGCATCCTTTGCTGCATTGTCACCTGCACCCATGTCGCCGATAGATTGAAACTTGAGTTGTCGTCTTGTTTTTCCCAACGGAGTCACCAAAAAGTATATTGACTTGGATGACCTAGAGGTCACACACGACCTGCAACAACAGCAAGACACACAGCTTAATTGGCCAAACCGATCTAGAGACCGGTAGTACCCATACTTGAGGTATTTTTTTGGGAGCATAACTCTTGCATCCGGACTCCAAATTGAACATTTGATATATGTTTTTTTGACCATCTCGAGGAGAGGAACGCAGCGGTGAAATCGTTTCTCACTTTTGGCAACTTCATAAGATGCACATTTTTTAGTGTGTCAACTGTTTGAATAATCAATACCCTCGTTCCTAGCGCTAGCGTCTAGCTATCCAACATCCAAGTTACAAATTGAAAATTGGAATTTGGAAGATACAAATACTGCACTAACTGATGATGATTGGTGTCTCCTTACGTGGGCTTGCCGTGATGATTGGTGTCTCGTCTCATCTGCCATCAGCGCCCAGCCATCCTCGCAGCTCGCGTGTCATGCCGTCGCGGCGGCGTGCCGGCATCGGTCTCGGGTGGCATCGGCGTGGTAGCGCCGGGCAGGATAGGGCAACACTGGGCGAGACCACGATAACGCGAGAATAGGAAGCGCCGGAAAGCATGAGCGTGTCTGGGACGCTGGCTCGATTGACTCCGATACGGAAACAGGAAGCTGTGATAATGGGCTGATGACTAATGTTCGTTGCCTCGTTGGGCCTTTACACAGCCAAGCCCAGATCAGCCCATACAGATATATAACTATGAGTCCAAACTCGACTAGAACGTGGCCCATACATCCATTCCATAACTCACTGTGTAATTAAAAAAAACAATCGTATCCTCGTCTCGCTCTTGACCTTCACGCGCGGCGGTGGCGGCGCCGGCAGCGCGAAGCAACCGTCGAGGAGATAAGCCTTTCAGGTATTGATCTTGGAATATTAATACTGACAAAAAACAGCCGAGTCTGATCCGTCCGCCGTGTGTGTGTGCTCCCGGCGAAGAATTTTCTTGTTTGTGTTCTGCCGCCACTTTAGAAATTCTTCTGTGTAGTGCAGCATTTAGTCGTCGTCTTTCTGATCCACCTGGTTCAGTCCACAGATTTTAATTCCTTTCAATATTTCCTTACCATTAAATCTCCTCAACGGCAAGAGTTTTTTGTTTTTTGGCAGGATTGGTCGGCTGGTCGTGGCCTCTGGTTCCCGGCACATCCCCAACGAGGCAACGATGCATATAAAGAAGGTAAGCTATGCTGCAATAATGGGCTCAATTTAATTTCTGGTGTTGACTTGGAAGCTACTAATCTGTCACGGACTGCAGGTCATAATCAAAGGGTTTAAGAGCTACGGGGAGGAGGTTTCGACAGAGCCCTTCAGCCCCGAAGTTAGCGTCATTGGTAAATAAACCCTGCTGCACTGCGCTTGCATTTCCTTACAAGCCAAACATGCATTATCATCATTTAGTAGTAATTAGGATCTTGTGCCACGCCAACTAACCGATATGCGATTGGACAAAATGCACATCCATCTATGCATGCATCTACCAGTTGTTTGTAATGGATAGATATTTGTCGTCAAATTTGAATGCTCGATGCTGATCAACATCCACACTAATTTATGTTTCAAGAAAACGTGTTTGTCATACATTTTATTCACATGAATTTTCTTAAAATTTGTTGAGCCACTAGATACAAATTCAACGCGTTCTATTCGACAATATATATAGTAGTGGCCTTGTGATGGAATAATTTTGTACATAGTTACGTTATATGAATCTTTTTCTGATCGTTGCTGGGTTGCACAGTTCCCATCTTCCAATCTTTCCTGACTAAAAGAAATCGACAGAGATAGATTTATATATAGAAAATACTAAAAGGTGCAATTCGAAGCTTAAATGCATCTGTAAGTTTCAACCATTAATGAGTAATCATTACATTGACATCAACCTGTTTGTCACAGTTGGACCAAATGGATCTCGAAAGTCAAACTTTTTCCAAGGTAACTTTCTACACTATTGCTGCAGAGGGCCAGTTTATTGTATATATTGTTTTCCTCTGCTCTGTGATGCTTATGGCCATGCTATACACTCCAGCTATACATTTTCTTCTGACCGACACGTTACATAACCTACAAAGGAAAGATATGGCTGCCCTCCTCCATGTATGCCTTCTCTTTATTTGAATAATCTGGATTGCCCGAATTGGTTTTTACTGACTGGTTTGCTTATACTAATAACAATTTTGACAGGAAGGTGCTGGACACTCGGCTGTATCTGCTTTTGTTGAGATAGTGTTTGATAATTCAGATGGTCGTATTCCTGTTAGTCCTCTAATTTATTCAAATTTAATTCATCTGGTATTAGAGTTTAAGCTGCATAATTCATTTTGATAGTTGGAGTACACCAGCTAGTTATTAACATATTTGAGCAACATTTGCATGAGTTCTTTTTGGATTCAATTAGAACTAGTGAGCCCATTTGTGAATGATGTACTACTTTCCTTCGGGTCGACAAGAAAGAGGTATGCTTACGCAGGACAATCTCTTCAAAGGATGTCTACTACTTGGATGGCAAGCTTATTAGGCATGTTCTCCTATGCCCTAGATAGACCATCACCAGTGTTATTATTATGATATAAGACCACCAATGCTCCTATCTGAGGTAGTTTTGTTTGCCCGTGCATCTGACCCACTTTTGCCTATTGTTGCTATGTTCAGTAAAGCTGAAGTAAAAAATGTTTTGGAGAGCGCTGGTTTCTCTTGTTCTAATCCATACTATGATGTCCAGCAAGGAAAGGTAAGTTACTCAACTGATCACGTCCACCTAAGAATATATTATGTCCTCAAATTATACCTGTAGGTTTCATCACTTACCCTAATGAAAGACACCGAACGACTGAATCTTCTAAAAGAAATTGGTGGTACATGTGTTTACGATGAAAGACGGCGCCCAAGCCTGATGACAATGCAAGAAACAGGTCCATATTTCATCTACCATTTTCTTATACTTCTCTTTCTAACATTATAAGTTTTCTGCTTGAGGTGTTCATTCCTACTATATTAACAGACAATTTCTTATACTTCTCTTTCTAAGGTTATAAGTTTTCTGTCTGATGTGTTCATTCCTACTGTATTAACAGACAATAAAAGGAAGCGAATAGATCAAGTCATCCAATACTTGGATAAAAAATTAAGGGAACTTGATGAAGAGAAAGAGGAGCAAAAGAAGTATCAGCAGCTGGACAACCAAAGAAGATCACTTGAGTATAATATATTGGATCAAGAACTAAATGATGCACAGAACAAACTAGCTACAGTAATATTCTATTCTTTTTTGACAAGAAAAAAGATTAGTGTACTTGGGACATGCATTGACATTATCTTCACATGCTGATTTCCCAACAGCTGATTTTAAAAGTTCTACTAAACTTCATTGTCTCTCCGTCCAGCAGTCATATGAATGCTATCTCCTATATCATCTACATAATTCAGTAACATGGGCATAGGCATGTAAGATGTTTCCAACATATGCTTTTGCCTGTACACCTGTTTAAGTTTGCTTGTGAACAATATCTTCGTAAGCCATAACATAATTCACCCATATCTCTGTTACCAATCCATAGCTCCGTGAACTTTTTTCTCGACTGACATGCTTCTATATTGATTGAATTGATGAATAGTTTGGTTGCAGTATATATAGTGAAGAGGCTAAGCTAGTAATAAAGAGGCTTCACAAACCAGGGAGCACGCTGAGTGAGAACCAAGGCAGCACGCCAGGTCAAAATCTAGGTTGCATGGCATCCAGGCATTAATAGCTTTAACACCATGGACTTGGTGTTCAGTTGTTCTGCAGAAAACTACTTTTAAAAATAATATTTATCAAGCATTCACATATGTTATCGTCTCTACCCATTCTACGATGGCCAATCCACTTGTCTCATTAGCTTTCCTTGTAACCAGGTGGATGATAACCAAAGAAAAGTTTCTAGAAGGTTGTCCCTTATGGAAAAAGAAGTGGTAGATGTTAAGGTATAATTATAGTAATCCACATCAAATCACCACCAGTAGCAGCCGCCAGGCCATCATCCTTCAGGCGCCACTGTCGCGTGCTGGGGAGTGCATGCGCCGTCTGCATGTGCCTCCTCATCGCCTTCGTCCGGCCCGTTGAGATCCGCCCGTTGCGGAATCGCGAGCCGTTGTGCGGCGCCTTCCGCCTTCCGGTGGCGGATGTCCGCATCCCTTCACCCGCCCAAACGCGGAGACATCCATGCGCAGCTCGTCGTCCCCCTTCGCTGACATCCGTGCCTGCCTCGTGTTCATCCATCTTCACCCACAGCCCTGCGTCCTCCCGTTGATCGGATGCTGCCTCGGATTGGTCGATTTGGCATGTCGCCGCCCAGTCCGCACGTGATCCGCTCCATCCGTGGCCTTGGTCACCCTTAATATATGTAGGCGCTGCATTAGCCATGCCGTTGCTTTTCTTGGCATCCAGCGCCTTAGCTCTTGTGTGCTCCTGCTGCTACCATGCATGACTGTGATCCTCCATGATCCTCTACGATCCGCTTGAACAATTGTTCATGTGCATGAGCCTTTCCTTCCAGACTTTTGCATGCAACCATTCATTTCCTGGCTTAGTTCATGACACTTTCCACCACTAATTTTGGGGCTGATAGGAGCCATTCGTTCTCCAGCACATGCAAGCCATTCGTGTGCACATGCACACCCGAGTAGTCCTTGATTGCGGTTCGTTCGATCCATCTTTGGCTTCTCTGTTTTGTGCCTGGTCCACTATGCTGCCGGGGTCTACTGTTGATTGGCTATTCTTCTTCCTCGGGCCCTGTCCTTGGCTGCCCATCGTAGCCTACATTTGTAGGTTCATTGCTTCCATCAGCTCTGTTGTGTTCATCCTCGGCGGTTAGTCACGGTAGTCAGTCATTACTTATTATCTGCTTCCACCCAATTCAAGTCGTTATTGACTGTTGCTATCATTCATGCTGCTTGCTGCTCCTATATATTGAGGCCTATTTCTTAATTCTGGTGCATTTGAGTCCATTCGAATCCAATTCCATCCACTACAGTTTGTCCAAGCCATGCATATCCACAAATTCTGTCAAATTAGCCTTTTTTTTCATGGATACCTGTGTCCCATCGATTCAGCTAATCCACATCATTGTTGATGCGACTATGCCCTCTTGATCTCATTTGTAGTCATTTTGCTACACTTCATGATCAATGACCTTCTTTTTGTCGTAACCAACATTTGTCCTACTACTTGCCGTCTTGCAGTAGTAACCTCTCTATTCTCGTCTAGTTCAAAGTCTCCAAAACAAGGTTCATATTTGAAGAGTTGATGTACTGGATTGTGAAGACTTGAGGTATTTACTGAAGTACGTATTGTGAAGGCAATACCCTCTTGTGGAGGAGATCATTTCTACATCGATAATGTTCAAGAGTTGCACGCTTTGACGGCATCTTCTATTTTGGATTTTGGATGTAATTTGTGTATTTTATTTTTCAAATCTATTGTGTAGTGCCAACTCTGCAAATGCAATGACATTGCATTCATGTTGCATTTGAGAGCGGGTGTTAAGGTATAATTATAGTAAGAGGTATTAGTGTAATCTCCTAGTGTCCAGGGTTTTCTCCTATGTCCTCATGTATCTATAAATAGTCCTCTCTAGGCCTCAATCCACATCAATCTAGTTAGGTCTTTCTTCATTTATAACAGGAGATACACATGAGACGATCAAAATTTTGGAAAAAGAAATAAAAGTTTCAATTGAAGGGACAAATGACAACAAATTACAACAAGAAGATGCTGAAAAGAGATGGAATGAAGTGGTTATGGTGGTTGCTTAGATTGAGCTTGATTTAAGTGATATAAGAGGCATAATCTTTAGTCAGAAACAAGTCAAGGTATGACTTGGTTCAGCTCTTCTCATTTATATAATTTTTTTTGTTAGCGGTTTGTTTCTATGCTTAAAATAATCTATTGCTAGGATAAAGCTGTGAGGGACTCACAGAATTTGAGGGAAGAATATGAAAATTCAAGGAACAAATTGGTTGAACTTAGTACTGTGCATCAGGCTAAACTAAAGGAAGAGGAAGAGATATCAAGGAGGTAAAAAATGATTTCTAGAAATCATATGTATTAAGAACATTTCCTTCACACTATGATATTTTGTGCTCCAGCATAATGGATCGTCAGAAGCAGGTAAGCTCATTGTACCAAAAGCAGGGGAGGGCAACCCAGTTTGCCGATAAAGCTGCCAGAGATGATTGGCTTCAAAAAGAAATTGAAGATCTCGAGCCTGCACTTTTATCTAATATAAAGCTGGTAACTATTCAGTGATTTCGTTTCCTTCTTGCAATCTAATGTTGGAGTTGGTTTCCTTGTATTACACACTCTTGTTTGCCTGATCGAATCTCTACATCGCATAAACCTACAGTATCTATTTCGATTAGTTTCTCATTTTGTATTTAATTTTTCACTTAGCCTTGAGGCTATCTTGGACCAATGTCATCCCAAGAAACAATTTTTTTGGCAGATCAAATCTTCAAAAAAAAAAAATCTGATGTCAAGAAACAATTTTTGACCAATCATTAATATGTGCTAATTGTTAAATCATCTCAAGAATAGTCAGGAAGGTGTACTTCAAGAAAAAATTCAAAAGGTTAAAGAAAAAATTAATAGTTTAACACGTAACATCAAGTCATGGAAAAGTGCATCTGGAGAGTTCGAATCTGCACTTATGCAAAAACAGACAGAATACATTTCTTGGTACAAGAAGAGAGATGAGCTTCAAGAAAAAAGGAAGTATGTATCTTCCTTACTAACTGTTAAAACATGTGTTACTTTTAACCTTATGTACTTAGTGCATAAATATTTCAGATCATTATGGAAGGAAGAATCTGATGTGAAATCTGGCATTTATAAATTAATGAAAGATCGAATGAAGGAACAGGAGAGGTTGGACAATGCAAAACCAAGGGTAGGGAAAGTGTTGTTCACGGTTTCTTTTGTTCATATTAGTTATTGACACTGATCTTATCAAGGTTGGGTAATTCAATCTGATGTGTACATGTATTCATACTGCACCTTACATGTGCATCCAAGCAAGATACGGAATCATAAATTAAAGTTATGGTATTAATTTGACAGTGCATTGGTTCTATTTATCTCTTTCGTACATGGCATGTTCTACCAATATTCTTCTTGATCAATTTCTTGATTCTTTACATGACAATTATAAAGCACTAGCTATTAGGAACTCTACAATGTAATATATGTAATATTACTTGTGCATCCACTAATCACCAAGTCTTTTACATTAGCAAAAAATCCTGTCTTTGAAATCAACGCTCCAATTTGTGCAGATAGTAATGAACATAATATTTTCTGTCAAGTTTGAAGCTATCTTTTCCTGTTGATCATTTAGTTTTCTTCTTTCCTTAGGATATAATGAAAGGCCTTAATGCTATTGGAAGAATTGTGAGGGACCATGGTATTGCTGGAGTTTTTAGTTCTATATTAGAACTTCTTCACTGCAAAGAGAAGTTGTTCACAGCCGTAGAGGTCACTGCTGCAAATAGGTCTCGAATTATACTTCCTATTTATATAGATATATATCATGGTGGTCTTTTTTATTTGTCCATTCATTACTTTATTCATTCACTAATCGTTTCTGTTCTGACATAAATAGCTTGTTTCATGTGGTCATTGAGAACGATGACATCTCAACGAGGATCATTGAAATGTTGACATGAAAAGAAGACGGAAGGGTGACATTTATAACATTGAACAGAGTGAAAGTTACTGACATCAGTTTTTCACAAAGTCCTGATTTTGAACCCTTGCTGAAGAAACTGAAATATCCTGCAAATCTTCAATCTGCTTTCAAACAGGCATTACTTGCATATTCCCTCATTTAAATTGTTATTATTTTTCTTGGAACAATTTTCTTAATACAGCTGTACCTTCTCTACAAAGAACCAGAACCCATCTACATGATTAAAGCGTTTAATCATGCTGTGTAGATATCCTACTAGTTTGAAATATGACGTATCATCTATGTAATCACCAGTAATATGTACTTGGTCACTTTATCTAGTTCTTATCCTTACTAAAGTCAACTAAGCACTGTAACAGAAAATATTTTAATTATTTATTTGAAATATAAAGAATTTAATTGCTGGTTTTTGTTTATGTCTAACTATGATTATTCTGTTAGGTTTTTGGCCGGACAGTCAAATGTCAAAACCTGGAAACTGCAACCGATGTTGCTTGTAAGAGTGGTCTAAATTGTGTCACACTTGATGGTAATCATGGCCTTAAACTTTTACCTTTGAGATTTCAAAATTACTTCAATCCTATAATTGGCAAATGACTCCAATTATTTTTAAAAGGTGACCAAGTATCTAGAAATGGAGGTATGACCGGAGGTTTCTATGACTCTAGTTGCTCAAAATTGAAGTTTTTCAAAATAATAAGGGATAAAGAGGAAGCAATAAACAAAAAGGAAGATCATCTGATAAATAATCTTAGAAAAAACCTACAAGATATCCTACCTCTGTTTGATATTATTCCATTCTTCCTTTTTTCATGAAATTGGTGCAAGCCTGCATTGTATTTCATAATATTATCTACTGATGCTAAATGTACTTCTTGAAAAACAGTAGGGTGAACCCCTAGATATGTTAGTATATAAAAAATAAAAACTATACCAACAAAAGGAAGAGATCTTGTCAAAAAAATCATTAGACACAATTCGTAATCAAATTGAGCAAATCCAATCTAGCATTGCAATGAAAAATGATGAAATGAGCACTGAACTTATTGATCACCTAACTTCAGAAGAAAGAGACCATTCACGGTTGTCATGAAATTACTGAACTAAAGGAGAAGCTTCTTTTTGTTCAAACTGTCGGATTGAGGTAATTGAAATAAATTCAATTACCATTCTTTGATTTCCTAGTTTTTTATTTATCTTCTCTAATCAGTTACAAACTCATGCAGAATGAAACAAGAAAGGAAGAACTGGAGGAGAATATATCAACTAACATTCTGAGGCTTCAGCTGGTGGAACAAATAATTCACTTGTCAGATTTTAGCACCCTTCCTCTGGAAGCTGAATCAAAAAAGCAAGAATTAAGAAGTTCTAATAGGAACCTTGATGAATTAACATCGTTATTGAATGGTACAATTGCATTCAGTCACTTAACTTTTTTGTTCCGTATATTAAACACATACGATGCCTTAGATTTTTTTTTGTTCCATATATGGAATGTAATTTCTTATATATCTTTAACCTCAGAGTATCCTTTGGACAGGAATTGTCGACACTTTTAGTAATTATAACAGAAACAGGGAGGAACTAACAAGACAAAGGGATGATCTGAAGGTAATTATTGTTTCTCTTATCCCTTTTCCTTTGGTTAAGGGTGGGGAGGTATCTGATTTTCTTCTTCTCTCATTTTGTTTGACTTGCTACTGGCTCATTCTTACAGTTTCTTGAAGCTAGTTATCAGCAGACTGAAAGATGTGACCGAAGAGTTGGAACAACTGATGAATAGCAGGAGTGTTTATGTAGCGAAGCAACAGGATTGTACAAAGAAGGTCCAAGACTTGGGATTATTGCCTACTGATACTTTTGAACTGTACTATATTGATACAGTCCAATTCTTGCTTTATGTTTTCCCTTTATATTGTCACAATTTTCTGTCAAATCATTATTTGTCAATGGATTCATTACACTGTCGAGCTTTTCAATTGCATGCCAAAGTGTCAAGGTTGTTTTTCCTTTGTCCAAAATTATAGGTACAAAGGGATAAACAAAGAACAGTTGCAGAAGATGCTCTATGATTGCAATGGGCTATTAACCCAATTGAGTCATGTCAAGAGAAAGGTTTTTGACCAATATGTGATCCTTTTGGAGGAACATGAAGAATTGAAGAAAAAAAGGGCTGAACTTGATGCTAGTGATCATGTAAGTTCAATATCAATGTAAATGTTTTTTTTTTTATTTTATCCTGCTCCATTATCCTTTTTATATCCCAAGAACTTGAATTCCATATAAACTGCTTCTCTGTGTCATAGAAAATCAAGGAACTCATACCATCTTTAGATCAACGGAAGGATGAATCAATTGAGCGAATGTTTAAGGGGGTTGCAAGGCACTTCCATGAAGTGTTCTCTAAGCTTGTACAAGGAGGTCAAGGGTATTTGGTTATGATGAGGAAAAAGGTTTCTTTGCTTTGCTTTGCTTTGCTCTCTAACTTACTAGCTCTTTCATTCTGTATTACACACTTGGCTATGGATAACTCTAGTTTTACAGTGACCTCTGCATTTTTTTTCTGTCTTTAAGCTGAAACATCCAAATGTTTATGACTTTCTTTTTTTGTAGGATGGTGATGCAAATGATGAGGATGAGGATGGAACTTCTGGACCAGAGGTTGAAGGAAGAAAAGAGAAGTATATTGGTGTGAAAGTGAAGGCATGTAGTTTTTTTTTGCAATGTTTGCTCATGCAGTCATCACACACCTGTCACCTACCAAAAATACAGCTGTGAAGTTAATCTTTTTGTACAATTTTGGTGTATGTGCCCTATTTATTTATCTACTGATCCATAAACTTATTAAAGGCTACTCTTGATTCATGTTTCCTTTAGTGGCAAGGGAGAAACTCAGTCTATGAAACAGTTGTCTGGGGGACAGAGGACTCCTGTGGCATTAACACTGATGTTTGCTATCCAACAATGCGACCCAGCTCGATTTTACATCTTTGATGAGATTGATGCTGCTCTTGATCCACAGCACCAAACAGTGGTTTGGAGTATCCTTTTCAGTTTTCTCTTCCACTATTTACACTCAATAAAAAAAGGCATGCTCTGCTTGCCATGGTCTACAGATCGCCATGTTATGTAAGTAACATTTTATTAGTCTGTATCTGTGACCATCATTGATTCATGCTAGGATCAACAAAAGCTAGTTATGCTTTCCTTAAATTCAATTATAGATATGATCCGCAGCCTTGCTGATATGGGTGGAACTCAATTCATTGCAACCACATTGCGACCTGAGATTGTGAAAGTCGCTGATAAAATATATGATGTAACACTCCAGAATAGAATGAGTTACAATCAATGTGACCTCAAAGGAGCAGGCTCTGGAGTTCATTGAACGGGATCAGACTCACAATGCCCACTGAATGTTTGTGTGTGTTCCTAATTATATTTTGCCTTGTCACATCGAGGCCATTATACTATTCAAAGGTACTCACAAGATTTAACTGCCTTTTGTTTGCAGAAAGATCAAAGATGCTATTACGGAAAGGATATACTAATGTAGATCACTCCAAACGGATAATGCTTTGACTTTTCTATGTACCACTTTTAACATGTTTTAACATTCCAGATTTAGATGTGAACTGATCATAGATTAGTTGGTTAGGTCCCTTGTGGTGAATCCTATCCATCCGGGTTTAAGTTCTCAATTTGGCATGAGTGCTCGCATTTTTCTGGATTTATTCTATCATAGATCAGTTGGTTAGGTCCCTTGTGATGGAACCTGCCCACCCGGGTTCAAGTCCTTGACTTGATACAAGTGCTCGCATTTTCATTCTAAGATTTTCCGATGTTATGCTTTAAGTAGTAAGCAACGTTCCCGTCGATAATGAACGCCAATTGTGACTTCGGGAATCTCCAGATCTGTTGGCTTAGTCCTTCGGAGGTGCTTATAGGGTAGAGTTTGTATACGTGTATTCATAAGGGTGAGTGTGCATGTGTGTTGTGGGTGTCTGCATTGTGCTGTGTAATTCTCAAGAAAAAACATTCCAAATTCAAACTTTCAGACTAATCAAAATCTCTAAAAGTATGTGGCATTCTGTCAGCATCTTCCATTGTAAACGCAAAATAATGGATTTGTTTTTACTTTTTCACGTTTTAGTTTTGATAAGTTCTACACGGGCCATATAAAAGTTAAAATGACAAAGGCTTCAATATTTATTTTTACATACAGATCGTTATGCTGAAAACTAACAATATGGATTGACAAATCTTAGACTAGTTACATGGATGTCATTAGCAGGCATAGCGTCAGGTTGCCATTTTGGACATGATAACTCTCGCACAACCAGAAGCAAATGACAGGGGGTTCCTCCATGCTCACCATGGGGCAGTTCCACAAGACGCGCAGGAGGCCCTTGTAATAAGCATTGAGCGCCCAGAGATCACTGGAGTCGACCATTCCATCCATGACGAGTTGACGACCCACTCTATGCCGTCACCCTTCCTTAGAGTCCATGTGTTGATGGTGTAGGCGTGGCGAGAATGTTTGCAGCAGGAGGGACTGGCAGCGCTACAGCAGCTGCGAGGGAAGATGTTGACAAACTTCACGGTGCCGCCGGCGGTGATGCACACGTTCCGGAAGAAACAGGGAGCTATGGGCAGCGACACGTACTATAGACGGGGCTCTCCTCCAGCCACTGCTACAAAAAAAAATCTTTTGCAAGGCGTTTTCATTTTTTAACCATGGCAATTTTATATAGAAACCGCCATGGTTAATCGATCCCCCATGAGGCTCGGCAGCGAGGCCAGCAACCGCCACGGTTAATGCATTAACCGTGGCGGTTGCTTTAAAAAAATCGGTTAATGTAACCATGGCGGTTATCATTAAGCAACCGCCACGGTTAATGCACAAACGGTGGCGTTTGCTTAACAGACCTGCCTTGGTTAAAAGGCCAAGCCCATGAGGCCTAGGCGCGGCCCGATAACAGTGTAGACTATATATACCATGCCTTAGGGTTTTCACTCATCTGACCCCTCTATCTCTCTCTCGAGCGGCTCTCTCTATCTCCCTCTCTCTCTCTCTGCAACCCAGTGGTGGCCGGCGAGCAAGGTGGGCGGCACGGCGCGGGTCGGCGCGCGGAGGCGGTGCACGTGAGCGACGCGACCGGTGCTCCTTCCCCCACTCCCGGGCTGTCAATGGCCTACATGGAGGCCCTAACGGCGGATCCATCCCTGCCACCGCGGATCCTTAACCTCCTCCGGTGCGGCACGGCCTTGGGCCACCTCCACCTTCTCCACCGAATCTGTGCGGCAATGCTGCACCCCTCTTCTGAGCGGCTCCCGACGGCATGCATGGAGGCCCCAACGGCGGATCCGGCCCTACCACCGTGGATCTTTCATGTCCTCTGGCACGGCGCGGCCTCCGGCCACCTCCTCCTGCTCCACTGGATCTGCGTAGTAGCGCTGCTCCCCTCCTCCGAGCGGTGCGTGCCTCCTCCACTCCGTCCCGGCGGTGAGATCCGGGTGACGGCGAGCTAGCGCTCCTCCACTTCCCTCCACGGCTAGGATCCGGGTGGCTGTAGGCTAGGTAGCGGTGGGCAGGGCCTGCTCCACGGCACCGGCGGCAGCAGGGCCCAAATCCAGGCCTGATTAGGGCTAGATCTGGGCTTTTTCCTTTTTGATTAACTGTGGCGGTTTTCTCATGGCAATCGCCACGGTTAATACATTTACCGTGGCAGTTTTTCCAATCGCCACAGTTAAGGCCACGATTATCCGTGACCTTGGCTCCATGGCGGTTGGGAAAACCGCCATGATAAACCCAAAATAACCGCCACGGTTAAGATTTGTATAGTAGCGAGCACTTCACAGAACAGGACACCACGGCGGTATAAGTAGGCAGAGCATAGTGTCCTATCGCTGACTTGGAAGACGGAGTTGGTATGCCACCGTTTCAGATATATGGGCTAGGGGTACCATCACCGCCTGTGTATGTGGCACGTCCATGCTATTGGCCCAGGAGCCATCGTAGAGGAAGCCCATGCGGGCTGAGGCAAGCGACCATCATGATGAACAAGGCACGCCACCAGAATCCTAGATAGGCTTATCTGGATGATAGCTAGGATCAATCGGTTGCGTGCAATGCACAACAGAATTGGAAATCCGCCAAGAGACCCGATCGTCCTTCTTGTAACCCTACTCCCATCCACCTATATAAAGGAGAGCAGGGACCCTGGTCTCGAGATCCATCTACATCTAGCCACATACACCTCATTCCACCTAGTTTCACTGTATAGCTAGGAGCAGTGGCAAAGCTATGTTCAGCCACTGGGGTCGGCTGACACTGACGGTTTATAAGGAGTTTCACGCACACACCAAATTTTCACTAGCTTAGACCTCGATAAAAAAATCATGCGACCCCCGTAGCCTGGTAAAAAAATTCATGCGACCCCGGCAGCCTGGCAATCCAGCGTCGTAGCTCCAGCCCATCGGCCAATTCTACACGCACATGCAACAATTATCAAAGGAACTTGCACGTGCAGACTAATAAGGCCATCCCAAAGGCCCACTTTCAACTTCATGGCCCTACACTACGTGTCTCAAAGTAGAAACCGCAGTACCCCACAAGTCCAAACGTCTCGAGTCTCTAATGTGAAACAAATATGGACATTTTCCCATCGCAACTCCGCCTGCATCTGGTCTGGTGGCGGCGACCATCATCAGGTCACAACTCGTCGGGCCGGCACCGGTCGCCGGAGCGGTGTTACACTGATATGCCGTACTCTCAAGCACATAGACGAGGTACATCAAATAACTTGATTTTACAACTGATAATTAAGGATCTATTTTCTTGATCTATGAACATTGATGTTTACAGTCTGCACTTTATTGATTTATTAGGAAGTCTATAAATTTTAAGGTTTTTGGGGTAGTTGGGTTTTCTTTTCTCTTAGTTTATAATGTGAAGTTCTAAAATCTTAATTCAGAGATAGGATTCTGTTGCTTTGCGTGGCAGCAAAGAATTGAGTACTCAAGTATAGTGTTACAATATTTACTTTAGTGTTTAACCATGTGACTAATTTGATAGGCAATCAAAGAACATTGGGACGTTTCTTGAAATAAAATTATCAAGGGTTCAGGACTTTAACAATTTTCTCACTACAAGTGAGGTCATCTCTTAATTGGAATACTTAGGTATCATGTGCGGCATCCTTCCCTGTGGATTGAGTTTTTTTTTAACTTAGGGGTTGTTTGGTTGAGGTCACACCCTGCCACACGCAGTTGTGACAAGTTGTGGCGGTGGCGGCAAGTGTGTCCGCCATAGTGTGTGGCGGCCAAGTTACAAGAGAACCAAATACCAACACTGCGTTGTAGCGTGCCAAAGTTTAAGTGTGGCGGGATATGGCGGGGAACCAAACACCCCATTAGCACTATGGGTTTGTTCAGACCCCAGCGCCAATTAATCCTGGCTTCGCCACTGGCTAGGAGCAATAGTCCCTGTAATTGAGTCTATGAATACAAGATCAGCAACATGCAACAGGAATAGGGTTTACCACACGCGCTCCCCAAACCAGTATAAATCCTTGTTTCTCGTATGCTACCATCAGATTCAATCTTCGTGAACACGTTGCCCAAGTATTGCTACAACAAACAATTCTGACACAGCGCGAAGGCAGCTCTTCCCCAAGTTCATTGTCACCACAGCAGATTCACGCACACTTCACCCTCCACTCACCGGACTGAATCAAGAAGAGCTTTGTTGCGCGGGGTTTAGTGCATCCTCACCGACCACCACATCTGAGCTCTGCCACAACGACCTCTTCCTGGTAGCGCAAGTGCCTGTAGAATCAATACCCAGATCTCAATTCACGGGACCGGTGCGCCAGCCAGAGCGCCTTGATCTGCTGCCGTCCTCACCGATGTTACTAACAAGTAATGCAGGAACAATAATGACAACGGCCGTGTGATGTCCACTGTAGCATCACCGGTGTTAGTAGACGTAGGTGTCAAGCATGTTGTGTGTATACTCTTGTTCGAACTTGTCCTCGATGAGCAAGGAGTCACGGTGCACAGGATGCAATGCCTCGTGTACACGCCATCAGGGAACGTGACGCGTCAAGTTGACGTTTACGGGTGTTCTGCGATCAAGGCTGAGGGAGAGTTGGATCTTGTGACCATTGCTGGTGTGGGCAGCCACCGGCACCTTAGTGTCAGCCGTGAGGCAAGAGGAGTCTTCGGCCTTGATCTTGCAGTGCCGCTCGAGAATCACCCAGTGTGGGTAAGCAACAGACAACGAACTAGAGCATGAGGGAGGCTGCGCCATTTCTATTGGCCTAGGCACCATCCACCGCCTCACTGCCACCACAGAATGTTTCTTTTTGTACAATGAGGCAATAATAGGAATAGGATCATCTCTAGAGGTTTGTAAGGAATGGTTGGGTATCCCGCTCCTGCTTCGTATCAGCCTCCTGTTACAGGTGGTGTTACGAGTTTGATTATGCCTCTCATGAGTTTTCCTTTTAATTGTACTAGTTGCTTCTGTAATACTATTGTTGTCCAAAAGTTTAGGCACATGTCCCTCAATTAGAGCAATTTTTTGCAGGACCCTTGAATAATCAGCACCACTATGATTTTTTTGAGAGCTCTCCTACTTTTATGGTTGTGATTATATTGTTTATATTCTAGCAGGAGTCCTCAAATTAGGGCTTCAAATTCAACTAAACAAGAGGCCTACATACGCGAGAACCACTCGTCATTCTTTTTTACCATCCTCCTCCATACCTTTTTCACCCAGTGCCATGTCTCCATGCCTCTGCTTCTCTGTTCCCCACTGTCCCCACACTGCTTGTTGGGAGGAAGAGAGTGCCGCACCATGTCTGCGGTGCTACATGCGCGCGGGGGGTGGATGGGCTACATAGGGATTTGGCTATGGTGATCATGCATGACTGCGGTGCGCCTATTGCACTGGCACGGCACTCTAAAATGCATGTTGGGTTGGGCCAGCAAGAAGAGGAGGTGCACTCACTACTACAGGAATCTTATTGGAGGCAGTTGCTTTTGGTTTTCTAAAGCGAGCAAGGGCAAACACCTCCATTCAAAGGCCTCAGATAATGGGTGATTAACCGAGGCGGTTGCCCCATGCCTGCCACAGTTAATTAGAATAAAATAATAACAAAAGCCGAGCACAACGGCAGCCCATACGGGCCTGACATCAAGCCCGGACTCGCTGCCTCCGTCCGCCACCGGATCGACACCTGGACACGGTGCCGCCACCAGATCCGCACCTGGAGGTGCCATTGCTAAAGCCCCTGCAACCAGATATGTTGGAGATGGGGATGCCTCACGTTGGATCTGCCTTCTCAACCCGTAGATCTGCCGGGGGAGCGCCGCCACCAGGGGAGCAGCTCGCTGGATCCGCTGGAGGAGGTGGGGTGACACCGGATCCACCGGAGGAAAGAGGGGTGACACCAGATCTGCCATCATGCGTGCCGCAGGGTAGAGGGAGCACCGGCGGAGGAAGGAGGGGTGATGCCAGATCCACCGAAGGGAGGAGAGGCAACGCCGGATCCGCCTGAGGGACGAGGATCCATCGGCCCGCCCGCCACTGCTCCCACTTTTGCGTTCGCCGATCGTGCTTGTCGATGGGGAGGGAGGGAGTTGTGCCTCCTGAACAGCCACCAAAGGGAGAGGGAAGCCCACCGCTAGCCAGATGTGGGAGGGAGGGAGGGGCCTCCTACATGCTCTACCGAGGGAGGAGAAGGACGAGAGGGCCTCCTGTGGAGGGAGAAGGTGGGAGGGAGAGGTGCCTATGGAGGAAGGAGAGCGAAGGGAGGAGAGTGTCACAAGGTAGGAATGATGTCGCTCAGGCGCTGCGGGCTATGGAGTGGCTGGGTGTGAAGTAGTTAATGGTTCAAAATCCTAAGTGTTGTATTTAAACTGAAAGGGGTTATATAGGGCCCCGTCTAGGCCTATTGAACCTTAGGCTTTACCGAGGCGGCCTTATAGTGTGCCCGCGTCCGAAAATAGCCCAGCTTTTCTTGAGGCGGTTGAATTTGGTGCCCACCTTGGTTAAGTTTTGGGGGGGTGCCCTGCATAATCAATCCTATAGTACAGATTGCAACTGGGTGAGACGTGCACAGTCGGGAGGAGCACCACACTGCATTGGAATGACCACCTCAATAGGATGCACCAACGAGGGTTGGTCGCAGTGGAGGGAGGCAATCAGGAAGGCATTGGCGATGAGAGAGAGGCTCCAAGATACGAGGTGTGATAAGGAGGAGCGCCATGCCGCTATGACATAGAGAGAAGAGAAGACCACGAATGTGGGCAGGAAAAACAACCAGCCGCTCGATAAGGGCTGTGTTGACACCCGTTGTAAAAGATGGTTGATGGTTGTGATTTGAGGGTCTCTATAATTTGAGGGCTTAAATAGGACCTTGTTGATCATGGGGTTTTAGCCTCAGCTCTCAAATTTAGTTTAGGAACTTGTTGACAATGCTGGTGTAGTTACTCTTATCTCTATGCATGCATGCCAACCCTACAGCACAATAGATCTCGAAAGACTAAACCAACAGATCTCGAAGTCATCTCATTTTTAATGGACACGTCACTTATTACCACTATAGAACAACACCGGTAAATACTGGAATAATTAATTTAGGCAATTGTAATTACCTACACAATGTTGAGAACTTAAACTCAAAAGAACAAGTTCCACCATAAGGAACCAAAGATGTTGAGCACGATGAATTTATGCTTTATTCCTTGATCATGACACTAGTGGAGGACTGGAATCTAGTCCCGGTTGGGAAATCCCCTCTATTCCTGGTTTCCCAATCAGGACGGCCAATCTGGGACTAAAGGCCCCTTGTTTAGTCCTGGTGCTGGCAACCAGGATTGATTTGGGACTTTTAGTCCCGGTTGGTGTAACCAACCGGGACTAAAGGGGCTCTAGCCTGACCACTAGGAGATGCCACATATGGCACCACTAGGAGATGAATGTCTCTTTTTCATTTCATTGCTATTCTTTTCTTTTACAATTTCTTTGCATCAAATATTGTGCACATATTATGAGTGAAACTAATTAAGAATGAAACTAATTAGGAGCTTATATATTACACAATGATCATCCCCATTCATCAAGTTCTTACAATCCGTAATAATTTAAAACAAGTCATTACAATAAACTAGATCTCCAAACCCAAAGTTCAATTACACACTGCATGTCCAAGTACTCCTAAAAGTTAATTGATGACAAAGTTCACTTTCTTGCATTATTAATTCGGTGAAGTGTAGGTCGCCGATGCGGTATGCAAAAATATCATTGATGAAGAGCAATGTATTAAGTAGCGCACTCTCCCTTGCTTCACAACTATGAGCACAGGGTCCACTAATGTCGTTTAACGGTGCTAGAGTAGTCGGTGGTTCTCGCCTCTTAGTCGCAAGCACCTTTGCCTGAAATCCTTCCATAGTGAGTGTTGGCCATTCATGAGCATATTTCCACTCATAACCCAATCGATGCATTGTATCGCTCAGAATGGCTTCAAAACTGCAACCTGCGAAGGTATTGTCCCCAACCTATAGGTGTTGGCAGAAAAAAAGGTTATGAGAACCAAGCTTTGCAACATATAACAACAAATCTAGATATAAGCTATGAGCTGGACCTCGAGTTTACCACATCATTTCGGTTGTTCCGAGGAATGCTTGCACGGAAGCCCACAACATCATGATGCATGTTCGCATTTTTAGCATTTATCAGCATGGAGGATCATGTTGGCATGGTTTACCCAATACTCACAAGCTTAGTTACACATGCATAGACAACATATTTTTGTGCAACAGCTTGTTGGGGTGTCTTTATTCCCACCTCTGAGATTTGTACAACACCGCTACCATGACCCCTCCTAGCAGCGATAGAAAAGCCAATTCTACATTGGAGTAATGGACCATTATCTACATGAAAGGTCTGAACATCTGGCTGAACCCCAAAATTTGAGGGTGTCTCTTTAAGCCAAATGATTGGGTCAATTACCTACGGTACATTTAAAAATCACATATATATATATAGATTAGAAAATATATTTATACAAGCCTGTTTGACACGTTAATTTATTGGAAACATGGAGTTGCTTACTATTCTTGAATGATTAAACGGTACACTTGCCAACACTAGATCGAATCACATCCAAGTTATATAGCCGCTGAAACCTATGACTTCCGGTGGAGGGAGACGATGACGTCTAGCCATCTCTTCTCACTAAAATCAAAATTTTCTTAAGTCTACAAACATCACTGAAGTACCAAAATGCATACACTAAAGTTAATATATCAAAAATCATCTGTGCATACCACTAAAGTCAAAATTTTTATACAAAATTCATATCCACATAAATATTAAGGCTAAGTTACGGACTTAAGTGCTCAGTATATCATCATATGGATTTTTATACAAAAATCATATATCAAAATGCATAAACACTAAAGTTAATATATCAATTCTTTTCATAAGCCTACAAACATCACTAAAGTACCAAAATGCATACACTAAAGTTAATATATCAAATATTATATGTGTATACCATAAAGTCAAATTTTTTATATCAAAATTCATATCCACATATATATCAAGACTAAGTTAGGGGGTTAAGTGCTCGGTGTCATCTAGAGTCATTTGACCTTACAAAGAATCGCTGTGAGGGCGAGGTCAATGCCAGAGATGGTCGAGCTTGGCCAGAAACGAAGACGCCAGTGGATCCGATGTTGAGGCTGGAGGGTGTTGGTATTTCTTAGTGAAAGCAGCAAAATCCACAAGCACATGGAAGTACTGTTGTAGCACTTCACCTGAAAGTATTCAGGGTATCATATTTTCCATAAGGAACGGCATGTAAAAAGGTCTCTTAGCTAGTTCACCCAGAGAGGTGAGATCGAGAGTAGCTTGGGTATTGAGGTTTTCTATGGATAGATCCTAAGTAAGGTAACTTTGCCACTATACACTTGCTTTGGGCACTAGATAACAATTGATCTGCCAAGCGTTGGCAGCCTACAGCTCTACACTGAACTTGGACGTGGGGGATTATAAGGGACGGACAGGACAAGGTCACTCCCTACCACCTATCACCTCAACCGACGAGAACAAGGTAAACGAAGGTAGCCTCTAGCCTAGACACCACGTCTACACTATGACTACTACTCTAGCATGAGCTTAAGGCTTACGTGTTCCCAGGGTCCTTCTACTAGAGCACCCGTCACAAGGATGAACAACGATCCTGCAAGAATAAGGAGAACAAAGATAACTTACTTAGGAACTTAAATTCAAAGGGAGCCGACAACTCCGGCACTCCTCCACGGGAAGACGATCCTCCCGGGAACTTCCAAAGAAAGCTCCGCTAACTTGTTCCTTACTCACTCCCTCAACTAGTCTAGCTAGAAGCTAGTGAAAATGTGGCTTGCTCTCCTCTCTTCTCTCTTGTGTAGTGTGTATGCTATCCTAGAAGGTGAAGAATGATTTGAGAGAGGGAGAGAGCCCATGCTTAAATAGGGAGTGAGCAGGTCGGTTTCATGGCCCAAATGACCAAAGCACCCCTACACCGCCAGTCTCTAGCATTGAATATACCGCCTCACCAAAGATGGGATTGAGAGGCTCAGTCAGTGCGCCGGCTGGACCAGGTGCACCGGTTGGCCCACCCGGAGAAGCTCTGGCCACCATCTTTGGTCGGTTGGCTTTGGGTTGCGTTTGGACCTGGCCCATGGTGTGGGTTTGGCCTGGCACGTCTCCGTTTGACCTTTTCTTGCTTCTTCTTCTTGCTTTGCCTTGGGCAAAGAAATGAGGTGTGTGTTTTGGTATTCTTTTCTTCTATTATTGACCCAATATATATATGTTTTCATGAATGACCTACAAAACAAGTGTGTACACCAAGACTATGGAATTTGTTAGTTTAAAGCTCCTATCTATATTGTTTTTGGTGTTTTTTATACTAATGTTGGTGGGGTTAGAAATGAGTTAAGAACTGCCAGCAAACTCCCCCACACTTGGTCCTTTGCTCGTCCTCGAGTAAAGTTTGGAAGGACCAAAATGGTTTATCCTCCCAAGATGTTGATTTGTATATAGATTATTCCGAGCTTCACCTGCATCTGTGAACATTCACGGTGTCTACCAAATAATCATAGAGTTATTAAAAGATGGAATAGCCTGGATTCAAATCAACTTGCTCTCCTCCTGCTCCTCAAATGATGCTCTCAAGTCGCTCTTTGGATTATTTTCTTTCCTCACCAAGTACCATGTTGCTCATCCCATCTCTATTTTGGCAGGCTAATATCTGGAGCTCATAGGTAGGGATGAGATGCACACTTACCATGCGTATGTTGCTGCATCAAGCCTCGGATCCTTGGAGGGGAGGACAAATCCTTAGATCGAATCATGTGCAAGTGTGTGTACATGGAGGATGGTTCCTAATTCTATATGTTTTTTGGTACTCCTTGTATCATGACTCTCTTTTTGAAGGATGAATGATTATTCAAAGAGTATAGGGTATAAAAGGAATTATACTTTCATATATGTTTTGAATGGGTATATGTATTTTCTTTGCCGTTGTTTATTTCTCAGATTTTTTTTTCTCATGCCCCTTGGCAAGGATTTTGTTTTTCTCTTTTTCTCTTCTTATTTTTTAGCATAGCCCATATTTCTGTACGGCATATGAATGAGGAGATGTCATGATAGAATGCAAGGAGTTTAAGTTTGGTGGATGACAACTGCACTGGTCTCAGGGTAAGAGTCAGCAATATTATTTGGTGGAAGCGCACGCAATTCCCGCAGTAGGAGTTGGCATTTTTGGTGGCTGGAAGAAATGCAATGCATGCGAGACTTCTCAAGGTAAGTGTTGGGGAACAACTTTGATATAAAAATTTTATGTCCGAACTTTACAGTGAACTTTTAACAAAAGACATTTTAGGCATAAGAGACTGGCGAAGTCAATATGAATGTCTTTCTATAACTCTTTTGGACTTTGTTTCCCAGATTTCATGTTTCAGGATGTCAGGCGGAGACCACTTCGCTGGGAACGCGAAGTCCAGTGAAGTCGACATGACAAATTCGATCGATAACGGAGATCACTTCAATGGGAATGAGAAGTTCAACGAAGTTGATCTGACAACTTCGCCCCACAACATTCATAGGATTTTTCCAGAATATGTAACCAAGTCCAAAGATGAATGTTGTTCGGAAAGATAATCTAGAAGTAGCGAAGTGTATTTCACCACTTCGCTACTTGCTGTTTAGATAGTTTGAATAGAATATTTAAATGATGGATTGTAAATTCTGTGTTCTAGCAAAGCCAAGGGGGTCTATAAATACCACCCGAGGTGTAACTCAAATGATCATAATGGAATCTTGTTGCAATTAGCAATGTGTTCCATCCTTGTATGTTGATGTGATTTCATCACCCAGCATCTGGCGCCGTCCGTTTGTGTGATCGAATTAACCCACGACCACATCTCAAGATTAAAAATGGGAAGACCTAAGAAAACAAACTCAACCGAAGAGCCAAGAATACAAGAAAATGAAATCATGAGGAAGATGAAATAGAAACAAAAAACTTCCAAGCCCAAGAAAATGAGAACACTCGTGAAGAAGAACAGAGACTGAAAGAACTCGAAGAGCAACTTGCCCTAAAGAAGAAACAGTTAGAAGAGGCAAGAGCAAGAACAAGGGAAAGATCATTGAGGCAAAGAATAGAAGAAGCAGAAGCACAAATAAGAAAACTTAATGAAGAACTTGAAAATGAAAGCGGAGTCTCAATTCCAGATCCAAGTTTAGCAAACAAAAACTCTCAACCCAACGAAGTTTAAAACCAGCTATCAACTATTGACACAGAATCTCCATTGTCAATCGAAATACAATTAGCAAAGTGGCCGGCAGAGTTCAAATTCAATATCATTCCAACATACAATGGTATGTCAGATCCAAGAAAATTTTTGATGAGTTTTGAAGCAGTAGTTACATCAAGCGGTGAAGATGCAAACACATTAGCGAAGTCACTAATCATGGCAGTAAGAGGTCCAGCTCAGCAGTGGTACTCTTTGTTAAAACCAAGGTCCATCAAATCTTGGGAGCAACTTCACACAACTTTACTCCTTGATTTTCAAGGGCTGTAAAGAGTTGAACTTACATGTGATGACCTCTTCAACATCAAGCAACAACCAAAAAAGCCATTGAGTCAATATTACAAAAGATTTGTACAAGCGAAGGCATAAATACCAAATATACCAGATGAAGTTGTCATTATTGCAGCAATCAAAGGATTACGAGCAGGTCAACTTTCTTCACACTTCAAAAGGGAAAGACCAACAACAGTAGAAAAACTTTATGAAGAGATGAGAAAGTATTGTGAATCAGACAAAGACTATAGAAAAAGAATAGAAGAAGAGAGCGGAGTCAGAAATATGTCAAGATCAAACAACAACTTTTAACACCCAAGAACAACAAATACTGAGTGAAGACCATTTCAAAGAATAAACCATATCAACAACCCAAGTGAAGTTGGTAATAATGGCCAAAGTCCAAGCAATCAAAGGAATTTTCAAGGCAACAGAAACCCCAAAGAAAATTTTCAGCAAAGATCAACTTACAACAATCAGGGAAGAAATTTTGAGAGGAAAATTTTGAAGCCCAAAGAGATGTACTGCATCATACATGGCAAAGGGGCTGGCCACACATCTAAAATGTGCCCAAGAGTGAAGAAGAGTATTGAAGAAGTACAAGAAGAAAACAGGTTGACTTAACAAATGAAAGTTGTGAATCACCTAACTCCGCAAAGATCAACTTATATGCCAATCGCTTATCCCCAACAAATGTTGCCACCACCTCCGCCTATCTACAATTGTCAGCATTGGCAATTTGTCCACAGAACCAATGGAGCCAAAATCACCAACAAAATTTCCACCTAGAAAGTTCAATAGCAAGTAGCAATTTCCAAAACCAAAACATTAACTCTCCTCCAGCTTCAGCAAGAAATGAAAATGCAGTTATCCCAAGCAAAGGAAGAATCATGACAATTTCTAGGGGAAATAGCATAGAATTGGACACAAGGAACGAAAGAAGGAATTACTTCAGAAGGGTAAACTCAATTGCAATTGAGGGCCCATTCAAAAAAACAAGACGGTATCATCTTTCAATCACATTTTTAGAACAAGACCTCAAGCTGAAAGATTACCCTCACATGGATGCAATGGTCATAGAAGCAAATATTGAAGGCTAGACAGTAACAAAAATTCTAGTAGATGGAGGAAGCTCCGTAGATATCTTATTTGCATCAACTTTGGACGCAATGAAAATTGACAGGAAAAGTTTGGGAAGGGCAGAACACCCGTTAGTTGGTTTTGCTGGAAAGAAAATCAACTCAATTGGCAGAATAATCTTACCAGTCTCATTTGGAACAGTAAATAATGCAAGGATAGAGCAAATTACATTTGACGTAGTCGAAATGCACAGCCAATACAATGCAATCTTTGGAAGAGGAAGTTTAAATGCTTTCGAAGCAATAATAAGTTACTCATACTTATGCATGAGGATGCCAGCCATCAACGGAGTCGTAACTATTTTTGGTGATCAAACTGAAGCAAGAAATATAGAAAGAGATTCAAGTCCAGTATTGAAAAATGTCCATGTAATAGAAGAAGAAGATGAAGAAGAAACTGAAAATGCCAAACCACAACAAAAGGCGAAGTCATGCGAAGATACAAAAAGAGTACCACTTGATCCAATGGTACCAGGAAGACAAGTCATAATTGGCACCAAACTATCACAGAACGAAGAAAACAAGCTAATCCAAGTCCTACGAAGTAACAAAGATATCTTTGCTTGGTCAGCACAAGACTAGGAGGAGTAAGCAGAGATATCATAGAGCACAAGTTAAACATTGATCCAAATTTCAGGCCAAAAAAGCAAAAACTCAAAAAATTATCCGAAGACAGAACTCAGGCTGCAAAGGCCGAAGTCCAAAGATTGTTAGAAGCAAAAGTCATAAGAGAGGTGCAATTCACAAGTTGGCTTGCAAACATTGTAATGGTTCAAAAGAAAAATAAGACATGGAGAATGTGTATAGATTTTACAGATCTCAACAAGGCATGCCCAAAGGACAACTTTCCACTACCAAGAATAGATACATTGGTAGATCGAGCAGCAGGAAGTCAAATGTTAAGTTTCTTTGACTGCTATTCAGGTTACCACCAAATTTGGATGAAAAAAGAAGATGAAGAATACACAAGTTTCATAACACCATTTGGAACATATTGTTTCTAAAGAATGGCTAAGGGGCTTCGCAATGCAGGAACAACTTTCATCCGAATGACATCAATCGTTTTGAAAGATCAAATACCAAGAAATTTGCTTGCGTTTGTTGACGACTTGGTGGTAAAAAGCAAGATAAGAGCCGATCACATTGAACCTGCAAGTAACTTTTTCAAATCTCAGGAAGGCAAACTTAAAGTTGAATCCAGAAAAATGTACATTTGGAGTTCAAACACACAAAATCTTGGGTTGTGTTGTTTCTGCAAAGAGAATTGAGCCAAATCTAGAAAAAGTCAAAGCAATTTTAGACATGGAAGTTCCAAAAAACATCAAAGACATTCAAAAGCTAATAGGAAGATTAGCTTCACTCAGTAGATTCATATTAAAATCAGCTGAGCGAAGTCTCCCAATATTTCAAGCATTAAAAGGGAAAAAGGAAAATATTCAATGGGGTCAAGCACAACAAGAAGCTTTTGAAGAAATAAAAAGATACTTGGCAAGTCCAACAACTTTAACAACCCTAGACCCATCAGTAGACCTATTTTTATATGTATCAGCAAATGATAACACAGTTAGCGCAGTTCTAGTTCAAGAAGAGGAGAATGAACATTCAAAAAGACAAATCCCAGTGTACTTCGCATCTGAAGCTTTATCAGGCTCAAAAAATCTTTTACTCAAAAATTGAGAAGATTGCATATGCAGTACTTATGGCATCAAGAAAGTTGAAGCACTATTTTCAGGCTCACAAAATCAGAGTACCAACCAATCAGCCACTTAAGGAAGTTTTACATGGATGAAAGTCATCAAGAAGATTGAGAAAATGGGCAGCAGAGTTATCTCAGTATTTTATTAGTTTTGAGAAAAGAACAGCAATCAAATCTCAAGTGCTTGTAGACTTCGTCGCAGACTGGACTTCCTCAAAACACGATCAAGAAGAAATTGAGCAACCAGAATGGATAGTTTATTGCGATGGTGCTTGGGGCTTCGTAGGCGCCAGAGCAGCAGCAATCATAACTTCGCCATCTGGAATAACACTCAAATATGCAGCAAGGCTAGAATTTTCAATGCACAAACAATATTGCAGAGTATGAGGTGGTATTGCTAGGGCTTCACAAAGCAAAAGCAATGGGTATTCAAAAGTTGATAATCAAAACAGATTCTCAAGTTATAGCTGGGCACATTGAGAAAAAATTCAAAGCAAGAGATCCAGAACTTGCAAAGTATTTACAACTTTTAAGAGATCAAGAAAGACACTTCATTGGATTCATAGTGAAGAATATATCACGAAATGATAACACTGATGTAGACGAAATTGTAAAAGCTACTGCACAAAAGTTAGAATTACCACCAGAAGTATTCTTTCAAATTATCACCGAAGCTTCAACGAAGTCAAAAACAGAAGAACCCAAGGAAATCCACATCATTGAAAGCAAAGATTGGAGATCACCAATCATGGCATTTTTAAGGGGATATTATGAACCAGAAAACAAAGTTGATGAAACAAGAATGAAGCAAAAAACAAGTAGTTACAAAATCATCAATGGTGAATTATACAAAGAAGGAATTTGTCAGCCTTTGTTAAAATGTATCTCCAAAGAAGATGGCAAAAGACTACTCAAAGAAATACATGAAGGAATCTATGGTTGCCATGCAAGGGCTAGATCCATAGTTGGTAAAGCTTTCAGGCAAGGTTTTTATTGGCCAACATCTCAAAATGATAGTAAAAAGTAATCAAGACTTGCCATAATTGTCAAATGGCAAGAAGCAAAGTTAATGCACCAGGGACAAATCTTCAACCAATAGAACCAACTTGGCCATTTGCAAGATGGGGTATTGACATAGTCAGAAAGTTACCACCAGCACAAGGCAATTATCAATATGCAGTAGTTGCAGTTGAATATTTCACAAAGTGGATTGAAGTGAAGCCAATCATAAACATTTATTACCATACAATGAAAAATTTTCTATGGCAGAACATAATATGCAGATTCAGAGTCCCAAGACATATCACAGTTGACAATGGAACACAATTTGATAGTCAAGATTTCAAGCAATATTGTCAATCAATGGGAATCAAACTTTGCTTTGCATTAGTAAGGCATCCACAGTCAAATGGAGCAGTGGAAAGAGCCAATGACATAATTTGTGTAGGAATTTCAAAGTGCTTAACAAACTTGAGAAAAGGCAAATGGGTTGATGAATTACCAAAAGTAGTTTGGTCTCACAACACTTCGAAGCCAAGGCCAACAGAGTTTTCTCCATTCAAACTATTGTATGAAGACGAAGCAATGACTCCAGAAGAAATAAAGTTTCAGGGTCCTGTACAATTTATCACGGAAGAAGATCAAGCAACAAGCAAAGATTTACTTGAAGAAGAAAGAAATGAAGCACTCAAAAACATCAAGAAATATCAACTCGAAACAAAGAAGTGGTACAACAAGAAAGTCAAGCCAAGAGAATTAGCACCAGGAGATTTCATACTCAAAAGGAAAAGAAACAAAGACACAGTGGGAAAGTTTGAATAAAAGTGGGAAGGACCTTTTCTCATCATGAGAACAAACAAAAAAGAAGCATATCATCTAGCAAATTTGAAAGGTGAGGAACTCAATCACACCTGGAATATAGAAGCACTTCGTAAGTATTACATATAGTTTAACTTTCTTAGTAAAGTAGAAACAGAAGTCAAAATTTCCATTTTTGTGCAATCCATTACGTAAATGAGCTGCACTCTTTTTCCACTCAGAGAAACCTTTCGCAGGGTGAGTGGTTTTTTAACGAGGCAGTTTCTTTGTAACCTCATGAAATATAAATGAGAAGCATTTAGTTTCCCCAAAACAAAATCTTTTCTTTATCTTAATCAGAAACAAACATGCCGAAGAGTATATCCAAAATATACTCATATATCGGCAAAAGCAACACGTAAGTTTGCATTAACATTTTAGAGAAACCTAAAAAATGCTAACTTATCAGTAAAACAAAACTTTTTAATACTTCCAAGTGAAGTGTTCGCGTCCACTTCGTATGAAAAGAAGGGACGGTGTTTTCAAATTTGCTAAGGCAAATTTTTCAGTAAATTTCACCAAGATGAAAATTTTTTATCACTTCTAAGCGAAGTGTTTACGTCAACATTTTTAGTTTCATTAAAGCGATCATTTATTCAGATTTGCTAAGGCAAATTCTTCCTTAAAGTTCCACTAAGGTGAGAACTATGTTTTCAGATTTTCTAAGGCAAATTCTTC
>CM041639.1:27684893-27712360 GCA_023333625.1 Bothriochloa decipiens | reverse complement strand
AAGTTTTACCAAGGTAAAAACTTTTTATTACTTCTAAGCGAAGTGTTTGCGTCCACTTCGTACGAAAAAGAAGGGACGGCGTTCTCAAATTGGCTAAGGCAAATTTTTCAGTAAGTTTCACCAAGGTGAAAACTTTTTATTACTTCTAAGCGAAGTGTTCGCATTCACTTCATACGAAAAAGAAGGGACAGTGTTTTCAAATATACCAAGGCAAATTTTCAACAAATTTTGATAGCACTGGAAATTTTAATCAGTTCTTAGCGAAGTGTACGCAATCACTCTATATTCGTCTAAGAAAATTTGTTGACAGGTGTCGACCAAACTTCATTAGGACAAAAATGCCATATATCATCAAACGAAGTATGTTTACTCATTACGAATACAAAAGAGTAAATAAGAATTCAAGATTTATTCAGTCAATACTTTTCAAGGACAATTATTTTACAATGTGTACAATACAACAATTATTTACAGCATTACAAACAAAATTTTTACAAAAATTATACAACAAAAAGTCATGTGTCTTCTGAGCTAACCACCTCGGCAGCTTCACCAAGTATATCACTAACAACTTCTTGAATAATCTCGTCAGCTTCGCGTCGTAAAAATTCTTCTCCAACATATGTAGGAGAAGCACTTGAATCCGAGGACTAAAAGAAAAACAAATATCAGCATAAGAATTCATGTTTTGAAATAGGAAATTAGATCATAAACAATACCTGTGAAAAATTTGTGAAATCAAATACCCGAGGTTTGATAGTATGATATTGCTTATTCACATCTACAAAGTCATGAAGAAATAAGTTTTCAAAGATAATAAGATGAGGTGGAGTTGGTTCAAGAAGGAAAACTTACGAGCAAGGAAATCATCCACTGAATATTCGGTATTTTTAGAACGAAACTCACAAAACTCATTTGGCTCGAAGACCAAACCATCTTTACACATTAACAGAGGTTTCACTTCAACATCCTACATAGGCTCAGCAGGAGGAACCTACGTAGGATGGGCAAATAGTTAAAGATGTTCTTAAACATTTATATTACAAGAGATCATAACTTTGATCCAAAAGTTTAACACTCCTTTCAAAGATAAAAAGCTAAGTCTAAGTCTGACTCCCACTAACATTGCTTGATCCTGCACCACTTCGACTCCTTGCCTTGTCATCTGTCTCCATCATCGCAGCCTCCTCCTTAGCAATTTTCTACAAACCAAAAAAGAACAACATAAGTAACTCATGAAGAATACTTAAATCAAAAACAAAATATAGTAGACAAAACTTACCCTTTGCAATTTCTCGCGAGCCCTATCAAAACAATGAGTACGTCCTCCGGACCTCCAATACTCATCAAGGAATTTGCTACAGAGAACCTGAGTCACCTTAGTAACATTCGTCAACAAACTGACTTTAGGAAACTTGAAGTTGTCTTCGCACATTTGGTTGAATAGGGGATCTTGACTTTGATTCATTAGATGAAAGAGGGCGCGGGTTGAATAGAAGACACCGAGGTCAACGGTAGTTTCCATAACTTGGGAGAGATCTTCATACTGACGGCAAAGCCAGCTGAATAAACTTCCACGGTCACCGAAGTCCCAACATTTATCACCCGGTGTCGCACCAAACTTATCATAGCATTGCAAACAAAGTTCTCAAATTCTGTTGCATCTATTAAAGAAAAGTTGGTCCTGCTCTTTCATCTTCTTCTCCATACGCCTCATATCATCTTTAACCTTCTCATTTTCTTTCAGCAATTCTTCAATTTTTTTCATCTTTCTCTTCAACACGAGCTACAGCACTGATAAGTCTAGTTTCTAAGGCATTATGAGCATCAACAGTGTCAGCTCTTTCTTTCTCCTTAGCAACCAACTTTTTTTCAATTCTTCAATCTCAAGTTGTTGATTCTTCTCACGAATTACGAAGTTCTTTTCTTGTTCTTCTAAGCTGGTCTGCAGACTTCTTATCAGATTAGAACCCTTGTACATCATGCTTAGGCCAGCATCAGCAAGTTCAAGGGCAGGCTTCTTTGAAAGTTTGAGCTCTGCATCAGGAACAACAAAAGCCTCATCGATGCATTTAGAAAGTTGGACTTCAGACTTTCATGGCATAACCCACAATTTGTCAGCACCAATTCCAACAAACTTGAAAGCATCTAAGCCAATGTTGCGTTCTTTACAAAAAATCTAAAGAACACTTCAGGGAATCATTCATGTCAATAGTTTCATTACCAGGAATGTTGGGAGTAGGAGGATCATCCAAAACTTGGGGCATCTTCCCAACATCCACAGCTTTGCGAGGAGAAGTTCAGGGTTGAGGAAAGAAAGATTCTGAAACAAAAACAAAGGTTAAAATAAATTCAAAAGACAAAAACTTTCACAAGATTCTGAAACAAAAACAAAGGTTAAAATAAATTCAAAAGACAAAACTTTCACAAAAAAGTTAACGTTAGTTATTTACCAGTGGAAACACGTTCACCAAGTTTGCAAGCAACTTTTTTCTCTAGTTTCTACATTCACAGTAGAATCTAATAGTCGAGCCAGATGTTATTCATTGGCTTCATCATCAAAAACCTCTTCGTCACTGTCATCAAGATCTATAGAATAACATCTTGACCCACCGACCACCTTGGGGGCAACATCTTCGTCTTTCTTTTCAGTAGCAGCGCAAGTGGACGAAGTCATTTTCTCAGAAGCATCCTTAGCAACTTCTGGCTGACTTGACTCTGGAACTCTAGACACGGGTTTCGGCGAAATGGGCTTTGGTGAAGTCGACTTTGCAAAATGCTGGGAATCATCGACATTCATCTCAGTCTTGTCACCAGCACCAACTTCGATAGGATCATTGGGCTCAGCTTCACAAGTCTGCAAAAAATATAAAATATAAGATAAAAAGTTTTAACAACAAAAGTAAAAGTTGTCCAAAGGAAAGTAACTTTCATTTATAAAATTACCTCAATATTTTGGGGAGCACCCCCACTGCCCTAACCGATTCCTCCAAGATCAGAGGATAAGTTACCCTCGAAGTCCAACACAGCATCAATGTCAACGGCATCAAGCATGACAGACGGACTTTGGTCTTTCTTGATCTTTTTGACAACAGCTTTCCTTGTAACTCCAACTTTTCGTTTCTTGCCCCCACGGGGTCCAACCGTTCCAGCAGCTTCGGCATCATCTTCTTTTTTCTTCCCCTTCTTTTTTCACGAGCATAAGCGGGGGGTGGGCGTTTACCATACTCAACGTTGGCAAGCTCGAAGACCCTGTTTAGACGCCTATATTCTGACCCAAGGATACTTTCAATACTATTCTTTTCACTAAGCAAATACTTTCCAAGTAAATCATTCGCCCTGTTCTCAACAGACTGCATGAACTCTTCATCAATAGAAAAGACATTTGGACAAATGAAGTCATTATCAGGGAATTTATAATCAATCCTGCGAACTTTTTGTGGATGGAACCTCAAGAATGACCATCCTTTCTTCAAAGGCCAAATCCTGGCAGCAGCATATTCTTCGACTAAATCTCTTGCACATTGCAACGAAGCTGTAGTCTTGTAGCCTTTAACGGCAAGTCTAGAAATCAAACTATGAGAAGGTGATGGATTAATCTCAAACTTCTCACACACCATACGAGCAGCCACAGGATACTTTTTAGCCATCTTCTTGCTCAAAAGATCCCTTTTTTCTACCATAGGAACCTTATGGTAAAACCAAAATCTTGGCCAAATTTCAGGCCATCTATTCTTTATGGCTGGTGAAATTTGAACTACGCCATTCTGCGAACACAGCCCTAGCACTCTCTTGAGAATAAAGTTGTTCTCGAACATTCTGCGAAGACATCTGAACAGAGAAAAATGAAGTTAGAAGAAGTTAAACAAAAATCGTATTTTCTCTAACCACCTTTAAAATAAAGCTATACAAACACTTACTATGTCAAAGTTGAGCGACAGCCTTCGAGGTCAAGGAACCAACTTCGGTTGAGCCAGAAACAGCAAACAAAGGCGAAGAAAGCAACACAAAATTTTCTAACTCCAACTTTGTGGGCAAGAAAAATTTTGGCAGGATTTCCCTTCTTCTGAAAACGACGGCTTTCAAGGGGGGTACACCGCTATTTATAAGCACCTTCGGTCAATTTTAATGGTTGTTAGTCAATATAGCCGTTACAGTTTAAATTTCAAATAAAACCGTTAACGGCCAACTCCAAAATTCGGACGGCGTTTATCAGGCAAAGTTTATAACAACTTCATGGGATTCAGACCTTTGGAGTAGGCCTTCGCTCGTGAGGGGCTGCTGTTGGGGTGTCACGCGGAGTCAATATGAAAGTCTTTCTATAACTCTTTTGGACTTTGTTTCCCACATTTCATGTTTCAGGATGTCACGCGGAGACCACTTCGGTGGGAACGTGAAGTCCAGCAAAGTCAACATGACAACTTCGATTGATAACGGAGATCACTTCAATGGGAATGAGAAGTTCAGCGAAGTTGATCTGACAACTTTGCCCGACAACTTTCATAGGATTTTTCCCGAATATGTAACCAAGTCCAAAGATGAATGTTGTTCGAAAAGATAATCTAGAAGTAGCGAAGTGTATTTCACCACTTCGCTACTTGCTGTTTAGATAGTTTGAATAGAATATTTAAATGATGGATTGTAAATTCTGTGTTCTGGCGAAGCCAGGGGGTCTATAAATACCACTGAGGTGTAACTCAAATGATCATAATGGAATCTTGTTGCAATTAGCAATTTGTTCTATCCTTGTATGTTGATGTGATTTCATCACCCAACAGTAAGAGTCAGCAATATTATTTGGTGGGTGGACGTGAGATTCGATCTTGGGGGTATGAAGCTTCTCTCAACATAGATCACAAAACTTGATACAACTCAACACAAAGATAAATGGCTATGTGGCAAGTTTATCATGTAAGCATCAACATGTATGGCACAAGTAGGAATTTATTCATCACTGAAGAGCATGCTATATATTTTGAATTTTGTAAATAAATCCCAAGAACATTGCAAGATAAAAGTAAACTTCATGTCATCCTACTATCTCACATCCGTCAATAACTTAGATAGAAAATGGGGTCCCTATTGTAGAGTTGTTCAAAGATTATTAGGCTTTTAGCAAGGAATAAAGCGTATACAAATCATTATCAATTGGTGAAAATGGGATTGGAGCATCAAATTTTTAGTTTGATTCATTTTTATTTGAGTTCTACAAGATAAATAGGAATTTAGTTAAAAATGTGCAAATTAAAATTTATTGTGTTGAACAATTTCGCACCATTTCCTGGAGGTGACCATGGCGCCTCCCCCACACTCATTTTTGAACCTGTCCTTTTTATTTTGCAGAAAGAGAAAGAATACAAAAACAAGTGTAGATATTCTAATGATATGATATGATATATTATTCAAAATGTGATGTAATTATTTTGAGCGAGGATATTTATTAAAGTCAATTAAGTTTATCACATCTATTTTTTATTTAAATTTATATGAAGGCTCAAAGAAAACTTTTAAACGTTGACCATTTACCCTGAAAGTATTACCTTCATCATCTTGAATTGTGATGGCGCCATGCGATGATGTGCTAACGATGGTGTACGATCCTTTCCATTTGCTACAAAGTCTTCCTTCACCGAATAGCTTGACTTTGGAGTTGAATAGAAGAACTTTGTATCCCTCCTTGAACTCTTTTTGCTTGATTCGATGATCGTGCCATCTTTTGGTTCTTTCTTTGTATAACTTGGCACTATGATAAACCTTCTCCCTCCATTCCTCTAGCTCAGAAATTTTCCTTTGTTGGTTTCTGCCAACTAATATTTCATCCATGTTCTAGTTTTATTGC
Organism: Bothriochloa decipiens; assembly: GCA_023333625.1. Lineage (NCBI taxonomy): Eukaryota > Viridiplantae > Streptophyta > Magnoliopsida > Poales > Poaceae > Bothriochloa > Bothriochloa decipiens. Next base: position 27,706,521 of record CM041639.1, on the reverse strand, counting down.
CCAATAAGCTCTATGTTCTAGCTTGACTGGCAAATGGCAACTCTTCCCATAAACGAGCTGGTATGGTGACATGCCGATGGGGGTTTTGTAAGCTGTCCTGTATGTCCATAGTGCATCAGGAAGCTTGTCTTTCCAGCCTTTCCCCATCTCATTGACCATTTTCTACAGGATGTTCTTGATCTGCTTGTTTGAAGTTTCTGCCTGACTGCTTGTTTTGAGGATGATAAGGTGTGGCTATGTTGTGCTTTGCTCCAAGCTCCTTCAAAAAGTTACGAAAGGTCTTATCAATGAAGCGAGACCCTCCATCGCTTATGACCATTTTAGGTGTTCCTAAGCGAGAGAAGATTAATTCATGAAACATCCTTTCTGCATGCTTGGCATCGGCAGCTCTACATGGTAAAGCCTCCACCCATTTGGACACATAGTCAATGGCCACCAGGATGTACTCGCTGTCATGGGACTTTGGGAATGGTCCCATGAAGTCAATGCCCCATATGTCAAATATCTCAATTTGAATGTTGTAGTGTAAGGGCATTGCATTGCGAGCAGTGATGTTACCATGCAACTGGCATTTCTAACATCTTTTGATGAACTCTTAGTGTCTTCATACATCGTTGGCCAGAAGAACCCACACTACCAGATTTTGGCTTGTGTGCGGAATACTCCATAGTGGCCTCCGTATGGTGCTGCATGGCATTTCTCTATGATTTGCATCCCTTCTGCCGTTGGCACGCATCTCCTCAATAGTCCATCAGAGCACACCCTGTATAGATATGGATCATCCCAAAGGTGACATCGGCCCTCAACTTGGAGCTTCTTTCTATTTTCTCCAAGTGGTACATATCCTGCAACCATGAAATTCACTATGTTTACATACCACGGGTTGGAATCCATCACCTTTAGCAGCATGTCATCGTGTAAGAAGTCATTTATTGGTATTTCCTGTAGGTTAGTGACTTGCATACACGACAAAGGATTTGTGACAATATTTTCTATTTCTTTTCTATCTTTTATTTTAAGGTCGAATTTCTAGAGTAGAAGAATCCATCTTGTTAATCTGGGTAGTGCGCAAGCATTTGAGAGTAGCATGATTAGTGTAAACAACAACTTTTGCTCCCACTAAGTTAGATCTAAACTTCTCAAAAGCAAAAACGACTGCCAAGAGCTCTTTTTCTGATGTAGAATAGTTAAGTTGAGCTCCCGTTAATGTTTTGCTAGCGTAAGAGATCATGTGATGCTTCTTGTGTTTGGTTTGGCCAAGAGCCACCCCAACAGTACAGTCACTAGCATTACACGTGATCTCAAAGGGTAGTGACCAATCTAGAGGTTGGAGGATTGGCACTGAGATGAGTGCTTTCTTAAGTGTGTGAAAAGAATCTAAGCACTCATTCGTGAACTTGAAAGGTGCATCCTTAGCTAACAGGTTCATGAGGGGTCTAGAGATTTGCAAAAAATCTTTGATGAAACATCTATAGAACCCCGCATGACCTAGGAAGCTATGGATTCCTCCCATGTTCACAAGGGGTGGTAGTTGCTCGATAACTTCGACCTTGGCTTTGTCTACCTCAATCCCCCTATCGGACATAAGGTGTCCAAGGACAATGCCCTCACGGACCATGGAATGGCACTTTTCCCAATTAACTATCAGGTCCTTTTCTTGGCATCATTGCAAGACTTTGTCTAAATTTTCAAGACAATGATTAATAGTTTTTCCATAGACTGAGAAATCATCCATGATCTCTTCAATCATGTCTGAGAAAATGGACATCATGCACCATTGAAATGAAGCGGGTGCATTACACAACCCGAATGACATTCTACGATAAGCGTATGTTTCATATGGACATGTAAAGGTTGTCTTGGTTTGATCATCAGGGTGGATGGGAATTTGATGATATCCCAAATACCCATCAAGAAAGTAAAAGAAAGAGTGCTTTGCCAGCTGTTCTAACATCTCGTCAATGAAAGGCAGCGGGAAGTGGTCTTTCTTTGTGGCCGAGTTGAGTTTTTGGTAGTCTATGCACATTCTCCACCCCATGATAGTTCGTTATGCAACTCATTTTTGCTATTTTCAACTACCATCATGCCCCCTTTCTTGGGAACCGCATGGACAGGGCTAACCCAATCGCTATGTGGCATGGGATAAATAATCCTGGCATGAAGAAGTTTGAGGACTTCCTTCTTCACGACTTTCCGCATCTCATTCTTGAGCCTTCGTTGAGGTTCTCAAGATGGTTTGTGCAAAGGATCAATAGGAATGCGATGGGTACAAAGAGTTGGGCTTATCCCCTTGAGATCTTCCAAGGAATACCCGAAAGACAGACCTATGCTTCTCTAGAGTGGCGATGAGTTTGGACGTCTCCTCATCGTTAAGCTTATCACTAATGATAATAGGAGTTTGTGTGTCACCACTTAAGAAAGCATAACGTAGGCCAACGGATAGGGCCTTAAGCTCAATTGGAAGTCATGTTGACACTTCCTCCTTGGGAAGGTCAATGGTCTCTCCTAAGTCATCCTCTTCTTCTATGAAGAGTTCAGCATCCTTTTCTAAGGATGACTCAGGCGAATCAAAGGGTAAAACCGACTTGACTTCAGTGGGCAGGTCATGATAGGGGAGAGGTTCTGCCATCGAGTTTTTAGCTCGAGTGATTTGGATGGAAAAGGATTCCCTCCCCAACTTGACATCCAGATCCCCCATTTTTGGTGGGTAAATGAAATTTTTTCTAGGCGATGCCCTATCATGATGTCAAAATCTTTGATGTCAAAAACATGCAAATCAAGGGTCATTTCGACATTATCATGATGTATTGTCATGTTGTGCAGAATCCCACATCCTTTCAAGCTAGAGTATGGAGCAACTCTAAGAGATTTGTTTGTCAGAGCAAGAGGTTTGTCACCCAAGTAGGTGAGAGTGAATGAGAGTGACATGAGGTTTGCTCTGATAGTAGGGTTGTAAAGCACATCCATTGTGGTTCTGAAGAGTTGGCATTGAATGCTTAAAGAAGGAGCGCGAATCTGAATTTCTTCAGATGAAAGCTCCACTTCTTCGCGCTCATGATGGCCATCAACTCCTTGATAGATTTTCTAAGGAATTCTTTGTCTAGTGGATCTTTAGGAGTGATGGGGATTGGTGGTCTCTTTTGGCATGGATACTTCGACGTGTTCCCAAAATCTTCAAATTCTTCCTCGAAGAGTGGAGACTCTGACCATCCTTTGGAGTTTTTGGTTTGGGTGAGGGTCTCTGGATGGAAGGTAAAGGTTCGTCCTTGGCTGAAGAGACTTCCTCATGTTTTAGCTCGGGCTCTACACAGAGGGGTTCTAGCGGAGGACTGTTCTCTAGGATGCGATCTAGAAGAGCCTCTGCTTCCGCTATGGTTGTATGTGAAAAATAAACTACGGCGGCAATGTCGAGCTGTAGTGCAGATTCCTTGCTAAGACCTAACCGAAAATGCTGTAACAGCACATGGGTTGGTAAAGGCAAGTCTGGGCCAGAACATGATAAGATTGAAAATCTGTCCCACACTATACCTATTGTTTCCTTCTCTTTTTGTTGCAAGTTGAGAATCTCTTGATGCAAGGAAGCGATTTGAGATATAGGGTAGAATGCGAAACAAAATTTATTCCTCAATTCTTCCCAATCTCCATTTAACTTCCCTACGTTGTGGGCGTACCATTGTTTCACCCTCTCATCAAGAGAGAAGGGAAACAACTTCCACCGCAAAGTGTCGTGTGACATGCCCAAAATGGTTAGACATGCATAGAGCTGCTCAAACTCCCGTAAATGGTGGTATGGGTTTTCATCATTGAATCCCAAGAAGGTTTGTTCCCGAACCATGGCTATAAAGCCAGGATGGATTTCATAGCTAGAAGCTATGATTGGCTTCGATGATTTTGGTGGCTCTAAGAACTCGCCCTTAGGAGCGGCAAGATGCTGGATAGAAATTTGCTCCATTGGAAAAGATGTTTCTTTATATTAAAAAAGAAAAGAAAAGATAGGATATACGAGACGAACTAGGTTCAAAGACAATTACGACAACCGTTCCTGAGCAATGGCGCTAGAAATGATTGTTGGTATTTCTTAGCAAAAGCAGCAAAATCCTCAAGCACACGAAAGTACCGTTGTAGCACTTCACCCCGAAGTATTCAGGGTATCGTATTTTCCACAAGGAACGGCGTGTAGAAAAGTCTCTTAGCTAGTTCGCCCAGAGAGGTGAGATGGAGAGTAGCTTGGGTAGTGAGGTTTTCTATGGATAGATCCTAAGTGAAGGTAACTTTGCCACTATACACTTGCTTTGTGCACTGGATAAAACTTGGTCTGCCAAGCATTGCCGGCCTATGGCTCTACGCCGAACTTGGACGTGGGGGATTATAAGGGATGGACAGGACAAGATCACTCCCTGCCGCCTACCACCTCAACCATACAAGAACGAGGTAAACGAAGGTAGCCTCTAGCCTAGACACCACGTCTATGCTATGACTACTACTCTAGAGTGAGCTCAAGGCTTACCCGTTCTCGGGGTCCTTCTACTAGAGCACCCGTCACAAGGACGAACAACGATCCCACAAGAATAAGGCGAACAAAGATAAATTACTTAGGAACTTAAATTCAAAGGATAAACATGAACTTCTTACTCCAAGTAGTAAGATGCCCGTCCAGGTACAAGCGTGGAGGGAGCCGACAACTCCAGCACTCCTCCACGGGAAGACGATCCTCCCGAGAACTTCCGAAGAAAGCTCCGCTAACTTGTTCCTCACTCACTCCCTCTACTAGTCTTGCTAGAAGCTAGTGAAAATGTGGCTTGCTCTCCTCTCTTCTCTCTTATGTAGTGTGTATGCTGTCCTAGAAGGTGAAGATGATTTGAGAGAGGGAGAGCGCCCATGCTTAAATAGGGAGTGAGCAGGTCAGTTTCATGGCCCAAATGACCAAAGCGCCCCTGCACCGCCAGTCTCTAGCATTGAATGTACTGCTTCACCAAAGATGGGCTCGAGAGGCTCAGTCGGTGCGCCGGCCAGACCAGGTGCGCCGGCCAGCCCACCTGGAGAAGCTCTAGCCACCATCTTTGGTCGGTTGGCTTTGGGTTGCATCTGGACCTGGCCCATGGTGTGGGTTTGGCCTGGCACATCTCCGTTTGGCCTTTTCTTGCTTCTTCTTCTTGCTTTGCCTTAGGCCAAGAAATGAGGTGTGTGTTTTGGTATTCCTTTCTTCTATTGTTGGCCCAATATATATGTGTTTTCATGAGTGACCTACAAAACAAGTATGTACACCAAGACTATGGAATTTGTTAGTTTAAAACTCCTATCTATATTGTTTTTTGTGTTTCTTATACTAATGTTGGCGGGGTTAGAAATGAGTTAAGAACCGCTAATAGAGGGATAGTGCGGCCGACCAGATAGATCGAGAGGGGCGATGACGAGGCCGTCGGATGGGGACGAGGATGAGGGTCGGCGTGCCAACTTGAGATGAAGGTGAGGGCGAGGGTGAGGGCGCCACCATAGGCCGTACACGAGGACGGGGCCGGCAGGGGAAGAGGGCGAGGGTGCCGCCACGGTGCATGGACGAGGACATGGGTAGGGTTGGCTACTAGGGAGGAGGGCGAGAGGCGGCACCATCGAAATCGCGCACGTGGGGGCCGGAGATGAGGAAGAGGGCGAAGTCGCCACCGCGCACGTGCCGGAGTTGAGGGCAATGACGGGGTTTCCACTGTGCGCGCCGGAGTGGATGTCGGAGACGAAGACGATGCGAGTGCGGTAGCGGATCGAAATGGAATTGGGAGGAAGAAGAAAGGACAGCGCTAGGTTCCATCCCTTTAGTTCCGGGTTGAACCAGCACCCGGCACTAAAAGATCTTTAGTCCTGGAAAATTGGAGGCCCAACCCGGACACCTTTAGTCCCGGTTGGGGTCTCCAACCCGGCCTAAAGCCGAATTTTGGCGCACGACAAAACTGTTGCCTACCAGGCAGTTTCGTTTCCTACCCATGCAAAGTTTTTACATTTTCTTTATCATAAACATTCAAACGTAGTTTTTGTTGACAAAATGATTTCAAATGAAAAAGTTGTCAACTACAAAGTTGCATAGTTTTTTTATCTACAACTTTTATTTTGGTACTTTCTCCATCGGAGATCGTTTAAGAATTTTGAATTTCAAATTTACAAAATTCAAACATAGTTTTCCTTGACTGAAATGCTTGAGAATTAAACATAAGCCATATAAACGTAATTATAATAACCATTAAAATAAACCTCGTCAAACCTAATTGCACAATAAACCACATATACGATAACAAAGACCTAACCATAAAATTATAAAGTAACAAAGATCTTTTTTATGTAGGTCAATGTTACAATCAAAGTGTACAAACACATTATAAAATAACCACATCAAAAACATTCTTCAAGCAACAAGTAGGGTCAAATATGTGCCAGAGGTGGTTGATGAACTGCGCCTATCTGGAGACAAGGGACGGTTGAGTGAGCAGCGACAAACCTATGCCCCTCTGTGAAGACAATACATTCATGCCTCCATTGGACAGGCACTGGATTGCATGGATCCATTGACCTATCCAGCAGCCCATGCAACAATTACGTTGCACAGGCACCACATGCAACTTCCACAAGCTCCGGCATGGCTCAATCTTCAAAACATTCTTCTAGTACCAGTTGTGTGCATCGATCCTGGCTACATATGCTAAAATCTATATGTGAAGGGCTTTCTCCCACAAAGAGGCCATATATGTGGATTGGAAATTGGGCAGGAAAAGAGAAGTGATTTCTTGGCGCACAATGGGCCTTTGAAGCAGCTCCAGCAGCGCGCGGTGGCTGGTTTTATAGGTGCTCCGTAGCAGTAGTAGGTGGTAGCAGTGCCAGAAACTTTTAGTCCCCGTTACTCCTGCCACCTACCACGGGGGACTTTTAGTCCCGGTTTTTGTTAAAAATCGGGACTAAACGTCCCTTGACTGCTGCCACCTACGAACTTGACAATAGTGTGTTATTGAAATGAAGTTTATTATGCAAAATTTGATGAGAAAAAAATTTATTCAATCGCATACGAGAAATAAACATGAGCCCACACAAACATATATGAGAAATAAACATGAGGCCATACAAACATAATTGTAACCATACAAATAAACCTCATTAAACATCACCATACAAATGAACAAGTTATTACATGGAACCATACAAATTGACCTAGTTAAAACATAAGCCTTACAAACCAGATGTAACTTTAGTCTGTCTCCACTGCCAGTAGCGTATGTCTCGAATTATGTAACCACCATTCATCATACCTAAAAAACTAAGAAATACATCCAAATAAATATAGAGAACACCCATCTTATAAATATACCATGCAATATAATAGAGAAACATATATAAAATGTGTTAAGATACACACACATATAATAAGAATATTAGAGAAACATATAAAAGAGCAACAACTTGATGTATAATAAATAAAAATAAATATTAGACAAATGATGTATATTAGAGCAAAAATCATATATAAATATATATTGAAGAAAACATATATAAAATGTGTCAAGATACACACATTCATGTAGAAATGATGTATAATAAATAAAAATAAATCCACCATTCTTATTCCTAATGTAAAACCAAATATTTCTATGTTTATTACTAAACCATAGAATGATCTACATTATTTACCATTGAAAGATTAGAAGATGAAGTTGCTAGTCTTTTGAGGATTGAAGATGAAGCCGGCGGCAAAGAGCTACACAAATCTCAGATGAAGGCGGCGGTTGCAGGCGGCTGCGGCTCCCTGGCCCCAAGCAAGAACACACTGTTGAACACATGAGAAAAAATAAAGACCAAAAGATTTGAAGTGTCTACAGCGTGGGAGACAGGAACCGCTATTTATATAATGGGGACATTTTAGTCCTGGGTGGTAGTGCCTACCGGGAGTAAAGGATCAAGCTCTAGTCTCGGTTGGCACTACAAAACAGGATAAAAGACCAACTCTACCTTTAGTCCCGGTTGGAAGTACCAAATAGGATTGAAAGTCATCTTTTAGTCCTGGTTAGAGACATGAACCTGGACTAAATGTCCCTGCTGCAAAAGCCTGCTGCGCTATGTTGGCGCTCCTTATTGCATAATTTTAACCGCTAAATTAATCTAAAATAACACCCTCCATGATATATTATAGTAAAATATTATTATTTTATCTAAAAAATTCCACAAGTTTTGGTGCTCTCGAGTTATTTTGCAGGATATGTTGAAAATGCACATGAAATGATATTGTATGGAGCAGCTACCGTCATGGTGCAAATATACATTGAAAAACATTTAATTAATCATCATCATGAGTTATAAAGAGACTGTATATGCATATACATGACAACAAGACATATGATGATATGAAGACAAGCTACCAAGTCAATTTGCATCACGTAGCTGCTCTCCAAGTATACGAAAACATCAGCAGCTTGTGGGATCAGTACAGTAGCAAACATGGAGAAGTTGCCTCTCTGCTCGTTGTGTTGACAAAAATGTGCAAGGGTCAGTTGGGCCCCGCTGCAACCCACGCAACCAGCAGCCCAGCACCTTGCAGCGATGCGTGTGCCCATGCTGAGGTGAGCTATCGCGTGAGCCCAAGCTGAGGTGCATTTAGTCCATCGACGCAAAATCCAAGTACCGCGTCCATCAAAGGCTGCTGGCCCCACATGCTTCCAGGCCCAACACACGGCCAAGACAGCCCATTGTTGTTCACGCGTGGGAGCCAAGTCTGTTCTCCCGTCGATGGAGAAAATCAACGTACACAAATTTCGCTTCCACCGACGTTGCGAGGTCGGCAACCGGAGCGTCTCATTTTAATATATTTATCTTGTCCACTTTATCAAATTATCTATATAGTTATCTATTCATGTCTTATTTCTTTAGCTGAGCTTAGTTGATGTTTAAATTTTATACCTTAGCATGAGTTCTTTGGTCTACCAATTACTCTAATTATAAATTATGACTAGAGTAGTAACCGCTAGCGTAGCATGGTGTTTAGGCTAGCGAGTTACCGGAGAATGCGTCCAACCCTATGGATAGTTGTGATAGCTCCGGAGGTGATAGACCCGATAAGACCTTTGTATTCCACCACGTTCGAACTGGTGTTTCGTAGGGCTTTTGGCTGCCTTCTCCTGATTACCCCTTTCCAGTCTTTTCGAGAACCGGAAAGGAACAGCTATCCTAAAATGCCTTGGTATAACCTTTATGTCTGTTCTTTGTTTGGTTAACCCATTGGTGTGAGTTAGAATAGAACCGTAGTAAGAGAGAAGAAAATAGGAATCTTGATCTCTCCTGTTGACCTCCTAGCTTAACTAGTCTGCTCTGCTATCATTTATTTAGAGTTCTCCTGTGTGTGTCTTTTATTAAAACTCTAATCTTATCTTTTACCCCCACATCAGTCTACTCGGCACACTAGCTAGCAGATGTATGACAGATACTTATCAACTTCTTTACACATTGTTTCTCTGTGGATTAAATATGATACACCGGAATACTCCTAGGTGAAAGCTACGACGGTATCCGTTCGCTTACGGATTTATCTATTTGCGTTAACCTATACCAATTGCGCTAAGAAATGCCAACACGCTAATCGTTGCGCCGGGGGATTCTATTCCTGGTCGAAGCCACCAACCAGGACTAATTCGTTCTTTAGTCTTGGGCCCAAAAACGGCCAGGACTAAACCATAAAATCGAAAGTCTATTCTCTACTAGTGCGAATACTTTATACTTGCAGAGAGATGTATAAATATTTGTAGAGAGGAATATCACTATTAAAGACAAGTGTTATAGTCATTAGAGCATCTCCAACAGTTTTCTAAATTTTTTCTAAAAACTTCATGTTTCCCAACTCCTAAGAAGTTATTAGGAGGAAAAAAACATCTCTAATAGTACCTAATATTTCACTTTAAAAATCAAAAAATTGGTCGCGCTTGTTTTGTTTTTGATCTTTTTTTATCGCGGGAAACTCTTCGCGGTCTTTGGAACCAACGCCGCTGCCACCGCCGCCTCCATCTTTGCGTGCGTCATGCCCTAGCCTATGCTTCCAGCTGGCGTGACCATCTCCAAGCTGTCCGTGGCCCACTTGCCTGCCGTTCGTGGCCACCTGCTAGTAGTCACCCTGGCTACCTTCCAAGCCGCCGTGGCCAAGTACCAGGCACAGGCCGGCGGCACCATCTCCCATTTCTAGGCACAAACTCGATCGATACCTCCAGAGACGACACCGGCAGCCACGAAATCCATGCAGACGACACTGGTGGCCAGGAAATCATCCTCTGGACGGCAACAAAAGATGGCGCCAAGGTGAGAGGCGCGCCAAAATGTCGGTGCAAAGAAAATAATCGCGCGGGTGAGGATACGCGTGTAACTTTACGTGGATCGAGTGGGTTTTTCCCAAGTCCTAAAATATTAGGAGGATGGATTAGGAATTGTTGGAGAGATTTTTTCCAATCCTCCTAAAAGACATGGATCAAGGGGAGGTTTAGGGAACTCTTAGAGATGCTCTTACAACCTACTGTTATAACACACTGGGCTTGGATGTGCCAACAAATCTTAGTTACTTTCGAGGCTTTTGCTACGTTGCTCCATATGTTATCGTCATCAATTGCTCTTCGAGCTGCTCTTGAATCGTACAATGCTTCAAGGCACCTACTGTGTCTCATAGTAAAACATGCATATCCGTGATCCAATAATATTGGTGGTCTTAAGGGTTTTAAAAAAGCTGACTTGATATTTGTCCCGTATGATTGTTTCTCCATTGCAAATTAATTATAAGTTTCATGTGACTTGAATCCTAATTTTTATTCTTTTATTATGAGAATCCTGTGTTCCAAAAAGGTCTTGAAACTTTTTACTCTTCCTGGCAGCAAAGCACAAGCAAAGACACTATCTGTACGAGCATCATCAAATTGTGGAATTGTTTTTGACTAAGTTAATTCTTTACATTGGTCAGGCATACAATAATTGAGGTGGATACCGTCAGGAGACTTGACGCGTACAGACGACGTCGCCGGGGGCTCTGTGAGATCGAGGGAGATTTGGATCGGCTGCCCCTTGCCGGTGCGGGCGGCCGCCGGTGTCTTGGCGGCGTCGGCCTTGGCACAAGACAAGTCATCATCGACCGTGCGCTTGCAGCGCCGCTCCAGAATCATCCAGCGTGGGTAGTGGGCGGCCGACGACGAACAGGAGCTAGAGGACGGTTGTGCCGTTTCGACTTCCATAGGCTCCGTCACCACCGCGCCGCCACCACTGGATGTTTCGTTCCCTACTCCGGAGATTTCTTTTCCAAGAAAAAGGAACAGCTGTGCATCGTTCCCGTTTCCATGTTACAGATGGCTTTACGAGTTTGACTAGGTCTCCCGTGGCAGAGAATTATACATCGACCGGTATTATATTTAGGGCCTGTTTTACAAAATATTTCTTATTGTGTATTAGGGAAAAATATCATGGTTTTATGGAATACATACGTTGGTTTTGAAAACTATAGTATGTTTGGTTGTAATAATAAATGATGTTTGTAGTTTTGAAAACCATGGTATTTATAAAAAACGACTATATTATTGATGTTTTATAAACACCTCTTTAGAATAAACTCAACCCGCGAGGGTAAGACAGCCCCATGGCATTGTGTTTAAGAATAAGATCTTTTCACGTGGGTCAAAAATCTCTGAACCCCTACCATGCCCATACACAGCGGCACCATAGCCCACGTGAGACTAGGCCGGACTTACACCTGTGCTTTGGCATGGGACAGCGAGGGGATCTTTTACAATGCGCAAACTACACATGGGAGGGGGAGAGTCGAACTCCCAATCTGCAGCTTCGCACCACTGGGAAGCTACCAACCGAGCTATGAGCTCGTCTAGACCATGATTTTGCATAGGTCTTGTGCCAAAACTAAGTTTTTTAATATTATATTTTCTCAAGACCAAGATATCTAAAACGGAGCAACAACTCAACCCTACGAGTGTCTCCAAAACACCCGGTCGGTAGATCTCAAAATTCAAAAAGTTACCAGATTCCACAAGTCAATAGATGTCTCGCTGTTGATGTGCATGTCACATACCACTCCAAAGAAATATTTGCACCTGTACAAATTTTGATGACTCTAATCAACAAGTTCTACCACAACAATTTTTACCAGCTGAGCTAACAATGATGAATTTAAATTTTATTTCTTGGATCACAAATATTTGTTTTAAATACAGTTATGATGCCAATACTCATATACATGCACATGCAGTCCTACGAATGTAGATAAAACTCATCCTACCCTAATGAGTATCTCTCAAAGATAGAGCAGCTGGTGTTGAGATTGACAAAAACACTTAATAATATTCAAAGGATCCCTCAAATAATCAGCACTACGTTTATTTGAGAGCTCTCATGCTTTTATGGTTGTGATTCTTTTGTTTCTATTCTAGCAGGAGTTTTCAAATTAGACCCTTCAAATTAAAAAAAATAGAGACCGGCATACGCAAGACCCACTTGCCATTTTTTTCCATCATCCCTCCCTATCTTTTCCACCCAGTGGCCACGTCTCCGTGCCTCTGCTCCCCAGTTCCCCGTGCTATCCCCACATTGCTTGTTGGGAGCGAGGGAGTGCCGCACCATGTCTAGCTGCATGCGCCAAGAGAGGCGCAATCGAGAGGGGCACCACACCACACATCGATGGCCTAGTGAGGGCTGTCCTAAATGGGGAGGTGCATCGCAATTAGGAGAGGTGCGCGGTGGGGAGCATGCCTACACTGAGATAGATGTGGTTGGGAGGGGCACTGTGCCACGTAGGAATGATCACCCCAATAGGATGCACCAACATTGGTCGCGGTGGAGAGAGGCAGCAGGGAAGGCGCTGCAGATGAAAGAGGCTCCCTGGTCCGGGGTGTGATTGGGAGGCGCACTGTGATGGAGAGGGAAGAGAAGAACAGCTGGGTGTGAGAGAGAAAAACAGCCAACTACCGATAAGGGCTGTGTTTACGCCCAAGGTAAAAGTGTGCTGAATGTTGCAAATTGAGGGCCTCCATAATTTGAGGGCTTAAATAGGGACTTTGTTGAACCTGTGGCTTTTGCCTGAGCCCTCAAATTTTAGTTTAGATTCTTGTTTTCGGGCCCTGGTGGAGTTTCTCTTATCTCTAAGAATGCACGACGGCCCTATCCATACCAGCATCTTTGAAAGACTGAATAAACCGATCTCAAAGTTGCCTCATTTTTAATGAACACATCACTTAGTAAAGAACACAACCAATAGTATTTCAGTCTGTCAAAATTACGATACGGCTTCGCCCCTATCCGCCCCCTGCGCCCAGGAGCGACGGTGCCGCCACCGCTGTCTTTGGCCTCCATTCCCCTTGCCTCCAGCCTCCCTGCGTGTCGTGAGGAGGAGCGGGGGTCCGTCATTTTAGCAGATCTATTGTTTTTTAGGTTTTTCTTCATTATTTTTCTTTCCTCCATAATAATTTGGGCTAGGTTTTGTTTGGCCGTTTTGATGTTTTTGATCTAACTTTCTGTTTCATACCGCATCGCTGATGGATGCGTTGTCATCTTCGGTGATGGCATGCTCTTCCTGGAGAGATCGAGGTATGTTGGCATAGTCCTTCTCAAGGAGGGATTGGATCTATTTTTCCCTTTCTCTAGGATCATCTTTCCAGCAACTAGTGATGCTAGTGGCTGCAGTGGATCTGACCTTCTAGTTGCTGGTGGTGATGCTAGCGATGCCGGATCTTATATTCGGTTCAACCTTCAGAAGATATGGTTGATGTGCTCTCGGCACCCTTTACTCCCCATAGTAGTGATTGTGGATTTCGGGTCTAGATCTGGCGTACTTCTATGGTCATGATAAAGCTTCCTGAAGGTATATATACCGCCCGACGCGAGGAAGATGAAGTATAGGGACCTAGTGATATGCTTCACTATAATTTTATATTATATTGAGGTCTCAGTTGTAAAAGAGGTTTTCCTTTAATGAAATCTAGTCCCTTTCTAAAAAAAAAACACAACCGGTGAATCTAGAATAATAAATTTATATAAAACAAAGTTGAGAACTTAAACTCGGATGAACAAATTCCACAATAATTATAGAACCAAACATGATGAGCAATTGAGCATGATGAATTTGCGTTTTATTCCTTGATCACGAGTATTGTATATGTATAGATACAATTAAAACATAGCTGCACGTGCGTACTCACTCCATAGACGAATGTATGCATGCACCCTCCACATAATGACGGGACGAAATCTTCTATTGTGGGTAGGGCGACTACCCTCTCCACTCATCACATCTGCCATCCTCTAGGATCCAATCAAGCCCTATGAGGGTTCGAATGGGTGGGTCACGACAGCCAGTTGAGTAGCCCATCTAATCCAATGACACTGCATGTACAGACGAGGTCGCTGTGGGCCCGTGGGTCTTTCCCTCCATAGTATTCCTCGTTGCATGACCTCGAGCTGCATCTCTCTGACGACCTCGTGCACCGGCCTTCCTTCCCCGCCTCTTTGCCCTGGCACCCCAGATGTTGTGATCCCAGATGCCACCACTGCCCACCTGCCAGGTGCCTTGAGGGCGTTCCCTGTCTTTGCCAGCCACCCAAATAGCTGTAATGGAGCGTGGGCCCTGGTCCATGCGCTTATTTACCTTCCTATCTCCTGCACAACTTACAGAGCACAATGCAAGCAAAATTTACAAACGCAGTATCACTACCGGATTCGCTTCCTTTGTCGAGTGTCAGCTGCACCCGACAAAGGCATCTTTGCCATCGGTAAAGGCTTTACCGAGTGCGGCTCTCGGCAAAGCCCGCTCGGCAAAGAATTGGTCGGCAAAAGAGGCTTTGCCGCGGCAAAGGCTTTGCCGAGTGTCAAGGCACTCGGCAAAGAAAAAACCTATAAAAACCCGAAAATAATAGGAAAAAAAGTTTTTAATTGGGGAAGGGACCCATTGGGTAGCCCCGACTCGCACCTAGCCATGGTCTTTTTTCTAGGATTTTTAGACACTTTGCGACGACAGGGATTCAAACTCATGACCTCTCTCTCACGTAGTTTCTGCCTTAGCCACTCCACTACACCATCACTTATGTCTATAAGTAGTTTTAGTTCCCCATATATTATATTAGACCGAGTGTAAATTCCTTTTTTGACGCCCTAAACGAATTCAAATTAAAAAGTTGTCAACTACAAAGTTTCATAACTTTTTGAAATCTACATTTCTTATTTAGGAAGTTTTTCCATCCGAGGTCGTTTACAAAATTTAAATTTCAAATTTAAGAAATTTAAACATAGGTTTAGCATGGCAAGATGGACTCAAATGAAAAAGTTATCAACTATAACATTTCATAATCTTTTGAGATCTATAAAACTTATTTTGGGTGTTTTTCCATCCGGGGTCATTTAAAAAATTTATGTTTTAAATTTTTAAAATTCAAACATAGTTTAACATGGTGAAGGTGAACTCAAATGAAAAAGTTTTCAACTATAGTATTTCATAACTTCTCGAGATTTATAAACTTTATTTTGGGTGATTGGTGATTTGATCATTCGAATTGGCAAATCTTTATCTCCCCTCTTGTAGTTTCATAAACTATTAGAGAGACATGTAAGATTTATGAACAAATTTACTTTCACTTTGTCAAATGAAGAAATGATCAAAATAAACTTTATAGCCCTTGATGAGTTAAACAACTTCGTAGTTAAATTTTTTCATTTCAATTCGTTTAGAGCTTCAAAAATCGATTTGAAATTTTCTTTGCCGAGTGCCTTTTTTCTGACATCGGCAAACAAGATTCTTTGCCGAGTGCCTCCACATGGCACTCGGCAAAGACCTTCTTTGCCGAGTGTTTTTTCTGATACTCGGCAAAGAAGCCTTTTTGCCGAGTGTCCGAAAAATTACACTCGGCAAAGAACGATTTTCCGGTAGTGTATATCCAATCTGTCCAGTACTCCGGTGTCCACTATAGACGTGGCTTAATCCTCATCACAGATGCATAAAATCCATGTCTGAGAAATTGTTCAAGGCATATTCAAAATGGATTGAGGGATTCATTCGATTTCACAATAGCAGAATCCAGCGCAGAGAAATCGCAACTCATCCGAACGGCCACCATGGTACCAAGCAAAAGAAACAAACATGACTAGGTACCCAACACTTGACAGCCACCATGCTACTGCAGCTCAAATCAGCATATACATGGAACAATGATTCATGTGCAGCTCTAAAATTTCAATTATGAATTTTGGAGAGCAGCTATAAAACGGTTAACGAGACAACCAATGAACACTGCTCATTACACAGTGTCCAATAATAAAATGCGATCAACAAAAAGATGAACTAATTAAATGGTCATTACTCAATAAGGAGTGAAAACCACAAGCATGTCATGCAACAATGTATGGTACAAACCATTTCTTGAATAATCAATATACACCTTTAGATGGCAATTGTATGATTTCTAAGCAAATCATCCAGCCTGCAGGACTGTATAGTATCGCTCCAATTTCGAGCATGACTGGATCCTGAAAAAATTCAGAGGTGTCAGGAAAATGCAATACATGTAATTTTCTTCCTGACTGAATAAATTTTATTAAATTCCCCAACCCCAAGAAGAAAACTTGCTTGATTGTCTCAAAGGTATGACATGGAAAAAAATTGAATTACACATAATAAACAAAGGAAATATTTATCAACCAACATTTCAATTAAATCAGCAAAATACAAAATGAATCCTAGAGAACATTATAGCATGAAATTCAATCACATGATTCCCAACGCACACAACTCGTCATTATGCTCAAACTAGAGCCAACGAATCAAGCATCGTCTGCCTTGATCTCCATCAGCAGCCAATCCTTCCTCAATTTCATTGGTAGTCTTAAAAGAGATCGGACCCTGCAGCCATTGTCACTGCTGAGAATGGCATAAGCCTTTAGCATGTCATCACGGGCCAATCCATAGCTAGGTATCTCACGAAATGCTGCTAGGATCTCATCATATGCTTGCACAGCAGGCTCCGATGAGGACTTGCAAGGAGATTGCAGCATCGAATAATTCGTGCCATCGTCTTCTTTGTTTTTCTTCCCAATGTCCATCTGGCCAGTCTGACTTTGGCCCATTGACGTACCATCGCTACTACAAGATGGATAAGGATTCAAGTAGTAGGATACATTACTGGAGATTAGAACTCGTCCAGGCAACTGATCTGGGTGGCGCAAGACCGATTTTATTTTTTTGCTCCTCATACTGACCAATAGCAGCCATACCGTCGGGTCACTCCAACCATATTTGACATGGTGACTCTCGCACAACACAAAGCACATGACATTGGGATTGTACATGCTCACGACGGGGAACCCAAGTGGGACGCGTGGGAGACCCTTGTAGATATTGAGCGACCATAGCTCGGTGGCGTCGACCATACCGTCCATCACCCACTCCATGCCGTCGTCCATCCTAAGCGTCCAGGTGTTGATAGTGTAGGCGTGGTGAGAACGCTGGCAGTTGGAGGCACCGGCGCCGCCATAACGGCAGCGGGGGAAGATGTTGACGAACTTGAGCGCGATGCCGCCAGCCGTGGCGCAAACTTTCCGGCCGAAACAAGGAGATGGAACCGAGGGGGACGGCACATACTGCAGCCAGGGGCTCTCCTCCAGCACCTAGCAGAACAGGATACCGCCGCCGTCAGATATGTCGTCCCAGCATAGTATCGTATCGCCAACGGGGAAGATGCTGTTGGTTGTCCACTGTGAAGGCAGTTCCCCAAGTTCATCGTCACCGTAGCAGATCCGCGGACGCTTCACCATCCACTCACCGGACAAGAACAAGAAGAGCTCTGCCACCTTCGTCTCTGGCGTGTCCTTGCTCAACGCCACCATCCGGAGCTCTGCCACAACGACCTCATCGTCCTTACCCTGGCGGCGGCGCAAGATGCCGGTGCAATTAGTATGCAGCTCTCGATTCAACGGATACCTTCTGTAGCCGTCCCCGCTTTCACTGAGATAGTAATGCGGGAGCAACAACAACGACGGCAGCCGCGGGTGGTCTGCCGCGGCGTCGCCCACGTTGTAGACGAAGTAGTCAAGCGTGCACTCTGCAAAGACTTGTTGGAACTTGACCCCGATGAGCAAGGAGTCGCCGTGCGCAGCCCTGCATGGTGATACAATATTTCGGGCAGACACTGTCAGGAAACTTGACGCGTACGGCCTACGTCGCCGGGGGCTCTTGGAGGCTGAGGGAGACTTGGATCGGGTGCCCATTGCTGGTGCGGGCGGCCATCAGTGTCTTGGCGTCGGCCATGGGGCATGAGGAGTCATCGACCTTGCTCTTGCAGTGCCGATCGAGAATCACCCAGCGTGGTTAGGCGGCTGACGACGAACCGGAGCGGGACGGAAGTTGCGCCGGTTGGACTTCCATAGGAGCCGTCACCACCTCGCCGCCACCGCTGGATGCTTCGTTCCTGACACTCCAAAGGGAGGATCGATCCGATCCGTCTTTTTTTTTCATAATGATCCGATCCGTCATTTGACTAGGATCGTCACCGGGGGGAACAGTTGTGTATCCTTAATTTCCGTTTCCAAGTGACAGAGGGCTTTACAAGTTTGACTAGGTCTCCTGTCCTGTGGCAGAGAATCATACAACCACCGGTACTATATTTAAGGGCCTGTTTTACAAAATATTTCTTATTATATGATTGAAAAATATCGTGGTTTTGTAAAATGCGTTGGTTTAGAAAACTATAATATGTTTGGTTGTAATAAATGATATTTGTAGTTTTGAAAACCATGGTATTATTAAAACACAAGTATATTGTTGGTGTTCTAGAAACATCTCTTGAAGAAAAATTCGACCCGTGAGATAAGACAGCCCTAGGAATTATGCTTAAGAAGAAGGCCTCACGTGGATCGAAAAAACCTCTAAACCTCTATCCCATCCATACACAGCGGCACCACAGCTCACATGAGATTGAGCTGGACATTAGACCTGTCCTTTGGTGTGAGACGGGCAAGGGTTTTTATTTACAACGCGCATGCTACGCATGTGGAAGTGGAGAGTCGAACTCCGACCCGGGGCTTTCCACCACCGGGAAGCTACCAACCGAGCAATGAGCTCGTCTAAACCATGATTCTGCATAGCTCATGTTCCAAAGCAAAATTTTGTTAATACTATATTTTCTCAAAACCAAGACATATAAAAAGGACCAAAAACCCTACCCTACAAGTGTCTCCCAAATACTGAGTCCAGAGATCTCAAAAAGGAAGAAGTTACCAAATTGCACAAGTCAATATAGATGCCTCATTGTTGATGAATGACGAGCATGTCACCTACCGCTGCACGAATAATGCTATCAAGTTTTGCAGTAATTTCGGATAAATATTTGCACATGTACACAGTTGATGACTTAAACTCTAATCGACAAGTTCTACCAAAATAAACCTAAGTAGCTGTGCTAACTATGATGAATTTAAATTTTATTTCTCAGATCACAAAAATAAGTTTTAAATACACAGCTATGATGCCCATGCTCATATACATGCTGCACACGCAGTCCTGTAGATACACACATCCTACCCAATGAGTATCTCTCAAAGATAGACCAACTCGTGTTGAGATTGACAAAAATATATAATACTATTCAAAAGGTGCCCTCGAATAATTAGCACCACTACGTTTTGTTTGAGAGATCTCCAATTTTTATCGTTGTGATTCTTTTCTTTCTATTCTACCAGAAATTAGGGCCTTCAAATTCAACAAAAGTAGAGACCGGCATACACAAGACCCTCTCGTCATTTTTTTTTCATCTTCCCTCCCTATCTTTTGCACACAGTGGCCACGTCTCCGTGCCTCTGCAACCCAGTAGAGAGCATTATAGCATGAAAATCAATTACAGGATTCCCAACGCACACAACTCATTAGACCATAGAATGCATACTGCTTCGACCTTTGTCATCATGCTCAAACTAGGGCCAACGGATCAGGAATCGTCCGGCTTGATCTCCATCAGCAGCCAATCTTTTCTCAATTCCATTGGTAGTCTTAAAAGAGATCTGACCCGGCAACTATTGTCACTACTAAGAATGGCATACGCCTTTAGCATGTCATCATGGGCCAATCCGTAGCTAGGTATCTCACGAAATGCTGCTAGGATCTCATTATATGCTTGCGCAGCAGGCTCCGCTGAGGACTTGGAAGGAGATTGCAGCATCAAATTCGTGCCATCGTCATCTCTTTTCTTCTTCTCTTTGTCCATCTCGCTAGTCCATCGATGCACCGTCGCTGCTACAAGTTGGATTAGGATTCAAGCAGTAGGATACATTACTGGAGATTAGAACACGTTCAGGCATCCAGTCTGGGTGGCATGAGACTGATTTTATTCTCTTGCCCCTCATATCGACCAGTAGCAGCCACAGCATCCCGTGGCCATCATATTATTTTTTCCATACGGGAAACCCCATTTCCATTTCATTAAAAATGGAAATACACAGCATTCAGGCAATTACAGAAGAGAACCTAGAAACAAAAGAAACAGATAGTTTAGAGATCTACAGGCCGAAGCCACCGAAATTGTCCAACCCTTGCTGAACAGACAGCTAACGTTCCTTCAATAACCAACCAAAAAAAATAAAAACTGATGCATCGCATAATGCCGCATAACATGTGTGACTCCAGAGTTTTCAAACTCTATATTACATCAGTTTTTGAGGGGGTTTTAAACGGAGTATCAACCACCTCCACAAGAAACTACAGCAGTTTTTCCAACTATTGTGGACGACTTCCTTCCTCCTCTTCTTTCTGGCAGAGGTTTTTGCCGCACCCCTGCCATGGATGGGGCCTTTTCGTGCTTGCTCATCGCTTGAATCTGAAGCATCTCCATCCTGCAGCAGCAAATGATCCACCTGTCTGGATGTTTGGGCCGCCAGGATCTCTTGTGCAACTCGCAGCATGGTTTTGACTCCCTCTTCTATCTGTTCCTTGTCTAGATCACAATACAGACCTGACCAATGCATTAGTGAACAGGCATGACATATAACTTCCATTGGGCTCTTGATTAATTTTTTCTTACACAGATTTATTCCTACACTTCCATATTGCCCAGCAGATGGCACCCACCCCCCAGGGGTGAAATTTTTTCCCAAAAGGCAATCATTTTTCACACCATATCCAACATTGTTCCAGATTTGAAGGTATATTTGAAGCTCCAAAACACTTAGAAATGATTAACCAAATTACTTTAATAACAGGACATTGAAAGAAAAGGTGTGAACTTGTTTCAACACAGTCACAGAAAACACAACAAGGATCACCATTCCAATTCCTAGTTTTCTTTACAAACCAGGCACGAAGGCCGTCAACGACATAAGCGGCATGATGGCTAACAACCCTGGGGCATTACCTTCTTCTCCGGCGAGGGGCGGGAACGACAGCATGGATGAACGTCGTCGACGAACGGCGTGGACGGTCATCGGACCAAGGTCCTTCTCCTCCTCTCTTCTCCCTCCTCCCCTTCCTCCTCCTTCTCTTCTCTTCCTCTTGCTCCTCCTTCTCTTCTCCTCCCCTTCCTCCTCCTTCTCTTCACTTTTCTTCCCCTTCCTCCTCCTTTTCTTCTCTTCTCTTTTCTTCCCCTTCCTCCTCCTT
>CM041639.1:27626599-27684249 GCA_023333625.1 Bothriochloa decipiens | reverse complement strand
TATGTATGTATGTATGTATGTATGTATGTATGTATGTATGTATGTATAAAAGTATTTATGAAAATAGAAAAAGGAAAAGGAAAGCCTCTCGGCCTACCGGCACAAGCCAGCCCAGCCTGGCCTGTCATCTTTCCCTCTTCTCTCCCGTGCTGACCCGGCCTGCCATTCTCTCCCTCTCTTTTTCTCACGCCCGCGCAGGCCCAAAAAGCCGACCCAACAAGGACGCTGCACCCCCGCATCAACGCGACCAGAGCGCCGAGCCGCTGACGACCCGACCCCACGGGTGGACCCCGGCTGTCATCATCCCCCTGGTCCCCGCTCCCCTCTGCTTTTTCCCCTCGAAGCAGAGCCGTGCGCTCACGTACGCGCGACGCGGCGTTCCCTGACCGCCCGATCCACTCTGCCCCCGAGCTCACGGCTACCAGAGCTACCACCTAGGCTGACCAGGAGCCGACAGCCCCTGCCACGAAACGCACAAGGCGTGGGCGGATTTCTCCGCGCGCGCACACATGCGCTGCCGCCACGGTGGTTTCTGTCGCCGAAATTCTTAGGCTTGCCCAGCCCTGCCTAGCCGTCTCTCGCTGACCCCATGGACCCGACCGATGCTCCACCAGCTAACCTAGACGCTACCCTGGCCGCATGATCGAGCCTCCTCGATCAAGAGCCCTCCGCCGGCCACCTACCCTGCCGTCCCGCTCCATATAAGCCCAGCGCCAGACCCTAGGGTTCCCAAGCAGCTGCCACCGCTCTAGTGGACCTCAATTCCACAGTTAGCCACCCCAATTCGGGAAGGGAGGAGGAAGGGAGAAGAAGGAGGCGGGAAATGGAGGGATCACAGCCGCCGGAGTCAGAGGAGAAGGCCACGCCGGAGCTGGAGAGGACGACCCGTTCCGCGAGCCGGTGCCATCTTCTTCCTCTACCTTGACCCGCTGCTGCTTGGACGTGAACCGCACCTCCATCCTCTTCACCGTTGGTGAGCGCCGCCGTGCCCCTTTCCAACCCCAGTCCTTTGCTTCCGGCAATGGCGCTCCGCCTCAGAGCGCGTAGGCCAAGGCCACTTTCGGCCACCCTGGACACACGTACCACACCACATGGACCAGCCCAAGCCCCTGGACCACGGCATCGAAGGGATGCCAGCCCCGACTGTCGCCATGCCCACCGCCATGCACCGAGCACCGTCGTGGCGAGGCCACCGAGCCAATTCACCATCGATCCCTAGGCTTCATCAGCCCCGGAAACATGACCGCCTCGGTGTGCCGCACCCCACGTGCACGCTAGCCCCCTTGGATGACGCCTCGAACGCCTCAGCGTGCACCACCATGCCGGTGCACCGCTGCTCTAGAACGCCGCTGCCTCAACGCCGTTCCTGCCGATCCTGACCACCATGATGGTCGGGAGTACCATGGTGAGCTCTGTCTTGAAGTCCCACACCGAGCCGAGTAGAAAATGAGGGTCGGGGAGGCACCCCCGAGCCCCGTACAGAGCACCGCCGCTCCGCCGAAGTTCCGCAGTGGGCTTGGACACTGTGCAGACTCCGCCGTGGATCTTGGTCACCGCCGATGCGATGTAGGGGCGCAAGGCAACCCCAATTGCACTCCCGAGCTTGGCCTAGACATGGAATCGAGCAGAGACAGGCTGCCGCCAAATACCGTCGCCGTCGAGCCGCTATCCGCCATGGAGCACGCCACCGGGGACCAAGCTTCCAACTTGATGACCACCTTTATGTCCACCTTGATGACTCGAAGATGATGCGCAGGTTAATGAAGTCCTGGGGCTGCCCCATCGCCAGGATAAGTGACCCCGCCATCGCCGCCGCAGGAGCTGAACAAAGAGGGGTGGGGAAAGAAGCGGAATCCGCCCTCAAGCCGACCCTCGAGTCCGACCCTCCTCGGCACTCCGACCTCGACCATATCCTCGAGCCGACCAAGGTGGTTGACCCCTCGATGCACCAGCCTCGACCGAGACGAATCCCGCGATCGAGCATGCCCTCGAGCTCGAACCTCGGATGGTGAAGACGGACTGGGCCCAAGTCCATGAACTCGGTCCTCATGAACCCAAGACCGACCGGTGACCCCCACGTACGCCATTCCATCGTGGACCAACCACCATGCACCTACCCCGCTCGGAGAGATGACCATGCACCCGATCCTTGTGGACCAGAGACTGGACCAAGTCCGGTGCACCATGGACCATCAAGCCGTAGACCTGAGCTCGTTTCGAATCCAAGAGTGTGACGTGGCAGCACCAGAGCGTGCCACATGTTGGGCCCGGCCCAGCCCATGTCCGGCCCACCAGGCCCAATAATGGCCCATTAACAGCCCATCAAGGGCCCACCAGACGATCGTTGACGTCAGCATGACATCACCCTGACCCCCACCAGACGATCGTTGACCAAGTTAACGCTGACGTCAGCAGTGACGTCAGCATGACATCACTTGCCACGTCAGCTGCTGACTGTGCACTATGGCCCCTGCGTGACACGTGGACCAACCACAGGTTGCTACGTGTCAGCCCCAGATTTAACCAGCCCTTTTCTTTTTCAGAAAATGATTAAATCTTTGAAAATTCATAACTAATTCATACGAGCTTAGAAAATTATGATCCACATATCCAAATTTTCTATAAATCGAGCTCTATCTATTTTTGCTATGTTTGAGTGCATTTTGATCTTTGTGCTAATCTATAGGGGTCGCTTCCGCGACCCATAACTGGTTTTAGGGTCGAGCGAGGACAGGTCCGACGACAGCGACTACCAGGAGAAGTCCGATAGCTATACCAGTGAAGGTGCCACATCTCACCTAACCCCGTAGACCCTATTACACATTGCAAAGCTAGATCTGCTAGTGCTTTACATTCTATATTATAATATGCTTGCCTGTGATAGGATTGCGTGATTAGTATATTACTTGTCAAGCCCTACCTTTTTGTAACCTATCACCTGCTTACCCGCTGTTATGTTAGCTACATGCTTACCTGCTATATTTATATATTTATGAATACTTCACTCGCTTACATCTTGATGCGACGTGATGAACCCTGGGAGGGTTTGGCAAGGGTTGCCAGACTTGGTGTGTGTGTGTGATGGAACAGATGGGCATGTGAGCTGAGGATGATGTATCTAGGTTTGGGGTGGACCTTACGGTAGGGTGTAGGGTGAGGGCCGAGTCGATCGAGCTGGGATCTACGACAAGCTTTCAAAGCGAGTCTTGCCGGGGAATGGATCTGGACATTCCCATGAGAGCAGCCTATGGCGGGCTAGATTGTGTGAGGTGGAGGATCCTGAGCGGAAGTCTCTGAGGGGTGGAAGCCAAGATGAGCGTGCCGTGGTAGCACGTTAAAGGATTAACCCTGATGGAGATATCCCAGTTTGGTCACACTTAGGAACTGCTGCGCTGGCATCCGGACCTTAGGAATCCTTTGCTTTCCACTCGCTCTCCAATAGGGGGGAGATGGCCGAACCGCTGGATAGATCGATGCCATTACTGCTAGACGAGTAGTGTTAGGAAGGTATATGCATGGGATGGAGCTAACACCCTTCCCAGACGATCATGGCACCCGCTTCGGGAGTGGGTACATGCCATGGTGTCCTCTTCGGAAGCGGACACATGGGCTCTTCACAGTTTCAGCGATCCAGAGCTGGATGGTAGGATGGCATCGAACTATAGCAGTAGGCGTCCGGTATCTGCCTAGGTGGTGATCAACACCGAAGATGGCTATCTAGTGGATTAGTGAAATCTCTGCAGAGTGTATGGTTGATCGATCAAAACATAAGCCAAATCCTTGGCTATGGACCTTTCCTTAGGAGGATGCACCGGACTAGAGAGTGGAGTGTTCTAACTCCCCCTTGAGTGTGAAACCGGCCATGAGCCAGGTCGAGGGCTGCGGGTCGCTGAGGCAGGTCAAGTGGGAGTTGACCTGTCGACTCGAGTTAGTAAGGTGACGGAGGATGTGGGATGGTGAATCTGAGATGGATGGGTGATGGTGGATGGGAATGGGTGTGTATAAAAAATTTGACTATATTATTTACTTTACCTGTTAATGCATAGGAAATCCCCAGCCTTATATGTTCTTTTTGATTATATCCATTGCATCCAATTTCCACAAAGCAAAGCATAGGGTGGGAGTGACCAGTACATATCATACTAAAAATTTTGCATACAGGTTCTAGGAGTGAGCACTCATCTGAGGAGAATAGCGATTGAGGGTTTTGTTTCTACGCTCAAGTTGGATCGATGATGATAGCTTCTGCAACCCCAGGCTTTTACCTTATTGTTGCATGAACTCTAATTTTGCCAAGTGGCGATGTAATAAATTTATGTAAACCTCTCTATTGCACTCTTTTATTACAATGTATGGATTATGATATTCAACTGTTATTGAGAAATATGATTTAAATGGTCATATTTCACTTCGGCTCTGTGGATTTCCCTTCGTGGAAATCGAGGTCGTTTCAGCGCGGGACCGCCGCGCCGGGCCAGGCTCCGGGCCGGCGGCGGAGCCCCGCCGGAGAAGCGGGGACGGGTGACGCTGGCGATGGGGACGGGGCGTGGGGCGCGGGGCTCCGGGGCGAGGGCACGGGGCAGGGCTCGCCGGGAACGTGGCCAGTGGCGGCGGATCTGGCGATGGCAGCGGCGGTACGGGGGGCTGGGGCGCGGGTGGATAAGGAGTAGGGTTAGGAGAGGGGCCTGGCAGGGTTATTAGTCAGGTTTTTTAAAAAAAATGCACTTTGCCGAGTGCCACGTTGGACACTCGGCAAAACATGCTTTGCCGCATGCCTCCTGGGCTAATCACTCGGCAAAGCATGTTTTGCCGAGTGTCCAACGTGGCACACGGCAAATCAACTTTATATTTTTCTGATTTTTGGCCCAAATTTTTTGAGGCCTTGTGGCTGAATTTAAAACTCTGTTTTAAAATTTGGTATCATTTTAACTTTTTTGCTATATTTAACTAATTTATTTTGTT
This sequence comes from Bothriochloa decipiens, assembly GCA_023333625.1. Taxonomy (NCBI): domain Eukaryota; kingdom Viridiplantae; phylum Streptophyta; class Magnoliopsida; order Poales; family Poaceae; genus Bothriochloa; species Bothriochloa decipiens. Next base: position 27,679,287 of record CM041639.1, on the reverse strand, counting down.
TCTTTGTATTTTTTGTATAATTCAAATTTGAACTGCAGGTGTATGGAATATTGAAACTCAGTGATTCAAAAAATGATAGTCATGATATCTGCTATATGTTGAGGCCGTATCCATGACCTCACATGAAATCTCGACCATCTCGTTGACGTAACATGTCGAGTTATGTGCGGAAAAAGTGATTTAAAATTATATATAATCCAAACGAAGTCTGAAAGTCATGAAACTTGGCGACGCGTTGTGTTATTGTATGTGGAGGCAGTGGTAAAAAATTGAGATTGTGATCACATGTGGAGATGTCTGGGGTTTAGGCATCCGATGTCACAATTTGCTCCACACATTCTCAAATTTTTATCATAACCTCTACATGCGATAATATGACACCTCGACAAGTTTCGTGATTTTTGGACTTCGGTTGGATTTTATATAATTAAAAAACACTTCTCCCGCATATGGATGGTCATGTTTCGTGGACAAGGCGTTCAAACTTTTGGGTGAGTTTATGGATGCGGCCTCAAAATACAATCTCCAACATGAATATCATTTTTTGAATGGCTACATTTTATTATTTCATGCACCTACAGTTCAAATTTGTATTATCCCAAAAAATTCAAGTAAAGGAAATAAATAAACAAAATATAGCAAAATATTATAAAAAGGTCCTAAATTCGAACATGTGATTGTAAACAATATACTAGGGCTACAGAAAAAGTTTGAATTCAAAATTTAAAAAAAATCTTTGCCGAATATCATGGCTGGCACTCGGCAAACAGGCTCTTTACCAAGTGCCAACAAGGCGGCACTTGGCAAAGAGGGGCCGGCCTAGGCCCAGGAGCCGGCCACGTTGCGCTTTGCCGAGTGCGAGACCTGGCACTCGGCAAAGACGTACTCTTTGCCAAGTGCCTGACGATGACGGACACCGTTTGACCCCAGACACTCTTTGCCGAGTGCCTTTCTTTGCCGAGAGTAGAGCACTCTACAAAGAAGATCTTTGCCGAGTGCCTTTCTTTGCCGAGTGCTCTGGTTGGTACTCGGCAAAGAGGGTCTTTGCCGAGTACCGGTGCTTAGCCACCTGACAAAGCCGCTGGCACTCGGCAAAGTCCAGGTTTCCCGTAGTGAATGGGAGCTCGGCAACACCAACACAGAGGTTGTTTTCATAAATAAAACCTATATAAACTACAATCAGATATCAAATTAACACTAAACTGTCAAGTGGAACCTGGAACCTCAGGTTCCTCTCAGATAAGCCTTCTTGATTCCGTGCAGCCGTGCAGCCACTCCCTGCATGTCCATGCGCTCATTTGGGGATGGGTTAGCGCAGCAAAGTCCAATCTGAAGCAGTGAGAGTAAACACTCCAACTCCTTCATGGCTACTGAAGTTTCTTGTGAGACATCACGCTCATCTTCTAGTAGTAGGTCAGGGTCCATAATATTTAATACCCTATCAAAAATCATTTCCCTTTGGGTTACTACTTGAGCATGCAGTCAGTATATGGACTAGATTGCGATGCCGCAAGTTTCTTAGAGCATTACATTCTGCAATGGAGCACTTTTGTGCTCCACTTGTCTCTAGACTGAACATGTCTTGAAACAATTTTCCTTGATATACAGAAGAATATCTTCCTCTGCCAACCAAATTGGATTCTGAGAACCCCTCTGTTGCACTAGCAAGATCAGTGTAAGAAACTTTGGTGAATTTGCTATCAAATGAGGGCGAAGATAAAATATCTGCCTTTTGTTTTGCCCTCCAGAACACCACTACAACAAGTAACAGAATGGAGGCTAATAATGGAACCACCACTTTTGTTACGAAAGAATGCTTCTGCTGCTTGTTAGATTTTACTGGCTCGAGAGGACATGCTTGTTAGAAGTAACTGCTTGTTAGAACCACCACTTAGGTGTAACTCTAATGCCCCACCACACAGCTCCTGATTTCCATCAATCCTCAGGGCAGTTACATATCTGAAGATTCCTTTTATCGGGACCTGATGTTATGGTCGGGAAGACCTACAAGCGGCGCGACAGAAGTGGACTTTGCTGCAGGGTGAAGCGGAGCAGGAGAGGAGCTGACGCAGTGGAGATGGCGAGGGTGAGACAGGGGGGAGGCATGGACGGGCAGGCCGTTAGCGCTGGTGCTGCGTCCTTCCACGCCCTGGGCGCGGACGACAAGAAGGCGCAGGCACCGCTGCTGGGCAAGCCCTGGGCGCTCCTCCCCCCGGTCCTCGCGCTCGCTGCCGTGGCCGCCGTCGCGTGGCGGACCCGCGGCGCACGCCCTCCTCTTCCCCCATCCTCACGCTCGCTAATGCAAGGCCATCGCCAATGGTGCACGCCCGTGCGCTCGTCTTCCTCCTGGTCCATGCAAGAAGGCCACCGTGGCCGTGGCTTGCCACGCTGGGAGGCCACGTAGACAAAACCGGCCTCCAAAACCGGCCGGGGGTGAATCTCATAGTTTAGAGTGTTAAAAAATTGGTTTTATATGTGGTGGGATGATGTGTTCCAGGACCAATAGTTCAGGGGGGTATTTAGACTTTTTTCAATAATAAGGACAGTAAGCTTTTGTAACCGAGTGGCAAAAACAAAAAGTCAAAAAAAAATCAGTTTGATCAGTTCGATACAAAATAATTAGTATTTATGGCATCGAAACAAGTATAATTAGGATAATATTGATTTTATGACATCGAAACTAGTATCATCAGTGAATACTGCCAGGGATATTTTATTTTCCTATGTCCACTAAACATCTACACATGCAAGATATGTCAAAACACCTACCATACACTATTTGTATATCAAAAAAAGAAGCAATAAAATGACATACAAAAACCTTTTTCATGTTTGATCATGAATGTACACAAGCATTAAATGGTTTGTAGACAGATTAGACAATCCATTGTACGAATTATATGCTAAATCATCCTTTATGAGTTTCAGGAACATGCGGACAACACCCTATCAATGGGTTATAAACATCCTTTATTATTTATGGAATATATATGTTTACTAGGTAAATGCCCGTGCGTTGCAACGGAAAAATAATTATGTATGATTTGGTGAAAAGCCTATGCACTGGTTTTGCTAAGAGAAGAAAAACCAATGTTGTGTTAACTTTGGGTTTATATTAAGGTACTATTAATACAAATAAGATCTACTCCCATCTTATTCACCTGATCAAAAGATCTCTAGAGATCATTAGTTGTGCCTGCAAAACTTTCACATCTTGCAGCCTTTCTATAAATGAAGTAAGTACAAGGTTTCCTTCTAGAAGTTAAGGCTAGTCAAATGGAGTGCATAATGTTTTGGCATCTCTAGGTTTCCCTTTCCTTTTTGCTTGGGCTCCACATCTTTCTCGACTTCCTCTTCATCTTACATCTTTTTGCTTGGTGGCAGACATCTCTCATTTCTCTGGCTGTCCAAAACAGTTAGTTAATCCCATCTAGTAACAGTCCAACCTATTCAACCAAATTGGTCAGAGAAGATCATCCTTTGCACCTGTTTAAATGCTTTTATAAGATGTAGATAAGCAAGCTTCAGCACACAGCACTTCATGAGGCAATTGAAGTACAAACCAAACTGTTAATTATATGGTGACTATTTTGTGCATATTCAAACATAGATAGAACACTACTGCTGTAGTAAATGAAGGGCAACCAAATTGAAGTTGTTGCTTACCGGCAAGGTGGCAATGCAGTCCAAAGGGGCTCCATATAGCGGACACATTAAATCCTGCCCCCAATATAAATTTAATCCACATAGGTCTTAATTTTTAAAGGGAGGCGTGGGTTCAAGTTGACCATTTGAAAGTAGCATAGTTTATTATACAAATGAATGTAGCATGATGTACAAAGCTGGCCATTTCCATGAGAAAAGCCCCTAACTAAATGGTGAGTGAAAACAAGTTTAGCTCTCACAAACTCAGATGACAACCAAATGCAAAGGAGTATGACAATATACCTGTACTTTGGATCAAATTTGTTTTCAGTGGCCTGATCACAGTTTCTGCTGATGACAAGTGAAATATTAGCTTGCTGTATGCCATGGATCACCAAGCATTAGAAAGAGGCCTCTGCTTAAGATTGATTGTATCAAACCATTCAAAAATTATGAGTTACAAAGTATCAAACACCAAACCAAGCCTCTCACAACTTAAAAGGGAAGCAAGGCACTTGATTATTGTTTTTTTAAGGAACGGCAGAAGTTTTGCCGTTGATTTATATTTGAAAAAAGGAAAAAAGTCTGTACAAGCAAGAACAACTCTGTGCAAAAAAAGGAAAGAAAGCGGTAACTACTGCTATACAAGTCGACCAACTATAGCGAGAGCTAAGAACAGCCTAAACAAACTATTAACTGAAAACACTACTGAGTGTAATCTACAACTCCTGATCCCCATGATTGCTCGGGGACTTAGCTAAACGGAATTGGTTGATGTCATCCTTGCACATCAAGGCCACATGAATCGGCTGTAGCTGCTGTTGCTGAAAAATGCGTCTATTGCGTTCTTTCCACACGTTCCATCAGATGTAATCTTTTGTATTGTACCGAAATTCGTAGACACCATTCCCGCAGTTTTGGCTGTCACTTGACCCTGCATTCCTGCAATCACTTGACCCTCTAATCCACCGTGATGCTTCACCACAAAATCGTCTTGAGGTATGTGGCCCATCTCCATCTCCTACTGCACCACTGTCGTTAGCATCCAACCATTCCAATTTTAATAGTGATAACAAACTCTAATATCCATGAATCATTTTAGAAATTACCATAAACATCTTGCAGAATGAAAAAGAAGAGGAGAAACCACAACGTAATGGGCAGTGTCATGGTATTATTACCCACATAGAAAAATGGCCATGATATTTGATTAGCTGGTTGGGTTGCCTGAACCTGTACAGCATATTCACACAATACAATATGGATCATGTCAAATATGTCTATCGAAATAACAAAGCAACATGGTCTGTTGCAACTGTACCTCATTCCATAAACTGCTATAGTATTAATTCCTACGAAGTGTAAAATAGTAGCAACCACCGCGTACGACAACTTTCCTTTTTTCATAATCTAGGCTGCCAACCGCGTAAGGCTAGTCAATTCTGCAGCAACCAATTCCAAATTCTAGGTAATTATATATGCTTTTGCAGAATTGATATATCAAAACAGTCCCCAAAAGTCAAGGGGAACAGGGCGCCTGCTGCTCATACTGAAAAAGAAAAAGATGTATGAACCTGCAACCTAGTGTTGGCATCCATGTGGGTTCCTGACCGTTGAATCGTTCGATCCAGAGTTGAAAACATGAAACACACATGAGAATGAGAGGAGCGGGTGCAAACAGACAGAGGTCCCACCGACGGTGGCACGCAGCGAACCAAAGCCGCCGAGGGGCAGCACGACGGGGATCCAATGGTTGCGGTCCCGGAGGGTGGCGCGGGTGGTGGGAGGGGGTTGTTGACCACCACGTCGTGGTCTCACGCTGCACCATGGCCTCGCCGGCCCTCCGCGGCGTGGCCGCCTCGCCCGGCCCCATGTGGTCCGACGGGGATTGCCTGCACCATGCCCCGCACGCCACTCGCTGGGGAGCCCGAAGGCGACCTCGCCCATGTGAGCGACGGCCTCGGTGCTGGATAGGTGGAGGGCGGAGAAGATGGAGTCCGGTGGCGTCAAGGCGCCGGTGTGCGTGTTTGATTGCGATTTTTTTTCCTTTTGTGGGGAGGGGCTGCGCGGGAGAGGAAGAAGGAGACCGCCAGGGTGTGATTGCCGGCAGGGTTTTTTTTTCCACGCAATGGAGATGCAGAGAGAGCACCTACGGTTGTGGGAATTTCCTTATGTGCCGGTCAATCATGGATCATGGATAATCTTTTGTGCTACCGGATAGATGTTGACATTCCATATATATATTTTAATTGTAGAGATTATGTCATAAATCGTTGCAATCGTGTCAGTGCCGAAACTCATGCAGGAGTCCAGCAAGCACCACTAAGGGCATCCCAACGATCAGCGATGTAGCCAACTGAGTAGGACACAATCTGACGTGGCACAATGTCGTTGGCTCCATGATCGTCGGATGCACGCCAGTGCCACAGATGAGAGAATGGGGCAGGGAGGCAAGCGCGGCGGTAGGTTAGGTGCGAGGGCCACAATCCTGGCCGGATCAATGGTGGTGCAGGGCTGGGGATTGCGAGGTGTAGTGGAATTCTGGGCTTGCTGCGGGAGCGGCCGAGAGGAAGTGAAAAGTTAGAAAGTGGTAGAAAAGAAAATGGGGTTGAAATATTCCCATTTTCGCATCCTGGCGCTTGAACCCTACTTGCAACTCAGGATGGTGTGTGTCATGGGGATCGTTTGACGCCGCGCGTGTGTAGGCAGGGTTGAGATGGATTAGAAGCCTCATATCAAACTTCTTCTAGCCATCAAATCTGATGTAGTCTTTCATGAGCACTTGATTTTAATAGAGACGAATTCTTATGTGCGGAGACTCTTAGAAGGTACATTTTTTTTGGTGGACCGAGCATAATTTTTATTGGTCCATTACAGTAGATATTAGACTTATGTTTGTCCACCAACCATTGCTATCATATGGGATAGAGTTTTTAGAAATCATAAGCATGAGATGATATTGTATAATACATCTAGCTAATGAAAATTACTTGTACTAATTTGTATGTTTCCTCTCTTTGATCATTTTCTAGCCCAATATTCATATCGATGCTCTTTAACTTTTATCCAATTTTAACAAATTAACCAATAATATATATAAATATATATGTCTTTTTATCTATATCTATAGGTTTGTTTTGTATACCACCTCTATGTATTTTCAGTGCAAATTTAGTTAAATCGGAGAGACCCATCTTATTTTTACTATGAATCAGAAAGGAACTCATAGGGGTGAGAATTGCTCCCTCTTAATGAAATACATGGCAAAGGACGAAGGGGGTGTGGTGGGGGAGGGGGCGGAGTGCTGCCCTAGAGAAGAGAGACGCATGAAATCTAAACCAGCCTAGTCCTTTCTTGTCGCCACAACGCATGAGGCCCAACCTTTATGACCAACTCCTATTCTCGACCCACTTGGGAGAGACACTCACCTCATGCGGCACACACCTATTCTAATTCTAACCTTTGCTATCGTTCCAAAGTCCAAATCCACCTGCCAACTCCCTGGCTACCTCCAGGCTCCAACATCTCCTCCGTCACCTCTGCTCATCCCCTCCACATTCATTTGGAATCCCCTAGCTATGAGGCTTCAAATTTACACACATGGTTTCTGCCTGCCACCCCCATCTTCTCAACCTCACCAGCGAGCACAAACCACGAGCACTGAGAGAAGACATATTCCATATGGCATGGTGGCGGCGAATGGGGCACCACGGTCGAAAATGAGATCAATGTTTAGAGGCGGGCCTGTTACGTGGTCCATCTCTATAAAAAATGCCTTGGCCATGAAGAAACCTAAGTATATAAGCCCACATTTCTGCCACCGTCATCCACGGCTCTATAGCCATTTGGAATCTCACCAAACAAACACACCGACTAAACTCTCAAAATCAATCGAATTACCTCTATGTCCTAGTTTAGAGTGGTTTTACAAGGTGGTTAGTCTTTTTAGTTTAAAAATAAATAAATACTTTGTAAGATTCTTAAAACACAAAAACTATATCTAAGATTTCAAAATTTTCAAACAATTCTAGAAATATATTGGGATATGAAAATCCAAATAATTTATTTAAACCCCATGAAAATATCTCTAGGTGCTTCAAAATAGATTTCACTCTAAAAAAAAGAAAAACAATATCATAAAATCTATAAAAGAAATCCCAAAAAAATAATGTTGAATGCATCTTGCATATTATGTTTTTCTATTTCAAAAAGTTTCAAAACACATTTGCATACCAATGATAATGTCTTATGAATATTTTAGATTTTTCTAAATATTTTTTCCATTTTTCATGAGCTAACTATATTTTGAAGTATCTAGATTTATTTTATGCGATATAAATATTTTATTTGGAATTACTATATCCTAATATGTTTCTATGGTTTAAAAACATTTCTATGGTTAAAAACCCTTATCAAGTATTTATCAAATTTTACAAACAAAAAATGGTACAAAACCACCCGTAAAACTAATATAAACCAAGAAAATAATGGTTTTAAAATTTAAAACGGTAAAAAATTTAGTTTTTTAAATAAAATCAGACTATAAACAATAGTTTAAGAGGTAGAATATTTTTTTTTGTTTCCTTCCCTAAATTCCGGTGAAAGGCCGCTCATTACCAAAACCAGCTCAGCCCAGTCTGCGTGCGGAGGCCCAATACTGCACATTACGCTGATCATGGCCTTCCAATTTCATGGCCCACTGCACATGCGCCCCGCCGGTGTCTACGCGCGGAGGCGGAGGCGGCGGCTTGGGGATGGACAAGGAGGAGGAGGACTCGCCGGTGATGGTTGGGGCGGCACCGCGACTGCCGCGTACTCGTCGACCACCCCAGCGTCAGCCGATTCCACCTCGATCTGCGGTGCCGGCGTCGGCAGCGGCTCATCTCCGTCACCAACCTCTACTCCGGTGAGACGCCGGCCGCTCTGTTTCCTTTTCCCCCTTCCTCTGCATTCGCGTGTTGAGCTCGTGATCCCCGCGCGTGGCCCGTTGAATCCGATTCTCCGGCGTTGGGCTGATCTGTTGGTCTTCGTTTTTAATTGATCCGTGCTCGTTCATTTGATGCAGTGCACGGGACATGGGTGCCCGTGGGTCTGGCCACCGGTGAGATAGGTGATGTGCTGTATATGACATCGCTGCCTGAGGAGCACAAAGAGGAACGGGGGCTCCATGCTTATAAGGTAGCAAGTAGCTAATTCTTCTTTACATACATGCCCATCGATGAAATTTCTTGATGTTTTGGCACTAGCTGTTTATTCAATGTGTTCTTAGTGTTTGATGAAATGTGCTGGAGCCCAATCTGCCAGGCAAGCCATCCTGGCCACAGGCAGACGAAATCCAACGCCTGGGAGCTGCTACCTGGCAGGCAAGGTTGCCTGGCTGCACAACCAAACAGCACAGGGATTCAGTGGACCTGGAGACACATCAGGCGGTTTGTTCACAGCAAATCCATATTACCGAATACCTGAAACTATGTATGAAATTCTTGTTTGTATCTTAGTGCTCCAATGCATGTTTATTGATTGGTGGCCTGAAACTGCAAAGTGGCAACTGATGCCATCTTCCTTTGGTATTAACCACACAAGAAGAAGCTGAGTTCACTGTGTTTGGCAAGATCAAGTCTGCCAGGACCTGCTCCATCCTGCAAGCCAAGTTTACGAGGAGAGGGGCTCTTCTACAGGGGAAGGTCAAGGAATTGATTGACAAGTCAGTACTTGTTTGCCTCTGAATTGTTGTTTCTTCATCTTTTTTGTTCTGTACTTGCACTATCCGTTATTTGGCATGAGTCTACATACCTTAAGTGATAAAATAGTTTAAAGCACATGTCGTTTAAACTTGATCTTGACGTGTTGATTACATAGCTGCATAAATTTCTATGTTGTGATTGTTAAGTGAGTTTCCTTTCTAAACCTTGTAACGTTTTGTTTCAGTGGCAATTGCATTCATGTTATTCTCCTTTTAGCACGCAGATATTCTTTTTTAGCATGTCAATGACTCAATAAGTAAATCTTGACTCTAGTTCAATTGTTTATCCCCTGTTTGCTAAATTCATTTGTCCTTCGGCAATCACTGTTTTTTTATGTGCACAAAGAGTTTTTTGTCTAACTTGCAAAGTCTGTTTAGCTAAGCAACTCATTACATAAGGACACAAAGGAAACTGAATGCCCGATGTGCAGTAGTCTAAATAAGAACATTCCTAGTTAGCAGCTAACATTCTTTTGTCTTCTGTCCGGGGAAGATATCTGTGTATGTGATGCTACTGCATATATATAGCAATTTTTTTCTGTTCTTGTAATATGGATCACTGCCGGTTAGCAACTGCAACCAGCAGTGATATGTCATTAAGAGTAAGACTGCCGGGTGAAGTTGAAAACCCTTGTGAAAACTGGATAGCACTGCCGCCACCAATGATTGTCAATTTTCAATGCAGGTTTTTGAACTGGCAGTGATACCAGCAGCTATAGCTGCCACTTGTCCACTGTCAATTCCAAAACCAGGAGTGAAAGGGGTTTTGGAACCAGCAGTGATGGCTTGTTCAGTAGTGTCTCCCACTTCTAGCCATGAATAATACCAGCCCTGAGACAGTCAGTGCTCAAGTGGCATATGTGACATGTTCAAATTTGTCATGCAATGGAGAACAGAAACACTACATTCAAATTTATCATGCGGTAGAGAATATAAACACTACACATTTGTCATGGTAATGGTATATTAACTTTGCTCATCATTCAGTTACAATAGATTTTGGATCATTCAAAGCGGCAGCAATCGAATAAGAAACACACTGAATACTGTCACTGTTAGGAAGACGTTGACTTCCCCTTTTCTTCTTTATATACGAAGGTACTGGGATGTCATGAATATTCTTGAAAAAGAAACACGCTTAACAAGAAACATGGTGGATAATAAACGAAAATTTTATGCAAGCTCTTCAATCTAAATAGTACCGGATGCTTCAGTATCCTCTAAGGTATGCTTCCTGGATCCCATGCAGTTTGGCAGCCACCTCCTGCATGCTGATGCGCTCATTGGGAGATGTCTTTGTGCAACAGAGTCCAATGCTCAGCACAGACTGCAGAATTTGTGTTCCACTATCCACCTCGCTCTGGTCCAACTCTTGCAGCAGCTGTGGATCAACAATCTGCAACACATTATTAGGTAAGTTGATTTCTGCTAACTTTGCAATGGTCATTCCATCTTTGAACATGTCATCTGTTGGTCTCCTTCTGATAAATATCTCAAGGAGAATAACCCCGAAGCTGTATACATCTGCGGCAGTCGAAAGTTGACCATCCGCAGCACATTCTGTATATAACATACAGAAAAGTTTAGTTGAATTAAATTAAAATATAGAAAGCATGGAATTATCATTATTTAGTTAGAGAACACAAAGTGAAAAGGGACAGTACCTGGAGCAATGTATCCAATGGTTCCCTTAACTGCAATTGAGGAAGTGGAACTTGAGTCAACAAAAGTCGATGCTGCTGTGTCAAATTTAAACCTTGCTAGCCCAAAATCTCTGACATGAGCTACCATGCTATCATCCAGAAGAATGTTGCTAGGTTTCAGATCACAATGTATGATTGTTCCTTGGTGGTTATGGTGCAGATACGCCAACGCTTCTGATACATCCACAAGGATGCTCAACCTTTGAGCTAGTGGAATAAAATATGAAGGGCCTTCAGTGTCTTGTATCGAGTACAATAAGTTATTTAGGTCTCCTCACGGCATGAACTCATATACTAAGGCTTTGAAATCATCTCCACTAGCATCAATGCTTGAGCATGCAGTTAGGATATGAACTAGATTGCGATGACGCACATTTCTCAAAGCGTTACATTCTGCGATGAAACTTTTTTTTGCTCCTCTTGTGCCTAATTTGAAAACTTTGATGGCAACCAATTCTTCGTCTTGAAACAATTTTCCTAGATAAACAGAACCATATCTTCCCTGACCAATTAAATAAGTTGTCGCAAAGCCATCTATTGCCCTGGCAAGATCACCATAAGAAATTTTGGGGAAATCTCTCCCAAATGAGGGTAAAGAAATAGCTTTTGTCTTCTGTTTTCGCCTTTGGAAAAAGAAAACGGAAATGACCACTACAAGCAACAGCACTATTGCTAATGGGATGGCTACTTTCAGTAAAACTGATAGCTTGTGCTTAGATGAATCTGAATGCATGATAGGACATGCAAGCAGGTGTAACTCCAGTGGCCCACCACAAAGCCCCTGATTGCTATCAATCAGCACTGCTGTTGCATTCTTGAATATCCCTTTAGTTGGGACCTCACCTCTAAGATTGTTGAATGACAAATCTAGCTCCTCAAGAATTTGTAGGTTTGCAAGCGATGCTGGTATGGACCCAGTTAAGTTGTTGTGAGACAAGTTGAGCATTTTTATGCTACTTATGTTGCCAAAGGAAGCAGGGATGCTTCCGCTGAAAGAATTTTGGCTCAGATCAACGTTTTCTAAACTCTCACAATTACCCAAAGAGCTAGGAAGTTCTCTGGACAGATTGTTTGATGAGATTTGTAAATATATGAGCTGTTTGGCATTGCCAATATCGGCATGTAGTGGTCCATGTAGGTTGTTGAAGGATAAGCTAATTTTGGCTATTGCTGGAATTGCGAATATATCTTTTGGTATACTGCCATGAAGATTGTTGGAAGAAATGCTCAACACCTCAAGCATTTGGAGCTTTCCCAAACTCGGGGGCATATATCCATTTAACTGGTTCCAATCTAGATAGAGGTCTACCAGTTGAGATAGGTTTGAAAAAGATGATGGAATGAACCCTGTAAAGAAATTGCTGACTAACAATAACCTTTGCAGCCTGTTGAGAGTCCCAAGCCATTCTGGAAGCCCACTCGTAAAATTATTCCCAAGCAGCGATAAAGCAATTAGGTTGCGAAGGTTCGCTATACCAGGAGGAAAATCCCCAGACGGTTTATTCCCATGTAAAGATCCTGGAGCTGGACGGAAAGGTTACCTACAGAATTCGGCACTTGGCCTGCTAAGCTATTACTTTGTACTGAAAATCTTCTTAGTTCAGTGCAATTGGCTAAGCTGTCCATAAACTTCCAGTCTTCCTTGTTGCGTGCTTGGAGTTCATTGAACTCAAGGTTTGGCCAAGATAGTTGAGATAGTCTGCCGATAGAGCTAGGCACCACCCCGGTGAACCTATTCCTTGACATATCAATGTCGTTCAGTTCAGAAGCGTTCGTTAATGAAGATGGGATATGCCCATGAAAGTAGTTGACACCTATCTCGAACAACTGAAGATTGGGTAGAGAGGTGCCGATACTGGATGGTATAACTCCAGAAAAATTGCTGGAAGAAATGGAAAGTAAAACTAGATTGGAAAGATTCAGGATGGCCTGTGGAAACTGGCCTGACAATTTATTGAGACCCACGAAAAGAACCTGCAATTGTAGCAAATTTGCCACCTCATTTGGGATGGTCCCCTCGATATTATTCTGTGCACAACTCAATCGCTGTAGCTTTGTGATATTGGCAAGAGAAGAAGGGATGGTTCCAGTAAGGTTATTTGCCTGAAGTCCAAGCACTTGAAGACGATTAGGAAAATTTACAGGAATCTGTCCAGTTAATTGGTTCCATCCCAGGTATAGCCCTGTGAGATTTGAGCAGTTTACAAGTGCAGGTATTTGTCCTTGTAGCGCGTTATTATTCAGACTAAGGATTTGAAGACGGTGCAGGCGGCCAAAGGTCGTAGGGATCTCTCCACTGAATGAATTAGCTGACAGGACTAGGATTTTCAGGAATGTTAGGTTTCCAAGTGAAGGAGAGATCTGGCCTACTAGACCTTGATTTGTGAGATTAAGAGAAGTGACACGTCCTGGGTTCTTGACTGAACACATGACACCTTCCCAACTGCAGAAACGAGTGCTGGCATTCCAGGTTCTCAGAGCTTGTTCTGGGTTAAGACTTATTCCCTTCTTAAAATCCAGTAGAGAGAGCATGTCTGTGTAGTTTGCACTGGAAGAACAGATAACAACATGTGTACAGCACGCCATAAGCACAAAAAAAAGCTGTCCCGTTGCAGTAAGCTTCGTCATGGCCAGTTTGGCTAGTTGGTTGAATTCATATCATGGAGGGAAAAAAAAGATGGAAAACTTCAGATAATGATAGTCATTCAATATATGCATGGAGATAAAGAAAAAAATGTAATTCTTGTCCATTTATATATGTTAACCCATGCATATAACTGATGCTATCGTATCATGTCTAATTCATAGTGTCAACTTTACAGGGTGCTGTTGAAGCGAGACACGGATGGACAAAGTGTCGACTTCCAGTTCTCAATAATATATTTCTAGCAGATGCGTGTATACTAATTCTTTTTTATGTTATGTTAAGTAGTTGATCATGATCTCACATTTCTTTTACGTACTCCTCAGCTTTTGTAGCACCAAAAACATGCTGCTTATATCGTACTTTGTAAACCAAACAAATATGCTACATATCTCTTTAGACAGTGGTTCTAGTGACTCTGTAATGTGGGGTCTGGATAAGCATAGGCAGTTTACTACTAAATCCTTGTATAGATTCTTATCCAACAGGGGGCTGTGCCTAGCAGAGTGGCTGGAATTATTAGGATGTGTAAGGTTCCTCTGAAAATTAAGTTCTGCCTTTGACAGGTTTTCAATAACAAACTTCAAGTAGGTCAAACTCTTAGGAGGGCAGGTTCAAAAAAAAAATACCTCTTAGGAGGACGAGGGGTTGGAAGGGTAATGGAAATTGTTGTGTGTATGAGTGTGTCAAGTTCCTGAATCGGTTGATCTTGTTTTCTTTCAAAGTGCCTTAGCTAAATTTAACTGGGCGAATCTAAAAAGGTCGTGTTTCATTTGGATTCTGTACCAAGGTCTCTCAAGAAGCTATCTGGAATCTGGCTTCAGGGCATGGGGCCAAGACCAATTCGATTAAGGCCTTGTTTAGTTTCCTAAATTCATCCCAAAAGTTATTATGCAAAATTTCTATTTCCCGTCACATCAAAAATGTCGACACATGTATATAGCACTAAATGTAGATAAAATTAAAAACTAATTACACAGTTTTGTTATACTTTACGAGACGAACATTTTAAGCCTAATTTATCAAAGTTTAAATAATTTTTACCAAATACAAACGAAATGCTACAGTGCGCTGAGGTGACACGTGCACTGTTCAAACCACCGAATCCGGCGCCGGATTCGGCGATCTAAACAAGGCCTAATAATGTTTGTTCTTGCTGGTTTTGCTTGGGCGAAACAAGATGGCCCTAGAGGAAAAGATTCCTAAAAGCATCGTTTGATGATATCCATATTGTTCTATAATATCTTTGTTGCAGAAATGGGGTGTATTGTTAAAGGAAGGGGACAGGCAGCGTCTTCTTCAGGTGAAGGAAGAAGCTCTAGCCCCAGCGTGTTGATGCCTTGTAACAGAGCTAGTTCTGTTTTGTTCCTTCTTGAAACTTGTACTGAAGCTGAGGTTCTTCCTCTTTTTATAGAAAAATAATGATTATGATATAGCCATTAGCCACACGCCACGAATGAAAGCTCCGACAAGTATGCTTTGGAATTGGGACGATTAATTGCTTACCTCTAGATCGGAAGCTGGGACTAACCAAACACCGATGGATGGAGCTGTGTCCGGCCGGCGCCCAATGGAGTTTGCACAGCACACTTGCTATGCTTCTGCTGCTCTTTGATGAGTTGATCCCTGCAGAATGGCTTGTGATGAGCAGAGTGCTGAGGCCTTCCGCGGCGCTTTCAGGCTTGCCATAGTGGCTCTTCTTATTACCAACCTGACACGCATGATTGATGCTCGGCCGGCCGCCGGCGGGTTGGCCTGGACTTTGACTTTCTCAAGAAGATGCCGATCGCGTCACCCTCACCTGTCCCAGGATGACTTGGGGTCAAGCTATTTTTTTTTTTTTTTAGGAAACTTGGGGTCAAGCTACTATAATGACGAAAGCCGGCCATAGCCACCAGCTAGCCCACCAGTTGCAAAGATGTATATGTACTCTTCCCCTCGGTCTTAAAATAAACATACATATCTCGCATTTCAAGAAATCGACCTATCTTAAATCAAAACAAAGTTTAAAAAAATACTAATATTCATCATACATTAAATAAACATTATTAAGCTAATTAGGTCATAGTTTTAGGTAAATCTATTTAAATATATAAAAATTGTTTACTTTTTACATAAATTAGTTAAACTGAATGTATTATAGTTAACTAAATCCTTAAGATATGAGATATTTACTTGTTTTGGGACAAAGAGAGTACAGGGTGAAGCGTGATAAAACGGTTTGTGGCAAAGATTGGAACACGTGTGAGAGTCGGGAGCTAACACGTGGTTCGGGACTTTGGATGTATTCATTGAATGAATCAATCAGAGAAGTGGAGCAAGATAGAGACTACACATGAGTAGTGACCAAACACGGTTTTTAAATGCCAAATTAGCGTTACTCCCTTTTCTCATCTTGTTAAAAGTAGTCCAAGATATGGAGGAAAAAATGATTCGTTCTCTAAAGTTACGTCTTACCATAGCGAATGTTTTTCATTAAAAATAGAAGAAAAAGTAGCAAAACATTTTTTAAATCACAAGTCACATAATTTTCACTCAAATCGAACTAACGGACATGTGAATTTGAATTCATGACCTCTTGCCTTACCAACATTTCATTACCATACCCTCACACTCCACGCTCGCTTGGAACTAAAAAAAGCATGTTATCCCTTTCATAGTAAATTTTAGCAATCTTGTATTAAATGTTCAGTCTCTAAATGATCTCAAATGAAAATGGTTCTAGTTACTAGTTTTACATCTCAACGAGCACTACAACTTTTGATATAGACATCCCTTCATCCAAGTGACTGCGTACAATTGTGTAACCAATTTCAATTAAAAAGTAACTTCAAAATTAATATATTGAACTCTAGTCGACTTCAAATAAAAAAAAAATCTAGTACAGAGTTCGCTACACCACAACCCTTAAATAGCTCAGACTGCAGGTTCTAAAAGTTGATAACAGCATTGAACAGTGAGTTGCTAAAGGTTTGTAAAGGATGATCGAACTTCTAGCTGTTGGTGGACTTGGAGCTATCTTTTGGTCAATGTTAGATGGCTTTTGCCTGATGACTTTCACTCAATAGGAAAACAATGCTTGTTGTACAACCTAATGACTTCGCTAGATTTTGTATTCAACTACTATATGCTCGTATCTTGCCTTATGGCAAGAAGCTTAAGCTAGTGACATGATTATATATGTATTCATTTGATATGGATGAGTGAGAGTATGATTTGTGTATGTCATTCAATATTGATTAGTTGTGAATATGGTCTAGTTTTAAATATAGCTGCATTATTTTTTTAAATCTATTTAATTGAGCTCGATGAACGCTCTGTTGCTAAAAGTTCTCACAGGCCAACCATTGCTAAAAGCTGGAGCAATGAATGGTCCGTCACTAAAGATGATGTCTGTCGTTGTATACAACGACGGCTTCAACAATGACTGCTAGGTCCGTTGCTATAACTTTTAGCCACGGACTGTCCATCGTTGTACACCCATATAACAACTTTAAGTTAGTCACTGGTTAAGGGTTGTGGTGTAGTGGTTGTAGATCATACTATGCCAACATCTAAGGTCATGAAAAGTCTAAAGTTTGGATTTTAAAATTGGAGAACATAAAACAAATATCTACAAAGCGATAACTAGCTCTACCACTACAGCTTTGTTACACTCCACGTCTACCTCCGATGTCATTTGAAATTTTAATATTTTGATTTCCAAATCTGAAAACATAAAATGAAAATTTGGTACTCCAAATGACATAAAAAAACATGTTAAGTACAAATTTATAGATTGAATTAACAATTGAGAGTTGCAACTTTGGTATGGACTATGTCAACATCACAGGTTACTTAAATATTCTAAATATTAAACTTCAAAGTACGAGAACTTAAAATAAACTTTTTGAACTATACTATAAAAGAACGAAAGAATTAAAAATGTATTGTTACCGTATAAACTTTCTACCCATGGAGGCTGGACAAATGGAACCCACGAGAGTTTTCTGACATCTGACATATGAAACAGGTGTGTTTCCTTCTGTTCTGAGTGGCTCCGTCGAAACTTGTTGCACCCAACAGTATTCTTACCCGCCCGCGTACCCACCCGGGATTATGGCGCGCAAAGAAACCACCAACGCACCAGGCGCCGCTCCCGTCGCATCCGCAGCCTTTCTTTCCCGTGGCTGCTCACCTCCCTTTGCTCCTTCTACCCTTGCCACCGTCCACCGAAGCGCGGGGTCTGCACCATGGCGGCGTTCGATTGGAGCGGCCGCACATGGTGGCCGTCATTGGCGCGGACACAGGTTGCTTCAGTCGGCGGCATGCACTCCTGAAGTCCTGAACCCGTCTCTTGCCCTTTTCATCAGTGAGATTCGCTTTATCTTCCCTTCTCTGTTCAATCTAGATCCCCTCCCCTCTTTCACTCTTGCTCTTGATTGCTGAATCAATCTATGCTGCAACTCTGAGTTGAATTGATCATTGTCGTTGGTGGCCGCGTCCGACAGATGAACCATTGGTTGGGGGGCCGCCTCCCATTCCAACACCGTCGGCCCTTGGGCCGCCTCTGGCTATTGTTGCAGCCAGCCCTAGTATGCTTAAAAGATCATCTAAATAAAAAGTTTACATATTACTATACTATAAGTATTTTTTTAAAAAGGTAACATTTTCGCTTCAAGAGCTAAAATTACCAAATTGGTGACAAACATTATTACAAGATACAACAAACATAACACACTCTGACACAAAAGCAGGATACAACTCACAGAGACGAATATCATGGAGACAGCCACCATAGTTGTGTTTGGATATGAAAGGAATTTCACCTCAGGTAGCTTTCGATGATACGTGTCATGCGCGACACAAACTCCGGCGGCAGCACATGCAAGTGGTAGTCACCCTGCTCTGGCAGCCGCATCTGCAGCTTCTCCCACCACTCACGTTCTCTGCTCACCTCCACTTTAGACTTGGGAAGTTCCTTCTTCAGGAGTCGGACATGGTGAAAGGATTGACAACCCCGAACAAAAAGCTTCTCTCACTTTGGAGTATCAAACTAAAATGTAACATCATCATGGATGTGCAACAGTTGTGGCAGCTCCTGAAGGTAGATCCAGTGCCGTAGGCTCCCGCACTGCGGGGTCTAGAGAAGGAAAAATAGCCAGCAACCTTTCCCGCATAAATGTGCAGAGGCTGGGGCTTGCAGCTCCTGAAGGTAGATCATTTCGATTTTTGGGAGTGGAGAAGATGCTATCTCAGAATATTTACTATGTTGTTTGTAGAAAATTGTCTTGAGGTTGGAGCAGAAGAGGATGACCAGAGTCTCTAGCGCAGGTAATGATAAGCTACGTGGGAACAATTTCTCCAGCCGTGGGCAGTGCTCCGGGTGAATGTGCTTTAGTAACTTCAAATGGAGAAACCCAGAATATGAAAGATCAGTAGGCTCCACCAAAAGTAGCAGGTTATTTAAATTGATGACATCCAGTCTCTTTAAGTATTGTAAAGTCTCCTTGCCCTCTTTATCCATGATAAATGCTGTAGTCATCTGATGGCAGCATTCGAGCGGGCATTCTTCTAGCCACATGAGACTATAGTTGAGGTCTGTAAGGCATATGACAAAAGCATCATAATGAATATTGAATCTGTGACAGAGAGAATATGCCTTAAGCCATTTGGGTACTGAGTCACCACTGATATCTCAAAATGACGTTGCATTGGCTCAAGTTTCAACATGGGTATAATGCTAGCTGCCTCAGTAAATTGGACATCACGATAAGTTGAATGCCTCTTAGCTCCACCTAGCTCAACTTCATTGTTCCATGGCCCCTTGCCTCTTACTACATTGCATCGCTTAACATGGACAGTGAATGACCGAAGAAACTTTCCTTTCTTGACTAACTTGTTAGCAGCATCTGCGCTGAAGCTATGAAACATTCTAGGGTCATTTATGTTGATCTGAGCTTTATTGGTAGTTTTCTCCTTTTGCTGATTTTTATCTCCACAAGTTTTCTGCTGGCATAATATCTTCTGAATTCGATTTTTATTATTTGCACAGTGATCCAAATAGAAAACCTTTGGAAACCGGACCAATTGATGCCATGGGAATCCCTTAAAACAAGGCACGCCAAGAACAACTAGCATGTTGAGTTGTGGTAGATTTAGGAGGTTGTGAGGGACCTCCTCAATAGCAGTCCCAGAAAGATCAACATCCTCCAATGCTATAAGATCATCACTGAAGTTCACAGATTTGAGCTTGCTGCACCCAGACAAGGACAAGCACCTAACCCATGGTCCAGAGAGTGAGAAGGTTCTCAGATTAGAATGCCCAAGGATCTTGATGTCATCCGAGCCCTCCCATGTTTGTATATAAAGATTTTCAAGGAATGGTAATATTTCCCAGAGAATCTGAAGCGTTAAACCAATGTAGTTAGAGATATGTAGCTCTTTGAGGCCCTTGGCTTCAGAAATGGACATTGGGAGTGACATCAATAGCTGTGGGTTGTTGATTAGCTTGAGTGTATTCAGGCTTTGCATTCTTTGGAACATGTGCTCTGGAAAAGAGGTAATCTAAGTCCCCTCGACATGAAGAACCAACAGATTTGACAGTTGAGCCATGGAAGGAGATAACTCTTTGAGATTGGTGCAGTTACCGAAAATGAGCTCCTCAAGACTTGACATTTCACAGAAGAATTCAGAAGGCAGGGCGGTGAACTTTGAGCCTGATAGGTCAAGGTAATGCAGATTGCTCTTGTTACTACCATCTTGCTTTGTTAGCTCAAGCAAGGGAACCCCATTCATATCTAGGACTTGAAGGTTTTCAAGATGACCAAGTGGAGACAAGGTTTCTTTGTCAGAATTTGGTGGTGGTGGTGGAGGGGAGACAGTTTCTAGCTGTGAGCAGCCTCTGAGAGAGAGCATGTAGAGATTCAATAGAGACGAAAAGGAAGGAGGAAGTGAAGTTATAGGCGTGTAGGACAAATCAAGGACACGGAGGTATGAGGTGAGCAATTTATCAAAAGAAACCTCGGACATGTTGGACAGGCAGTGCTGAGCTACGTGGAGACAAAACTCCATAGAGTATCCTTTGTCCTGGAGTGCCATACAAATGGATCTGGCTGCATCTTGTAAGGCTTCTTTGATTAACACAACCCAATCTTGCCCGCGAAGATCATCAAAAGGCGGTGCATAATAATATTCAGGAGTTAAATGAAGAGGCTTGCCACCAGGACCTCCTAATCCTTTGCTGGAATTGGTTGAGATGAGCCACCGCCGGTTATTGAATACAGATGGCCACCGCTCGCCAAGTAGTAAAACCAACACGTCCAATGAGACGGGGACATGCAGGTTTTCTATGAGCAGCAGGTGCCTCCTCCCTTCTAACGCTTTTACCATCCTCTCTTGTATTACTGTGGACCGACCATGTTGACGGTTATAGATAGGTTCCCTTTGTATGGACTAATCTGATGAAAACAAGTAAACGTACCACCGTCCAAAAGCCTGAAGCATCAGGTAATCAGAGATTTTGCCATAGCCAAAGTAGCTCTCTTCGACTACCCGTACTCATAAAACTCTAAATCCAACCTCTAAAAGGAATATTCTATCCTGGTCATCAATATTCTTTCCTCTATACCACTTTCTCCCGCACTCAATATCTTACTCTAATCAGAAGTGGGACCCATGTGTCAGCTTTTTTCTTTTTTTCTCAACCGTCTCCCACCACCCGCACTCTCTCTGTCCCATTCTCTCCCTCTCGAGTAGTACTACTTCTCGTCCCCTCCACTCGCCACCTCCATCGCTGCTCAAGTATGCGCTGGCCAACAGTGAGACCGACCCAAGCTCGCGAGCCCACGCGGGGAGGCGCGGCTTTCCCCGTCCTCTGCTCCGCAGCCATGGCGGGCGTGCTGGTCCTCTGTTCCGTGGCCAGGGCGAGCGCACGCGGAGGAGCCAGCGAACTCGCGTGGAGGCGCCGGCGGAGGCGGCCTCCCTCCCTCCCTCCTGTGATCAGGCGTGTCCTTCTCCTGCGCCCATGCTGCCCAGCGCCACGGGGCCGGGCCAGGCACCGGGCGAGCTCCCTGTGGCGGGGAAGTGCCCGCGGGCGGCGGGGCTGGGGCGGGGGGCGGGCGGAAGCAGCACCGCCGCGGAGCTCCTCTTCACGGCGACCGCCAAGCTCCCCTGCACGTCCTCTCCGAGCGGCGTCCGAGCGGCGAGCGACCTCCTTCCTCGCCGGAGATCGCGAAGACGGTTTCTCCCCTTCTCCCGGCTTCTCTCTCCTCGTCGTCCCTCTCCGCAGCTGGCCCCGTTCTTCTCTCTCCTCAACAGGCCCCGCAGCATCCTTTACCGTCTGCTCCGTACACGCGCGACATACACCAGACGGGAGCTCATACGCGACTTTACAGGTTGCCATAGAGGTCCCCACTGCAGCATTTTTCAACCTGCAGGAGCCTTTGCGGATGGTTTTAGAGGAACCGCTGCGGGTAGTCTTCTGCGGCAAGTTCCTTGAGCTCCTCAAGCTGCTTGTTGCCCCCAGGCGTCAGCATTTCTGTGAGGACCTCAAACGCCAACCAATGCTGCAGGGCTGCACTGCTGCTTGCAGCGACGGTGGGTGGTGGCAGCTTCACATGTATAATGTGGTCGTAGGGACCGTAGATGTCCATGGTGTGCTCGAACTTGAGCCTGGTGAGAGTGGGCACAAAGGACGCCGTAGGTCCAATTCCAGCTTTCCATATCACTGGGTGTTCCATGCTCCATTCCCATACCTTCTCTTCCAAGGCTGCCAGTCCAGACCAATCACCATAACGCCCAAGCCTCTGAGAGAATGCGACTAGAAAAGGCGACCTGGAGCATATATATAAGGCCTGGTCAGTGCTCGCTCAAGATGTGCTTATTATTATAAATAGAAAAATGTGACAAGTTTTGGAGCCAACCACAGCCACAACGACACACATAAAAAAATTAATAAGCTGCTTCCAGTACTGTGCCAATCATATGGGACAATGTTCTTTTTTCATGTCATTTGGATCATTGTTTAGCAATTACTCCCTCCATTCCAAATTATAAGTCACTTTGACTTTTTTAGTTCATCTATTTTGCTATGTATCTAGACATTATTATATCTAGATGCACAACAATTGGATGTACCAAAAAAGTCAAAGCGATTTATAATTTGGAACGAAGAAAGTATTAACCCGTCTATTTCTGATCATTACTCATTATGGAAGTGGGTACAATAAGACCCCACTAAACACAAACCTGGAATGCAGACAAGGGACACACAACATAAATCTAGCATTACCATACACATTTACCAAATGCGCATATATGCATTAACAGAGCCTTCAAGTTAATTCTCACCCGACATGTTTAAAAAAAATAAATCCTAGAAACATTACCCATATCTTCTATCAAAATAGCCATCTAAATTTCAATTTAAATGAAAACCTAAATTATATCTAATATTGCCCACTCTGTCTTTATGAAAATCATTTAAAAAATATATAATGTGTTTTTCTAAATTATGCCAAAATCTGTCACTATGAAAGAAAATATAAAGTAAACCCCAAGTTTGGATTTAAATTATACACATATACCATTAGAAAAGATAATGTAAAGTTCATCTTTAATTTGGCATCTAAATTATTTTTCTCAACCTTTAAAAAAACAAAAATATTTCTTAAATCTACAAACAAACACTAATATAAGATATTTTGAAAAATAGTACACTATATATCCACTAAGTAAGCTATATATTTTTATATTACACACTTTCTATTATATTCATTAAAGTTCAAAGTAAGCATGATGTTATGTTCCACCGTGTAAAAATGTATAATTTAGGATAAATATTTATTTTAATAGCTTATCAACGGTGAAAATGTACCCTTAACAAACCATATATGAATAATCTGATAGTTCATTTTTGAAAAGTGATACTATTAAACTGAAATTGGTGTTTATTGATGATAGGTAACTCCAATTTTTAACCATCAATGAAACATGAGAAAGGACCTAAACCAATCACCAATATAGACTTAGGGGTTATACTAACAAAATTTCATAGGTTTTTGTGAATATGTATTTCTGTAGGGGTTACTCAGGAAAAGAGCCAAGAGAAGACCCACATGTCATGTTAAAGAAGAGACATCAGACCTATGCATGTAGAAGAAGGTTCCAGAGGATACAACAGAGCCTGGCACTAAAGATGGGGCCCACCTGTCAATGAGACAAGCCGGCCAACTGCACTTATAGGTCGGGTGTCCTAGTGGAGCCACCAATCAGCCTCCTGTTCGTACGTCGGTTCTCCACCGCCTAACTCCATCTCCACCATTGTTTCAAGGTCAGTTTGATATCCAAGGGCTCATGTTCATCCCACTGGGCTATATAAGCAAGGCCATGGTTCCAGGCATTCATCCCATTCATACTAGTCAAAACATTTGATCAAGTCATCAGAGCTAGAAACCCTAATCTCCTCAGAGCTCCATAGCCTAGGGCCTAGCTACATAGGTTAGATCTAGAGGGAGGCAAGCACCTGCTTGGTTTGCGGATCTATCAAGTGTTTCGCTCGGTAAACCCTTGCGAGATGTCCTTATTGTATCTTTCTTTGTATATTATTTTCTATCTACAATAGATATGACTTTACTCTATTTACGTATGTTCTCAATTGTAATATTCATTGTCTACTTTGATTATATGCTTGGCATAGTTAGATTGGCTTTATGTTCAAACATAAGATCGTATAGACATTGTGTTTGCGTGGTGCTTATACCTTGTTTACCTACGGATGCACCTTATATTCTAGGATCTAGGTAGTTCACGAATGTGACAATCTCATTGATTCCTCTGTAGTCCTCACATCGAGTATCAGACATGTAGGACCTGTTTACGAATAAAGTATTGCTCTATTCATGATATTCCTTAGTATTGTCCCTTATGCACAGATATAAATCTACCTTGCCATGACTGCTAAGTGTAATTGCACTAATCAATGTATGCTTTAGTTTGACTTAATAGTTATAATGACTTTGAATTTATCCTTCTATTCTGCCTAATCCACGCTGGTGCAATTAGTTGGAGTACTCCGATGAGCTATCTATCATTTATGACATAATTTATTATTCATTATATATATTTATCTTGTGACTTATCCATGTATGATAAGATAGATAAGACATGGTTTGCCTCTCCATTACACATGCAAGTGATAAACATTTTCCTTAGCCATCCCTTCCTTGTGGTAAAAATATAAAAAACGATATCTGGATTACTCCTTGTTAAATGCTACAATGATATTCTATCTATGCACTTATGGATACTCCATTCTTCATGAATTGATTCCAACATGGCATATGCATAACTACCAATAGAGCATTTCTAGCATCATGTTAGGGATGACAACCTAGAACATCCAAATGGTTCTCTAGCTAGGACCCTGTGCAACACAAGGAGTACATCACATTCGACATTCAGGTGTAACAACAAAGGTAAGATGGCATTTTCGGGTACCTTTTGGGTCAACAGGAGCTTTGGTTTCTAATTTGCATATTAATTTGCTTTCATTTTCACAACTTCTTAAGGAAGGTTTGTCTTGTGTTCTTGATTCTTAGGGGATTTTGTTTAATGGATTTCCCCATTTGGGTCTTCCAATCTGACATTTCTTAGCATTTAGCTCTTCTCGATGTTTAGTGGCTAGATCCTCCTTTGGATTGTTGAAGTGGCATAGGAGACTAGAGTAGGCCACTTGAGCTTTGACTTACTAGCTAGGTTGAGCTACTTGGCAAAATCCTAGGATTGCCCATGTCATCATGGTAAGATGGCGAATGCTTTTAACCCCTCCCCTAGTAAACCAAGTGATGACAAAGTGACCCTATGAGCTATTTCATATGGATATTGTTGGGCTAGCTAGGGTATGCTCAATGGGGCAAAATGGTGTGTGCTTGTGGTTGTTGATGACTTTTCGAGGTGTTCTTGGCCTCTTGGGTGTTATTAAAGGATGCTAAGGATTATGCATTTTCTTTGGTTTAAGACTTGATTCTTGGGTTGCAAACTAAAATTCCAAAGAATGCCATAAGGCCTATAAGCATCAACAATGGCACCGAGGTCAAAAAATCTTAGTTTGAAATCTTTTATGCTTCCTTGGGTCTTGAACACAAGTTTTCTTTGCCCTATGTTTCTCAGCAAAACAGTGTTGTTGAGTGAAAAAAAACAGATTTTGGTCTATCTGTGCGCTTTCAGGCTTCGTCGTGCATGTCTCATTACCAATCTGTCAAGAGGACGAATCATGAGGTACCTCCATGTCATTCCTAAATTCGAGGTTTGGTATTCTACTTCTTTATCGTTGTCTCTACGGTTATTCTAATGTTGATTTTGTGGGTTGCATCTTAGAGAGAAAGTCCACATCTGTGGACTTGTTAGTTTCTTGGTTCTTCAGTTGTGTCCTAGTCCTCTCGCAATCAATCCTGCATTGCCCAATGCCACCATAGAAGTTGAATATGTCACTGCCACTTGGTACGATGACATTATTTCAGCTTTATTTTCATTTTTCCAACAGTCAATCAGTTCAAAATGGACTAAGACTGAAAGTAACCTCGTGTATAAAGAGCCAAAAATCGAAAATGTAGTTTTGATGACATGCATGTTCACAATAACGTATGATATCTTCATGCATGTTTTGTTTCTAGACATGTTAGGTGTTTACAGATAAGGTAGATAGGTGCTGTTTTGAGCAGCAAAGCAATACGCCTGAATGCCATATCATTGATTCATCAGCCATGGTTGAGAAAACAAATGCAGCTAAGAGAACAACAAGAGTGTGATCACGCACCACACATCTCGAGGTGGGTAATTGATGAGACGGTCGACCAAATAAAAGACAGCTTTCATTTCCATTTATATATTCTTCTAGCTAGTCCTGTCGTCTGCTCGGGCGTCGATGCCTATATATATTACCACCTGAAACAAACCATTATTTGTTTCTCTCAACGCAAAATTAAATAATATTTATATTATATTATATATACAGATGTATAAATATTAAAAAATTATAGAGAGGTATGTTTTGGGTAAACACCGCACACCCATAAAGGGGGTGTTTATATATATATATAGCTGGCATGGCCTGCAGTACATGCACAAGTTACAATATGGTACTAATACAAGTCAGCTATACATATCTCTAATAATCTCCGTAGTCGAAGCGGGAGGATCCCGGACGGGACCTAAAGTCAGTAAACAACTATACAGGCAAGCCTTTGGTCATGATGTCCGCGAACTGATGAGAGGATGGAACATGGAGCACCCAAACCTGTCCAAAGCTAACTTTGTCGCGAACAAAGTGAATATCAATCTCTATATGCTTCGTGCGATAATGATAAACCAGGTTAGCCGTCATGTATACTACACTAACGTTGTCGCAGTAAACAATCGTTGCCGAAGACAAGGGCGCATGAAGCTCTTGAAGAAGCTGTCGTAGCCAGCAACACTCTGCCACAGCAAGAGTGACAACATTATACTCCGCCTCAGCACTGGAACGAGAGACTGTTGTCTGCCATTTTGAAGACCAATACACCAAATTATCTCCAAGTAAGACACAGTACCTAGAAGTAGACCACCGAGAATCAGGATAGCCAACCCAATCCGCATTAGATTAGGCTGTAAGATGATCAACCGGCCCAATGCCAATGTGAAGATCAGATGACAATGTACCCTTGACGTAGTGCAAAATCCGCTTGATCAAAGCAAGATGGGGCTCACGAGGATCATGCATGAAGAGGCACACTTGGTGAACAGCACGGGCGATGTCGGGACGAGTCAACGTAAGGCATTGAAGAGCGCCGGCAAGACTTCGGTACTGAGAAGCATCCTCAATCGGAGCACCGTCTGTGGCAGATAACATGGCACGAGTGTCAACTGGTGTCGCTGTCGAATGACATTCGGCCATGCTGGCATGCTGAAGAAGATCCACCGCATACTGTGCTATGATAGAAAGAGACCATCAACAGAACGAGTGACAGAAATCCTGAGAAAGTGATGTAGATCCCCCAAATCTGTCATAGCGAACTCCGAGTGTAGACGCATGGTGATGCGGTGAAGAAGATCAGCCGAAGATGTCGTGAGGATGATGTCATCAGCATAGAGAAACAAGAAAGCGATGTGATAGCCCTCTTTGTAGACAAAAAGAGAGGTGTTAGATGCTGAAGCGACGAAGCCCAAGGTGCGGATGTAGCTGGCGAAATGCTGGTACCACGCCCAAGGTGCCTGCTTGAGTCCATACAAGGCCTTTTGCAACAAGCAGACATGACCATGAAGGAAAGCATTCTTGACGTCGAGCTGATGGATCAGCCAGGAGCGAGATACAGCGAGACTGAGCACGACATGTATCATCACCGGTTTGACAACCGGACTGAAAGTCTCGTCGTAGTCAATGCCATGTTGTCGTGAGAACCCGCGAAACTATTGGGCCTTTTGGCAAGCAAGCGAGCCGTCGGAGTGGTACTTGTGCTTGAAGATCTACTTGCCAAAGATGACATTAGCACGAGGTGGGAGAGGAACAAGCCGCCAGGTGCCATTGTCGATGAGGGCCTTATACTCATCAACCATCACAGCACGCCAATTTGGATCGGCGAGGGCACTGCGATAGTTGGTTGGCAGAGGAGACGCATGTGTCGCTGAATTAGCCGAGAAGCCCAGCACTGAGGTGGCAAAGGCAGGGAGCCCGTTTAGGCACAAGTAACCACACAGGATGTCGGCGGCGCATGCGGGACCGTGACCTGCATTTGTCCTTTAGATGCCTAAGCATGAGGAATTGGAGACGACACTAGAGTTGCCTTGTGCTGGAACGAACGAAGAAATATTGGAGCATGGAGACGTCCCAGAAATCTCCGTTCGTAGACACAGAGAGGCTTGTGTGCTCCAGCAGGCGACTGCTGTGCGTCTCCAATAGCAGCCAGGTGCTGAACTCCGGCGAGCGCCAAGACCATCGCAAGGTCGGGCGCTGATGCCGGTGTAGAAGGGCTGATGCTGCCAAAGGAGCAGCAGGGGCAACAGCCCGTGCTGGTGGTGGTCGAGGAAGCACCGAGGGGCCAGCGGGTGCCAAGACCTGTGCTGGTGCTAGTCGGAGAGGCGCCGAGGAGCCGGCCGGTGCCAAGGCAGGCACCAAGGTTGGTGCGGGGGCGTCGCGGACCGGACCATGCCAGATGATGGCAGGGTCTAGATCAGCCATGTCTAGCTGAGCATGCACAACATCCAAAGGGGGAGTGTGAAGATGTCCCTACATAAGAAAATCAAGAGAGTCCGAAGACAGCTTGCCAACTGCAAACGGAAAATTAGTTTCATTAAAAACTACATGCCGAGAGATGATCACCCGACGCGTGGTGATATCAAGACATTGGTAACCTTTTTATGAGGATGGGTAACCGAGGAACACACACACTGATGAGAAAGGAGCCAATTTGTGAGGGGTCATGGCACTAAGATCTAGATAGCACAGACAGCCGAAGAATCGAAGCATTGAGTAATCTGGCATCTTTTTATGTAATCGATGATAAGGAATGTCATTGGCGATGGACCGTGGAGGGCGCCGGTTGAGCAGGATGACTGCGGTGGCCAAGGCTTTCGCCCAATAGGAGGAAGGCATAGAGGCTTGAATCAGTAAGGTCCAAATAGTATTATTCAAGGTGCGCAACATCCATTCAGCCTTGCCATTTTGAGCGGAGGTGTAAGGACATGAAGTACGAAGAAGAATACCACATGCAACGAGGAACGTAGCAGTGGCATTGTTGATGAACTCAGTGCTGTTATCGGCCTGAAAACAGTGAACAGATAGGCTAAACTGGGTTTGAGTGTAAGCAACAAAATTTACAATATGAGTATGAACCTCTAATTTGTACCTCATTGGGAAAGTCCAACGGTAATGACTATAATCATCGACGATGATAGGGTAATATTTGAAACTAGAAATACTAAGCACTGCGGATGTCCAAACATCACGATGAATGAGTTCAAAAGGTAATCGAAAATGTTTGCCAAGTTGACAAGCATGACCAAGACCATGAGTAGTATGTTTACATGAAATAGCTGATAACTTATTAAGCGACACTCTGGTTGCGGGCGCAGGATGACCGAGACATGAATACTAGCTAGAGGCTGAAACAGCGGTGAGATGGCATGTGTCTGTAGCTAGAGGCAGTGTGGAGTGGATGGTGTAGAGGCCCCCATCACTATTGCAACGATGAATCATGGTCCCGGTCTTCAGATCATTGACAGAAAAGCCAAAAGCATCAAACTCAATAGAACAATTATTGTTGTAGGTGAACTATCGGATAGATAGTAAGTTACGAACAAGATTAGGGGAGACAAGAATATTGTTGAGGTGAAAGGTTTGATCAGCTATAAACCAAAAGTACCATGACTACAAATTGGAATTGAAGAACCATTGCCGACAGTAATAAAAGACGGTGAATGGGGAAGATGGGAAAGTAGGATACCGTCCTGGGAGGCCATGTGTGATGTCGCTCCGGTGTCGAGGACCCATGGAGAGGTGCCCTGAAGATCCATCTGGTTCAGGGCAGCAAGGAGTCCTGCCTGATCCCAGCCTCCTGGTGTAGGGTAGGTGATTGGTCTTGGCGTAGGAGAGGAAATCTACACTGGTGCGAAGGCTGTATGTGCCTGAGGTGGAGGTGCCATCGGTGAATGCTAGGGGGGCTGCTGTAAAGCCCAGGTTGGCTGCTGGGAACCCCACGTCCAGGGGTTGTAGCAGACCCATGGGCCGGTAGGAGGAACACCAGGGCACGCCCCGCCCTGGTAGCCTTAGCCAGAGACTACTGCTGTTGCGGGTTGCGGCCACCACCGCCAGTATTGCTGCTACTACCACCCTTACCCTTCCCTTTGACCTTGCCCTTGCCACCGTTTCGAGGGGGAGAGGACGAGGTCGAAGAGTGGCAGGCTGCAGAAGTGCAGGCTGCCGTGGTCGAGGTAGTAAGGGCACTATTGGAGGCGACCTTGATCTCGCCACCGAGGCGAAGTTCCTTCAGGCTCAGCATGTTGACTACCGAGGTGAAGGAGGGCAGCAATGTCATGTTGGCGATGATGTCAGTTGTGTTGGCGAGACGCGGGTTGAGGCCGTTCAACAATTGAAGGATGAGCTGACGGTCCTCAATGGAGTGGCCGACGTCATGGAGAGCGTCGGCAGTTAGCTTTAGCTTCGAGGCGTGGGTCTCAATGGGAAGGTCACCCTGAGAGTAGGAAGAAAATTCTGGTTCAGGATGACAGCACGCGGCTCCTGGTTCGCCTGAAACAGATCACAAATGGCGGTGTAGAGGTCGCAAGCAGTCTGTTCCAGCGCCATGGCCAGATCAAGTATGCCATCGGAGATGGATCCATAGATCCAGCTACGGACATAAGCATCCAGCTAAGTCCAGGTGGAGTCAGCGGGATGGGCGGCAATGGTGCCGTCGACTTGACCTAGAAGGCTAAACTTGCCACATATGGCGGTGAAGAAGGCGTTCCACTTGTTGTAGTTCGGCAGCCGGAGGTCAAGCTCGACGGGAACGTGAGTCTTGATGTTGACGGAGGCGTACGGCGTGATGAAGACCGGGACGATGGCGTCAGAGGATGCAAACAGCGTGCTGGAGCCGAGGGAGCCGTTGGTCACTGATGAGGAGGAAGACTCCATCGACATGGCAGCACCAGGGTGGAGCGACCCGGCGAAGACGTGACCTGGAGAGGGCGCGCAGCCTGGAGGTGGCGCGGTGGAGGTGGGGTGTGTGCGGGCCTGTTCGGCGTCGCACGGGAGTTAGGGAGCGGAGGTGGGCAGCGGAAGGCAAGGCCCAGGAAATTAAAAGTCCGATACCATGTAGAGAGTTATGTTTTGGGTAAACACCGCACACCCATAAAGGGGGGGTGACCTCATATATATATATATAGCCGGCATGGCCTGCAGTATATGTATAAGTTATAATATGGTACTAATACAAGTCAGCTATACATATCTCTAATAAAAATACTATTCGAAAGAACATTATTTATATTATATATACTTCTCTAGCTATGATAATATTTTTTATTACATGCTTTAATATAAAGTACTTAAATAAATTACTAGTGCTATATTATATGTTGGACAGAGAAACTTTCCCCTAGCTGTGGTATGGTTTGGAACTGCTTTTGTTAATTTCTACTCCCTTCCAAACATAATTTTGATTACTACTCTTTCAAATAGAGTTTAATTAAAACATAGTAAATATATATGTTTCACAAATCTGTATTTTAAAGCTAATCCAATATTTCTGTAATTTCAAATTTAAAAAACACAACACACTGAGTAATATATATGAAACAAAAATATAAAGTGTTAACTCAGGGAAACGCGCAGAGTTCACTCTCTTCTGTGAATAGAGGGAGCAATAACACTAGTAAAAGAAACGGTCGCCTTATCTCTGAAATACTTTTTTGTCATGAAAACATTTGCAAGTTCGAGATGTCAATTATTCCGATAACTAAAAGAATGTTTGAGATAAGACTTATATCACAAGGTTTGGAACCGTGTACGACATTTTGTTTCTCTATGTTTAATGTCTGATATGTTTGGTTCTAGAGTTAGAAAAAAGCTACAGAAGCAGCAAAATTGTGCTCTAGGAAAAAGTAAATTTTGAAGCACCAACCAGACCCACAGAAAGGGGCCATCCCATTTTTTCTGAGCCACAAGGGTTAGGTTTTAGAGGCAGAAAAGATTTTAAAAAATATGATGTTGTGCCTAACAAACTCCATAAGATATATCATTTTTTTATGCTATGTTTTCGACTTAACATATATCAGACCTCCATAGCTCAAGCTATCTAAGGAGATGAGAGGGAAATAAGGGGAAAAACTATAAATGTGGATGAAAAGAATACAAAGTAATTAGTAACTAAAGTTTATCACAACTGTAGAGAAAAGGTAAGAAAATATTTGTATAATAAGTATTGTTTTAAGTATACAAAGGTCATGCATGCATGCCACTATGCAGAACATATATTTATATACTCCGTCCATCCTAAATAGGCGGCACATATTGGTTTCCAAGAAGTCAATTATAAGTATGATTATGTTTATAAACAATGGTATCGACATTTATGTTTCTAAATAGGTGAACAATGAAACATATTACATGACTAATCTAATGATATTTGTTTTCTATCATAAATGTTAGTAATTTTTACATAGATTTGGCCAAATCTGAAATTTATTGGCTCCTTAGAAACCAAGATGTGCACTTTTTTAGGGTGAGGGAGTACATGGAAGCATGGTTAGCAACGACCACTGCTCAAAAAGGCACACTAATAATTCCCAACGAGAAGCATGAATAGCAACGCGTTTTTTTTTTCGAGCCATTGATTTTTTTTAAAAGAAAAGATAATGCAATTGTTTCTGCCCTTTGTGAACGCACATTGGTAGCCAAGTTTTTTAAAAGGTTCTTAGCTAATGAGCTGACATAATATAAAGGAGAAGAGGACACAAGCAAACTTAAAGATTTACACATACCAATGAGAATATATCAAGGATGCTAAATTATAGTTTTGTTGTACATAGTTCAGAATTCATATATTGAAATATAAATAAATTTGCATTCATAGAAGCCGTGGGCATATTAAGAAAATTATGGAGTTGTGAGCTATCCATACCTGGTAAATTAAATAAAAAATACAGAAAGCCAAATGATAAATCCGTAGCTAAACAAGCCGCACACAGCAAGCCACAGAGCACTCCATAATTTATTGAAATCAAAGATCCTTGAGGCACACGGATGGGCCTAATCTGCAAAGAAAAACAGAAATTCAGTTGCGTTACGCAACGGAGATAGCATAGGAAATCAAATTCTCCCTTTGCATCGGTCTGTTGACACTCAAAAATGTCCGAAGAAGATTTTGGAGGATTAGAAAGATTATGAAGACTTTGGACATGGCAAAAATCATTGTCGACGCATGTACTTTGGCACGGCAAGGGACTTCGGCGCCAAAAGGCACCGGACGCGCTGCAGAGACGCGCCGGACGCGACCCAGAGCGGTCCAGGCAGGGCCCGGGGTGCCGGACGCGCCGTGCCGGACGCACCCTCGGAGCGCCAGACGCGGCTTACGGCCTTCGCGCACGGGTCAGTGCGCCGGACGCGGCTTACGGCCTTCGCGCATGGGTCAGCGCGCCGGATGCGACCCAGAAAGCCTCGCACGCGCGCAGAGGCGCCGGACGCTTCTGGCGCGTTGTCCGAAACCGGTTCGAATCTGAATCGTGTTTTTGGTAACTTTTGACGTGGGAAACTTGACGTACGCGAGTTGGAGTTGTTTTTCACCGGGATAAGACCACCCCCCTCTATATATATGAGAGGATCATGGCCGATTGCATCATTATCAAATCAATCGATCAAAACCAATCTATCAACTCCTTTTACCCCTTCTTCTACCTCTCAACCCCTCTATCTGCTATTCGGCAACTCTCCCAGCGGGATTATGGGCGATCCTAGGCGGCCTTGCTGGTCCTAGGAGATCCCCTACATGCCTCCTCCTGATGGATCCTTCTAAAGGTTGTTCTAGGGTTTACCACGGTCTTCAATGAGCTCTACACCGGCTGATCGATCCCTAGATCAGTTTGCCTGTCACGCTACGTTGTTGCCGCTGTTGCAGGTGCTTTGAGCAACCTCAAGGGCATCCAAACCCCACTGGTGGTGTG
This sequence comes from Bothriochloa decipiens, assembly GCA_023333625.1. Taxonomy (NCBI): domain Eukaryota; kingdom Viridiplantae; phylum Streptophyta; class Magnoliopsida; order Poales; family Poaceae; genus Bothriochloa; species Bothriochloa decipiens. The sequence continues at coordinate 27,644,882 of CM041639.1, read as the reverse complement.
CTTGGTCCGAGCAGTGATTGTTAGCGTCAACACACTTTTTGGTGACTCTGCTAGGGACTACAAGGCGTAGATTGATTTATCCATCAATCAGCGACATGGGTGTAGATGGGGAGCTTGCGAATGGCTTGAGTGAAGTCCATAGCGGCACATCATCAATCCCACGTCCATGGAGGAGCTCACGCCAGAATTGCAGGCCGAACTTCAAGCTCGGCTCGAGGAACTCTAGAAGGCTTTTCTTCAGGGATGCTCCAAGGGCCGAAACAACAAGGTGATGCAATTCAAGGCGCCAAACATTGCTAAAATTTTGGGATCTCCATCATCTTCTGAGTAGGTAAATTCCAAGGATAACCCTCCTAAGTGTAATGATGATGCTCCGATTATGCAAGCTGAAGTTGCTACAATGATTACGCGACAAAATATTGCACTTTCGGATAAATTGACTAGGGCCATAGATCATTCTCATAAAATACTTGTTGATCACTTAAATAGGATAGAAGGTAAGACAACCGATCTAGATCAATCAGGTATTTTGCTGGAATCTGAATTTGGTATGCCGTAAGGATTTTTTAAGAATCAATCTTCCGTTAAAGATGCTATGAAACTTGCATTGGACTCTTCGATTCTCACAACCGATAAGACCGATCAAGTTGGAACTAGTTCAGCAGGTGGTGCTCCAAGATCGGTTCATATCCGAACCGATCATAGAGCATCAGGAACTTCGGGGGTAATAGAATTCTACCAAATCCACCGAAGTCTCCTAGTGTAAATCCTATGATTGGGAACACTGATGACACGTCTCCTCCTACCGATATTGATGATATTTTAAATCGGTTTAGAGAAGACTTCGCTAAATCTATTCAGGATAGTTTGGGTATTAACATTAAAACTGTTAAGCAAACATACACCAAGCCGTACCCTTCAACTTTTGATTACATGAAAGCTCTTGACGGTTGGAAGGTACCTGATTTTTAAAAGTTTAATGGTAGTAGTAGTAAATCAACCATGGAACATGTAAGTATGTATCTTGCACAATTAGGTGAAGCCAGTAATCATGATCATATGTGCGTCTGTTGTTTTCCATTATCTCTTACTGGTACTGCCTTTGCTTGGTTTACTGCTTTACCACCTTTAACCATTTATTCTTGGGCTGCTTTAGAAGAAAAATTTCATGATCATTTTTATACTAGAGCTCAAGAAACTAGATTAACTGATCTTACTACCATTAAGCAAAACCATGATGAAACTGTGCATGATTTCTTTAAAAGAGCTAGAGAAACTAAGAACAGATGCTTTCATGTTAATATTGCTGAAAGAGATTTTATTGACATATGTTTCAGTGGTTTGCATTATAAGATTAAAGATAAACTTGAGAATGTGCAGTTTGTCAGTTTTAATCATCTCGTCGAGAGGACCATTTTTTGGGAATCGCGCCTTAAAGAATCTCGAGAACATAAAACCTGTCATTCGAATACACATGCTCTTGGTACTTTTTTAGATGATTTGGATGATGAAAGCAAAGAGGCATTGGCTACTGAAATTAGATGGCCAGCGGAGAATAAACATGTTACTTGTCCTTCTCTCAAACCGATTCATAAGAATCGGGGTGAAGAAATCAAGCTTACCTTTGATATTTCTAAATGTGACCAAATTTTTGATGAGTTATTAAAAATCGGATGCATTAGAATTAATTATACTTTGCCTTCTGTAGATGAGATTAAGAGAAGAGCTTATTGCAAATATCATAACTCTTATTCTCATGCAACTAATGATTGTAATGTTTTCCGTCGACAGGTCCAATCGGCCCTTAATGAGGGACGATTGAGTCTTTTAGATATGGAGATCAACAAGAATCCCTTCCCTGCTCATACGCACACCATTGAAGCAGGAGCTCCGAGTCCGGCTATCTTGATCTGACCCGAGCAAGTTGATAAAGCACAAGGCAAGAATGTGATTATCAGCAACCCTCGTTCTGCACCGAATGTCCAAAAGAATTCGAGGCGGCAAGTGGCGCTTGAGAAGGATGAGCAAGGGAAGAGCAAGATTACAATCACCACTGGATCAGCGGAGGCATTGCGAAAGCAAAGATGGTATGAGATCCAAGCAGCTCAATAGCGGCCAGCTAGGCCGGTTCCTCCAATCGGCCTAGATGACCCTAAAGAATCAGCTAAATCGATTGTTCTAATCGGTCAAGATGATTCCCAAATTTCAGAAGGCTCTTTTACTTCCGGCGTTAACATCATGCACACCTTCATTCCACAAAATCTAGAAGTAGGAGTTTGGAAAACTAAAGAAGTCAAAGTCAAGAAACCTGTGGTGAAGCCACTTTGTAGTTTTGATCGGCTTATGGCAAAGTACAAGCAACAAAAGGCCGATTCCAAGAATCGGTCGGTAAAAAAAAGAGAGTCTATGCCTCCCAAGCGAGAAGGTGAAGATAAGAAGAAAAAGGCTATGACTCCACCAGTTGGTCCTTCTTTGCAGGTTACTCGACCTAGAGTGTCTCGCTGGGGGCCACCAGTTTCTCCAGCTCCACCAGTCTTACCTATGCCACGATGGGGTGCCAACGGTGTTTGGATTCTGTATCCCGATTATATACCTATGCATCAAAGGCTTAGAGGTGTTGCTGGACATCAAGTTAATCCTCCCGTTTTTAGCTGGTTGAATCAACAATCTGGCTCTAGCGAAAGAGGTCAAGAGCGGCCGGTTCAAGCTCAATCTTCAAAGGGAACGGAAAATGTGCAAATGCAGAAAGTATACATCCCCAAGAAGGTTGAAGCAATCAAGAAAGCTACGCCGGAAAAGGTTCCAGCACCCAAGATTATAATCGGGTCAATGTCGGCTCCTATGGTTGACGACAATGAACCGATGGTGATCGGGATAGAAATTCTAGCAGAAAAGCAAGATAAAGTCATCAAGGAAGCTGCTGGAGAAGAGAAGAAAGAAATGTCACCAAGGGATCCTAAGTATACTCAACCCAAGTGGATGCCACTGGGGTTGGATAAAACTCAAAGGTGAAAGTTGCAGCGTGCACGTGCTAGGAAGCTGAAGAAGCAAGCTCTTGAGGGCGTGGAAGATCAAGCTTCATCGCAAAAGCCTCAGGAGGTGGCGCCTAAAGGAGACGAAGGTGCTGCTGCAAGTGGACCGACCAAGCCGATTGTAGAATCGACTGAGCCGGCCAAAATTGATGGTGCTACCCCGGTGCTTCCTGAATCGGTTGCGATGTCTTCTAAGATGCCCATATTGATTCTTGCAGGTTCTAAAGATCTTGGGAATTCTCCTGATGATTTGGCCGTTGTTGTACCCAAGGTCATGGATATGGAGATTCCAGAAGTGCCGAAAGAAGAGATGGTGGATTATGAGCCGTCACCGTCACAGGGGATGTGAACGTAATATACTTTTCTTTAGACTATTACGTGGTGTGTCATGATGAGGAAGAACCACCAGCAGTGGAGTTAGTATTTGCTGTGGAGGATGCCGTGTTCAAGAAACCAGGGGTGCCTGTAGACCATGTTCGACCTTTGAACCTAAGAGGGCACATCAATGGGATCTTGGTGCATGGTATGTTAGTGGACAACGGTGCTATTGTGAATGTCATGCCATATGCGCTATTCAAGAAGCTTGGAATCAAAGAGGAGGAGCTTGTGAGGACCAACATGACCATCACAGGAGTTGGTGAAGATGCTCCAATTCCGGCCGTTGAGTTAACCATCGGGAGCAAAACCTTGGCAACCGCTTTCTTCGTCGTCGACATCAAAGGGAGCTACAATGTAATCCTTGGGCGTGATTGGATACATGCAAATGTTTGCGTGCCTTCCAGTCTATATCAGTTTCTCATCCAGTGGGTCAGTGATGCTATCGAGATTGTCCATGCAGATACGTTGGCTGAAATCGCTACTGCCAATGTTTCCAAGCTCGGGGGGCATGGAGCCTTTGGTTGCCTATCAGGTAGAGATCTTTCTGATTATGATTATGTAGACTATACCAAACATGGCTTTGTTCCTGTTTCGCTTAAGCCGGTTGACAATTGGCTTAATACTATTATGTAATTTTTAATGGATAATCACGAATGGTTGAAACGTCATATTGAACAATGGGCTAAAAAGATCAATGCTTGTGAAGCTATTAATGATTTTGATGAGCTCAATAAGTTGGGCCAAGGTTTCATGTTGGCTGACCCTTTGGAACAAGTTGACATTGGGGATGGTATTAGATCGCGGCCGACGTTCATTAACCAAAACTTGAAAGCCGATTATAAAGCTGAATTAATCGCGCTTCTCAAGGAATATGTGGACTGTTTTGCATGGAACTACACTGAGATGCCTAGTTTGAGCCAAGAGCTTGTTGAGCATCGGTTCCCCATTAAAAGTGGGTTCAAACCTGTCAAGCAACATCCTAGGCACTTCAATCCAACCATCCATGATCGGATAAAGGAGGAGATCAATAAGTTATTGCAGGCTGAATTTATCCGTCCATGCCAATATGCAGAGTGAGTCTCTAATATTGTGCCAGTTGAAAAGAAAGATTCCGGCAATATTAGAGTATGCATTGATTTCAGGAATTTGAATAGAGCCACTCCCAAAGATGAGTACCCTATGCCTATAGCCGATATGCTTATCAATGATGCTTCTAGACATCAAGTTATTAGTGATGCTTCTGGACATCAAGTTATTAGTTTTCTCGATGGTAATGTTGGATATAATTAAATATTCATGGTAGAAGATGATACATCGAAGACAGCTTTCATATGTCCAGGTTTTGTTGGCTTGTTTGAATGGATTGTCATGACATTTGGGTTGAAGAATGCAGGTGCTACCTATCAAAGAGCTATGAATTTGATTTTCCATGATCTAATTGGGGTGATCATGGAGGTTTATATTGATGATATTGTGATTAAATCGGCTACTCATAATTCTCATTTAGCCGATTTATGTCTTGCCTTTGAGAGGATGCACCGCTATGGTTTGAAGATGAATCCGCTCAAGTGTGCCTTTGGAGTATCGGCTGGGAAATTCTTAGGCTTCATTATTCATGATAAAGGCATAGAGGTTGATCCCAAGAGGATTAAGGAGATCAAGAGAGTTCAGCCCCCTACATGTAAGAAGGATATGCAAAAATTCCTAGGGAAGGTGAACTATCTTAGAAGATTTATTTCTAATCTGTTTGGGAAGATTATTCTTTTCACCCCCATACTCAAGTTGAAGGATGAATCTGAATTTACTTAGGGGGCAAAGCAACAAGAAGCATCTGAGAAGATAAAGGAGTATCTATCATCACCACCGGTTCTTCGTGCACCTAGAAGGGGAGTTCCTTTTAAGCTATATATTGCTGCCGAAGAAAAAGTCATTGGAGCGGTGATGACTCAAGAAGACGAAGGAAAGGAGTATGTGATTGCTTATCTTGGTCGTCGTCTTCTTGATCCCGAGACAAGGTATACCCACATTGAAAAATTATGCTTATCATGTGCTTTGCTTGTCATAAGATGAGACATTATTTGTTGTCAAGTACATGTGTTGTAGCATGCCAGGCTGATGTCATCAAGCATATGCTAAATCAGCCAATCCTTAGTGGAAGGTTAGGCAAATGGGCATACTCTTTAATTGAATATGATTTGGTCTTTGAGCCATTGCGAGCAATCAAAGGTCAGGTACATGCTGATTTCATTGTTGAGCATAACATAAATCTAGATGATGAAGTTAGTTATCTTACTCATACTTCATGGAAGTTATACTTTGATGGGTCGGTTTGTAAAGAAGGCCAAGGTGTTGGTATTGTTCTTGTTTCTCCCATTGATCTTGAGACGGAGATGTCCAGCCGACTTGATTTCCATTGTACTAATAATCAAGCTGAATACCAAGCTTTGTTATTCGGATTGGTCATATTAACTTCCATGAATGTGCAGCATGTTGAGGCATATGGTGATTCATTGCTAATGGTACAACAAGTTAAGGGTGAATTTCAGTGTTTAGATGGATCACTTCGTTCTTGCCTTGATACTTGTCTTGAATTTATCTCTAAGATTGCTGAATTTTCAATTCGGCATGTCCCTAGACATGAGAATCAAAAGGCAAACATGTTAGCTCAATAAGCATCTGGCTTTGACGTCAGTGGGCATAATTTTCATATACAAGAAAAGCCGATGCATGAAGATATTTATTTCCTCCGTGCAGGTGATGACAAACCGGTCAAACCGATTGTGCTGAGGCATTTGCCACTGATTCATCTAATGGCGACCCAAATCGGTCTGGTTTGGTTTCTGGTAATTCTAATACCAATTTGGAGGATTGGAGAACTCCCTTATTAGCATATTTGCAGGATCCTAGCACTAGAGTTGATAAGAAACTCCGGCGAGTTGCATTCAAGTATACTTTACAACACGGAAAGCTCTATCGAAGAACGCCTGAAGATTTGTTGCTCAAGTGCTTAGGGACTAATCAAGCGAGAGTGGCTATGGCAGAAGTCTATGAAGGAGTTTGTGGTACACATCAATCGGCTCCTAAGATGAAGTGGTTATTGAGAAGGGCTGGTTTTTATTGGCCTACTATGATGGCCGATTGTTTTCGCTATTACAAAGGCTGTGATGAATGCCAGCAGTTTGGGAATATTCAAATGGCGCCCGCTTCAGAGCTCCATTCTATTATGACACCGTGGCCGTTCAGAGGTTGGGGGCTTGACTTCATTGGCCAAATCCATCCTCCATCTTCAAAGGGATATCGATTCATTTTGGTTGCTACTGATTATTTCACTAAGTGGTGTGAAGCTGTTCCTTTGAAGAATATGACACATAAGGAGGTGATTGAGTTCATTACAGAGCATATAATTCATAAATTTGGCATTCCTCAAGTATTGCATACAGATCAAGGGACATCTTTTATGTCCAAGGAGGTGAGTGTGTTTGCTGAATCATATAAGATAAAAATTGTTAATTCATCTCCATATTATGCTCAAGCTAATGGCCAAGCTGAAGCTAGTAATAAAACCTTGATCAAGCTCATCAAGAAGAAGATTGAAGAGGCTCCAAGGAGATGGCACGAGGTCTTGTCAGAAGCTTTGTGGGCATATCGCATCTCAAAGCATGGTGCTAAGAATTGGTTTATTGTCAAGAAGCTATGTTGCCCGTCGAGGTGAACTGGGGTGCATTGAGATTTGCTAGGCAGAATGATTTATCTCCTATAGTGTACCATGATCTCATGATGGACAATATAGCTGAAGTGACTGATAAGAGGATAGAAGCTCTAAAGGAAATTGAGAAGGACAAGAAGGGTGTTGCAAGGGCCTACAACAAGAGAGTTAGAAGCAAATCATTCTAGGTGGGAGACTTAGTGTGGAAAACCATACTACCTATCGGATCGAAGAGCGGAATATTTGGCAAATGGTCTCCTAATTGGGAGGGTCCTCTAAGAGTGATCAAGGTAATATGTGGTAATGCTTATGTGCTAGAGACATTGAAAGGTGAACGTCTCATGAAAGCAGTTAATGGGAGGTTTCTTAAAAAATACTTCTCAAGTGTTTGGCAAGAAGTCTAGTGCTCTTCTAATCAATGGCCGATACATGTATCGCCCTTAGGACAAAATGGCCGATGTGTTACATCACCCTCAGTTGTTGGTCAGCCGATGTGATGGGTATTGTTGCTGATCAATTACAAGTCGTGACGTGTTTTCAGGTTCACGGTCACATTCACCTGAAAATAGGGGGGCATGCGTTGACACTCAAAAATGTCCGAAGAAGATTTTGGAGGATTAGGAAGATTATGAAGACTTTGGACATGGCAAAAATCGTCGTCGGCCCATGTACTTTGGCACGGCAAGGGATTTTGGTCTAGGCAGGGCCCGGGACGCCGGACGCACCCCCGGAGCACCGGACGTGGCTTACGACCTTCGCGCATGGGTCAGTGTGCCTGACGCTAGGCCAGGTGCATTCGGCGCGCGCCGGACGTGACCCAGAACGCCTCGCGCACATGCAGAGGCTCCGGACGCAGTGCCGGACGCATCCGGCGCGCCTGAGACGCGCGTCTAGCATGTTGTCCGAAACCGGTTCGAATCTAAATCATGTTTTTGGTAATTTTTGACGTGGAAAACTTGACGTACACGAGTTGGAGTTGTTTTCCACCGGGATAAGACCACCCCCCTCTATATATATGAGGGGATCATGGCCGATTATGTCATCATCAAATCAATCGATCAAAACCAATCTATCAACTCCTTTTACCCCTTCTTCTACCTCTCAACCCCTCTATCTGTTGTTCGGCAAATCTCCCGACGGGATTGTCGGCGATCCTAGGCGGCCTTGCTGGTCCTAGGAGATCCCCAACGTGCCTCTTCCTGACGGATCCTTCCGGAGGTTGTTCTAGGGTTTACCACGGTCTTCAACGAGCTCTACACCGGCTGATCGATCCCTAGATCGGTTTGCCTGTCATGCTGCGTTGTTGCCGTTGTTGCAGGTGCTTCGAGCAACCTCAAGGGCGTCCAAAGCCCACTGGTGGTGTGCTTGGTTCGAGGAGCGATCGTCGGTGTCAACACAGTCATTTTGAATTATGTTAACGCTGAAGTGTTATCACTAAGGCTGTGTTCGGTTATTGTGGAATGGTGACCAGGAATGATTCCACCAGGATTGTTAAGCTAATTTAATATAGACTTCGATGAGGTGGAATGAATCCAGGGCAGAAATCTACCAAAACGAACGGATACTCCAATTACCAACAACACTAGCTATACAATAGTGTATGATATGACAATTTAACGAAGTTCCATTGAAACTATACCTGGTTTCTGACGAGCCAGCATTGTGCCCTTTCACTTGAGGAGACTCCAATATTACAATGTGAGATGTGAATGCGATAGCGTGGAGAGATTGCAAGAACCACGTGAGTGTGTGAGGTATGAGGTGCTGCAACAAAAACAAGGACCGCCCTGCTCGTACAGGAGCTATATAATATATGCAACTATATTATGGATGCTTTTCTTTATGATACAACAGATGGAAAAGTAAGGAATGATGTTTGAATATCTTTGGAGAAAGCTGGACATGCATGCCATCTTATGATGCGATGACGCAGAGCACAAGCAAAGGAACAGAGTAGGACACTGCTTTTGTCCTCATCAGTCATCAGGGTATAAAGGAAAGTAAAGAAACGCGTGGTATTGTGTTGGAGACGAGATGCCCGTTCTGCTGGTGATTTGACGAGGATGGCGACCATTCTTTCCGAAATGTAAATCTGTCCGAGCTTGCTGGAGACAACTACAGATGGAATCCTATAGGTTGGATCTCATGGAGGCACAATCAGCAGGTGGTCTGATTCAGAAGCTAAACAAGCAGCGACTTCCAAGATTGCAATTCTGCCTTGGAAATGGTGGCGGCCGTGGGCGGCGTGTCGCTGGGGTCGAGCGGCGCGGCCGCGGGGCGCTAGGGCTGGGGTTGGGCGCTAGGAGTCCCAAACATCTAGGGATTATGATCTCCTCCAATCAAACGTCCCAGAGAGACATACCTCTTGTAAACTCACTAGAACTTAAAATTGTATCCTCCTCTCATGTACCATGTTCTTGTACCTATCTAGTGGGAACTTTTGTGACTGTAGGTGGGATACTAGGAAGTCGAAGTGTTGGAAACGCCACCGGAGTCGTGTAGTGTGGATGAAGCGAATTCCTTCTCTCTCCTCTTCATTTCATGCAAAAAGTATAGACTTGCTGATATGACACCCTATTAAATGTGCATAACACTCCCCATGAAACGCCATTGAGACTGGCCTTAGGTCAGTCTCAGTGGGGGTTTCACGGGGATTTCATTCACGTTTAATAGGGTGCCACATCAGCACAACTTAACTTTTTGCATGAAATGAAGAGGATAGAGAAGGAATTTGTTTCATGGGCACGACATGACTCCAGCGGCGTTTCCAATGTGGTGAAACTAGATGAAATCCCCGTTGAGGCGCTCGGTCATTTCATCGGTGAGAAAAGCACGACGCCGTCGCGCACCCCGCCTCGCCCTCGTCGCTGTGCGCCTCCGCATCACTGGGCCCTCGCTAGGCGCGCGTGGGAGGGGCTCCTCCGCCGCCGCGAGGAGGCCACCTCGCCGGGCCCACGCCGGGCGCGCGGGAGGGGCTCCTCTGTCGTCGTGCGCGTCTGCCTCGTCGGGCCCTCGCCGGGCGCACGGGTGGGGATCCTCCGCTGCCCCGAAGAGGCTGCCTCGCCGCCGCGCGCCTCCGCCTTGCCCCCTCGCCTCTACCGCGGACGCGAGCTCCTCCGCCGCAGGAGAGGCAGCTGCGTGCGCCGCCGCGGGAGAGCCGCCCCCGTGCTACCGGAGGGGATGGCATCGCGGGCGCGTCTCTGCCGTGGGACCTCTGCCATGGGCGCCGTCCTCCGTGGGGAGGCCGGGGCGCCGCGTCGCGACCTCCGCCGTGGGGACGCCGGGCGCGGAGGCCGTGTCCTCTACCTATGGCAGTGAGCGGAATCTTCCGCAGCGGAGGCCACCAGGCGCGAGTAGGGTGTCTTCTCCTGCATGGGCGTAGCCGCGCGCGAGCAGGCCGTCTCTAGGGAGGCACCCCTGCACGGCCGAGGGGCAGCAGGGCTCACTCCACCGTCGCGGGGCGTGGCCGTGGGCTCCTGCGTCGCGCATGAGGCCGCCGGGTATCGGCGAGGGCTCCACCTACTTCGCGCGGCAGGAGGTGGAGATGCTCGGCGCCGTGTGGCATGTGCGACTGCGAATACTCAACGATGGATGAGGACTTGCGTTCCTGCGGTGGGCAAGACGGGAAGAAAGAGAAGTGGGACCCATGAGAGGCTAAAAATAGCATATGAAACTGTGCAATGAATTATGCATTGCGAAGGTCAATTTCTTTCATCGTTTCATCCTGCTTCAGCTTATGTGGCGTTTTGGAAACCGTGCAGTGAAACTAGGCATTGAGAGTGGCCTTATAGATCACACAGGGGATGAAGGAGCTGGTAATGTAGGCCATGTATACATTTTTTTTTCTTTTTTTGCGAGGAATGTATAGATGATGTCTTAATGGCAGAAGAAGCCTGGGGACATGAAGAAGGTGACTGTACGGAAGCTCAGGCTGTCTCGAATCCAATGCTTTTAACCAAGCACCGTGCCACATGATGTGATATACGTGAACTTTTGTTTGAGCATTTTATTGTTTCCAAAAAAATTTTTGATACCTCTAGCATAAACTTATCTGCGCACGAGCTTGCTAGCTTGGGTTTAGCATGAGAGCCGAGATTTAGCTGAGTCCTCTGTTAGCAATACAAGACCATACATCCATCTTTGACATAAAAAAATGGTTTCAGCAAAATTGCACAAGTATATCGTCACATGAGTTTGTCACACTGAGGCCAATATTTCTAACTATATAAATAAAAACACTATATATAGATTTACCGTAACAATGCACGGGTTGTATTCTGTAGTCTAATCATCATCAGAGAGCAACTTCAAGAGTGCGTCAAGAACCCGCCGGTGATGGTGGGGCGGCACCGCGACTGCCACGTGCTCGTCGACCACCCCAGCGTCAGCCACTTCCACCTCGAGCTGCAGTGCTGGAGTCGGCAGAGGCTCATCACTGTCACCTACCTCTGCTCCGGTGAGACTGCCGCCAGCTCTGTTTCCTTTTTCCCCTTGCTCTGCATCGGCGTGTTGAGCAGAGCTCGTGTTCGTGATTCGTGCTCGTTCAACTGTGTTGTATGGTATTTTGGGATTTCACTAGGACTTTAATACCTCATAAAGCACTTGGATCATCTCGGGATGGCATCAACGCTGCCTTGTTCATTGCGGATTTGGGTTCAAATTGTTTTTGTCCCAATCGAAATTTCCTACGGGCTCCCAGCCAATTAAAAAAGAATGTAGTCGAGAAAACAATAGTAGACACCTCAGGAGAAATTAATGAGCAGACAATACATATAAAATATGGAAACGGAGCACATTAACCACTGTAAATTACAAAGACTGCGAGTTGGTTCTCACACCAATCCATACACACACAGCTTGGTTTTGTGTGGCAATCAGAAATTGCCAGGTATTATCACACACATGCGAAACCCAAACAGACCAAGCAAACCAGCACAATGATGTCGTGTCCTTAATTTAACAAACATTATTACAAGAAATTAACATAACACACTCAGACACAAAGCTCGATACAACTCCCAGAGATGAATATCATGGAGATGGCGTAGTTGTGTGGATATGAAAAGAATCTCACCTCAGGTAGCTTTGGATGATATGTGCCTTGCGCAACACAAACTCCGGCGGCGGCACATGCAAGTAGTAATCACTCTGCTCTGGGAGCCCCATCTGCAGGTTGTGCCACCACTCACGTTCTCCGCTCACCTCCACTTTAGATTTGGGAAGTTCCATCTTCAGGAGTGGGAGATGGTGAAAGGATTGGCAGCCCCGGACAAAGAGCTTCTCCCACTTTGGTGTTTCAAATTGGAACAGTACATCATCATGGATGTGCAGCAGTTGTGGAAGCTCCTGCAGGTAGATCTTTTCGATCTTTGGGAGTGGAGAAGGTGCTACCTCATAATCAGGCTGTTGGTAGAAAATTGTCTTGAGGTTGGAGTAGAAGAGAATGACCAGAGTCTCCAGAGCAGGTAATGATAAACTACATGGCAACAATTTCTCCAGCCATGGGCAGTGCTCCAGGTGAATGTGCTTTAGTAGATTCAGAGTCAGGAATTTAGAATATGACAGATCACTGGGATCGACCAAGCTTAGTAGATTCTTAAGAGAGGACGCTTGAAGTATCTTGAGGGTTGGTAAAGCCTCGGAGCCATCTGATTTCATTAAAAAAAACTACTTTCATTTGATGGCAGCGTTAGAGGTGGCATTCTTCTAGCTCAGTGAGACTATAATTGAGGTCAGTAAGGCATGTGACAAAATTATCATCTGTAATGAATATTGAGTTTGTGACAGAGAGAATATGCCTTAAGCCATTTGGGTACTGATTCACTGCTGATATCTCAACATTACGACATTGCCTTGGCTGGACTTTCATCTTTGGCATAATGCTCCCAGCTGAATACTGAACATCACGATAAGTTGAAAGTCTTTGGATACTGATAGATAACTCAACTTCATTGTTCTGTGCCCTCTTGCCTTTGACATTGCATGGCTGAACATGGACATTGAATGACTGGAGAAAATGTCCTTCCTTGACTAACTGCCAAGCAGTATCTGCATCGAAGCTATGAAACATTCTGGGGTCATTTATGTTTATCTAAGCAGTTGTTATAAACGACGTATAATAATATGAAGTAAACGAAATCACACACACAGCGAAGACACACGATTTACGTGGAAAACCCCTCCAATGCGAAGGGAAAAAACCACGGGCACCAGCCGGCAACAATCTCACTATCTCAAGAGTTTTTGGGTTACACGCCTGCGGTGGCTTACAAGAGAACCAAGTCTCCATGAAACCCTAGCAAGGGTATATATACCGTACCGGCCCAAGCCTCCGGCGACGGGCCTCCGCTTCGCTCCGTCAGAAGCCCGGCTTCTCTCTTGAAGTGAATTTAGAACAGATCCAACAGCAGTATTGGTAGTCCTCTCCCTTTCCTGATGATTCCGTCTGCACATAATTTATTCTGGCAAAACATCTTCAAATATTGATTGTCATCATCTGCACAATGATCTAAATAGAAAATCTTGGGAAAGTGGGCCAACTGATGCCATGGAAATCTCATAGAATTAGGAGCTCCAAGAAGAAGTAACATCCTGAGTTGTGGTAGATTAGGAAGGTTGTAAGGTACCTCCTCAAGATTTGTTCCAGAAAGATCAACATCCTCCAAGGCTGTAAGATCGTCACTGAAGTTGAGAATTTTGAGTTTGCTGCATCCATGCAAGGATAAGCACCTAATCCATGGTCCTGACAGTGAGAATGTTCCTAGGTTTGGATGCCCAGTGATTTTTAAATTTTCCAAGGACTTCCATGTTTGTATGTGAAGAGTTTCGAGGCATGGCACTAGTTCCTAAAGAAACTCAAGGCTTAAGCGAGCACAGTTACAAAGATCTAGCTCTTTGAGACCTTTGGCTTTAGACAGTGACTTTGGGAGTCCCATCAACAGCCGGTTGTTGATTAACTTGAGTGTATGCATTCTTTGCATTGCTTCAAACATCTTTTCTGAAAAGGAGCTAATTTCAGTCCCCTCAACATGTGGGACCGACAGATTGATGGATTCAACCACGGGAAGAGGCATTTCTATGAGAGTGGAGCAATTACCTAGAATAAGCTCCTCAAGATTTGACATGTGATGGAAAAAGTCAGGAGGCAGAGTGGTGACTTTTGAACCAGAGTGGTCGAGGTAGTGCAGATTGCTGTTGTTGCTGCAATCATGTTCGGTTAGCTGTAGCAAGGGAACACCATTCATATCAAGGACTTGAAGGTTTTCCAGACAAGAAAGTGGTGAGGTTTCTTTGTGAGAATTAGGTGTTGGAGACAAGGTCTGTAGCAGAGTGCAGCCTCTGAGAGAGAGCAAGTAGAGATTGAGTAGATTAGAAAGTGAAGGAGGAAGTGAATTCATAGATGTGTAGGACAAATCCAGGACATGGAGGTGTGGGGTCAGCAGTTTATCAAGAGGAAATGCTGACATATTTGAATAGCCTCTTAGGATAAGGGTTGTCATCCTTTTATCTCCTCTTGTTACCCTTGGGTACCAATCCCAGCTTACATGCCTACCGTCGTCGTTCATAAATGAGACCCATCTCAGCTGCTTGCTCTTCACATGAGTATTGAGTTCGTCTTGTCTGAGACGTGGCACACCCTTAGATAACTTTGACACACTAGTGAGCACATCCTGGGAGGATGATGAAGTGCTTACTGTTGGGGTAGAAACAGAGTAAGTTGGCAGCAATGAGTATTCCTGCAAGGCTTGGATCATGACGTTTCCAGCTTCATATGCAGACCTGTAGTAGTTGCTCTGTTTCTCGCCGGTGGCTGTGGGTGTATTGGTGGATATTGCTGTTGAGAAAAGCAGGTCCTCAGCCACCCAACCGCGAACATGTTCATCAGTGGTAAGCGCAGGCATTGCTCCTTCTCCTTGTGGCGGATGGTAGAGGATACCATAGTACAGACATTGCTGAGCTACATGGATCTAGAATTCCTCGTCTCTTTTGTCTTTGTCTGACAGTTGGATATAAATGGATCTGGCTGCATCACATAAGGCCTCTTTAATCAACACAGCCCAATCTCTGCCACGAAGATCATCAAGAGCTGTGTATAGTAATATTCTGGAGTTAAATGTTCCAAAAGCTCTCTACGAAAACCACCAGTGTCTCTACTTCTTTTACAAACATCCTTGGAATTGGTTGAGATGATCCACCGCCGGTTATTCAATATAGTTGGCCACTGGTAGCACCAGATGAAAACCAACACGTCCAATGAGATGGGAACATGTAGGTTTTCTACAACGAGCAGCAGATGCCTCTTCCCTTCAAATGCTTGCCGGATCCTATGCATCATTGGAGAACTATCGGGTTGACGGTCATAGAGAGGATCCACCCGTACGGATTGATCTGACCCAAAGCAATCCAAGTACCACTGTCCAAAAGCCTGGAGCATCAGGTTGTCAGAGAGATTGTCGTAGCCAAAGAAGCTCTCTTCTGCAGCATGTTGCTTGACCTCCTGAAGCTGCTTGCTGTCGTCAAGCATCACTTTTGGCCGATGACTCAACTGTAATCGGCCTTTTGTTTTTAAACATACCAAAATGCTCATAGAATATCTCCACTAATCTAGACCATGACCAAATGACATGTTTGGGTAAAGATGTAAACCATATAAAAGCAATGCAAGTGAGAGATAAAGGAAAATATCGTATTTTCATATAGTCTTCTTCACCAGCACCGGCAATAGCTAGTTGCAAGATATATGTAAAAATGTGTTCCACAGCTGTCTTACCATCTTCACCACTAAAATTTTCAAACTTAGGTACCCGCCATCGACTTGGAGATTTAACGTAATCAATGGCTAAAAGATATGGCCAGTGATAAGTAGGTACCGTCCATTGAGAGGAGCCACATAGATTTCTAGTGTGGGCTAAATCTTCTTGAATTCGGCTAGAGCTAGATGTAGCATATGAAGCCGAATCACAAGCAATGGCTTTCCTGTACTTTGCTGAATTCTCATTCACTCGGCTAGAGTTAGTATTGACATGTGAAGCTGAATTATGAGAATTAGCATTAACACATCTTGCTGAATTTTTATTGATTCGGCTAGAGTCATATGAAGCCAAATTATGAATAGGACCATTGGAATAACGTGTTAAATTTTGAGAGTAATTGGCAAAATAATTAGCATTGTTATAGCCAATTCTCTCATTCATCGGCTTGTCTTGTGATGGAATCACATATTGTGAACTTACAGCCGATGAATAAGGATTTACATGTTGAATGTTGCTAGAAGAATCAAAACTAAAAGAATTTTCAGTAAGCATCGGCTCTTGATCATAATATGCATAATTAGAAGAATTAACCAATATAATATATCTAGTATCATCATGACTAGCAACACCAACATGGCAATTTATATCACTTGCAAAACAATTACTAAAACCATTAGATGCATTTGCAAGTTGTACCTCGGGGTAATTGTAGTGATAATGTGATGAATCACCTTGTTACTCCATGATTTAGAGCTTGACCACCTTGCTAATTTTTTCAATAAACAGCACAACACATTGCCAAATAGTAAACGAGATCACAAGGAGTCAAAACTGGATGTAATCGGCCTTTTTGGGCCGGATTGAACAGTGATAGCGATCTCAAGTAGATAGATTAGTAAAGATTAGGGCAAAGGCAAAGAGATTTGGCTGCAATTTATTGAGCCAAAGCAATCTTCTTCCCCAGCGGAGTCACCAAAAAGCATGTTGACACTGAATGTGATCGAAACCAACACACCACGAGGGCTTTGGACGCCCGGGCCACCACGAGCCGAAGAACACAGCGAGATAATCACCCTTACATGGTGAAGGACGGAGAGATTTACAAGCAAACCACCAAAGATAACCAATGCACTTTCGGGACGAAGAACTGGCTAGTTTTCAGGCAAACTAGCAAAGGAACCGATGAAGCTCTCACCCGGGCAGGACCCCGTTAGGGCTAGAACGTTGCCGGTTTGCCCTAGGTCGGCCAGCAAGCCTAGGGCCTGGATCAAGGATGAACAGTATGGGGATGAAAAATAGAGTAAAGGAAGAAGATAGATTTATTTTTTGACGATTAAGTTGGATGGGATTAATCGGCCATGATACTCTCGTATATGTGGAGGAGGTGGTCTTATCCTAGTAGGAAATAACTCCCATACACGATCTCTAAGTTTTCCATGTCCAAAATAGGCCTAAAATCGACTTGGGAAGCCAAACTAGCATGGAAAATAGACCCAACTCGGCTAAGCCAGGTCCCAAGTCGGCTTAGCCGATTTCCATAGGCCCAGGACACTGTTTTCGGGCTGAAAACAGCCCAAGTCGGCTTAGCCGATTGGCTGCTGAAAATTCCGGGTGAAATCTTTCAAAATTCATAATTAATTCATCCGGACTCCAAACGGGGCAAACCATATATGTTTTTTGATCATATCGACGAGAGGAGCATAATAGTGATATCAATTCTTGCATTTGAGAAACTTGGTTAAGTCGGCTAGCCCACTTAGGGACTCGGTTAAGCCGACTCTGGCTGATCTAGCACCCGATAAGTGGTTTTCCTCGTCCAAGCCCCAAATATGATGATCCAATGTTGCGCTCTGGTCTTCTTGATGACAGAAACATGATGATAACGTCGATGACGCCCTCTGGACAATTTTGAATGTCAACACTGGTAGATAACTCAACTTCATTGTTCCGTGGCCTCTTGCCTCTGACGCTGCATGGCTGAACATGGACATTGAATGACTGTAGAAACTGTCCTTCCTTGACCAACTGGCTAGCAGTATCAGCGTTGAAGCTATGAAACATTCTGGGATCATTTATGTTTATCTGAGCAGTATCGGTAGTCCTCTCCCCTTCCTGATTGTCTCCGTCTGCACATAATTTCAAAAAATTGATTGTCATCATCTGCACAATGATCTAAATATAAAATCTTGGGAAAGCGGATCAATTAATGCCATGGAAATCTCATGAAATTAGGCCTGACCCTGGTCGGTACCGGGCCTAACGGAACAAGGCCTAATAAGGGACCTTAAAAGCAAGGGCTGAACGGCAGACCGGAGTGCAAGGGAAGGACGAAGGACAACAATTGCTTTCACTCTTGTAACCCAATCCCCCGAAAAATTAGAGTGCGGACTTATATATTGCCAGAAAGAAAAATC
>CM041639.1:27572715-27626589 GCA_023333625.1 Bothriochloa decipiens | reverse complement strand
TGTAGCGGATGGTAGAGGATAGCATAGTACAGACATTGCTGAGCTACGTGGAGCCAGAATGCCTCGTCTCTTTTGTCTGACAGTTGGATATAAATGGATCTGGCTGCATCACATAAGCCCTCTTTAATCAACACAGCCCAATCTCTGCTACCAAGATCATCAAGAGGCGGTGCATAGTAATATTCTGGAGGTAAATGATTAAAAAAGACCGCTGTATTTCCAGCAGCATCAGCGTCTCTGCTTTTTTTACAGACATCCTTGGAATTGGTTGAGATGAGCCACCGCCGGTTATTCGGTATCGATGGCCACCGGTCGCGCATGATGAAAACCAACACGTCCAATGAGACGGGAACATGCAGGTTTTCTATGAGCAGCAGATGCCTCTTCCCTTCCAATGCTTGCCATATCCTTTGCATCATTGAAGACTAAAAATATTGACGGTCATAGAGAGGATCCACCCGTACGGATTGATCTGACCCAAAGTAGTCCATGTAAAACTACCCAAAAGCCTAGAGCATCAGTTTGTCAGAGAGATTGCCGTAGCCAAAGTAGCTCTCTTGTGCGGCAAGCTGCTTGACCTCCTGAAGCTGCTTGCTGTCATCAAGCATCAGTATTTCTGTGAGGACCCCAAACGCCAACCGATGCTGGGCCTGGGCTGTACTACTACTGCTTGCAGTTTGAGCGGGAGGTGGGAGCCTCACGCGTGTAATTTGGTCATAGGGCCCGTAGAGGTCCTTGGTGCGGTCGAACAGGAGCCTGGTGAGAGTGGGCACAAACGAAGTTGAAGCTGCAGGTCCAATTCCGACGTTCCATATCACCGGCTGCTCCTTGCTCCATTCCCATAACTTCTCTTCAAAGTCATAATTCCCGAACCTCTGAGAGAATACGTAGCCAGTCAACCTGGAACGTACATACAACGCCTTGTCAGTGCGCGCTCAGGAAAAGTGGACAAAAAATATGTCTCAAATCTACATGTAAACACTAATATAAGCTATTATTAAAAATAATGTAATATGTATCCATTAAGTAAGCTATATATTTGTATATTACACATTTCTATTGCTTTTAAGTTGAAAGTAAGCATGATGCTATGTTCAGACGTGCAAACTAAGTAAAAATGTATAATTTAGGATAAACATTTATTTTAGTAGCTTATCTAACGGTGGAAAAATGTACCCTTAACAAACCACATATGAATAATATTGATAGTTCATTTTTAAGTTATATTATTAACTTATATTATTAACGCTGCATGATAATTAATCTTGAAATTGATGTTTTAAATAGGTTTACACACTTTAACTGAAACATTATGTCTTAACAACATTACTAATTGTATTTTAATCATTTGATATTTATAACACAATACTATTATACAGTTCTATGATATTAAAATTTCAACACCTTGAGTTCCACGATGCTCCTATAAAAATGAAGACTTACTAATTGTATTTTAATCATTTGATATTTATAACACAATACTATTATACAGTTCTATGATATTAAAATTTCAACACCTTGAGTTCCACGATGCTCCTATAAAAATGAAGACGACAACTAAAAAGTTGCAACAGCTAGATTAAATGAGGGAGAATTTGGTTTATGGCCCATGAAAAAATGGGTCTTAGGTATATGGCCCTATTTTTTCGAACTTAGCTCTATGGCCCCCAGAAACGAAATTTCATTGCCTCTATGGCCTTCCGTTCGTTTTCATCACTTGACGGTGTCAAGGATAAAAAGAGCATTTTACCCTGGTGAAAAAAATGTAGAGTTTTATTTGTTTATTTTGAGTAATATTAAGCCAATAAATTCACACACAATCAAGTACACAAATATATTGCAATAAAATAATCTTATCAAATGCATAAAAAATTTTGGCCACACATATAAGATGGATGGCTAAGGTTGTACACTCGTATATAAGTGTATTTGTAAGGAATTTCTAGAATTATTCTTGTAAAGAAAAACGTCCACAATGCACACGCATGTCATCATGCTGCCATCAAGCTAGGAACGCTCGTGCAAAGCAGAGCATGGAACAGAGCATGCGGTGCTCAGCGCACAGCGCACGGCTCGTCCCGCGCATTCGCCTGCTCGCCACGCTTGGTACTTGTATATAGAAACTTTTTAACCCTCGCGGATAATTTCGGCAACAATTGCACCGACAACAACGATTACGGTGGATTTTTTCATGATTTTTTTCCGGATCATCGCCGTGTTGGTCTCGGCTCTCAAACTCGTATCTCTCGCATAAATTTCGCAGCTCGTAAGCGCTGGCTAGGCAATGATGAGGTCGTAATCCTCGATCTCCGTGGCGCCGGAGGACCACACACCACCCGCCGTGACCTCCGACGACGATAACGGCAGCGTCCTCTCGCTGCAGCAGGTGCGTGGGGTCCATGTGCGTCTCCCAGCCAAGCCGCCTCCCTGTCATGGCAGTCCCTGCTCTCCTACCAGGCCTTCGTCGTCACGCACAGTCCCGCCACCCCGGCCCGCTCTTTACCACTAAATAAACTAACTACAATATTTTGGGACCCTAAACAAAGAAAAAACTTTTCAAAAGGTTGTAGATCACATTGAGGGCACAATTTTGATATAAAGTTTTTTTGTTTATTTAAGTTCATATAAAAAGTTATGAATTATTCTTTTATATAAAATTTTTGGATCGCCTTGTTTTGACTAGATGAGACTCAGGGACTCGAATGACACAACTAAAAGTTTTTGACCTAAAAGCTTAGGGACTGAGATGACACAGTTGAACAAGTTTAGTTACCGAGATGAATGAACAAGTTTGAGGACCTAAACGTTCATTTGCAGTTTAGGGACTAAAATAACACAGTGGTACAAGTTCGGGCCCGATGATAAACTTCACTCATCTTATTATACAAAAGTTGTAGCTAATGGAACTTTCTATTATCAGGTAGATTTTAAGATTTCTTTTAATATATAGTTAAATGTCTATGAAAAAGAAAAGAGATAGAGTTGCTATCATGAATAGTAGGATGACGGTAAAAGCTTGAACAGTGGATTTGGGGCGTGTTCTAGTGTACTAATGGTTGTATATAGTATGTTGTTCTTGGTAGTGATCAGGTGGTTTGCGTCCGGAGCATCTCTAGTTTTTTTTATCATCGGTAAAGGTAAGTAAACAAGGCGCAATGGTCCACATGCTTCAGCTCTATTATTTCAGTACCTCGCACTACCTATATAATATGAAATTTGTAGTAATACTATTTTACTTTACTTTGAAGTATGTTATGCCATATACTGTGGTATTACTGTTGAATTAATTATGAAGTATGTAAAGTGCATATTTTGCAAGATTTGTGTTTGCAATTTTTGGTTGAAACACATTTGAAGACTCCATAGCCAAATTAGTGCTAAGTACTAGTACAACAACGCACATTGAAATAAGCAATGTGGTTGCAGCCATCACTCTCTCCTTACGTGTGGGTTGAAGTAATGTCATGCATTGCATTCAATTGCACCATTGATATTTGCATTATGAAGATAAACTTATGAAGTGTTTGATGTTGAAGTTTTGAAGTCTCCATTAGCCGGTTATTTAAAATTTGTGGCTTAATCAAACTATGAAGTGAATAGCATTGTTAAAGCAGTTTACTTGCTAAGGTTTTCCTTAAACCTCATACACTTGTTCTCCCGTCTTAGGTACATGTGCTTCAAGGATGCTTTGTGGGATGAGAGTAGTAAAACGACTTCACACTTGTTGGCATTACTTCAAACAAACACTTTTTGTTGCAACAAATTAGTTGGTTGTCGGAGTCTTCTATACATTATAATACACACCAGAGCTTTGCTGGTTGTTGTTGAAGATGTATTTGTTTATGTCAATGTAAAACTTAGATCGTTTGTTGCTTCAACATTCTCTGATGACACTGTAGTGTCGTAAAGTAGTTGCTTTTGTTGTTGACAGCAGCCATGCCATGGACTTGCATGACGTCACTCGTAAATTTTGAACAAACCTACTGCCAGAAGCTGGAGACACATGCAGGGTGGCATTATTTCAGCTTTATTTTCATTTTTCCAGCAATGCAATCTGTTCGAAATGGACTATGTCTTAAAGTAGCCTTGTGATATTTTGAGCAGAGAAGCAATCCGTCCGAATGTCGTATATCATTAATTCATCAGCCATGGTTATGAAAATAAATGCAGATAAGAGAACAACAAACAAGAGTGTGATCACGCACAGCGGCACTTGTTCAGGGTAATTGATGAGACCGTCGACCAAGTGAAAGATATCTTGAATATCCATTTAGGCGTCGATGCCTATATATAGTCCCACCTGAAACATGCAACGCTATAACCATTTTTTATTTCTCCCAACGAATGCCTTAATGATCAACAAAATCAAATTATATATATATATATAATACAATTGGGAAAGAACATTATATTATTTTTATATACTCCTGTAGCTATGATAATAGTTTTTATTACTTTTTTTTGTACAAATTATTTAAATAAATTAGTAGTGCTATAGTATATATGAGAAATTTTTTCCTTGCTTTTGTTAATTTCCACTCCCTTGTTGAGTCACAAGTGATGATTTATATATTGACATGGCCTTCAAAACATAATTTTGGTTACTACTTTTGCAAATGAAGTTTATTAAAAAAGAGCAAATATATAATTTTTACAAATCCATATTTTAAAGACAATCCAATATTGCTATACTTTTCAAATATCAAAAACTCAACACATCAAGCAGTATCTATGAAACAAAAGTATAGAAGTATTGACTAACGCAAAGAGTCACTCACTAATCTGTGAATAGTGGGAGCAACAATACTAGTATAAAAGAAACGGTCATCTCATCTCGGCAATTTTTTCATGAAAACATTTGCACATCGCGAGATGCCAATTATTCCGAATTCCAAATCTATAACTAAAAAGAATGTTTGAGATAACACATATCACATGGTTTGGCACCGTATTCGACATTTTGTCTCTCTATGCACTATCTGATATATTTGATTCTGGAGTTAGAAAAATACTAAAAACAGCAAAATTGTGCTCTATAAAAATGTAAATTTTGAAGCACCAATTAGACCCACAAGAGGGCCAGTCCCATTTTTTTTCTGAACCACATGGTTTCGGTTTCAGAGGCGGAAATTTTAGAAAATAGGTTGTTGTCCCTAACAACTCCATAAGATATATCATTTTTTGAAGCTATGTTTTCAACTTAACATATATTTGACCTCCATAGTTAAAGCTATATAAGGAGATTAGAGGGAAATAAGAGGAAAACTAAAAATGTGGATGAAAAAGAATATAGAGTAATTAGTAACTAAAGCTTACCGCAGTTGCAAAGGAAAGAAAAGAAAATATTTGTATAAGTATTGTTTTAAGCATACAAAGATCATGCATGCCACAATGCAGACCATGCATATACTCTGTCTGTCCTAAAAAGATGGCACATATTGTTTTGTTATGACATCAACAATTATGTTTCTAAATAGGTGAGCTATGAAACAATTATGACATCAACGACTGTGTTAGTACTTTTATATAGATTTGGCCAAATTTGAAATTTGTTGGCTCCTTAGAAACCAAAATGTGCACTCTTTTGGGGTGAGGAAGTACATGGAAGCATGGATAACAATGACCATAGTAATTCCCAATGTTTTCGATTTTGGAACCAGGAAAACACTTCTTAGAAAGAGATTTGCTGCAGTGCTCAAGAAGGAACCACTAATAATTCCCGATGCGAAACATGGATAGGAACGAACATAATAATTCCCTTTTTTGACCCATTGATTTTTAAAAGAAAATATTATACATTTGTTTCTGCCCTTTGTGACAGCACATAGGTAGCCAAATTTTTAAAAGGTTCTCAGCTAATGAGCTGACAAAATATAAAGGAAAACAGGACACAAACAAGTTTCAAGATTTACACATACCAATGAGAACATCAAGGTTGCTAAATTATATTGTGTCAAACATAGTTCAGAATTCATATAGAAATATAAATTTGCATTCATAGAAGCTGTGGGTGTATTTAATTGCTTAGCACATTTTGAAGTTGCGAGCTATCCATACCTGGTAAAATATAAAATACAGAAGCCAAATGACAAATCTGTAACTAAACACAGCAAGCCACAAAGCTCTCCACAGTTTCTGAAAATCAAAGATCCTTGAGGCACACAAATGGACCTAATCTGCAAAGAAAATAAAACAAAAATTCAGTCAATGCAATGGAGTTCGCATAGGAAATCGAATTCTGCTGTCGCATCGGTCATTCTCAATGAGGTTCACGCCGATGTGTTATCACTAATAATCCAAATATGATAATTTAACGAAGTTCTATGGAAATCATGATACATACCAGCGATACAAACAGGCCACGCACAGCAAGCCACAAAGCTCTCCACAATTTCTGAAAATCAAAGATACTTGAGGGGCACACGGATGAGCCTAATCTGCAAAGAAAGTAAAAACAGAAATTCAGTCAACGCAACGTAGATAGCATAGGAAATCAATTTCTCCCATTGCATAGGTCATTCTCAATGAGGTTCACGCCGAGTGTTATCACTAATAATCCAAGTATCAGCAACGCTAGCTATAGAGACGATACTGTATGATACGATAATTTAACAAAGTTTTATTGATACTGTACCTGGTTTCTGAAGAGCCAGCATTGTGCCCTTTCAGTTGAGGAGCCTGCCAATATTATAACGTGAGATGTGAATGCGATAGTGTTGAGAGATTGCAAGAACCAACAGGTGTGGCTGTGTGAGTTATGAGGTGCTGCAACAAAAACAAGGACCGCCCTGCTTGTACAGGAACTATATATATACAACCATTTTATGGATGCTTTTCTTTATCATACAGCTGTGGTGGATGCATGGACAAGTAAGGAATGATGCTGCATTATCTTTCCAGAAAGCTCGACATACATGCCATGTTATGATGCAATGATGCAGGCCACAAGCAAAGGAACAGAGGAGGACACTGCTTTTGTCCTCAACATCAGTCAGGGTATAAAGGGAAAGGTAAAGAAACACTTGGGCCTTGTTTAGATACCTTCGAAGTTTACATAGTAAACATCACATCGTACTGTAGTAATTTTGTTTTTATATGATAAAAATTGTCTAAATTTTGACTAATTAGGCTCAAAATATTTGTCTCGCAAAGTACAACAAAACGGTGCAATTAGTTTTTTATTTCATCTACATTTAGTACTCCATACATATGCCGGCATTTTGATGTGACGGAGAATTTTTTTTACATAGTAAAATTTGAGGTATCTAAACAAGGGCTTGGTATTGTGTTGGAAACGAGATTGCCCGGTCTGCTGGCGATTTGACCAGGATGGCGGCCATTGTTTTCTGAAACGTAAATCTGTCCCAGCTTGCTGGAGACAACTGGATCTCCTGGAGGCACAATCAGCAGGTGAACTGTGATTCAGAAGCTACTGCTGTGTTATGAACAAACAGCGACTTCCAAGGTTGCAATTCTGCTTTGGAAATGGTGGGACCACAGTCACAGGGATTGGCGCTCGGACGAAGTCCCAAAACAAACTGGAGCTGGAGGCGCGGCGCGGAGCTGGAACGGCGTGACGCAGCGGCCGTGGGCGAGCTGGGGTCGAGCGGCGAGGCCGCGCGGTGCTAGGGCTGGCTGGATGAGTTTTTTGCTTTTTCACACGGTGTGCTGGACGAGAATTAGGAGCATATGTAAATGGGCTACTGGGCCCCCATCACGAATGCCAAAGGTGAAATGCAACGTGACGGGAAATAAAACGCTACTGGGCCTGTTCGCTTCAACCGAAAAGGCCGCATCACGAGTTCAGACTTTCCTTCAGTTTTTCTCAGTAAAAAATGGAGATCCTGACACGTGACACGTAGCCGGCAAACTATCTCTGACTCTCTGTGTTTTTTTTCTTTTTTGAGAAACTGACTCTCTGTCTTTGATTTGAACGAAGCTCGCTCGTTACGAAATCCAACCCAGCCCAGTCCTTTAACGCATGAGGCCCGACATTTGCGACCCACGCCGATTAGGCCCTTCCTACTTCTCGGCCCACTCGAAAGAGACGCTCACGCTCACGCAGTCACGCGGCACACGCCGCCTGTAATTCTGACCGTTGCGTTCCAATCCAAAATCCAAATCCGCCGCCCGGGGATCCCCAGCCGCCTCCAACATCTCTCCCGCCGGCGCTCGTCCCCTACACATCCCCTTCCCTCCTCCAAGCCTTCAAACTCGCCGAGATCCACAGCTCGCACCCCGTCTCCTCGACCTCACCACCATCGGCGTGCACCCACCCACCCAGCCACGCGCGCACCGAGATCGAGAAGCAGAGATCGATCATTCCCCACGGCATGGCGGCGGCGGCGGCTTTGGACGGGGACGGCGCCCCGATCGCGGCGTTCGCGGTGTCCAAGGGCGGCGTCGTGCTCAAGCACATCTTCCTCAACGCGCCCCCGCCGGAGGCTGGCAGACGAGGGGTGGAGCAGGGCGAGGAGGCGGAGGAGGACCCGCCGGTGATGGTGGGGCGGCACCCCGACTGCCACGTGCTCGTCGACCACCCAAGCGTCAGCCGCTTCCACCTCAAGCTGCGGTGCCGGCGTCGGCGGAGGCTCATCTCCGTCACTGACCTCTGCTCCGGTGAGACTCCCGGCTGCTCTGTTCCCGTTTCCCCTTTCCTCTGCATCCGCGTGTTGAGCAGAGCTGGTCTGTTAGTGTTCGTTGCAAGTGATTCCTGCTCGTTCAACTGTGGCGTTTGGTATTTGGGGATTTTTTTTATGCACTTTATTTCGGGATGGATCAACGCTGCCTTGTCCGTTGCATATTTGGGACCAGATTTGGTCCCCATGGAAATTTCCTACAGAATTCTAGTGTTCCAGTCTTTCAATTTTCGATTGAAACAATGTGGAAGCTAACTCGGAGTTTCCCCATCGTTGTTGTCTACATTCGATGCAGTGCACGGGACATGGATGTCGGGGCGCCGGATCCCACCCAACACGCCGGTGGATCTGGCCACGGGTGACACGCTGCGGCTCGGGGCCTCTAAGAGGGAGTACAGGCTGCTCTGGCTATCGCTGCGTGAGGCATTTGAGATGGACGATCCGCTGTATATGCCATCACTGCCTGAGGAGGACAAAGAGGAGCCTCATGTTCAGGTAGCAACTGCCTAATTCTCGTTTGTATATGCTCGTAGAATGAGTTTCTGTGTTGTTTTGGTGCTAGCTGTTGATTCCCTTGTGTTCTAAATGTTTGATGAAATGCGCAGGAAGCAAGCAGCCAGTTGGTGGCTGGGCACAGGGATTCAGTGGACATGGAGACCCATCAGGTTTGTTCACACCAGATCAAAATTACTAAATACTGGAAACACTGTATGAAATGCTTATCAGTATCTCTAGAGCTGCAATCCATGTTTATTGATTTGATAGCCTGAAATTGCAAAGTGGCAATTGATGTATTTTTTATTTTTTGGTATCAGTAGTATTAGTATTTTTATAGGACAGCGATTCGTCCGGCGATGTTATACGGTGCTGAATGTTGGTCTACAAAAAGGCGACATATCCAGCAATTGAGTATAGCAGAGATGCGTATGTTACGATGGTGTTGTGGGCACACAAGGAGGGATAGAGTCCGGAACGACGATATTCGGGATAGGGTTGGGGTGGCACCAATTGAGGAAAAATTGATTCAACACCGGTTGAGATGGTTTGGCCATGTCCAACGGAGGCCTCCTGAGGCACCGGTGCGTAGTGGGGTTCTAAAGCGGGTCGATAATGTAAAGAGAGGTAGAGGTCGACCTAAACTGACTTGGGACGAGTCGGTTAAGAGAGACCTTAAGGAGTGGAATATCCCTAAGGATTTAGCTATGGATAGGAGCGCTTGGAGACTAGCAATTAACGTGCCTGAACCGTAATCTTTTTCTTGTACCATTTATGTGTTCTTTGTTTTCATGCCTCTTTTGGGTTTCATCTCTAGCCTACCCCAACTTGCTTGGGACAAAAGGCTATGTTGTTGTTGTTGTTGTTGTTGTATTAGTATGGTTATGTATGATCTTCTTTGCATCTAAGTAATGGACCTGCTAGGTTGCAAATTCAAATGCAGCAATGTGGATTGCCTCTATCGTTTCCAATATTTGATGTGTTGACTAGTTCCTCCACTGTAGTAGTCTCTGTATGCATGTTTTACGAATATAAGCGTCTTATTTTCAGATCCACTCTGTGCTACAGAATTTCCTACATGCCACTTGAACTAGATTTGTTCTGTTAATCTTCATTGTTCAATCAACATTCTCTTCTTTGTTGTTTACTGCATTGATGCTCCCATTTGACAGTACCCAGTTGCCTAATTCCTATAACTATTATCAACTTTTTCCCATGCCTTGTGAATGCTGCATGCCTGCCTAGTGCTAAATTTGATTAAAAACAATTTTGTTGCCTAATTAAAAACAATTTTGTTGCCTAAATGAAATTTATCATGGTGTACTCTTGTAGATTTGTTATTATTTAGGCACTTCATGCCTGTCCAAATACATTGTGCATGTGCATAGAGCCATAGAATAAGTGTGAACCTTTATTTGAACATATTACTTTCTATGATCCTGATTATATTGTCCTAAGTTAAATTTCTCTGGGATGACATTCCGGTTGTTTGTTTGCTTAGTTTGACAAATTTCTCTGGGGGACTTTTTTTTTCTTAGCATAACAAATGATTTTTTTTCAAAGGAAGGTGTGTTTAATTTTCAGCTTGTGTCAAGCAACCATTTGTGCACATATGAATTTCCTTGGCTGCTTCTCTAGATGTTGTATTTCACAAGTTAAACACCCTGTTCTTGCATTCATTTCGTATGTTGAAGTCAAAGCATATGAACACTTAAATGTGCTATCTATATTATATAAAACCAAGTTTTGTGACCTTAATTTAGTGTAAACCACGTCAACTATAAATTGCATCAGCACAAACTATGTGATGAGATGACAATATATATCCATTATCCAATTCCACTTGTAAAACTCATCTATACGCTCAGTTGCTAATAGCATTGGTTTACAGTTTAAACATGTATGTCAGTTCTGTGGTTTTCAATATCTTTGGGTGTTACTGTTCCTTTCATGTCTTCAATTGTTTACATGAGTTATATTGTTCTGTTGTTTTCTTCCTTTATACCAAAGAGATTTTCACCTTTGGATCCATTTTCTGGAAATGATTGCTAACTGTCTGATGTAATATCCAGGGTACAAGTGAACAAATTGTATCAGAAGACATTACATTTCCAGCCAAAGTGCCCCCTTCAGCACCTTCATTTTCTGAGTTTGCTCATTCCTTTTTTGCGGAAGAGCCTTCACTTTCCCAATTTCATGAGAAAACAGACGGAGTGACAGAGGAAAAGTTGGTTGACAAGAATCAAATTTCAGAATCTTTGGGTTCGTTGATCATACAGGAAATGGCAGGCACACCGACAAATTCTGGAAAATCATTCCAGTCAGACAAGCAGGATTCCTCATCAAACAAAGTGTCGAAGAGGTCCAAGTTGAAGTCAGTCAAATCACTTCGTGTTGATACAGGCAGGAGCAGGGACAGAAGCAGCACTCTGAGCTATAGCTTTCAGAAGGGAGACCAAAATGAGATTGTTGTATGTTCTCAGAGCTGTGGGACAGAATGCACTGCCTGTATAGCTTTATTTGGTATTTCTGAAGTTGAAAGAGCTGAAGAAAAGGAAGAGTTGATTGCTGAAGATAAGGTTGACATGAATCCCCCAGCCAGCATGATCATGGAGGGAAATATGAACGAGAGGAAATCTGAGAATTATATCCCACAAGATCCAGTTGATGCAAAGCTGCAGAAGAAACTAGGCTTGTTAGATTCTGCTCTCCCGTTGCATTTCAAAGATGATGCATTCGCTGACAAAGAAATTCCACAATGGAATGGTGCTACTGTTCATACAAACTCTCAGCCTGTTTCAGAAAATCCTATAATGCCAGAAATGCAGCATGGTTTGAACCATCTTAACTTGGAGGGAGCTCTCTCAGAAAACAAGAATATGGACCTAAATAAGATTGCTGAGGGTCCTGGGAACTGTCTGCTTGAAGGCACCATTTTTGAGAATCTATTTGAAAATTTGAATACTGAAGCAATTGAAGAAGATGAAGAGATCTTCCCACTGGACAAAGATGAAACCACCCCCGATGTTTCAGTTAACATAATAACGGAGAGGAGCCTAGGTCTGCAGCCTACCATTTCCCAACAGTTGATGGATTCCATTTCCCCTCTGAACTTAGATCATGATGACTTTTCTAAAAATGAGAACTCCAAGCCGAACACTGGAGATCAGATGAACATTAGAGATCAGATCAAATCAAATGAACCTGTCTCTGAGAATCTTAACCCATTAATGCCCATTTCACATCTGGAATTCAAAGATGATATCCTTCCTGATATGGAAAACTCAGTGCCGGCTCTGGGGAAGTCGGAGGCTATGTCCCCTGTGAATCAGGAAAATCTGTTCTCAGACAAGGAGAATGTGACTCCAGCCTCTAAGGTGAAGACCACTGTTGGGAGGGTTCTTGGTACAAGGATGGATAACTCAGTGTCAGCAGCAAATACTTCAAATAAGAAAAAAGTTCTAGGGTCGAGGGTGGATAATTCAGTGTCAACAGAGAATAGTTCAAATAAGAAGCAATGCAGTGAATTATTATCGAAGTCCAAAAAATTCCATACAGTAGATTCTGATGTTTTCTATTCAGATAAGGAGAATTTAACCCCTATATCTTCAGGAGGCATGAAAGAAAGGAAGTGTTTTCCCAAGGACCTCTTAGTCGACTTAGATCAAGATCAAGAAGCATTCTGCTCAGACAAGGAGAACTTGACACCATTATCTTCTGCAGCTCGGAAAACAAGGGATATGTCTGAAAACCGTACACGAGTTGAAAGTGTGATCGCCAAGAAAAGGATTGCTGATAGGCTCCCCTTCCAGACTCTTCTGTCAAATTCTTCTTTGAGACCTGCTAGCTCGCATGATTGTACCTGTGCTGTTGCTAGGCCAGCTGACATTGCTGCTGGTGACTTGGTGATCAAGTTGGAAGATAAATTCAACAATCTTTCAGTAAGTTATTGGAGTGATTATATCTTTATGCTCCATATGAATGTGTTTTCGTTTTAGTATCGCATCTGACATGACTAACCTTTATGCTGGACAGTGTAATAACCAAGAATCAGGTAGTGCTCGACAAGGTATTAAAACCTGGATTATGGTGGCTAATACAGACAGTCTTCTTGATGACGAATCTAGGAAGGCCATTATGCTGTTAAGAGGCCTAAAAGGAACACATCTGTTCATACCTAGGATTGGTAAGTTTAGAGCAAATACAATCACCAAATGTTTTGAAACAAATGCTTGCTTGCATGCATAATTTATTCTGTTCTTTGCTTGCTTACTGTTGATTATGATAGTTATTCTCCATGTGAACAGTCAACCTATGTTTATAATGTTATCAACTGAGGGATGCTCACTTGTGTTTTTCCATCTGAACTGTCCTTTCAGATTGTTAACTGATGTTAAAGAATGATTTGAAATTTGAACAAACGTCTGCTTGAATGCATCATTAATTCTGTTGTTTGCATACTTACTTTTGCCTATGATACTAAATACTCCATGGCAACAGTCAACCTATGCTTATAACGTTAGCAACTTAAGGGCTGCTAGTTTCTGTAGTATTTTTACATCTTAACTGTCCTTTCAGGCTGTTAATTGATGCTTCATGCACATGGATTGCTAATTCCTCCCATTCTACTAATTGGTTTAATCCATTTGCCTGTGATATCTGCACTTCTTCGTGCCCTTGTTTGATCGTGGCACAGATCTACTTGCACTTGCCGACTGAATTACTAGTGTTACTTACTGTTGTTTATGATAGTGAATACTCCATGAGAACAGTCAACCTATATATACTTATCATGTTATCAACTGATGCTGCTTGTTTCTGCGTTTTTTTTCCATCTTAACTATCCTTTCAGGCTGTTAACTGATGTTTCATCTGCTTTGAAAGCTAATTCCTCCCATTATACTAATTAGTTTAATCCTGACACTAATTATGTTGTTTCTTTGCTTACTGTTGCCTATGATACTAAATACTCGATCACAACAGTCAACCTATATTGCTTATTATAATGTTAACAACTCGAGGGCTTCTAGCTTCTGCATTATTTACATCTTAACTGTCCTTTCAGGCTTTTAACTGATGCTTCATGTGCTTTGAATGCTATTCCCTCCTATTTTACCAATTGGTTCAAACCGCCTGTGATATCTGCATTGGATGCTCATGTTTGATTGTGGCACAGATCTACTTGCACTTACTGACTGAATTACTTGTGTGTGCTACTTCCAGTTGCTAACCGAAGTACTATGCTCCTCTTTATTCTCTCCACAGTGATCAAGGAGTTGGATTCTATGAAGCAGCGGGAGGGCCTGTTCAGGCGGTCAACGAAGGCGACCTCCATCCTGCAATGGATCAAGGAGTGCATGGCGACGGAGAGCTGGTGGATCCATGTCCAGAGCTCGGCCAACATGTTCCCGGTGGCACCAACCCCGCCCGCGACCCCTTCGGCGCAGCGCATCGACGAGGAGATCCATATCGGCTCTGGTTCCTTCAACCTGATGATGGCGCTCTTCTCCCCCAGAAGCTCCACGTTCGCAGACATAGTCTCTCCCAGGCCCGAGGACCGCGTTCTCGACTGCGCCCTCGTGTTCAGCAGGCTCCGGAGCAGCGATAAGGTCGTCGTCCTGTCCACCAGCGTCACGCTCAAGATCAAAGCCATGGCAGAGGTCTGTCATCACTTGCATTCAGTCTGTCATTCATAATTTCAGAGGAACTAAAACTGTTTGGTTGCGTTGCACGCGCAGGGCTTGTCTTGCGAAGGGGTGAAGGAGTTCCGGGAGTCGCTGATGGACCCGTCGTCCAGGCGGTTCATGTGGGCAACCAGCGCGCCGCGGGGGTCGGCGTGGTCGTGCCTGGACGCATCGGCGCTGGCGGAGAACTACTACAACAGCCACCACCACGCGATGAAGCGGAGGGTGGTCCGTGCGAGGCCTGCCGCCAAGGGCCTGAAGCTCATCCTGCGTCACAACTCCCTGTACGCGCAGGCCACCGACGCCGCCGTGAACAAGGCACCGCCGCTGCTGGCGTCGCTGGCCTCGGTGTGACAGCGAGACCCTCTCGGGGCCAGCAGTAGTTAAGGAATAGTAATTTGGTTTTTTTACCATGGTCCATGGCTTTGTGGCATGATTTCCATGCTGAGGGGCTTTTGAACGAGGACACTGTCAGTAGTTTCGTTTTGGGCCATTGATGAGAGTTTTGAGTTGTGGCCGGCGCTAAAGCCTGCGCCTGCCGCGGCCCATGTACGGTTTGGTTGTGACGATCTGACGAGGACGGGCAGCAGTAGAATAATGATAATGGTCCCGTATATGGTTGATCCGAGCAGAATGTTACCGTGTGTTTGGTTGATCCGAGCAGAATGTTACCATGTGTTTGGTTGTAGGATCAGTGGGTTAGAGTAGCTCTAACCTATGTTTTGGGGACGATTTTAACCTTTAATTTATTTGGTTATGAGAATAGGTTCGATCCATTTTTTATTTGATTGGAGGACTAAGATAGGATCGGATCCATCCTATTTTCTGTTTGGATAGATGGATTTAAACAGAACCTGGATATGGTCACCTTTACACTGAAATGATAAGGTTATCCTCCTCAATTTATGCCAATTCTCACAAATATAAATAGTACAAATATCAAGTGATGACATATGATAATTTCATCAGCAACTCCAAATATTTGAGCAACCAACATATAATTTATGCTCAACACATAGCAATATTTCATATGCTTGCACCATACATCAAGGATAGCACACAAAATAATATAACAGGCACATATAAAAGTCTTGGCCATATTAGAAATAAAAGTCTTATGCCATATCCATAGGCACATTACACACTAATATCAAGTGTGATGCTTGCACGATGCATCAAGTTCAAGCTTTACACAATATATAGCAAGTTTAAGGTTTTCACATAGCGAGGTACAAGCTTACTTAGACTATAAATATAAAGTTCTATGTGGTACTAACAAAAGAACCATTCCATGACTACAACTTATCCTTAATGCCCAATGTAGTTGTCAGCAATGTGCTTTGCAACCCAATTCAATTTATGTTCAAAATGCAAGGAGTTGAAAGTTCTAGCTATGTGAGGATGTTGGATCAAGTAGGAATGGTAGAAGGATAAGTGAGTCGAATTGAAACTACCACTCATAGCCATCAAATTGTCATACAAATCAGACGGCACATCATTGTCAGATTTCCCCGCTTCCTTTATCGCCTTGGCTAACTTGGTACTTCCTCATTTAATTACAGCCATCAATGGATCTTGGTCAGTCATGGCCCTCTTCTTGCCCTTGTCCCTCTTCTTAGGATTGGTGGCCTTGGTAGCCGATGAAGTTGCCGCATTGTCGTCTTGAGTTGCACCCCTATCACTCTGTACCTCCATCCCCTGCACCTCGTTGTCCCAGTCATCTGTACTTTCTTCCTGTGTACCTAGAAGTACACTTGAGTCATTTGCAAAAACTTGCCTGTAGCCATGGTACTTCCAAATATTATGTGTATCTCCACAAAGTGTTGAATAGGCTTATTTAGAAAATCAGCATCAGACTTGTGATCCTACAATATATATACAATTTTAGCAACTACTATTATGTGACAACTAATAATTTAGCAACTATTATTAGATTATTATATGTGAGAACTAATAATTTAGTAAATATCTTAATATGATTGTTGTAGTGCTCATCATTAAGAGTTATAGTGAAGGTATCTTCATCCTAACCAACAGCACTCAAACCACAAAGGTCACATATTTTATGAAACTTCTTTTGCCATGTCTTAAGGTGATTCTTAACCTGCTCACCACTGCGCACAATGTCAAATTTCTCTTGGAGAGCCTTTGCACACCCATTGTAATGAACCATCTTGAAGGTGGATGAAGTCTTGGTGCCATTAACCACTAAATTGGCAAGGTATCCGAGCATGTATGCTGACCAAGTTGAAGTCTAAGTAGCATGTCCACCAGTCCCTGCACTACCCTCTGGTTCCATTCCCCTACAAAATAAACAATACAATATATGTCCTCAAATAATAATACCAACAAAGTAGGAATCAATGTGGCAATCAAATATCTGTAGAAATATGTCCTCAAATATAATTTTAGCCATCGAATACAATGATTACATTGTCCAATCAAATAAAATATAACACAGATTACATTGACCAATACTAGTTTCCATGGCTTCGATGATCTGCCCACATTTGGTCAGCCAAGCCTTGCCTAAAAGCTAGCATAATGGCATTCTCACTTGCTGTCCCAGCATATGTGGTGTGCTGGGTGTCCTCATCGTTGTCACTTGGTACATTGAATTCATCACTCTCATCTTCAATTACCCAATTATAAATGATGTAGCAAGCAACAACAATATCAACTTGAGTTTCATAAGGAAAAAAAAAGGAAAGGCATCATCAAGTACTTTGAATCAACTTTTTAGTGCTCCAAATGCTTGCTCTACTATGATTCTCAATGAGCGGTGCCTACGGTTGAACAATTCCTTCTTATTTTGCACCGGATTGCTCCCCCATTCATTCAAGTGGTATCGTACAGCCCGAAAAGGGGTTAAAAATCCTGGTTTGGCTCCATATCCAACATCAACTAGGTAATATTTACCTAACATATGATGCATAGTTAGGTTACATCCATTAATTTTGATGAAAAAATTTATGGACGAGACATGGGTTAATCTATTACCTTGTGGCACACGAGGGCGACCCTCACATGCTAAAGCATCATGTAAAACTAGTGCATCATGTGTTGTCCCCTCCCATCCGGCCAACACATAGGTGAACTTTTGGTCAAAATCTACGGCTGCCAGTATATTTTGAGTACAATGATTGTATCTACCACGAAAAGCATGCTGCATTTCCTTTAGAATAGTGGCTCTTATATGTGTACCATCAAGTGCTCCTATATAATCCTACGTGATGTTCAAAGAAGTCAAGATTAGGTCAATTAGGTTTGGCAAAAAATAAATTTAGAATGACATAAGGTTGAGCTTCACACCTTAAAGTATGGATACCACCTTGTGTCTCCTTCAATTTTAGCTGGAGTGTCCAATGAAGGGGGCCTAATATAATCATCTCGTAGCTAACAAATAGCATGAAGTACTTTGTTAAAATAATGACTGACCGTTTCTTCGGATCTATCAAAATTGGTTGCAATTACTCTATTCCTAACATTGTGCCCCACAATATGCAGAAATATTGCTACTTGCTCCTCGACACACATATGAACGGTATCTTCAAGTAAACCATGATCTCTAAACAACTTACAAATCCTAAAGAAATGTGCTTTGTTCATTCTCAACATGTTATACAAGTTGTGTCATTCCTCTAGATTTTGTCATTGAGATATTGCATTCTCTTCCTATCCCTTTCATATATTGGTGCATAAGTAATCCCTTATCTTCTTGCAACTCGTTTTCTTTTCCTAGACCGAGCAACAATTGCCATGACACACAATAACCAATGTGCAGCAGCAGCAAAAACAAATGCCTTGAGCCTGTTATTCATCTACATACAGCAGCACAATCAAGCACAACTAGTACGAGATTCAGACGGGAGGGAGATGCAGACTGGAGGGAGAGCCGGACCTCCGGGCGTGGTGGCGGACCTGGTGGCCAGGGGAGCTCCGTGCGGCAGTAGAATAATGATAATGGTCCGGTATCCGGTTGATCCGAGCAGAATCTTACTGTCGAGGAATGTTTTTGCGAGTAGAAAAGTTGGCGTGCCATACCTTAAGCTGTAAATGTACTAGCCTGCTGGGGATCACGAGAAGCACCGCAAACACAAAACCATGCATGAGTGTATCGGAGATTCATAATAATTAGTTAAAATCACGTCAAACCTTGCAGGAAGCTGGATTACACACAAAAGGAGAAGACTGTAGTTCCATGTGCACGCTTGTGACCCTATGTAAGGTCCTAATGGCTAGATGGGGGTGAATAGCCTATAAAAAATTCTTGCAAAGCACTAAAACAACCGATTAATAATTAAGATGGCGAAGCTCCTTCTTGCACTAGCTCAACTATGCTATGCAAGCCACCTACACAATTCTAGTGATAGGCTATGATCGTTAATCACACCAACAAGTTTAGGTTGCTAACTTACTCCTAGTGAACAAGATAACTACAACTAATTACCACTAGAGAGCTAGACTAGCAACTAGAAAGATATGCTACATAATTCTAGCAATATGAACAACTAGCAAGAAAGACAAGATATATTGCAAGAATATAAATGAGCAAGTGATTGATCTTTGTACCGATGTTGGAGAGAAGATGAACCAATCACCACAAAGACAATCACACACAAAAGATGAACCTCGAGAATCAAGATTGACACAAAGATTTTTTACCGAGGTTCACTTACTTTCCGGCAAGCTAGTCCTCGTTGTGGCGATACACCCACTTGGAGATGTGCCCGCTAAATGGCTTCAGCAAGCCAACCCCACGGCCTCAGGTGCAGCACTATCAACACAAGATGGGGATCCTCCAAGCCACGATTCCACTAGAGTAGCTAATTCACGAACTCCCGCGGGGAAGGCTCAAGAACCCCTCACAAATCCACCGGGTGTGACCTCGAACAATGTCCAACTCGAGCTCAACACCTCCGCTGCACCAAGCCGTCTAGGATGACGGGAATCACCCAGGAGTAATAAAAAAATCCAGAGCAATCACGAAGAACAAGTGCCTCTAGATGCAAACACTAAGAAAATACACTTGAATCTCACTCTCTCTCTTTTGGATGAAGCAACAATGCAAGGAGAGGAGTAGAGGCAGTCTCTTCAGCTCAAAGTATGCTCTAGGATGTTAGAATGGGCAAGAGAGACCCCCATGACCGGCCAAGGGGGTATTTATAACATCCCAAGAGCCAACTAGTCGTGACCCCTTTCAATTCAGATTTCGGGAGCGTAGGACGCGTCCTACGCTCAGCGTAGGATGTGTCCTACGCTATATAAACTCACGCGCCAAGCATTCAAACTGAACCACATGGATTACACTGCGTAGGACGCGTCCTACACCCATCACGGGACCCGTCCTGCGCCATATATTTTTTAGGCGCGAAGTCGAAACGGTTCAAAACCAACCGTAGGACGCGTCCGGCGCTCTCCCTCAGACGCCCACAAAACACTATAGCGCGTCCTACGCATTGAAAACTTGATACTCCGAAAATGCAACTTTTGTGAGCGTAGGACGCATCCTACGCCCTTCTCAGGAAGCGTCCTGCGCTATGCATTTTCGATCCAATTGAAAAAGTCGACCGTTGAATACCGCCGGACGCGTTCGGCGCTCGGCCGCGGACGCGTCCAGCGCTCCGCCCGCCCGCGACCCTTGCTGTTGCGCGTCCGATGCAAGGGACAGCGTCCGACGTGCCCAGCAGGACGTGAATTGCAAGCGTAGGACGTGTCCTACGCTCGTCGGACGCGTCCTACGCTCGGTGTCCGACGCTCACAGGACAGCAGACCCCTCCGCACTAAATCGGGCATATCTCTTAGCTCCGAACTCCGTTTTTAATGTTCTTGAACTCGTTGGAAATCTTACTCAGAGGACTACACAGCTAACATATCCTATTGATCCAAATCACAAAGAATCAAAGCAGTTTTCCAATCCAAGTGACATCATCTCTCTTTTTCAACACAAGAGTTCACGAACCTTTTCCAATGAGTTCTCCTTTGTACATGTGCCAACACCACCAAGTGTACATCACCATGTGCATGTGTGTTAGCATTTTCACAATCATTTTCAAAGGATTTTGTTTAGTGCTCTAGATCCTAATGCATATGCTCAATGTTAGATCCTAGAGGCACTTGCACAACACGATAAACCATGACTTCCCCTCTTGATAGTACGGCATTTATCCTAAATGTGATCACGCTCGCTAAGCGTCTCGATCACTAAACCAGAAGGCCCTACAAGCAAACCTTTGCCTTGATCTCCATGGGCTCTTCTCTATTCCACCGGAGCTTTGATCATCATCACATGTGCACCATGTCCATCACATGATCAAGTGGTCACCTCCATGCCACCTAGCTCCCATCATCACATGTGTTGCTAATATATTTCTACATTCACTTAGTCAAACCATTAGCAACTAGGTGTGTCATCAATTAACCAAAACCACCAAGGAGCTTTCACCCTGTCTGACATGCCCACAGAATTGAATAAGTACGAGTTCTGGCCGTGTGTTATCATGTGGATATATATGTCCTGCTAAAAACTTGCAGGAAGATGTAACAATGTTTTACCAGCCGCCATGTAAAAACTTGGATGCCCTCACACTATGGCTTGCCTAGGCTTGGCCCGGCCGGGTAATAAACTTTTCATCCTTCCTCTCTAAGTCTCTAACCCTTTTATGGACGTCCTAAACATTTGCAGTTTCATGTCATGTATATGCTTACGTGCACATAGTTTGATAGTAGTAGACACTCAATCTTCAAATCCAAATGTCTAATTAACAATATATCTTAGGCTGTGTTTGGATGTATACATTGGAGCCCTAGCATTGGAATTAAAATTAGGTTTGCTAAATGTTGCTATTTGGATGTATATGGTATTGAGATTTGGCATTGAGCCCCAATTCCTTGGTATTGAACTATGCCTGGAAGCGAACTCTTCCAACATGGAGGGGTAAGGCTCTGTACTCGCTGGAATCGTCGCCCTCTCCTCGCCCCCAACGCCTAACATGACGTAACACCTTTGATCGCCCCAACTCGACGCGATGCCTCCCCCGCTGTCACTGCCCTCTCCCCACCCAACCTTGGCACATGTCCTTGCCGGAAGCCGACCCCAACCTCCCTCCCAAACCTCGACAATGCCCCTAGGATTCCCTAGCCAGGGAGAGCTCGCATGGGGAGGACAGAGGAGACGCGAAGGGCTCGCGTGGTGGAGGAGCTCGCATGGCGGAGAGCTCGTGTGGGATCCGTCAAGGACGGAGTGCTTCTTCTCAAGTATGAGTACGACTGAGTGGATCGATGGGGAGCAGTAGCGAGGGATGCCGGGATCCCCTTCTTCTCAAGTCTGGTCTTCTTCAAGTCCGGCCTTCTTCCTCAAGTCTGGCCACCGCCAAATCCCGAGATCCCCTTCTTCCTTAAGTCCCGCAACCGCCTAGTGTGGGAGTCCCCTTCTTCCTACCAGGGGTGTGGAGTCCGGCAACACCAGCACCGGCAGCAGGCTCGCAAATCTCACTGTCGTTGCTCCCTCCGCTCTACATGCCGGTGCTCCCTCGTCCGCTTGCTCACTCGGGCTGCTTCTCTGCACGCCGGTGCTCCCTCCTCCACCCGCTCTGCACCCCTTCTTTTTCAGTTCCATGGTTGTGTGCATCCAAACAAGAAATCGAATTGGATGCTTTTGAGGATTCTAAAAGTGAATGCGTTAGCCATCCAAACAAAAGAATTGATTTGTGGCCCAATGCAATGTCATGGCTGATTTGGTATTGGAATCAATTCAATGCCAAGCCCTCCAATACTGACATCCACCTTAAGCTTTATGCTCCTCACAGAGTCCCATGGGCAAGTATTTCACTTTCGAAGCTAATAGTATCTCTGAAACTTTATGCTCCAGACATGGGTTGTCCCAACTCCCAACTTTGTTAAATACTTTATGCTCCAGCCCCATGCACTACGGGAAACAGCGGCTTTGCCGACTGCCCCTATCTTTGCCGACAGCCAAAGCCTGGGCAGTCGGCAAAGAACCCCTTTGCCAACTGCCAAATAGGGCAGTCGGTAAAGATTTCTTTGCCGACTGCTGGCAGTCGGCAAAGACTGACAGTCGGCAACAGTCGGCAAAGACAGTCTTTGCCGACTGTCAGACTCAGGCAGTGGGCAAAGACAGCCCTCTTTTCTGATTGCCTGACAGTCGGCAAAGAGGCCTTTGCCCACTGCCAACTGAGGCAGTCGGCAAAGAATTGATTTTTTTTAATCTTGATTCCAAACTTTTTTTCTGGTCCTTATAAATTGTATTGAACCATAATTTTGAATTTGAAATTTTTTTATAACTTTTGCTATATTATTTGAATTTATTTTGTTTACTTGCATTTTTCTCGAAAAAATAAATTTGAACTGCAGGTGCATGAAATAATGAAATCTAGCCATTCAAAAAATTATATTCATGTTAGAGAATGTATTTTAAGGCCGTATCCAGGAACTCACCAAAAATTTTTAACTCCTTATTCACGAAACATGACCATCCAATTGCGGAAGAAGTGTTTTTTAATTATATAAAATGCAAACGAAGTCTGAAAATCATAAAACTTGGCAAGTTGTCATTCCATCATATGTGGAGACTGTGGTAAAAAAATAGAGAATATTTCGAGCAAGTTATGCGGTCGGATGACTAAAACCTAGATATCTCCACACGTGATCACTTGTGGTTACATGTGGAGATGTCTGGGTTTTAGACATCTGATGTTATAATTTGCTCGAAACATTCTAAATTTTTTATCATAGGCTCTTCATGCAATAAAATGACACCTCGCCAAGTTTCGTGATTTTCGGACTTCGTTTGTATTTTATATAATTAAAAAACACTTCTCCTACCATTGAATGGTCATGTTTCGTGAACAAGGCTTTCAAATTTTTGGGTGAGTTCCTAGATATGGCCTTAATATACAATCTCCAATATGAATATAATTTTTTGAGTGGCTATATTTTATTATTTTATACACCTGCAGTTTAAATTTGAATTATCCAGAAAAAATCAAGTAAATAAAATAAATAAATGAAATATAGTAAAATATTATAAAAAATTTTAAATTTAAACATGTGCTTGTAAAAAATATACTAGGACAACAGAAAAAATTTCAATTTAAAAAAATTTAAATTTACACTTCTCATGCTTTTGAATTTGAAAGATTTAAAAAAATAAAAAAATAAAAACATGCTTTGCCGACTGCCCTAACTGGGCCAGTCGGCAAAGTGGCCGTCCCTCCCCGTTTCCAGCAGGCCGGCCCAGCAGAGCCCGGAGCATCCACATCCGTTGATCGGCATCATTTTCAATCGGACGGCCATGAGCGAAAACCCCTGGCCACCGACGCCCCTGAACCCTAGAGTGTCATTTCTTTCCCTGCCCCTTCTTCTCTCACAGCCGCAAGTGGCGGCGGCGGCAGCCGCGATGGCCGTCGGCGACGGCGAGGGACCGCTGTGCCGTGGCTCGGAGAAGAGGAGGCGGCGCCATCCCTTCCCTTCCCTCCCTCTGCCTTTTCCCTCACCGGGTGGATCTGGAGGGCCAAAGTCGGATCTCGCGGTCGCGACGGCCCGGCGGTGAGGCATCGCGGGCACGACGACCCTGGCATCGCGGGCGCGGCTCCCCTGCTCGGCGGGACCTGGTGGTGGAAGGGCGGCACTGCGCGGGGGCGTGGCCTGGCGAGCGCCACTAGCCAGCCGCCACCGGTGCCGACGCATGGCGGGGGTCTCCAGACCACGACCTGGAGGCGCAACTCCACCACATCGACGGTAAGCACCTGCTGTCGCTGGCCTGACCTTCTCTCCCTAGTATTGGCAAGATCCGTTGCTTTGCCATTTAATATTGGTATACGGAGGCATGCTAATTTTTCATCCCACGCAATTGATTTTTCATACCGCATTTGATATATGCGATGTGGCTGTGCCTGTGCCTGTGGTTTGTGGTACTAAATTGTTTTTTTCTTAAATATAAAATCAAGACTAAAGCAGTATATGAAGTACTAGTTGATTCCTTATGTCTGAATAGTACTAGTTGATTCCTTAAGTCTGAAAGTGGAAAATGCAACTCGTGTTTTATGCCTGATGCCTAATTGAATATTCCTCACCGGGCAATTTTGGACATGAAGTCTGAACTCAAGTTGATGACAAGTCCCTATCAAGATACAACCTTTTGCTTGCACGGTTCCTTGCATTAGCTAGATGTTTGTGTACTCAAGTTGCTTTTACTTAATACGATATACTGTTCTGCTTGGTTAACTTAGATATTGTTTGCTCCAAGATATAAATATATATGAAACTGATAAAAGGACTAGTCATCTATACTAGTCATCTATTTAACTTAGTGTCCAATTTCAACAATTTGAAGAAAATAGTGCTGTGACAAAGTGATGTGAACTTCTGTAGTTCTTGAATGAGCTTCTATGTCGGCTTGATCAGGTGGAAGTACTAGCAAAGATTTACTGGGGTGATGCAAGGGAGAAACTCTGTGAGGCAGTAGATGACCTCAAGGTGACCTCATGGCAAGCTACTAATGCTGGTTGCAATCATATGTGACAAGCTGCAGGTACATATCTCTGAATGGAAACTTGTGAATTATATGCATCTCTGAATGGCTTCAGTCTTTCTACTTAGTGGCTGCCATGTTCAAATTTCAGTTCTGATATTTGTGATGGTCGTGCACCAGCTGATACAAATATAGTAATAATATTTTTTTGCTTGATGCTGCTTTAGGAGGTAAAGTAATCTAAAATTCATTCTGCTGACATGCTGCAGTACCACCATACTTGAGAATATATGTTCATGAGTCTAGATCAGTAGGCAGTTTACCATATAAGAGAACAGAGTGCTTTGTTCAGATGCTGTCTTACTTGGTTATTTATATTCTGTAAAATCCATGTTTCATCCTAAGTGTGACA
This sequence comes from Bothriochloa decipiens, assembly GCA_023333625.1. NCBI lineage: Eukaryota > Viridiplantae > Streptophyta > Magnoliopsida > Poales > Poaceae > Bothriochloa > Bothriochloa decipiens. The sequence continues at coordinate 27,600,867 of CM041639.1, read as the reverse complement.
TCAGATCCATCCATTTTGTCCATACATCCTTCCATTAGTTTAGCTTGCTCCCTGTAATTAGTGTATATATATACTGATTCTTAGAAAAATAACACATAAATATATATACAAAATGTATACGTAGCCATGTGGTACTCCTACATGCAAGAAATAGCTTCCTGATTCTTAGTACTAATTATGATGTGATTTATAGAAAGAATACTGCCTAGCTTTGCTTAGGTGGATCATTAAAATAATTTGTTATTATGAAGCCCATTTTATCCTCACGTGTAGACATACTGTCAGTCAAGATTTGTGCTCCCTCAACAAGCAATCTTTCTTCTTGCAGGACTTGACTACTGAAAATGCTTCTTCTAAATATTTTACTTGGCTGGTCGAGACTTTACAGTGCTGGTGAGCTGCAGCTAGTATTGGTTTTTAGAAGGGCATGGCTACATTACTGGTACTATTTGGTGAACTACTACTTCATTGTAACTGAATGAGCTAGAGAAATGATTTGTGTTATTTTGTGAAGCGATACTGATTTGCATATGGCTACATTACGCTTGCTCTAACTCATGTTCAAATTACTTCTAATCCTATATCTAGGTGGAATTGAACTTGTGAACTATGACCATGTAATAATGGACTTGTGGAACTTTCAAATTATGGCTTGTAATGAAACTTTCGAATTATGGCTTGTAATATGAAAATTACAAGCTTGTAATTATCGCTTGTAATGAAACTTCTGAATTTTCTTTTTTTAAAAAAAAAATCTTTGTCGACTGCTAATTCAGCAGTCGCCAAAGAAGCCGCACGGGGCTGCTTTCTTTGCCGACTCCTTATTTGGCAGTCGGCAAAGTCTTTGCCGAGTGTCGTTCATGTGGCAGTCGGCAAAGACTTCCTTTACCGAATAAATCTTTACCGACTTACCTTTGCCGACTGCCATGTGGAAAGCAGTCGGTAAAAACTTCGCCGACAATTTTCATGCCTTTGCCGACTGCTGACAGCAGTCGGCAAAGAACCTGTTTCCTGTAGTGATGGCTACCTCTGTGCAGAAGGAGATGATAGCGGTAAAGCATAAAAGTCATCTATTTTTGCGTGGGAAAGAAGATAACGGTATCCACGCAAGATTTTATACGTATTTTTGTTTGTAGTCCACCAGGAGTGAGGAGTGCAAGGCATTTCTAGAACATTGCAGAGAACAAGATAGAGCAAGGGGGGCTCGTTCCTGGGCAGCCACGTAAATTTTTCTCCTCTCCAGGATATGTTACTTTGCACATGCTAGCTACCTAGCTAGAGAGTGGATTAGGAGTAGCTAGGCACAGTAGTGGATCCGGGTCTTACTCATGACTAGGGCCTTAACAAACTAAAAATGTTGGTCAACACACATGATATCTATTGAGGTGGTACGTTTCTAATTTCAATTCAATCCAATCGAAGTATTGAATATGAATAGAAGTTCAGTAGAGATTGAAAAAAGGGGAAAAATATGCTCGCAAAAGTACAAAAGTCAAGGCCTCATCGGTGGACATGGGCCGGCCAGCGGGGACCTGGAGTGCGGGGGGCGCAGGCCAGAAACCGTCAGCAGGCAGTTGGCACGGTGCCTGCAGCCACGAAGGTTGGCTGGCGCGCTGCGCTGCGAGGACTCCAGCGGACGCGGAGCAGCGTAGGAAGTCATGGATGCCTGCAGGATTGGCGGCTCTAGGCTCAGGGCTCCGGCCTTCGGAGGCGAGCTCCTTGCCTCATGACCTTCTCCCGTGTGCGTCTACGGCGAGGACGTGAGGCGTGCTCGTCTGCGATTGGGCATAGCAGAGGGAGATCGCAGAGACTGGAACAATGCTGAGTGCAAGATAAGCATACCCATGGATGACGGTAGGGCAAGGGGGGCGTTTGCCGAGTGCCCCTGGCTGACACTCGGCAAAGGATTGTCTTTGCCGAGTGCCATAACTGGTCCTCGGCAAACTTTTTTTTTTGAACCTATTTTTTGTAAGGCCTTTATATAGTATTTATAGCTCCCTTTTAAAATTTGGACCCATTTTTACTTTTTTTTATATTTAATTGATTTTTTTGTTTCTTTGAATTTTTTCGAATACTTCAAATTTGAACTGCAGGTGCATGAAATATTGGAACTCAGTGATTCAAAAAATAATAGTCATGATATTTGGTGTATGTTGAGACTATATCCAGGACCTCACATGAAATCTTGAGCATCTGTTTGACGTAACATGTCGAGGTACGTGCGAAAAAAGTGATTTTAAATCATATAAAATCCAAATAAAGTCCGAAAATCATAAAACTTGTCGAGGTTTCATGTTATCGCATGTGGAGGCTGTGGTAAAAAATTGAGAATGTTTTAAGCAAGTTGTGACATCGGATGTCTAAAACACAGACATCTCCGCATATGATATAAGATATCACATGCGGAGATGTCTGGATTTTTTTGACATCCGACGTCACAGCTTGGTCGAAACTTTCTCAAATTTTTATCATAGCCTCCACATATGATAACATGACGCGTTGCCAAGTTTCATGATTTTCGGACTTCGTTTGGATTTTATATAATTAAAAAATACTTCTCCCGCACCTGGATGGTCATGTTTCATGGACAAGGCGTTCAAACTTTTGGGGTGAGTTTATGGATACGGCCTCAAAATACACTCCAACATTAATATTATTTTTTGAATGGCTACATTTCATTATTTCATACACCTGCAATTCAAATTTGGATTATCAGAAAAAATTCAAGTAAATAAAATAAATAAACAAAATATAGGAAAATGATAAAAAAGAAGTTGCTTTGCCGAGTGCCCGGGCTGACACTCGGCAAAGAGGCTCTTTGTCGAGTGCCGGCCACGTGGCACTCGGCAAAGAAGGGCTGGACGTGGCCCCACGTGGCACTTTGCCGAGTGCAAGGGCCGGCACTCAGCAAAGATGTACTCTTTGCCGAGTGCCCGACGGCAGGCACTCGACAAAGGTGACGGCCACGGACGCCGTTTGCCCCCGGCACTCTTTGCCGAGTGCCCCTCTTTGCCGAAAGTTGAGCACTCGGCAAAGATGATCTTTACCGAGTGACTTCCTTCGCCAAGAGCCAGACACTTGGCAAAGCGTCCTTTGACGAGTGCTCTGTGCACTTGGCAAAGAGCATCTTTACCGAGTATCCGTGTTTTACCACTCGGCAAAGCGGGTGGCACTCGGCAAAATGTGAGTTTTCCGTAGCATCCGTCGCATTTTTTCAGCTATTATTAGTTGCAAAATCACCATTACTCGCCCCGGTGCTGGAGTGCTGCACCCACCCACTGTGATTCAACTTTAGTACCGTGTGCTGTGTGCACATACTACGTTGCATAAATCATCCCTGTACTATATCGTGTTTAGCACTCCATCTATAACTGACGTACTTGTTATTGGAGCCGGTTTATCCTCCTAAGTCAAGCCATTTCAAGTTCAGCTACGTACATGCAGTGTGTGTGACGGTGCAGAGCTGCATGTGCTTACACGTATGGATTATTCACCGACACCGGTATTGATCCAGTTTTTTTTCTTGTGACTATGAAATCCGTAACCGTAATTAGGGGGAAAAGGGGGACGACTTTGACTTGGAAAGTCTCCGTCCCATTCGCGTTCCCACACAAATCACAAACTTGCAACTAGCACAAAATAAATGTATGCACGCACTCTGCTTCGTGGCTGAAACTGAAAGCCTGAAGATGACAACACTAGGCCCTTGTTTAGTTCACCTTAAAATTTTAAGTTTTTTCACTCTCTCTTCATCACATTAATTTTTATCCGTTTGTATGGAGCATTAAATATAGGTAAAAAATAACTAATTATACAGTTTAGTTTGAAATCACGAGATGAATCTTTTGAGCCTAATTGATCTATGATTAGACAATATTTATTAAATAAGATAAAAAAGCTACTATTCATCAGGTTTAAATTTTTTGCCAACTAAACAAGGCCCTTCAACTGAGAGAGATGAATCATTAGCAGCAAGCACGTGGTCAACACTGTGTCGTATCAGTATCAGTCTATCGGTATCAGCAGCCACTGACAGACGATAGCACAAGGTTCTGAAACACCTTTGGCTTTGGGTTACAGCGCCAGCGACTCGTCGAGCTGAGTGACGCTTGCGCTTGCTCGCTCACACTACGCGTACGCATTGGATCTTTCTTGCGACGCAAACGGAGCTGCGATTTCTTCACCAACATCTTCTTATCGTGCTGTTTAATTAATTTAATTAACAAAGGCTGCACTGCAGCGTGCGTTGGGAATCAATTTTATCCTCGCAAATGTTAAGTAGGTGCTGACAGTGTTCTTCGTCACAAAGTAGGTACAGAGCGGAGAGTGATGCCTGAACTCTGAACGCTGAAGAGTGAGTAGAGTGAGTGCCTTCGCATCTCACAGCCGGTGCCTATCTGGATTTGGATTTGGATTTTGGGGGCCATCATGGGATGATCTCAGCTCCCCCTTTTCTCCGTGGCCATAATTGGGGGATCCCCCTCTTTTTCAGCTGTACAATTCAGTCAAGCTGTCCCTTTACCCACCAACAATTTCAGCACTCGATCGCCTGCCTCTACTGTACTCTACCCTGTGGAGACTCCTTTATTGTTGCTCTGATCGATCTGATTCTCTCCCTTGTTTCTCTCTCCAATCACACACTGATGACATGTAAGTTGGCAACTTGCAGGAATTTTCCCCCAACACAGCAAAAAGACTTTGCTCTCACTTTTTTTTTGAACAGTCACACCGGGGGACTATGAGTCCTCACCTGAATATATTACTACAGATACCAGTCAAAATCGTCTGGCAATGAAGGGGCAGTGCCGAGGCAGCGTATCGCCAAATACAAATAGTCCAAAGAAGTACATGGGAGCGAGAGAGATTACAATAAACCAACAACAACAGTACAACACCCATAACAATACTTAAACAAACTCAAAGGTAAGCCTAAACCCAAACCAAAAGAAGCTAGCTGAAAGTCGACTTGTGTGCCCCGCCAAGTAGCATACTCGCCGATTTCACCAAAACCATTGTGCCCTTCACTTTTCCTTGTTGATAGTGACATTCTCCAGCACATCCGAGTCCCATTGTACCCGACATTTGATATTCTGGCACCATCAAGGATTAGTGGCGAACATGAAGGCTAGGATCATCGGACATGACCACTTCCCTTTGAACTAATGGTGACATCCTCCAGCACATCCGGGCCCACGTACCGCCATCCAACACCGTCCACGGGGAGGAATCCTTAGAGGGGAATGGCGGAAGTGGTGGAAACTTCACCCACCATTTGATATTCTGGCACCATCAGGGAGACCGCCAACGAAGCAGAGACACCAAAGGAGAGAACTCATCGGACCATCAGCAACAACCAGCAGCCAGGGCTAGTCTTACCCGAGAGAGGAGCAAGGAGCGAAGAGCAGGGACTCACAAAAACACAACGACATAGACGGTGCTGGGCGTGGACGACGGGCGCAGATTTGGCCTATGGAGGAGCATGACAACGCCTTCAGAAAGGTGAACGGCACTAGAGAGCGTCGCCGTTGTCGGCCTGAGGGATCGGGCGTGGCTTTCGCCATTAGCTCTCCAATCCGCCCAAGAGGTCAGCTAGCCTTCCGGGCCCTGAGGATGGAGTCTACAGCAACGCCTCCAAGGAGGGTTATGACACCAATCTGCCATCGTCGCCGATCTGGTGTGACAACCAGACAGGGCTTCCACCCAGAATCCAGAGGACGGTAGAGGGGCGTTGGCCTTCGAGCAGAGCATCGACTTACCCCAAGAGGCAGATCAGGCCCCATCGACCGGGACCGGCCGAGAAGAGCGCACAGAGGGGAAAGTGAAGATTGCTGCACGCCAGCAGTGGCGAGGGCGAGGTGCACGTGGTTGGGGCGGCGCTGCTAGTGACCTGAAGGCCATGAGACCGCTGCCTATCGCGACACCAACTCGGGGAGGCCCTCGGCGCTGCTGACCGCCGCTTGGGGCCCACCACCGCATCTGCATCGACACCAGTCCCGATTCGCAGTCCTGGGGGAGCGCCACCGCATCCGCATCAGGCACCGTAGGGCCCACATCAGCTCCAACGCGGTCCTGGGGGAGCGCGGCCGGAGGCCGGCCTCCGCGTGGCTGGGCATGACCCTCCGTAGCACCCCGCACCGGGGGCTCCACGGCTGATAGCGGGCCTTCGCCCCACGACTCGGCCTTGTCGGGGGAGCCCAGACAAGCATATGAGCCTCGCGAGCCCGGGCCTGCTCTTGATGACGGCGCGCCGTCCACGCCCGTCGGCGATGGATCCGGGGCCAAGGACGCCGGATTCGGCCCGGGGGAGCACGGATCCGGTGGCTTTGCGCTGGCCGCCGGCCACCTGATGCCGGAGAAGAAATGAGGCTACAGTAGCTATGGGAGGGAAGGAGAGGAAGGGGAGCGGTGGAAGCAGCCACGAGAGGCCATTTTGGGTGCGCCGGGGCAGGCCGCCGCCACCGCTAGCCGGAGAGCGGTGGTGGCGGTCGGGGGGTGGCGCGGCGCGGGGGGTGGGGTGCGCAAATCTCTCGCCGTCCTCTGACTTTTACCCAAGATGTGGTAGGTTTGCCATTTTATTCTTTTTCATTTAATTACGAACATGATCAGATTATATGAGCTAGAGAATGACCAGGTATGTAATAAGCATCGCTTGCTTTAGGTCGTTGTTGGGTACATCAACCCGAGAATTACTAAAATGGCATGCCACCTAGTCAATTTATAAGTTGAAAAAAAACCCTAATATGGCACGACAACGAACTTTATTTATTATCTGAAATGGCATGGCACCACAATTAGTTAGTAGGTGGCACATATACTGTATCTGTACTTTGTACTATTTTTCTTCTTTAAAAAAAACGCAAATCCCTCGTCGTCCTCTTAGATGGTTGTGCTTATAAATTTGTACTAGCATATTTATTACCCGTGCTAACGCTACGGTGATATCTAGAATCAACTGATAAAAGAAACACAAATTGACAAACAAATGGCATTCACATTGTGCTATCTATAGCGAAGTCTCATACCTTGGTGTTTTAGGCATCTAGCTATCAAAATATTTTCCAGTACAACAGAAATTTGCCAAAAGAGCATCCTTACCAGGTTTCAAGTCTCTTTGTATTATGCCATTGGCATGCAAACAGTCCATATTGCATAGTTAACTGAAGTGTGTTGTATGTGTGTATACAACTGGCTAGGCCAATGTTGTCCAGATAATGTTTTAGTGACATCCCTAGTAGTAGCTCAATAACAATCACCATCAATGGTCCCTTCCCATCAGCTCCACTGAACTGCATAAGTGCATAAACAGTTGTGACAAGGTCATCAAAATAAGGTCAATTTAACCACACAATCATGTCATTCACACTAGGAAGTACCTTGACAAGATTCTCATGGCTTCAAATGTTTGCATTTTCTTCACAAGTATTTCCATGGTTAAGAACCTTTGTCGCTACAATTTCATCACCATATACCTATTCGGAGATACAAGGAAAACAGGACTACTGAATATATGACTTACTCAAAGGCAAATGAAAATAAACTAACAGAACGATGTACTGGAAATGATCAAGAATTAAATGAAGACTACCTTCTGAGCAATCACGACTGGATATTACATCTAACCATAGGGTATGTCCACCTTTGAATTACATATTTTGCTCACGGTATCATAATTTCTAAAATTATCAATCCTTGCAGCATATCTAGAGCATTCCTTTGTTACCGAACACCAAAAGCCAGATTTGCGGTTTATACAATTATTATTTGTAGACGGAGGCAGCATAAAGCAATAACAAAGTGCAGGAAGTCTGTGTGTGTATTTGTGACACAGTAACAGATCGATTTTGCCATACCGAAGTAATGATCGTGTCGTGGATGTTGAATCACGAAGGCACGTGCCTGCCACCAGCCAATTCATAGCACACGAAATTGCGGTGAACAGCAAGCAGCGAGGAGCAGAGTGCGACGAACAGAAGCCGGAAGGCGGCAGGCACCGACAGGAGCAGCCGGTCGACTGGCTGACAGCTGCACGGGCCGCGGGGGCGGGCCTTCTCTGCGTCGTCCTCCTCGCACTCGTCCTTGCAGTCAAGCCTAAGCGCGTGGATCCGCCGCCGATCCCTTGGTCCAATCCCTAGGTGCAGGCCGCCGCCGCCGGTTTCTTTTACAAAGCAAGAAAATAAAAGGGGCACGGGAATAAAACAAAAAGACACAATCGAACTGTGGCAGCGCTGAGCGGACGTAGAGGCTCCGGCTCGGGTGCGAGAGATGAGAGGGACGTGACGCGATGTTGATCGTCGGATTTGAGTGAGGAAAGAGATAAAGTTGTAAAGCAATCTGGATGGTTAGTTCTGTAAAGTTATTTTTTTATTATATTTTTTGAGGTGTACGAAAAGATACTATCTTAGCGGGGGAGTTATATGGGATAGGCCAAACGTTGTTTATATTGAAGCATTAATATGGTAGATATAAGTGGTTCACCTCACGAAATGCTTCTGCCAAACTTGGGATCCCTACATGCATGTCCACGTCAGTGTGACAATCTTGCTAGATTTTCTTTTGTCTCTGTCTTTCTATTTTAGGGATTTGAATAATACTAACTGAACGGTGGTAATGTATCATAGATATGGATATATGTTTTTTAAACTTAATTAGTCAAACTCATAACTGTTTGACTTTGACTAATAAAATTTTTAAAACGTGCCTTGTTTGAGTCGGATGGACTGTTTTTAATTCTATCTTAAAATTCCTACAACACCGTCGTCCTTGATGGAATTTGGCACGTTTAGTTTGTTCTAAGTCAAATATGTGTAACTATATTTTATAAAACTATGAAAAAAAATAAAATGGTTGATCAAACATTGTAATATTTGACTCAGAACAAATTAAATGCGACAGTTACTACTAAGAAAAACGGAGGAAGTAGGTGTGTGGTAACTGCAGACAGTGTGCGTCCGTCACGGAGGCGACAGCGACGTGCACACGGACTGACAGTCTCACTCTCCGATCAGCAACAAGGCCACACAGGCAGCCCGCCCCCATTTTATCTGATACGTCCATGTCAAGGACACAGCTAACTTGTTTGAGAACTTTGATATACTTTTGACCGTAAGAAAATCGTAGAATTATTTGTGGCTGTTCAAAGTTAGATTAGACGGTGACATATATGGTGTCATATGTTTTATTTATCCGGCCTTAACTTGCCCGGCAAAACCTTCATTAGAACTGTAGCATGTAGTACGATACTAGTACAAAGTACTAGTACAAGAGCAGAGCCCCGGCAATTGGCCCTGTTCGCAATGCCTGTTAGTAGTAGTAATACTAATAATTGTACTAGCGCATAGTAATGCATCACACGGTTTTGACTGTGATCAGGGACCGGACTAGTGGCGCACTGGAGCTTTCTTGGTCAACAGCTCCCATCTGTTTCTCTGGGTCTTTCCATTTCCCACTCATACGCAGTCCTTGTTTGACCAAGTCGTGTAGCGCGACGCGGAAATCGTAATCCGTTAGCTCGATCAGCCCCGGAAAGCGCGCTAACCCGAAGCTTCTGATGGTGAAACAAATTGAACCTGAACCCTTCGTGTTGTGCTACTGGAGTAGTAGTACGTCGTGTGCTACATTTAAGACGGTCGCTGGTTCTTGCCTTTGGTTCACATCAACTCAACGCAATCAACGCCCATTTTTGTGGCAAACTGATTATTATCTCTTTTGCATCGTCCCCAGAGCGGGAAGAAAGTTTGGTGAGGGATTCCATTTTTTATCAAAGTGTCACATTTGGTTTGCTCTAAGTTAAACCTGTGCAGCCAAGCTCCACCCCCCAACTTTCTCGAAGCCTCTCTCTTCCTCTAGGTGACTGCGGAGGTGGCAGGAGATACAGGTGCTCCCTCCGGCGACACCACCATTCTTCCTCACCTCCGATGGTCTACTGGCCTCGGATGTGAGAGGAACGCGTGGATCTTTTTCCGGCAGGGTAGTTTAGGTCCTTTTAGGTATAGGGTTTGGTGTCCGACGGCAGCGTCAAGGCGACGGCGGCAAGGAATAAGGTCCTCTCGTGCTCTTCCCAGTCTCGACGGCGCACTACTCCGGTGCCGGCGACGAGCGCGTGGAGGTGGAGTCCGGCTTCGCTGGCTAGGAGTCTGCGCGGACTGTCGTTCCGTCGTCTCGGGGAGACGATGGTACTGGCGGCGTGCTTCGTCAAGGAGGTACAGATAAGCTCTGGTTTCTCGCAGGGCAGCTGGTTGGTATTGTTGGGAGCAAAATCGGAGAAGGTGATTGGGAGTTCATACTCATTCCTTTCCATATGCAATGCAACATCGGAGTGCTCCTCGTCTGTTTTTCTCCAGCGATGGCTTTGGATCTGCATCAAGCTTGCAGCCCATCGTGGCAATTTGTGTTGATGCAAACCCAGGGGAGCTCATGGTGGTAGCCCCTTCCTTTTGCTGTTGCTTGGGAGAAGCTGATGGCGAGCCTTCCTGTGATGTGTTGTCGATTGTGAGGAAGATGACACTGCTGAGCGTATTTGTAATTTTCTTTTTCTTTAAGGGCGTTGTGGTGTCGAGTTCTTACGCCCATGTACTGTTGTTGTCCTTATCTAATGGAAACAGATATCCCCTTTTCAAAAAAAAAAAGTTAAACCTGTGTATATTTTGTGAAACTAGTACTATTTAACTTGGGATGAACCAATTGTGACCCTTAGAGGAAATAGGTGTGTGGTAGCTGCTGACGGTGTGCATTCGTCAAGGAGGCGACAGCGAGGTGCACGTGCACAGTCTCACTCAGATGACACTGATCATCTTTGCATCAATCAAACTTCACTTGTTCCCTCGTCCCTCGGATCCAATCCCCTAGGCCATCTGTGGAGTGTGCCCGTGGGGATGCCACGATTGGGATCCCAAGAAAAGAAAGGTTTCTGGCCTGAACAAGTGAACAGTTCAATCTGTTTCGGGAGAAAAAAAAAAGTGAACAGTTCAATCAAACGTATCCAGGGGCGAAACTAGCTTAAAACTAGGCCTGGTGTGAGTATAAAGAAATGTATACAATTCAAAAAAATACATGGAAATTTAAGGTAGATAATAACAATTTTTTTTTTGTTTCACCATGGTGCACAGGGTAAGCCGACATGGCTTCGCCTCGCTCCCGTCAACAATTTCTCGCTCCCGTCAACAATTTCAGCTCTCGTACCGTGAGTGATGACACGTAAAGTTGGCAACTTGCACGGTTTTACCGTAGGGTAAGAGTATCTTTCCTACTGGAACTAGAAAACGCGCCGGGGGTTTTAAACAATATTCGACCACCAGCCCACCCCTTTTATCAGGATTTGGAAAATTGCCATTCCGATCATCTAAGACGGTCAAAGTATGAGGTGATAGACGTAATAAGTTTTGAATCGAACCACCGGTTCAGCTCAGAAAATGTTGTTAATGCACAGTTCGAATCTATGCGTGCATGTGCATAGTACGGAGTACTACTGTATGTCCATATCAAGGACATAGCTAACTTGTTTGAGAATCTTGATATTATAGTTTTGACCGCAAGAACCTTGATATATTTTGGCCTCTTTTTCCTAAGAAGAAAACCGTAGAGTTTTTATGGCATTTGAAAGGTAGATTACATGGTAACATGTATGGAGACATTACTTAAAAAACATATATCAAGGCCTTAAAAAACATATATCGTGTCATACTATATATGTTTTATTTATTCGGCCTTAACTTGCTCGGCAAATGTAGCATGTTGTACTATACTAGAGGTTGAAGCAACAAAAGATGAAGCTGGATGGCCTTCTGTTCTTTTGTGATATTTTGTGGACTTTTGTGTGCTCCTGTGCTTCTCAGGCTACAATGCCTATGAACTTGGTTTTGTAATTTTATGACATTTGGTAATCACTTGTAGGTCCCGATAAAAACGAATTGGATACGAACGGATATCGTCGATACTATATTTGTTTTCATATTTTTGTTCGGATATAGATTCGAATACGAATAATGTCAATCATGCCGGAGAGGATACAATTGGATGTCAACATTATAAATATGAGATTTCAATATTCGGATACGGATACGATATCAGATGTTGAATACCCGGACTCAGATACGGACGGATTAAAACCCCTCTAAACGAATTCGGTACCGAATACGGTCGGAAAATATCCGTACCGTTTTCATCCATACTTGTAGGTCTTGTTTTAAACTAGGGGCTGTTATGCCCGATGAACCTGGTTGTTTGAAACTAGAGGCTGTGTGGCCTATGAACCTGGTTGTTTGAAACTAGAGGTTGTTATGCCTATGAACCTGGTTATCTAAATTTGTGCATCACAATTTTCTCTAGTTTATAACTTGCCAAATTTATGCATCACAGTTGTCTTGAAACAAGAATAAATTGCAGGAAATACATGACAGTTGACATTCTCAGATAATTGTCTTGGTTACATTCATTTCATCATACAAAGCAAAGTCCATGCTTTGTAGTTCATGCATAGGAAAACAAAGATTACAACTCCTAGAACCAAACCGACAACATTCAACTTCCTATTCAAGCTCTGTTTCCCAGCTATGCTTCTAACATCGACATTAACAGCATTAACAACTTTGCTCAACCCCAGCACAGAGTTCTCCAGAGCCTGAAATCCAGCGATCAGTTTTGCCAAATCGACGCCACCATCCTTGCTGACAGGCTTCCACATGAAGAAATTGCACTTGCCCATGCCCTGTTCATGAAAATGGAACACAAGATGAAGGGGATGACGGAGATGAACCCTAGATCGGGATTTGGATAAGAGGTTTGGGCCACTGAAAATCATGAACCCACCCAGTCCCGATTGGTGCAAGTGTAGAACGACATGTCCAGGTGCTTCTCGGTTCTCGACGTTCGCTCCACCACGGTGAGTGTGTGGCAAAAAGGGCACAATAGCTGCCCATCCGTACCCGCCCTGGTCGCACGAGAGCCTGTCGATGAGGAAGCGCCCAAGCCTGTGGCCATGGCTGCTGAGGACACGATGGGCCGCGCCGCGCTCGCCAAACCAACCCGACCGCCCGTCGCCGACACTTGCCTACAAAGTCGCCCACCAAATCGTGGAGAAAGGGGATGGAGACGGGGTTGGGGACAGACAGAGCAGGAGACGGGGAAATGGGGACGGAGACCTAACGGCTGGGACGGGGGCCGTCTTAACCTGGTCCAACCAGACAAGGACGCGTCGGGCGCCAGACGGGCTCAGGGGTACCAGAGGTCATTTTCCACCTCGTTGACCGCTTGGACCGGGCCACGGTGTTCACTGGCAGTATTTCACCGAATCGGAGTGTCCACTGGAAAAACATAAAAGTGACGATGTCTTTCAGTAAATGACTCCCACTTTGTATGTCCCAGAGCCAATTCTCCCTTACAAAATTGATGGTGTCAAATGTTTTATTTATCCGGTTATGCAAACATGATTCTCATGGCCCACTACGAGTTGATACTTTTATAGTTTATTATGTCCTACTGAAATGGAGAAAAAAAGAAAATGCAACTTCCCAAGGAAGATGCGTCTCTCTTTGTCCAACGGATCGGAATGAGTCAACACAGTACAAAATGATGGAATGGCTGGGATATAATTAAATAAATAAGACAAATAAGCTCACGGCGTAGTGTCTGACGGTGCAGAGCTGCATGTGCATACACGGATACGCGGACACCGGCAGTATCAGTTGAGTGTTTTTGACTTTTGACTGTGAATCTGTGATTAAGGGCGATAAAAGGGTCGACGACTTTGACTTGAAGGTCTCCGTCCCCGTTCACGCTCGCTGCTGCTGCCTGAACACGCACGCAAGAGGCAAGAGAGCTACCTATCTACTCCTTCCGTCCCATAATTAAAAACGTTTTGACGTTTGAAATTTGTCCCGAAAACTATCTACTCCCTCCATCTCATAATTATAGATGTTTTTGCGTTTAAAATTCGTCGCAGAAAGAAAGACGTCTTAGCTTCTGTCGTCCAACAGCAGACTATTACGTTTTAGCTTCTACAGTCCTACCGCACTGTTATGTTTCAGCTCCTGTCGTCCACCTCCGTTCAGTGTGTGAGAGGCTCCCATTCAGTGCTAATCCCAACATGCATGTTGCTGCTGTATGCGGCAGATGCAGGATTTCTCCAGAACCTTGTTTAGATCCATGCTAATTTGGTATTCTGCGTAGTGTTTTGTCGTATTAGTATGCTGTAGCATTTTATTTATATTTGATAAAAATTGTTTAAACTTTGACTAATTAGGTTTAAAATATTCGTCTCGCAAAGTACAACAAAACTGTGTAATTAGTTTTTGATTTCATCTACATTTAATACTCCATGCATGTGCTGGTATTTTGATATGACGGGGAATAGAAATTCTGCATAATGTCAATTATGGATTCTGGACTCCCAGGCCTTGTTTAGATGCCCAAGTTCACCTTTAAATTTTACTATGCAAAAAGAAGATTCCTCGTCACATCAAAATGCCGACACATGGAGTACTAAATATAGATGAAATCAAAAAATAATTATACAGTTTAGTTGTACTTTATGAGATAAATATTTTAAGTCTAATTAATCAATGTTTGGATAATTATTATCAAATAAAAATAAAAAAACTACAGTACGCAACAGGAAAAAATGTCAAGTTTGGATGTCCAAACTTGAGCATCTAAACAAGACCCAAATTGAGAATCTAAACAAGGCTTAATGATTGCAGGGTCATTTTTCATCTATATTGGTATATGTGACAAGGTGTAAAACGTAAGTAAATTGGGACAGACGGAGTAGGTGCTATGCTAGGTCTTGTTTAGATGTCTTCAAAGTTTTAAATTTTTTTATTCTTTTCATATTACATTAATCTTTATCCGTTTGTACGAAGCATTAAATATAGATAAAAAATTAATTAATTATACAGTTTGATTATAAATCATAAGATAAATCTTTTAAAACTAATTAATATATGATTAGATAATGATTATTAAATATAAATGAAAGTGCTACAGTAATAAAAAAACTTATAATCTAAACAAGGGCTCAATCCTAGTAGAAAATAAATGCACCACTGCATCCGTCTTCTTCTCATGCTGTTTAATTTTGTTGATTAATTAACAAAGGCTACAGCAGGCATGCAGGCGTGCGTTGGGAATCAGTCTTATCCTTTGCAAAGGTTAGGTAGGTAGGTGCTCACAGTGGGTTCGCTTGGTCGTTTTTGGCTGATGGTTCTGGCTGCTGCTGATTTTTTATGAGAGAAAAATACTGTTGAATGGCTGGCTGGTTTGGCTGATAAGTTCAAACGAACAGGCTACTATAGTATATATTGACACTCTATTCGTTTGTTCTTATCAGCCAAATCAATCAGCCATTTAATAATATTTTTCTTTTATAAAAAATTAACAGCAGCTAAAATCAGCCAGCCAGATCAGACAAGCGAGTGCTACGAGAGAGACAACCGTTGCAGCAATTCTATTACTAGGGTGGGGCCCACGCAGCTCACTGCTTTTTTTTTAGCATACGCAGCTCACTGCTTGGTCATTGAAGAAGACAACAATGCCAAATTACTGCAAAAACTCCTAGGGATGTAAAGATGGATTAGAAAATAGTATATACTCCATCCGACTCAGAGAAGGGACGTTTTTAAAATTCTAGTCAAAGTCAAACACTTGAGAGTTTGACTAAGTTTAAAAACATACCCATATATTAATTAATGATACTAGATTAGCAGCATTCAGTTAATATTATATAGTCGTTTCATGTTGTACCTATTTGAATTGGTCATGAATGTATGTTAATATTTTTCTATATGAACTCGGTCAAGCTAGTAATAGTTTAACTTTGACTTGAAATTGTAAGACCTTTCTATTTGGGAAGATGCCCCTACTAATTTTGAATTATTGTTCTAGTTTCCAAGAGCTCAATTTGGAGGCTAACTGTTAGACGAAAGCGGAGTTCATTTCGGTTCCTTTGCTAGATACTCCTGCATTAATACAACATAAATCAACTTCTAAAGTTATTCAAAATATTTTAAGTTTCACCAAATTTTAGAAGAGTACATCATTATTTATGACACCAATTTGTATCACCAAATACATCATCAAATATATTTTCATAGCATACTTATTTGGGCGTCATAGATGATGTAGCTTAATCAAAGATAAGATAGTTTGACTTTATGTGATTGTCGAGATTGATTTATTTTGCCATGGAGGTACTAGTTTGTTCTTTTAATGGTTACCCATCCCAGTTTCATATATATATATATATATATATATATACAATATGATAGATGGGTGACATGATTAGCTTTTTTTCTAAGCTTCACACATTTTAAAATAGTGTAAGTAGGGAACAGTATGCTTGTCTCCTTAACCATCATTAGTGAAGTCTGGCTCTGCAAGACAGGGTGCTCATCATGTGCTGAAAAAGATGGTATATTAAAAGTGCGAGTCCCAAGGAATATGCCTCTCTCTAATTTGTCTTCCAACGGTATGAGTCACGCAAGAAAAAACAAACCCCACGAGGTAGAAAACAAACAAGTTTTTGAAAATTCCAAAGAAAAAGTTTGTATTCATCGACTGCCGTCCTTGTCATCCGCTGCCTCTTTATGAACGAAACAGTGAAACACACACCCGTGAATCCCATATGTTTTCTCGCCATTTTCCAGCTGTTACTAGGGAACCTTCAGTAAATCTGTTTACCTACCTTTAAGAGGGAAAATACTTCTCTTTCTTTCGACATTTTATATTACTGTAAGCAACTTTTTCTAGGAGCCGTAACCTTTTTAAGTCTCCCAACAAAATGTCTACCCTCTTACTATAATACTGTTGGCCAAACTTCATGATTTTTTCAGCATTGTAGGAGCCGTAATTAAGAATACTGAATTGTAACTAGGGTGGTTAATTTCTGTTGTCCTATGAGTGCTCTTTTGAAGACTAGCTAGTCTCCCCCGAGAAAAAAAAAGGCACCAAGTTTGTTTTTATGCGAAGACAATGTTAGTGTACACGTAAAAGATGTCATGTCTCATTTGGCCAAACTTCGCCGTGGATATTTTGGCCTTGTCTTCTCTTCTGGTGCTTAGCTTTTTCTAGAGTTAGATCCCGTCTAAGCCAAAAAGAGCTTTTTTTTTTGACCTGTGCACTAAATCCAACGTATACGTTACGAGCACGAATTTTAATTTCAGGAAGCAACATGAGCAAAGTATAAAATCAGGCAGGTTAATTTGATTGAAATGAAAAGAGTAAAAAGTATATCCTAGGGTGTTTTAAGTTTTATAAGTAGTCTCCTGTAACTATAGAACGTTTTTAAGACTTTAACGTTTACAATGAAAATGAATTGATTCGTCAAAAATTCTTGTGCAATTTCTACTAAATTCGTGCTTCTAAACAAACCTTTAAAGTTTTTTTATTTTTCTTTCAACTTAACTTGGTGTGTTTCGTGTTAAAGAAAACTTGGTGTATTTCAATTTCACTGGTCACTATACATAGTTTTTACTAGAAATGGACCGTTGCGTGATTTACAATTTACAAAAGGAGAGAAATAATAAAAAACAAAAAAACAACGGTGACGTCATCATCGTCGTCTCCTTCCTCCCTCCTTCCTGGCTGCCATGGACAATTCCTTAGATACGACCTAGCTGCACTCCGTCTCCGACAGCCCCCGCCCGCATTTTCCCTTCCCCCAGTCCTCTCCTCCACCAACGCGCCCTCCTTTTGCCCATTCCCGACCTCGAATCGCAAATCAAAAGGCAGCTCACCGTCATCATCATCTCCTCCTCGCCCCCATTGGACTCCGAAATTCCTACAAAAAATACGGGTGGAGCCATCACCCACGCCGCCAAGATCCTGTCCTCTTGCGCGGTCAGCTCGTAGCTCCACGCCGGATAGAGAGATAGAATAGGCTAATCTTTTCCTCCACCCCGCTTGCTCTGTTCCCCCCTTTTCTTTTGGCAGGATTGCTTGCACATCTTCCCCCATGTGACACCTGAGAAAGTGAGAGCACAGATTTCTTCAACCCCCTTGCTGCTACTGCCGTTTCTCGTCTCCGTTCTGCTCTGCTCGATAAACCTCGCATAAAGCTTCGTTTGGTCCTCGGCTCTCAATCTCAATCGGCAGCAGGGCTCCTCTGTTTCTTCCCCGCTCCAAGATCTTCTCCCCCCTGTTCTTCCGTCTCCAACAAACGCGCGGAAATCGTTGGAGGAGTTGCAGAAATTTGTAGCGAGAGAGGTGGATTTCTCTTCCCTTCTGATTTGACCGGTTCGTTCGTCGTCGCTGTGTCCCCCTAATTTCTCACTTCTTTTTCTCCGGGTTTTCCGGTTCCTTGTCCAAGAACAGGCTTCCGTTTCCTGCGGCGGCGGCCTCGGTACGGTTCTTGATTTGGAGGAGAGCACACCTGGGGCGCGCCAATGCAGCCGGACCCGAGCAGGGACGCCGGCAATGCCAAGGCGAAGCTGCCGCTGCCGCAGTCCGTGACGGCGCCGGCGCCGGCGTCGGGGCGGCCGGCGTCCGTGCTGCCGTACAAGACGGCGAACGTGCGGGACCACTACCGCATCGGGAAGAAGCTCGGGCAGGGGCAGTTCGGCACCACGTACCAGTGCGTGGGCAAGGCCGACGGGGGCGAGTACGCGTGCAAGTCCATCCCCAAGCGCAAGCTGCTGTGCCGGGAGGACTACGAGGACGTGTACCGCGAGATCCAGATCATGCACCATCTCTCCGAGCACCCAAACGTCGTCCGCATCCGCGGCGCCTACGAGGACGCGCTCTTCGTGCACATCGTCATGGAGCTCTGCGCCGGCGGCGAGCTCTTCGACCGCATCGTCGCCAAGGGACACTACAGCGAGCGCGCGGCGGCCAAGCTCATCAAGACCATTGTTGGGGTCGTGGAGGGATGCCACTCGCTCGGCGTCATGCACCGGGACCTCAAGCCGAGAACTTTCTCTTTGCCAGCACCGCCGAGGAAGCCCCACTCAAGGCCACTGACTTTGGGCTCTCCATGTTCTACAAACCTGGTATGCAGTGGGTTTCGTTGCTTTTACATTGCTCGATTTAGTAGGTGAGGTCAACTGCTGCTGTTTGCTGTTGCCATTGATAGTTTTGATTCAAATCAAAGGTACTTAGTTAATTGCTGTGTTAGAATGACCTTTTTAGTTTGTTATTAAAACAATGACACTTGATATAATGTCGTGGTCAAGGATTTGGCATTAGTGCTTTTTGCTCGTTTGTTTTTGACAGATATCTATGATATTGATGATACAGCATTGGTATTATTATTTGATTTGATAGAATGACAATGCTATCTATCATATCGATGATAAGGCATCTATATTACTATTTGACAATAATGGTAAGAGAAAAGATTCAAAACCATGTTAAAGCTCCTAGTTTGGAAGGAGTTACTGAAACTCTTAATAGAAGCTTACAAGAAACCATCTGTAGTTTCAAGATAGTGATTTATGACGTTCTATTTTGATGTGTTTGGTACAACGGTACTTCCATTCTAAATTGTGCTCGGTTTGACTCTTGTGTTGCTAGATGTTCTCAGTGCCCCTTGTGCTGAGATTCTTGATGATGCAAGCTACTCATTTCTATTTTCCCAGGTGATAAATTCTCTGATGTCGTTGGAAGCCCTTACTATGTTGCACCAGAGGTACTTCAGAAATGCTATGGTCCAGAAGCTGATGTGTGGAGCGCAGGGGTAATTCTGTACATTTTGCTTTGTGGTGTCCCCCCATTTTGGGCAGGTAATGTATCTGTCATTCAAACCATCAAATTTGTTTGTCTTTGTCACTGGAAATTCACATGTTTCCCATTTATGTTATATGATTTTCTCCTTTCAGAAACTGAGGCCGGAATCTTCAGGCAGATTCTGCGAGGCAAACTTGACTTCGAATCTGAACCCTGGCCTAGTATCTCTGATAGTGCTAAGGATCTGGTCCGTAATATGCTTACTCGGGATCCTAAAAAGAGATTTAGTGCTCATGAAGTTCTCTGTAAGTACATTCCTTCCCTCATCTAAAGTAGCTGGAGTGTGGATACATTTCCTGGGTGCTACATGGGACATCCATTTTTTACTCAATAATAATAGCATTGTCTATGCCACTGTCAGGCCACCCATGGATTGTTGATGATGCTGTGGCACCTGATAAGCCTATTGATTCTGCAGTTTTGTCAAGGCTGAAGCATTTTTCGGCAATGAACAAGCTCAAAAAGATGGCATTAAGGGTATGGATGTTTACTAGTCCTTATTTGATCTGGTTTGATTCTACACCATTTGGTCTTATGTGGACCCTAATAGTTAAGGCATATGTTACTGTTAGCGTGGTCCCTATTTCTTGATATAGCAAGCCCAACTCCATATGACTCTATTTTCCTGTTGTTTCTGAGAATCTTACTGCTTATCTGTAGCCGATCCTCAATTATGATCTATCTGAAAGTGGTGCTGTATTCTGTAATCAAATACAATCTAGTAGAACTGGATGGATAGTCATACTCATACTTCTGACCTGATGCTTATTTACACCCGTGCTTTCTTCTCTCTGTGTGATATTGGCCACTATGTTCCATCCATTTTTTCTGATTCATGCTATCAAAGCAAAAACCTTATAGATATCAGATATGATGTTCTGGATTGCCTTTTCTTTTCTGCCATTTTACTTGGTAATTAGCTATAGAGAATTTGTTAATTGGGACTATTGTGTCACGGGGATTGCAGAATGCCTCTAATGCTCAGTACATAACACGAAACTTGAAGTGACCATCTTAAAAAAAAATGACACACTATAGGCATCTTTTCAATATTCAGGTTATTGCTGAAAGCCTGTCTGAGGAAGAGATTGGAGGCCTCAAGGAGTTGTTCAAGATGATTGATACTGACAATAGTGGGACTATAACATTTGATGAGCTGAAAGATGGCTTGAAAAGGGTAGGCTCTGAATTAACGGAGAACGAAATCCAGGCTCTAATGGAAGCAGTAAGTGCTCCACCAGTCTCTTACTTTTACTAGTTCAATCTTAATTCCTTGCAGATATGCTCTGTGGATATTCATTTTTTTCCTTTTGGTACATTTGTTTCAGGCTGATATTGATAACAGTGGAACCATTGACTACGGTGAATTCATTGCAGCTACGTTGCACATGAATAAGCTGGAGAGGGAGGAAAATTTGGTTTCAGCATTCTCATTTTTTGACAAAGATGGAAGTGGCTTTATAACCATTGATGAGCTGTCACAAGCATGTCGTGAATTTGGTCTTGATGACGTTCACCTCGAGGATATGATTAAAGATATTGACCAGAACAATGTTAGTCCCTTCTGTGTTTAATAATCTACTCTCTTTGTCTCTATGTTTTAATTGCATTTGTAAATCTTGATTTTGATTGTTCTTCACTTAACTTTGATATGGTGTTCCACTTCAGGATGGTCAAATCGACTACAGCGAGGTCACGGCAATGATGAGGAAGGGCAATGCTGGCGCAACAGGAAGGAGAACCATGAGGAACAGCTTGCACTTGAATCTGGGCGAACTCGAATCCCAGCAAAACCTAGAGCGTATTGGAAGGCATTGTCGGGTACATTCTCATGGCATCTGAAGTTTTTGGATGAGTTGTCGATCTGCTGGCCTATTCTGATCTTGAGTGGTTGTCCTGTGGTAGTACTAAGGTGCTGGAGAATTTTCGTAGTACTGATGGTATCAGCTAGAGAAGAGGGATGGAACAATGTGGTTACTATAGTGAACTGCTTTTATATGTAGAACTGTCGATGGAAATTGAACATGGTCTAAACATTACTTCTCTAGAAGTACTACTTCTCTGCTGTTAAGTGTCAGTTTTGTTGATATTAAATGGCAATATCTTTCTCGTCTACACCTTGATTCATTTGTTGTGTGATGCGACCTCTATATTCTTTTTAGACACGTCCACCAGCGCCTTGTTTTTTTGACGCGATTTTTATTTCTCCGGTACACGCACGGATTTGCGTCCAGCTTTGCGGTGCTTTCTATAGTAGTACTGTTGGAGGAAAAGACAGTAAAACATGGCAACCTGACGTGTCATCACGAACGTACAGTACGGTCGCTGTCGCCTTGGTGACGGACGCACACCATCAGCACCGACCCACCTACCAGACCGTAGCCTAGCCTCTGCAATTTTGTACGGCTGACCCATTCAACGATAATAACGAACAGTCCAACACTTGGTTAGGGGCGAAAGTTGGGCACGCACTGCGTGCCCTCCAGACAACAATCCTGGATTCCACCACCATCACATGTTGTCCTTTAAGTTGACATAGATGATGATTTTTATGATGGTATATCAGGTTTTACAGATTCACATATTTTCTCAATTAGCCACAATGGAATTACCTAGGATGAAGATTTGTTGGTCACGAAAGCGGTGGACAATAACTCAACATCCAATGTTTGTAACTGTAGGCACATTTGTATCCAAAGTTGGGGATGGTTTTTGTCATGACTCATTGCCCTTTTACATCTTTGATGCTCTGTTTCTGCCTTGTGTTTCAGATTGTTTTCTTTTTCATTTCAGGGAAATGGATTTTTGATAAGGAAACAGTGAGAAAACTTTGTGTCATTCTCCCGAAATGTGGAAAGTACCCTTAAGAAGAAAATTGACTTTCTTATTCACTTTGGTGTTTCCAAACATCATCTTCCTCGCATCATTAGGAACTAGGAAGTATCCTGAGATTTTATTGTTGGACATAAATGATACACTGCTCCCCAGGTATGACTGCAACTTTGTGCGATAGAAAATGCAGCCCAAATAGACATTTTATATTGCAAAACTTAGTGTACATTTTAATTATGCCACGGTGTATTTTGAGTTTTCTGCAAGCTGCAAGCTTTTGGTACCACTATTGCTAATGCTTTTTCCCTACATGGATGATTGTGACTTTTAGTGATACTTTTTGCAATCTTGGATGGTAGTTAGTCATTTTGATCTGTAGCATAATCCACTTGTACAACTCATATTACTTAATATCTGATTCAACGACTGCCGTATGTTTTTTTTTATAAAGTTTAACCATGTGACTTCATTTGTCAAGTATGTTAGCAAGATCTTTTCTTAAGTGCTTGATACATGTAACTTTTATTTCAATGTTTACAGAATGAACTACCTATTGGAGGCAGTTCTGTCTAAGAAAGACGTGTACTCAATGATCTTTAGATTTTCCCCACTTCTAGGCTACAGTATTGAGCTTGTTATGAAACCAAATCTTGAGTTTCTGTTAAGAATCATGAAAAAGGCCATTTAAAGCAATTGTAGAATATCCAAGGTACTTCAGTTATTCACTTGAAGGTAGGATAAAGCCACGGTTTTGGGTACTGCAAGAGAAGAAACATAGACTACAGTCTGACACACATGCTTGCAAACAACGACAAACTTTTTGCTGAAGAGTACTTGTGGGAACAGGAGGATTACTTCAGAAACCTCTACAATCAGATTCATGGTCCGGCTGAGCCGCTGAGGTCGCATGGTGGGTGGTCGCGGAACTGTTAAGCTGTAAACCCGAACCATACCAATTTAGATGCATTGCCTCTACTTGTGTTAATCAAAATTGTTTGATATAATATCATTGAATGATTGAGTGCTTGACTGTGGACAATGCTTGTATTAGGATATTGACACTTCCATGGTTCAGGAATATATTCTAAGCATTTGTTACATAAATTCGCTCAATAATTTCCAAGCATTATAGATATGGCATCAAGCCTATACTACTGTATGGCAGGGCCATGAAGTTACAAGAATGGTGATTCGTGATATTCTAACTAGTAACAAAACTTCCTTTATGCTGTTACTGTTGCTGCTGCACCGAATGTAATATCTTGTCCTCACTGAACTTCCTTTCATCATGTGCTTCCGCCAGCAACAGTGTAGGCGAAAACACAGAAAAGAGCATGGAGGCTAGCCATGGTCGATCGCTAAGAAGAAGACAGCGGTAAAGGCATTCCGGCCACCTACACTGGTGTCCCCTGACTGATTGACCCGGAAGCACCCAGCCACCCAGCCCCATCTGGCTACCTGCCTACAGGAGTGTGATAGCAGCGAGCAAATAGGAGCACAACTAAGCAACACTGCCTCGACTTCCTGCAACATATTCAACAAAATGTCCAGCCGCATAACACATTAAGGTACACAGCCCTGTTCAAGTACTATGATACCCCATTTGATATACTTCCCACATACGCTTGAAGATTCATATGATGCTTTCTGTTCAACATACTTCAAGTAGCAAGCTTACTATTTCACAGTTATCACTTAGCATGCCTTTTGTGTAGTATGACCACATTAAGAAATCTTTCTCATACTAAATATATTGGTATGGATTAGAGAAGAAAGCAAGTATCCATTCATGTCTTCCTGTAAATTGAGCGGAAGCTCATTAGTGGCTTCATTAAAAGAATGAGAGACAAGGCTGTGTATGGGAGCTAAATCTGATTTAGAGGCAAGAGAAACTGGAGGTGACATAGTTGTTTCCAGACCATAGCTCTTCATTTTACCCTGCTGCTTGCCCATACCTAACCCAGAATATACATATCCTGGCATTGTATTTGATGATATAGAGGGTTAAATTTTGTGGTTCAGTTGCTTGGTTATGTAATAACAGTTATGTCAGAAGTCAGATACGTAGTTTGGACCTAAAACTGCAGATAAATGTAAGTGCTATTTGAGGGCAGTCATTGCATTATCCACTATTGTCCCCTCTCAATGTTTGCAACTTAAATTTTCTTTTTTTATAATGCACTGACAATTCCCCACAAATATGCTACATGAAGTAATTTTCACTAGCTTTGATCAACTGCCTTGTTTTGTGAAGCTAGAATAGTATACTTAGCCTAGTAGGTTGCCTCAGGAAAGACAACTTTAGGTCGTATCGAATATTCAATGCTCATACTCAACGAAGCTCGATTGATCCTCAATACAGGCAAGCGCGGCAACGCCGCGCGTGGCTTTTCCCATAGTTAGGTTGTTAGTGTTTATGAAAGCGAGATTTGAGACATGATTATTAGCACCGTGTATGTGTTGAACATTCAGATGTTGTTTCCATGGATTTCAGTTTGCTGTTTTTGTTTTAGTTTTAGCCACAAGGATTTCATCCCCTATATCCTAATTTAGGCATTTGATATTTCTGCTTATGTTTGATAAAATTTCCATGGCCTAATTGCTTCTAGCAGGCAGTGTTGATTGGTCTGTTTAGCAGTTCTGTGCTCCATGCCAGTACTGAAGTCATCGAAGGCAGTGGCCAATGATCCACAGCACAAGGAGTGGTGGAACAGAACCGACCAATTTATATAAACTTAAGTCTAAATTAACCTGCCGAGATAGATTAAGTTACACCTAAGCTCATATAAACCAGGTAGTCTGTGAAATCACGAAGGATTTCAAACCAACTTACAAACCAAGATCGAATAGTTTAGTAACCACAATCCACATGTTACATAAAATTCACAAATAGCTTAATTACATCGGAGTTTATATAGAAAGATTACAACACCTTTTTAATAAATAACAGCGAAAGCAAAATACTTAAAAACACTCACACTTCACATTTATTTAAATACGATGCCAGCTCAGAGTCAAATCCAACAAAAGCATCTGGGATAAGGTATTAGGGTTGACTGTGCCCAAGGTCTACTTCTTTCCCGTAGTGGGTAGACATCCATCTTGTAGCCACAACAACTTAAATGAATACCTGCAACAATGAGAATAAAACCCTGAGTATAAGGATGTACTCAGCTAGACTTACCCGTCAGGAGTAAAATAAAAAGACTCTCAAGGATATGCAAGGCTTTTTGGTGGAGTTGAGTGGATAGCAAACTTTTGCGAAAAAGCATTACTCTTGTAAAACCCTACTTTCAGTCTTTTAGTCAATATTTTAGCATCCAGTTAGCAAAGCTTATTATTGCTAGATTAGCATCTATTCTATAGCCATCACATGATTAAGATTAAACAATCAATAGTAACCATATCCAATTTTGCATTTTCATCATTATTCTTAATAACCATAATACATTATTGAGACCAACCTTGTGTTACTCAATCATTGTCCTGCGGTCGAAGCTCAAGTCAAGTACTCACTATCCAGGAGTGATGGCGATTCGAATCGATTCCTACTCAGCTGAGGGGGTATTCCTCCACACAAACCCAGACATGCCACGCGAAGGCACCTTAGGTCACCGTTCGTACTATTCGGGTAAAGTCGCGGGACCGCTATGGACCATTATACACCCAAAGGTTGTCCGGTGCCAGGTCGCTCAAGACATGTCTGTCCACAGTAACACGTCGGGGCAGGATGCTTGCCCACGTCAACCCGGGCCTCTAACCATCCCCGCCTCCATTCGGCGTTATGATTACATTCGGCCACCGGCCCAAACAGATCTACTAGGCTTCGCGGTCGGAACGACTTATCCTTCCAGCTAAATGTGGGGCATGCGTTCAATATGACTTGGGGGCCGACAATGATATCTTCCTTAAGCAACACCACGGGGTTAGATAAGCATACAAGACCTCCATGCCTTGTTGCATCTCTAACACATACCCGTCAGGTCTCCATTTATCCATTACCACATGATTATTTTACCACGATAGACATTATAGCCAACCGTGATCAAGATATCCACCTATATCTTGCAGATGATAGAAATCACCTGACTTCTACCGGACTAAGCATGGCTAAGCATAAATCGTATACCAATACTAGTAAGGATCTGGGAAATTCCATAGTGGACAAGGTAGGAAGCATGCAACAACGGTTGCATCCAACTCCTAGCAACTTAATGCACAATACAAGATTATACTCAAAGTGTATTTTAAAAGAGAGGGAGGAGGCTTATAATGCTCCGGTGCTTGCCTTGGTCCAAAGCTCTAGGACGGTAGTTAGTACACTCAAGTAGATTCCCTTCCAACACCTCTGAAAGGATCAAAATGCCCAAGAGGGGGGTGAATTGGGCTAATTCTAAAATTTCTTGCGGAATTAAAACCTATTAGCCCATTTCACCCTATGTGCCTATGTGTGTTCCTAAGGATTCTACCGAGAAAAGTTTTGCACCCTAGTTCCAATCCTAATCTAGCATGGCAATTCTAAGGATGTAAATTGCGGAAATGTAAATGCTAGAAAGTAAATGCGGAAAATAAAGGGGCAAGGAACACGGCGATGTTTTCCCGAGGTATCGGAGAGTCGCCACTCTCCACTAGTCCTCGTTGGAGCACCCGCGCAAGGGTATAGCTCCCCTTGATCTGCGCAAGGACCAAGTGCTCTCTCCGGGCTGATTCTTTGACACTCCATCGTGGTGAATCGTCGGAACCGCTCACAACTCGAGTTGGGCCATCCACAAGCTCCGCCGGATGATCACCAAACTCCCAATCACCACCAAGCCGTCTAGGTGATGGCGATCACCAAGAGTAATAAGCACAAGCTCTCACTTGACCTTGCAAAGCCTAATGACACGATGGATGCACACTTGCTACTCTTGATTCACTAATGAGTGCTAATCAATGGATTCTCAAATCACTAGCACCTCACTAGGGCTCTTGCTCTCTTTGGACACTAAAGAAATTGTTCAGCTGAAGAAATAGGCAAGACTACATGTATGGAGGGGTAGGAGATGTATTTATAGCCCCACGGGCCAAATCCAACCGTTACCTTCCAAACCACGATTTTCGGGGTCACCGGACGCGTCCGGTCCACAGCACCGGACGCGTCCGGTCTGTTCAATTTTTCAAATACGCGAACGAAACTAGCTAGCCATTACGTACCCACCGGACGCGTCCGGTGCGCTACACCGGACGCGTCTGGTGTTTCGGTCTGCAAACATAGCTTCTGGACAGCGTCTGGTGTATCACCGGACGCGTCCGATCCGGCGTCCGGTCCGTTATCATTTTCTGCGTTGTCTGGTGCTTACCACCAGACTCACTGTCCCAGCATCCGGTGCGTTCAAACATTCTGCTGCTCACGCAAATGAATAGATCGGACGCGTCCGGTCCTCTTCGGTCCAGCGTCCGGTGTAGCTAAAACAACCGTTCCACTTTGAATTCGACGATCTTTGTGAACGGCTTTAACTCCAACGTACCTTAGGGCCTTTTTGTAGTTACCTAGTGCTAAGTTTCACAAGTGTGCATCACACCTAAACCATTAGACTTATCTAGGTCAAGCTACCCGTTTGCACCCCC
>CM041639.1:27528763-27562715 GCA_023333625.1 Bothriochloa decipiens | reverse complement strand
TTGTCATCAATCATCGAAACCACATTAAGGGGCCTAGATGCTTTCAACCTCTCCTCTTGGCACCTCCTGTGCGAATAGCTTCCACTGGAGTTCCGCAACTGGTGCTTCCTTCTACGATCCTTTATGATGCATATGCGTATATAAATATAACGAATGCATGCGGAGATGGACTCATATGATGATGCATGTATGCTTTCTATGAATGAACATGCTGCACATGATGGATTAAACATATTACTTTCATTTACCGAGTAGGTGCATATCTCTAAATCTCTATTACTAATCCTCATCAAGCAAAGCATATAATCACGCATCGAAGCAATATAAATCTACATACCCTAACTATTAGGTGCTGCATAGATAAATTCATAACTAAACCACAACAATCATACAAGAAGATTACAAACTTATCAAAAACATAGAAAAAAATATTATCTAGCATGAAATGATATCCCAAAGTATATTAAACATATATCAATATACAAGGGCAGAACTGCATCATATATTTATACTACCCAGAAAATTCTACAAAAATTATAGAAGGCAAAACATATCAATTCTAGGCTGCCATCCAAGTTTCACCTCATTTGGATAAACCTATAATTCTACACAAAAATGACAAGGCAGCACAAAACAGGGGACCTAAAAATACTTTGTACTATGAAGTATGTCAAACACCATGATTCATCATAACTAGAGCTACCTTATGATATATATGTAGCCCACAAAAATTATCAACTCCAAACTAGGTCCACAAATTGTATTTTTGAATTATTCCAGGAAAAGCCCTAAATTCACACTTGAACTACAACTTTATATTTTTACACGGAACATGCACATGCGACATTTTTCATAGCTAGATCATGACATAAGAAGACTAACAAAATAAGAATCACATGTTGTTGAGCTATAGATAATTACTTATGTATTTTCTAAGATAAAAGCATTTAATAGGGATAAATAAATCTATACAGAAAAGTATCACAAAAATCATATTTCATATTTTTACTGCATAGACTACTCATAAGAAAAATATTGCAATTTGAATCACCCAATTCGGACAAATATTGAGCAAGATATGATTTTCCAAAGATTTAACAGAAATCTGAAAACTATTTCTTTAAATAACCTAGAAAAACAACCTTGCAGATAGGACCCTGACTTTTCCTGAAATTACCCGAGGCCGGATCTAAAAACCAATGAGTCTGGCACTTATGCACCAAGGCCCCTGGCGTTTGTTGAATTCTCGGCCGAGGTCCTTGGCTCGGTTGGAGCAGAGGAGCGGCGCGGCCGGCGGTTTCCCGGCGGATTCCCGGTTGGAGCTCGCCGGAGAGGAGGCGGTGGAGCCTCGTGGCGTTGAGGCGCACCCGTAGGCGGCCAAATCGTGGGTGGACCGGGGCCGTAGCGGCCCGACCACGCGGACCGGCGGCGGTCGCGACGGCGCGTCGCGGACGCGGCTCTGCCGGCGCAGAGAAGGGAAGGGAGACCGGCGCGGAGCGGCGGAGCAAGATGACGGTCACAGTGGCGAGGCTAGAAGGGAGAGAGGAGGGATGGGGGAGCAGGAACGCGACGGCGAGTGGTGGCAATGGCGCGCGCGCTCTGCTGGTGTTTGCTGCGCGCGAAGCAAAGAAGATGGGGGGGAAATGGAGAGGATAAGGGAGAGGAGCGAGCGAGCTCGGGTGCAGGCTTATGGGCGCTCGGGACGTGGCACCGCCCACGCTCGCCGGTAGAAAACGGCCACGCGGTGCACAGCACTCGGACGGGCCGGTCGAATTTTTTCCCCATTCGCATTTCCCTGACGGCCACCCGAAAGCCGTCACAGAAAAGCAAATTTCATGACCTTCAGTAGAAACTTCTCTGCCCTATATCTCACAAACTATGCCGAACTAGCCAAAACTCATATTGAGTGAAATGTAGCTTTTTAAGAGTAGAACATTTCTGCATAGATTTTGAAATACAAAATTCCAAAGTAAAATGCTTCATAAATTCATTTAAAATGAAAAACAGCCCTAAAACTGACTTTTTCAACCTTTTTGAGCATTTTTATGCATTTTCATGAAAATTGGTAATTACAACTTTTGTTCCTTATAAAATTCTCTACAAACTTTCTTAAGGGTGCATACATATGCAAATACTCTAAATAGACATTCAAGGCAGGTCAAAGTAATTCACTCCATAGGTCCATTCTAGTCAAACAAGCCATGCAAACATAATTAGCCAAAGTCATTAACATAAACATTAGTTTATTTTGTCCCCTAAGCATGTCTAAGTTGTTTTAATGAACAAACATAAGCACTTGAGTCAATTTATCATGTTCACATGCTTTTCAAACATAAATCGAACAATCCAGGCATCATACATGAAATGACAATTAACCTTTTTATGCTTATGCTAATGAAATGTAATGCTAATGCATGCTTAACACCAGGGGTGTTACAGCCCTTCCCCCTTAATAAAATCTTGTCCTAAGATTTGGATTAGTTTAGTTACCATTGTTTATGAAAATCAGGATAAACCTCACGTAGGTACTCTTCCGTCTCCCAAGTTGCATTATTCTCATCATGATGACTCCATAAGATCTTGTACGGCTTCACCACTCTGCTACGTGTCACACTGTCCTTGGTATCTAGGATTTGAACTGGTTCTTCTTGATACTCCAAGTCGGATCCAAGCTTGATTCCACGTAGTTCAATTCTTTCTTGATCAGGAACACGTAAGCACTTCTTGAGTTGTGACACATGGAAGACTGGAAAGATTGTACTCATCTCTAGAGATAGTTGCAATTTGTAAGTCACTTCACCCTTCTTTTCTAGAATTTGATAAGGTCCAATGTATCTTGGTGCGAGCTTTCTCTTCACTCCAAATCTTTGGATGCCTTTTGTTGGTGAAACCTTCAGGTAAACCTGGTCACCTACTTTAAACTCAAGCGGTCTTCTTCTCTTGTCAGCATAACTTTTTTGATGAGACTGTGTAGCCTTTAGGTGATTTTTTGATAATTCTGACTTGTTTTTAGCTTTAGCTACGAAGTCAATCCTATAGTACCTTCTTTCTCCAGGTTCTATCCAATTCAATGGGGTTCTACATTTTCTTCCGTACAAAGCTTCAAATGGAGCCTTCTTGACACTTTCTTGATAACTGTTGTTATAGGTAAACTCAGCTAGATTTAGCCAACCTTCCCATGAACCTTTCGAAGATACTACACAAGCTCTCAACATATCTTCTAGCACTTGATTAACCTTCTCAGAATGATCTAAAATCTGAGGATGATATGCAGGACCATGTACTGAATCTGTACCTAAAATTTCTTGCAGACATTGCTAGAAATGAACCATAAATTGAGATCCTCTATCAGACATTATGGTCTTTGGAACACCATGCAATTGAACAATCTCTGCCATGTAGACACGAGCATACTGAGGTGGTCGGTAAGAAGTCTTGACTGGTATGAAGCGGGCGGTCTTGGTAAGATGATCGACAATCACCTAGATTGAATCATTTCCTTTCTGAATTGTAGGAAATCCTGTGATAAGCTTCATGCTTACATCCTCCCATTTCCAATCTAGGACAGGTAATGGTTGCACTGTTCCTGCCGGCTTCATATGAATAGCTTTGACTCGACAACAAGTATCACATTGGGCAACATAAGCTGTGATTTCCTTTTTCATTTTTGTCCACCAAAAACGAGGTCTTAGGTCATGGTTCATTTGACTACTGCCTGGGTGAAACAACAACTTAGAGTGATGGACTTGATCCATGATCTCATTTCTGAGTGCCTTGTCATTGGGTACCACAAGATGATCATCAAACCATAACACATCTTGTTCATCCAGATGGAAATGCGGACTTGATGCTTCTCCCATTCTTTGCTTCAAATAGAATATTCCTTTATCAGATTTTTGGCCTTCAATGATTTGACTTTCAATCGCATAGCCAATGTGAATGTGGTACAATATTTCAGGATGCATTAAATTCAACTCATCTTCAAATAAGGGTGGTACAATATTGCAATGCGACTCCCGACTAACAGCATTCATCACAATGTGTGTCTTGCTCAGATGATCATACACTTGCAAGTTAAAATCCTTAATAAACTCTAACCATCTTCTTTGCCTGAGGTTCAACTCGGTTCGTGTGATGATGTACTTATAACTCGTGTGATCTGTATAAAGGTTGCATACTTTTCCCAGCAGATAATGCCTCCAGAGCTTCAAAGCATGCACAATAGAGGCAAGCTCTAGGTCATGCACTGGGTAGTTCACCTCATGTTTCCTCAATTGGCGTGAGGCATAAGCAACAACCTTTCCTTCTTGCATGAGAACACAACCCAAACCAATTTTTTATGCATCATAAAACACATCAAAAGGTTTCTCCACATTTGGTTGTACTAATACTGGAGCAGTGGTTAGCAACTTTCGCAAGGTACAGAAAGCTTCTTCACACTCTTCTGTCCAGACAAACTGGCGATCTCTTTGTAGTAAGCTGGTCATAGGCTTGGCAATCTTGGAGAAATTCGGAATGAAACAATGGTAATATCCAATCAAACCGAGAAAACTACGAACTTCTTTGACAGAGGTCGGGGCTTTCCAATCCAAAACTTCTTGAACTTTGCTAGGATCTACCAATATTCCATCTTCGAACAGGACATGGCCAAGAAAAGGAATTTTCTTAAGCCAAAACTCACATTTGCTAAATTTAGCATATAACTTATGTTCCCTTAGCCTGGTCAAAACAATTCTTAGGTGTTCTGCATGATCCACTTCATTCTCTGAATAGACAAGGATATCATCTATGAAGACAACCACAAA
Organism: Bothriochloa decipiens; assembly: GCA_023333625.1. Lineage (NCBI taxonomy): Eukaryota > Viridiplantae > Streptophyta > Magnoliopsida > Poales > Poaceae > Bothriochloa > Bothriochloa decipiens. Next base: position 27,557,910 of record CM041639.1, on the reverse strand, counting down.
CTTGTCCAGCTCTGGCATAAAGATTAAATTCATCAAATACATAAAATATGCAGGAGCATTTGTCAAGCCGAACGACATGACAAGATACTCATACAACCCGTATCTAGTAGAAAAGGCAGTCTTTGGTATATCTTGCGGCCTAATCTTGATCTGATGGTAACTTGACCTCAAATCTATCTTTGAGAACATCCTGGCCTTGGATAGTTGGTCAAACAAGATATCAATATGAGGTAGAGGATACTTGTTTTGAACTGTCACTGAATTGAGTGGCCTGTAGTCCACGCACATTCGTAAGGTTTGATCCTTCTTCTTTACAAATATTACGGGGCAACCCCACTCAGAAGTACTTGGTTGAATGAAACCTTTGTCCAAAAGTTCCTTCAGCTGAGTCCCTAACTCAGCTAACTTATCAGGTGACATTCTGTATGGTCTTCTCAAAATTGGTGTTGTTCCTGGTAATAGCTCGATTTTAAGCTCCACATCTCTATCGGGTGGAAGACCTGGTAGCTCCTTAGGAAACACATCTGAAAACTCGCACACCGCAGGAATCTTGGAAAGTTCTACAACTTGGGTGGCACATGACATGTTGACCAGATTAACATCTCGAGGTAGACATACTTGAAAATGACTACCATCCCTAGAATCTATTAAAGAGAGAGTTCTACTGTCGATGTGGGACACCGTTTTCCACATCTTCATCCAATTCATTCCCAGAATCACATCTAAGGTCAGACCTGGTAACACTACAAGGCTTGCCAAAATCTTCTGATTTCCAATCTCGACGGTGGCATTGCGTACCATCCATCTAGAAGATACACTAGTTCCTGCTGAACTAACGCAGAGTACATAATATAATTATGTTACCCTTTGATCATGTTTTTATGCAAACTCGAGACTCATGAAGGAGTGTGATGATCCATAATCAAATAGGATAATGGTAGGATGCTGATTAACAAGAAATTGGCCAGCCATTATAGGTTCTCCTTCAGGAACTTCATCAATAGCAATGTACTGCAGATGACCTATATGCGTGGTCCGCTTCTTCTTCTTGGACTGCGAGCGCTTCTTAACTCCCATTGAGCTTCCTGGCTCATGTCTCTCTGAGGGTACAACAGACTTAGCTTTTTGATACTTCTGCTGAGGTAGTTGGAGACTTGTACTTGGTGTAGACAGATGATCTTGTGGAAGAACTGCCACATGACAAATGATTGGCAAAGGTCCTGACTCAAGAGCTCTCTTGTGACTCTTATATGCAGCATAGACATTATTGTTATTCTGTTGAGCCAAACACTCATCGACAAAATCACTGAATGTGGTGCGAGAGGAAGTGCCCACATACTTTGCCATCTTGGGGTGAAGACCTCTCTTGAAACTTTCAATCCTTTTCTCTTCTGTGTGACCAATTCGGGAGCATAGCGAGACATGTTATTGAAGGCATGTAGATATTGAGTTATGGTCTTGGTGCCTTGAGTAAGCTTCACAAACTCAGTTTTCTTGATTTTCATTAGTGCTAGTGACATGTGCTCTGCACTGTTCCATGTAACAAAGACATCAGCACCCAAAGTGGTACGATAATTAGTCCACCATATTCTTGCTTGTCCTTCTAGCTGATGAGCAGCGTATTCTGCCTTAAGCACTTCGGTTAGCCATAACAGACTGAACTTGCTTTCCATAGTATCGATCCAATCCTCAGCTTCCGATGGCTCTACAGCTTTCTCGAACACCGGAGGTTTGGTATCCAAAAAGTCCCTAAAAGTGTTGTGCTGATCCATCTTATCTCTGTCTTGGTGGTTACTCTTAGCAATGTTGCACACGATCTCTTCCATATGGTGCTATAAATTCTCCATATTGGGTCGGCTTCCCAAGAACTGAGCCAAGGATTGCTCTACTACCCACGATGAAGCTGAAGGAGGTGGGTGAGCATGGTTGTTGTCAACATCACATCTACCACCACCTCTACCATGAGCAGCACTACGACGAGTGTCCACCATCTGTATATTTCAGCAACAAGTAATTATTAGCTAATGTTGTACTAACTGTGAGAAATGTATAATTATGCCAAACCAAATTTATTGTGGAACCTAAATTCAGACAATAAAGCGGAGGCACAATAATCCATCTCCACAACCCAACATTACTAATTATATTACTTTCAGGACATCGCCAAGTGTTCACATAAGAACCAACATTCTGCCAACATGCATAACATCCATAGATTCCAAGCCTTCTGAAAGCATCTAGGCCCCTTGATGTGGGTTTCGGTGATTAATGACAACGATTATCATGACTAACATGTGTTTTGCAGAAACAGAGAGTTGGTTAGGTCATGATAATGGTGATATAGGGCAATATGGTATTCATGCCCCTGATGATGGATTTTGTTTTTGGTTTTCAAAGGAATGACGTCAAGGTTGAAGATAGGATTAGTTTCGTTCGTCAAAGGTGTTGGGTGATGATGGATTAGTCTTTAGGACTTTGTTTTTCCATTGGTCGTACTATTAAGGGGGGAGCAAATCGGTAGCTTGACCTAGTTGAGTCGAATGTTTAGGTGTGGTGCACACTTGTGAAACTTGACACTAGGAAGTTACCAAAAAGTCCCTAGAAAGGTTAAGTTCAAAGCTGTTCACTCACTCGTAAAATTTGGAGGTGAACGGACCCTTTTCTGAGCGCCGGACGCTGGTCCATGTGGCACCGGACGCGTCCGGCGCTCACAAGTAATGCGCTGTGGATTAGGGTTTAGCGCCGGACGTGGGTCCGCCCGGCGCTCACAAAGTGTGCATGTGGTGAAGTTGAGTGCGCCAGACGCGCCAGTTGGCCGCCGGACGCTACTCAAAGAGGAACGTGGAGTTGGCCGTAGTGCCGGACGCGCGTCTGACGCTGGCGCTGGACGCGTCTGGTGCTCAGTAGACCGTTCCAACGACCAACTCCCGTTCAAACGCGATAACGCGCCGGACGCGTCCGGCGGTGAGGCGCCGCGTCCGGCGCTCACGAAAGTGCAGAAATGGGGGTAACGGTTGGATTTTAGCCTTGGGCTTATAAATACCACCTTACCCCCTCCATATGATCTCTCTTGCTTATTTGGTTCAGCTGAGGCTATATTTGTGAGTAAGAGAGAGCAAGAGCTTCTAGTGAGGTGCTAGTGATTTGAGAATCCATTGATTAGCCCTCAAGAGAGAATCAAGCGTAGCAAGTGTGCATCCATTTTCTCATTAGGCTTTGCGAGGTCAAGTGAGAGTTTGTTCTTATTACTCTTGGTGATCGCCATCACCTAGACGGCTTGGTGGTGATTGGGAGTTTGGTGATCATCCAGCGAAGATTGTCGATGGCCCAACTCAAGTTGTGAGCAGTTTCCGGTGATTCACCGCGTCGGAGCGACGAAGAATCAACCTTAGAGAGCACTCAATCCTTGCACGGATTGAGGGGGAGCGATACCCTTGTGCGGTTGCTCCAACGAGGACTAGTAGGAAGTGGCGACTCTCCGATACCTTGGAAAAACATCGCCGTGTTCCTTGCCCCTTTACTTTTCACATTTACTTTCTAGCATTTTCATTCTTGTGATTTACATTCCTAGAATTGCCATGCTAGAATAGGATTAGAATTAGGGTGCAAAACTTTAGTTGATCAATATCTCTTGGAACACACATAGGCACATAGGGTGAAGTGGGCTTGTAGGTTTAAATTCTGCAAGAAAATTTAGAATTAGCCCAATTCACCCCCCTCTTGGGCATCTTGATCCTTTCAAGTGGTATCGGAGCCGAGTTGCTCATAATTAGGCTTAACCGCCCAGAGTAAAGATGTCCCATGGGGAAGGCCCACCTCCCATGTTTGAGGGAGACGATTTTCCTTATTGGAAAATTTGTATGGAAGCATACCTAGAAGCCATAGATGTTGGTGTTCTTAGAGCCGCATCGCAAGGACTCCCAAAACCCAAGGACACGACCAACCTTATCGGTGATGAGGTTAACTATGAGAAGTGTAATGCTAAGGCCAAAAATGCCATATTTCATGGTCTTGGCAAAGATGTGTTTAATTGTGTTAGGAACCACAAGGACGCCCATGCACTATGGTCCGCCCTTTGTTAATCTTGTAACTTTGTCTAGGACATGTGAGTAGTTTCAGTGATATATGTTGTATCAAACTGAAACGGACATCGTCTCTTACTATTATCAGATTGTTAAATGCAACTTGTTTTGTTTCTTATTTTCATTGGCTGCAGCTAGCAACTTGGTCATTAATCATTCTTTCTTTATATATATATAGCAATGTCTGACGATGAGGGGGGTTCTAAAGCTAACCCCATATATGTTGAGAGTGATGAAGAGTTTTGTATGAGGTCTAAAGATGATAATACTCTTGGTGGCAAGGTAATTCCCTTAGTTTACTTGAATATTGTGTGTGTATACAGTGTGACACATTTTATTGCCCTTTTAGGACTCAGCAAATCCCTCGGATGATGATATTGATCCTGATCTAGCTGTGCAAGCTTTGAAGGGTCTGAAAGGAGCGTTTTCTCAAGTATGTTCCTGAAACCTTTTGGAACTAAACCGTGCTAAGTTTCTATATCTATTTTTGGCATTTTTGGCTTCACTAATTTGTTTTTCTTGAACTAAATATTGACATTTTTTCCATGATGCTAATTCTTTTAGAAGAGAGGGAGAGCTAGACGGTCCAATGTTGAGAACCGTACTAGAAAGGGAAAGGTAAATTCATTAGCATGCCCTTTTGTTGTTGTGACACCATGATTAGTGTAGTTGTGATTATTTTGATAACATCCAACTTCTTGTTTCTTTGGTTCTCAGAATACTGCTCATGTTAAATACAAGGACAAAGGCAAATCAACTGCTAGTGGTTCATCTTCTTGGGCATCAAGCAGGAAGAACCACAAGTACTTTGGAGAGATAATAAGTGCTTTGGATCGCCATAAGAGAGACATCATTAAGGAGCGTGGCTTTGGTAGCTTGCTAGAGTATGATGTATGCCATGTTCCTTTTGGCTTTGAGCAGTGGATTGCAAATCAAGTAGATGTAAACTGTTGTGATATAGTTGTTGGAGGCAAAGTAATCCCTTGCAGCCCAGAATCATCTTTCCTTGGGACTTCCATTCGGTGGTCAAGATATCAAGGAGCATCATAATGACTCTATCAAGGCCAAGTTTCTTGAAGCAATCAAAGTGAAAGAAAAGATGCCGCTTAAAAGGACATTTGAAACCAAGTTGATAGAGGAGACATTGTCTGATGATGACTTATTTTGATATTTCATGGTTGTTGCTCTGTCATTTTTCCTGTGCCCAAACTCCAGCACTATTCCTAGTCCAAAGTACATTGGTCCTCTTCTTGATGTCTCCACAGTAGCAGATTGGAACTGGTCAAAGTTTGTATTTGAGTGGCTGTTTGATTCAATCAAAATCTATCAGGAAGATAAAAGAAAGACAATAGGTGGTTGTGTATACTTTCTAGTAGTAAGTCTTGTTCCACTCCTCCTTTCTTTCCTATTTTATTCATTTGTCATCTATATGTAATGTATTGTATTGTTTACTTGGTCCATGTTCTTGTAGGCTTATTATCTTGATTTCCTAGACTTTGGGTTTGTTCACGAGCTTCCCATGACTCTTTCAAGAATCAAGTGTTGGATAGGTTCCATGATCAAAGATTATGCTAAATATGATCGTGTCTCTGATTACAAGTTTGGAAAATGCCTGGTAAGTGTTACCCTTGTTACCACTATAATTATTCATTCAAAAACTGTGGCTATTGGTGGTCTTTAAGTCTGGAATGTATACTAGAGTATATGCCATGTGTACTGAATCATGCTGAGATTTTGGAGTGTTTGATAAAAAAATGAATAAGGAATGGTTGATTACTTGGTCAATTTCTAGTTTCTTCTTCGTGTCTTGTACTGTTCTAAAAACATGACATAGTAGAGTCAATTTGCTTGTAATGATTGTGGTCTGTTGATCTTTTACATGGACCCAAAATTGGACAATGCCATTTATTTATTCGTCCTGCTCACCTTTGTACTAGTATAATAGGAGGCAAGTCACGTACATGACATGTTGATTGTGTCCAGCAAGCAGTGTCCTTTGTTTTATCATAGATTGCATATGTCTAGTTTGACCCCTTTAGACTATGTTTGTCTTTCCAATATTTAATTGAGGGGTTCCTATCAGTGGGGGGCATGTTTACATTATTTAGCATCAAGTATTTTTTTGTCCTAGTAGTTGTGGTGCCTTAGTGCTGGTAATCTGATCTCTCCATATTAATTACTAATAAAAATACTAATTAAATTAATTGCTATTAGTAATAATGTAAATTGCATATGGCAGGCACTGCAATTTCAGTGTGCAGCATATGCAATTTTCATCATATTAGTTCCTCTTTGTATCCTCCTTTTTTCATTATGTGTGTAATGGTTTTTCCAGCAGCCTGACTTGAATTCATTTTGTGTAGGTCAAATCATTTCAGGACACTTGCTATGTAGTTGATTCTAATTATTTTAGGGAGACTTTGGATAAGCATTGTGAGATTATCCCAGATCAGGTTTGTGCCTTGTCTATATGTTTATGAGGTTCTTGTATACTTAGTTTTACATGATTCGTATGGTTATATTGACTTTGGATAAACATTGTGACATTACAGGACATAGATGGTATGTGTGAGTTCCCTATTGTATGGTAGTTACAGGAGGTGACAACCCCATCCATATCGCATCGAGCAGGTTCTTAAATTATAGGACCATAGTCACGTTAGTAGAGGTATCTTTTATGGTACTCTCTCCTGTCTAGTGGCGTCCCGAAGTGCATAAGAGTATGGTGAGTCTTAGCATAGTTGGGTATATCTTTACCATGTGATTAGAATATCATAGGAATCTACCTCACCCGTGACCTCTTAAGTTTACTAGTTGCATATCTTTAGCGACCTATCCCCTGTGTGTTATATTGAATAAATCCTATCATCATTTATCATTTACCCCTGCTATAGTCTAGTTGGTTTACTAAGTTAGTAGATACATGATGGTGAATTATCAGATTTCTTAACCCATACTTCCCTGTGGTAAAATATAAATAACGATACCTGAAATACTCCCGATAAAATGCTACAATGGTATTTTCTGTGCGCTTGCGAAATCCTTCATATTTCAGTTGCACTTAATTTATACCAGCACTCAACAGTGTGGTCGATGGTCACGATCTATGGTACGCGTACGACTGTCGCGAAGACTTCCGGGGACGGAGCACATATGTTCGTCGATCCTAAAAGGTCCTTGTTTGGTTTTGGTAATTGAGTGACAACCTAGGTGGACTAATATGTGGTTATGTGAGATACACATGAGATTAGTCCACATGTGATGATGTGAGAAGGAGCTCATCACATGAGACATGACATCGAGTCATGTGACTAAGGTGGAGAAGATCAAGACAAGGCTTAGCTCGACGGACCGGTTACAAGTGTGAAGGGCAAGTCGAAGGCTTTGAAGTGATGGACCGCGAGGCGGTGAAGCTTGAGCAAGACTTGGCGCCGATGGACCGACGCAACGGTAAAGAGCAAGTGAGGTCAAGATCGACAAACCAATATGGTCACGTGATGATATGGAGTGGATCATATCGTTGTTGATCGTGTTGGTGCATTTGTTGCATCGACATTGGAGGAGGTGGAATGGAATGCGCAAGACAAAGGTATATTCATAGGGCATTTCATTTCAACGGTCATACGTGAGCAGAGAAGATTATATATGACCGGATTTAGGATTGATAATCATACTATAAAGAGGGGAAATCTTTGATTGTGATGGTTATTTAGTGCCACTAAGTGTGAATCGTATTTGCATATGCATGATGCTTAGTGACATGGTAAGGTTAACCCTAAAATTATTTGTAAAAATCTAACCATGTGGTAAAATTATTATAGTAATTTTTGTATGGTTAGATTTCCAAGAAGGGTTATCTTCAGAGGCAGAGAAAGAAGTTATCTATGGCTGGACAAGTATCATTTGCAGAGAACGGACCTGTTATCAGAACCAGGGAGGAGTGAGTGCAGCGGCCGGACCATCTATCAGTACCAGGAGCGCACGATGGTCCATTTAATTTGATAGAAAGACCATGGTGGCCGAATACCATAGAGAGGAGGAGGCAAGGCACCGTTCTTCTGCTAAAAATAGGATGACGTCATTTGCATGCTAACGGAGTGTCGATTGTTCTGGCTTTCGCATGCAAGATCGAGCAAAGAAAATGGAGGTGCTATTTCTGGCTTCCTGCCTTCACGTGGAGTGATGATCACATGCAGCCAGTGCCAGCTGAGGACCACGCATGGCAGCAGCGCCGCTCGACCGTGTTTTGAAAATTGGAAGTCTGATCGAATGGATGAGCAGGCGCGGGGCTGTTGTGTCTTGGGTCGGGCCGTCGTCTTATTTACAAGAAAGGGAGAACGGACTGCTGTGTGGCCTGCTGACCTGTTGAGTCTCACGGAAAGTGGGCAGGGCCCAGCTGGGTGCCCGCGTGGCCTATTTGCTGTTGCCGCTGGCCCGCTGCTTTGCCATTGGTCCAGAAGGAGAAGCCGCCTTGCTGCTGATTGCCACACTGCTGGGCTGTGAGAGCTTGAAGGCAAGCTGGGCCGCGGCTTCTGGTGCTGGACTCGTCGTTGCTGCTTGCGCTGGTCTGCTGAAGCCGAAGAAAATGTTGCTGCCGCCGCCTGTGTCTGTTCGACCGAGCGTGCCTCCCTTCTTCCCGTTGGCTGCCGAGCAAGAAAAAGAAAAGTGAAACGGTGAGAGGACAGAGACCTGAGTTGCGAGACCCGTTGGCTAGCAGAGGGAGTCAGTGGGAGGGGGCGCTGCCGACCGTTGGAGGCCTGGCGCTGCCGGCCAGGACCAGCGAGCACATAAGGGCCAGCGCTCCTCTGCTCATTTCTCTAACCCACGGTATAGCACAGTGAGCTCTCCTCTTCAACATGAACCAGGGTTCTTGCTTCTCTCTTTCTCTCCTATGATTTATGCCAAATTGCAATGATAGATTGAGTGTCCTATGTGGATGTGATTGAGAGTTTGAAGATTCACCTCCTTTCCCTCCTCTTTCACTCAAGATTTATGCTAACTTGAGAGAGGATTGGAAACCTAGTGTGCATGCATTTAAGGATTTATATTTTGTGGCACTAGGTAGTGATTGCAATTGTGGATTTCTTGTTACTCTTGGTGATTGCCATCACCTAGACGGTTTGGTGGATTGTGACTCCGTGAAGCACGCAATGGAAATTATGCGGTGCTCTGGAGGAGGATTTATGAGGGGTATTGTGCTCACCCCGCGAGGATCGCGAAGAGTAACTCTACTGGATTTCTCGTGTCATTGAGTTACCGCACTTGTGTGTGGGTTCGCTTGCAGTGCCTTTGAGAAGGCGTGCTTTGAGGGGCATTGGCGTGGAGCGCCAAATACCAGAGGAACCATCAAGGTGTTGGTCGACATAAGAGGACGTAGCTTGGTGGCAACCAAGTGAACCTCGGTGAAAATCACCGTGTCAACATTGTCTACACTTCTCGGTGGTTTGCATTCTTCGATTCACAAGCTTTGTATTTATATTCATATATACTTGTGCTTGTGTTATTGCTCTTGTAATTAATTAGCTTGTGTAGCTAAATAAGTTGAGCTCTTCGGTTTAGCTTGTGTAGCCTTGTCCTTGAACATTATTAGTGAGGTTAGGTTGGTTCTGTGCTTTTGCTCACTAGAATTGTGTAGGTGCTCTCTCGGTGTGCTAAGTACCGGTTGCTTAGATTTGTGTGACCTTACAAGTTAGATACAATTAGGAAAGCACTTTCTAGCATAGCACCTTATATTCTTGTATAGGTTTCTTTTAATAAGGTGCTTCTAGAGTTATAGATAGAGGGGTGTAGTCTTGGCTAGACCGATAGTTTTTATTTCGTATATATATTGGTCAGCTGACGCGATTAATTTTAGGAAGGACTATTCACCCCCCTCTAGTTCGCCATCTCGACCTTACAGATCCCTAGCTCCTTTCCGGAACGAGATACACACGCTGCCACGCTGGCCGTCCTGCCCGCCGCATCCATCCAAGTGCCTGTAGATCGCGGCCACCGCTGCCTCTCTAACTGACCCAATACACTCTTGTTCCTCATTTCCCTCGTGGGGAGATCACAACAATCCAGCAGCACAGCTGACGCCTGGTGTGGCCTGGCGAAAATTATCGCCTACCGGCCACAGGCTCATGCGCGCCGTGGTGCCTTGGGCGCTCGCGGCACCTGGCTGCCGCATAGCTTTCCGCGTCATGACCAAATGACCAAAGCGCGACAGGGATGCGGTGAGCGCTGGAATAACCCTGCCGTTTAACGTTTGATGCCGTGACGCCGGGTTACTCCGCCAACGCCAAGACGAGTCACTTCTATGGTTCTAACTTTCCCTGTGGCCATCGCCGACTGCGCTGCGGCACCCCGGTTGGTGGGGGAAGTAGTAGCACTAATCCTTGTCACCCTCACCCCCATTATCAAGTCTTCGTCTTTTTCCTCCCCTTCCCCCAAAGTGCCCATCAGATGAAGACACCTAAGAAGAAAGGGTCAAACCCAACAAAACCCTAGCCTTGACAGGACGCCAGCAGTCTGCTAAATTTGTGTAATAAATAGTTGGTTAGATTTATTCTCGAAGAAAGATGTTTCAATCTAAAAATTTCCTCTTCTCTTTGAAATGACCAATGAAGTAAACCACGACTATCCCGAATGCTTCCGAATACAGGACGGAGCACACATGTTCGTCGATCCCTAGCTCCTTTCTGGAACGAGATACACACGCTGCCATGCTGGCCATCCTGCCCGCCGCATCCATCCAGGTGCCTGTAGATCGCGTCCGTCGCTGCCTCTTTGACTGACCCGATACACTCATGTTCCTCGTTTCCCTCATGGGGAGACCACAACAAGCCAATGGCACAGCTGACGCCTGGTGTGGCCCGGTGAAAATTGTCGCCGACCGACCACAGGCTCATGCGCGCTGTGGTGCCTTGAGTGCTCACGGCACCTGGCTGCCGCGCAGCTTGCCGCGTCACGACCAAATGACCAAAGCATGATAGGGCGGCGGTGAGCGCCGGAATAACCCCGCCATTTAATGTTTGATGCCGTGACGCCGGGTTACTAAGCTAACGCCAAGATGAGTCACTTCTACGATTCTAACTTTCCCTATGGCCATCGCCGACCGCACTGCGGCACCCCGGTTGGTGGGGAAAGGAGGGACCTAGATCCGTTTTTTCAAAATTTTCGCTGCAAAATCAACTTGCCTTCCGACTGCCCATCTCTGACAGGTCAAGATATGGTTACTATGACAGTAATGAGCAGATTTAGAAAGACAGACACATTCGTTTTGCTAAAAAGACAAGCTAAAAAATAATGTTTGTTGATTTTAAAAAATAATAATACATCATATATAACTGATAAGCCAGCTGATAAGTTCGGATGAACAAGACTGTAGTGTCACATGTTTTTTTTGAGTAATTACTGTATGCGCAGTAGGAGTAGTAGCACTAATCCTTGTCACCCTCACCTCCATCGTCAAGTATTCGTCTTCTTCCTCCCTCTTCCCCCCAAAGTGCCCATCAGAAGAAGACACTGAGAAGAAAGGGTCAAACCCAACAAAATCCCAGCCTTGCCAGGACGCCAACGGTGTGCTAAATTTGTGTAATAAATAGTTGGCTAGATTTATTCTCGAAGAAAATTGTATGAAGCTAAAAATGTTCTATTCTCTTTGAAATGACTAATGAAGTAAACAGCAAAAACTGATTTCTCCGTTCCAGCAAAGAGTTCAGTTCAGAACTCCTGATGGTTTTTACTTCGACGAACCGGTAGCTTGTCCAGACCGTTGTTATCGACTCAACAGTGGTCGATGGTCACGATCTCTGTACGCGTACGACTGTCGCGAAGACTTCCGAATATGGGACGGAGCACACATCTTCGTCGATCCCTCGCTCCTTTCCGGAACGAGATACACACGCTGCCACGCTGGCCGTCCTGCCCGTCGCATCCATCCAGGTGCCTGTAGATCATGGCCGTTGCTGCCTCTCTGACTGACCCAGTACACTCTTGTTCCTCGTTTCGCTCGTGGGGAGATCACAACAAGGCAGCAGCATAGCTGACACTTGGTGTGGCCCGACGAAAATTGTCGCCTACTGACCACAGGCTCATGCGCGCCGTGGTGCCTCAGGCGCTTGCGGCACCTAGCTGCCGCGCAGCTTCCCACGTCATGACCAAATGATCAAAGCGCGACAGGGCGCCGGTAAGCGCCAGAATAGCCCCGCCGTTTAACATTTGATGCCGCGACGACGGGTTACTCCGCCAAAGCCTGAATGACTCACTTCTACAGTTCTAACTTTCCCTGTGGCCGTCGCCGTCTGCACTGCGGCACCCCAGTTGGTGGGGGGGGGGGGGGGCGGGACCCAGATCCGTTTTTCTAAAATTTTCGTTGCAAAATCAACTTGCATTCCTAATGCCTGCTCTGACAGGACAAGATATGGTTACTATGAGAGCAGTGAGTAGATTTAGAAAGACAGACACGTTTGTTTCGCTAAAAAGACAAGCTTGAAAATAATATCCGCTGATTTTAAAAATAATAATAGACCATATATAACTGATAAGCCAGTTGATAAATTCGGATGAACAAGACCGAGGTGTCACATGTTTTTCCGAACAATCACTGTACATGCACAGTAGGAGCAGTAGCACTAATCCTCGTCACCCTCATCCCCATCGTCAAGTCTTCGTCTTCTTCCTCCCTCTTCCCCCCAAAGTGCCCATCAGATGAAGACACCTAAGAAGAAAGGGTCAAACCCAACAAAACCCCTGCCTCACCAGGACAACAACTTTCTGCTAAATTTTTATAATAAATAGTTGGCCAGAAAGTTATTTCAATCTGAAAATTTTATATTCTCTTTGAAACGACCAATGAAGTAAACAACAAAAACTGATTTCCCTATACCAGCAGAGAGTTCAGTTCAGAATTCCTGATGGTTTTTACTTGGACGAACTGGTAGCTTGTCCAGACCGTTAGTTATCGGCTCAACACTGGTCGATGGTCACGATCTCTGGTACGGGTACGACTGTCACGAAGACTTCCGAATACGGGATGGAGCACACATGTTCGTCGATCCCTAGCTCCTTTCCGGAACGAGATACACACGCTGCCACGCTGGCCGTCCTGCCCGCCACATCCATCCATGTGCCTGTAGATCGCGCCGTCGCTGCCTCTCTGACTGACCAGTACGCTCTTGTTCCTCGTTTCCCTCGTAGGGAGATGACAACAAGCCGCTAGCACAGCTGATGCCTGGTGTGGCCCGGCGAAAGCGCCGTGGTGCCTCGGGCGCTCGCGGCACGCTGCCACGCAGCTTCCCGCGTCACGACCAAATGACCAACGTGCCAGGCGCGAGCGGCGGAATGACTCTGCCGTTTAACGTTGTGGTCATCGCCGTCCGCACTGCGGCACCGGCTTCGTAGCTTGGAGTTGGAGGGGCCAGAGCCGTTTTCGAACAGCGGGATTTTTCGCTCCAACAATGGAAGCCAAATCGGGGTATATAGATCAAACGGTGCGCGGCGGGGAGCGTGAAGCAATCCAGCAGCAATGGATTCCCTAGCCGCCACCTCCGTGTTCTCGCCCTCCCGCGTCGCCGCCCCGGCGGCGCGCGCCGTGGCTAGGGCGGGGACGGTGGTAGTATCAGCCAGGGGGAGGAGCAGCAGCAGGAGCGGAGCCAGCGGGGTGAAGTGCTCCACCGTAACGCCGCAGGCGAGCTCAGTGGTTAGCAGGAGCGCGGTGGCGGCGAAGGCGGCGGAGGAGGACAAGCGGCGGTTCTTCGAGGCGGCGGCGCGGGGGAGCGGGAAGGGGAACCTGGTGCCCATGTGGGAGTGCATCGTGTCGGACCACCTCACCCCCGTGCTCGCCTACCGCTGCCTCGTCCCCGAGGACAGCGTCGACGCCCCCAGCTTCCTCTTCGAGTCCGTCGAGCAGGGGCCTCAGGGCACCACCAACGTCGTACGTCTCCCGAATCTGCTGCTCCCACCCTTATCGATTCTTATCCTTGTTGTTAAGAATGCGGGACTGATTGGATTATGTCGCAGGGCCGCTACAGCATGGTGGGAGCCCACCCGGTGATGGAGATTGTGGCCAAAGAGCACAAGGTTACGATCATGGACCACGAGAAGGGCCAAGTGACAGAGCAGGTGGTGGACGACCCGATGCAAATTCCCAGGAGCATGATGGAGGGATGGTACCCACAGCAGATCGAGGAGCTCCCTGAATCCTTCTCTGGTGAGCAGCCCTCATTGCTGAGACAGAGAAGATTTGATGTTGTTGATGATGTTATGTGAATCATCACATTTGGTTTTTTGTTTGTGATAATAGGTGGATGGGTTGGGTTTTTTTCCTATGATACGGTTCGGTATGTTGAGAAGAAGAAGCTGCCATTCTCTGGTGCTCCTAAGGATGATAGGAACCTTCCTGATGTGCACTTGGGGCTCTATGATGATGTTCTAGTATTTGATAATGTTGAGAAGGTACTTATTCCAGAATTCCTGTTTTCTCGTCTCATTCGTAACTAACTTTTGATAGTATCGATGTTTCAGAGAGGGTATTGTCCCACAGTTCCAGTTATGATTAAGTATTATTTTCATTTAGTTAATCACTTTTGTTGGAGCACCGAATTGTGAAAGTAGAATAAGATATAACTTCTTTAATTTAGAAAGTTAATAGCTTGTGTATTTCCGTTTTATGAAATGGAAATGGGGTTTCCCGGGTGGAAAAAAAAGAGAAAGTTAATAGCTATACTATAGTCTAATACTAAAGATTATGCGTGTAGTTTGTCGTTGTTGCATCTTACAGCAGGCAGAAACTACAGCACTCAGTGTTGATGCATTTAAGTAATCTGCACCTTATGAGGCAAAATAACGTTTCCATAGCTGTATCTGACTTGGTATTTATCCCTTGGAGACAATTTGTGGAAAATATTTGTCCATTTTAAATAACATGGCCCATTTCTTGTTTTATTAGAAAGTATATGTTATCCATTGGGTCAATGTGGACCGGCATGCATCTGTTGAGGAAGCATACCAAGATGGCAGGGCCCGGCTAAACCTGTTGCTATCTAAAGTGCACAATTCCAATGTGTAAGCTACGCTGCCCATATTAATTCTATCCTGCTACCTATTTAGTTTAATACTCATAGATTTATTTGCTTTGGATTTCAGCCCCACACTCTCTCCTGGATTTGTGAAGCTTCACACTCGCCAGTTCGGTGCAGCTTTGAACAAGTCAACCATGACAAGTGATGAGTATAAGAATGCGGTTATGCAGGCTAAGGAACACATTATGGCTGGGGATATCTTCCAGATTGTTTTAAGCCAGAGGTTCGAGAGACGAACATATGCCAACCCATTTGAGGTTTATCGAGCCTTGCGAATTGTGAACCCTAGCCCATACATGGCGTATGTACAGGTATACATAGAAGCATGAAGTATGACCTATTTGAACATTTTTATGTGCACATATTTGTCTTTGAGGTTCTAATCAACACCCTTTGACTGTCTATTTAGGCAAGAGGGTGTGTGTTGGTTGCATCTAGTCCTGAAATTCTTACACGAGTCAGTAAGGTATATGAATTTTGGACCTTTTATGGCTATTCATTAAAGGGGCGTACCCAGTGCCATAGGCTCTCGCACTACGGGGTCTGGGGAAGGGAAAATAGCCACCAATGTGCAGAGGCTGGGGCTTGAACCCTGGACCTCTTGGTCACAGGCGGTAAAGCTCTACCGCTTGCACCAGAACCGCCCTTGAAAATTTTCTATTCATTACATTTCAAAATTGTCTTCTCGCTAATATGCACATCTTTTAAAATTTTTAGGGGAAGATTATTAATCGACCACTTGCTGGAACTGTTCGAAGGGGCAAAACAGAGAAGGAAGATCAAATGCAAGAGCAACTACTATTAAGTGATGAAAAACAGTGTGCCGAGCACATAATGCTTGTAGACTTAGGAAGGAATGATGTTGGCAAGGTATATTTTTTTTGCCTTGTTATTGCAAGAAGCCCATAATATCTACTACATTGCATTCTGACATAATATTTTGTTTTTGTTTCTTTTGAATTATTTTCTGTTGTTAACGCATTCTGACATACTGTAATAGCGATGCCATAAGAATGGCAGTAAGCTATTCTATCCATTCTTTAGAAGTTACAAAAATGAATATGTTTATTACTGCTTTGTTGCTGCTCTTCAATAGTGATTGTATTGAATGTTTTTCTGATGACTATGGCTTAATAGGTCTCCAAACCTGGATCTGTAAAAGTGGAGAAGTTGATGAACATTGAGCGATACTCCCATGTTATGCACATCAGCTCAACGGTTAGGCTGTTCTTATGTTATGTAATAAAGTTCTTGTAATATATCAAAGTTTATGCTTTGGAAATTTATACATGCTTGATTGTTACAAATAATCATCTTCATTGAACTTGATTTAGCATGTTTCGTGTGGCAATAATATTTAAATTGATTAAGGGTTTGTTAACAGTAAGGGTTTAGCTCAAATATATACAATAAAACATTAATTTATCATGATTCTTGAGTAATACTCTTTATTTGGCATTCAGGAATAGCCTACAATTGGGTTTTAGCTTGAAAATAGTACAAAAACAATTTTTTATATAACTCACCAAGCTACATGCATTGGTGTTTCTAATTATCTTGTTTGGCTTATTGTATGAGCACCTTCCGATTGTGCACTTTTGTCACCTTTTTGTTTGTCTCCCATCGTATTTAACATGCATATAAGAAATTTTGGTTATTAGTGTACATGTTGAAAGATAGGCTTTGGAAAATATTGTAATGTAATGCAAAAAAATGTAACATCAAGTTAAATGCTTGCAGGTTAGTGGACAGTTGGATTATCATCTCCAGAGTTGGGATGCCCTAAGAGCTGCATTGCCTGTTGGAACAGTCAGTGGTGCTCCAAAGGTGAAGTTTCCCTTCCAATATTCTTATTTGTATAATAATACAATACAACTCATATGTATTTTTATGTGACATGTCTGCCAAATTTTCTGCCTCTTGATATATGTTTATACTTAATTCAGACAATGCCGGGTTAACATGTCATCAGCGGTTTTAGCATTTTTATTATAATTTGGCATGTGTCTGATCTAGGTTCTTAATCTATCTGCTCTAATTGCAAACCAATGACTTTTGGTAGATCTATCTGGCTATGTTGCTCGGTTTAGCTGTTGGCACCTTTGTAGCTATTCTAAAACCATCCCAATTCTACAGCTTCTTTTTTTTAAGAAAAAAGTTTATTATCCTCTTTTGAATAATTGTTGTTTAAAGAGAATTCATTTCTCTTTCAAATAATTGTTGAAGAAAATCTATTTATGTGACCAGGTAAAAGCCATGGAGTTGATAGATAAGTTGGAAGTTACAAGGCGAGGGCCATACAGTGGTGGTCTAGGAGGAATATCGTTCGATGGTGATATGCAAATTGCACTTTCTCTGCGCACCATCGTATTCTCAACAGCACCAAGCCACAACACGATGTACTCGTACAAAGATGCAGATAGGCGCCGGGAGTGGGTTGCTCATCTCCAGGCTGGTGCAGGCATTGTTGCCGACAGTAGCCCAGATGATGAACAACGTGAATGCGAGAATAAGGCTGCAGCACTAGCTCGGGCCATCGATCTTGCAGAGTCAGCTTTTGTAGACAAAGAATAGCGTGCTGTGAGAATTCTTATTAGTTCTTGATCATGTTTCTTTACCCGCTTTCTGTTAGGAAAAATGTCATTAGTGGGTGGAGAAAAGCAATAAACTTATGTTCTCCAGGGAATCGAATAAATATATGGGAATTGAGGTTATGGCATATGAATATTGCTTGTTCTTTGCGAAGCTAAGATTTCCTAGGTAGGTTCAGTAGAGTAGTGGTCTCTTAATACAACCCCTACAGTACTCTTTGTTGCATATTATATTGCATAGTTATATGCTAGTGGTATATTTCTCCTCTCACATCTTTGATTAACTTTTACATTCAGTGTATCACTAGAGACAATCATGTGCAATTGCAACTCAATGTTAACCTGCCAAATATATAACTTATAATGTCTATAAAATTCATGTCCACCCTCGGTGTCCTATAAGCTCTGCAACAAAGGTTTAAGCTCTGCCAAGTTAGAAAAGAGTTTTCATCGACAAAAGCTGGCCTCATGAGCAGGGACACACCAGAAAAACAAGAAACATTAGCCTTTATGCAATGAGCAATGCAGTGAACACCTTAACACAAAGTTTTCTTCAGTTCTTTCATAAATTCAAAAGAGCATCGATGGCCACGTCATTCACCCTTTTTTTCCACAAAAGGACTGGCGGACTGCTGCAGACGGTATAGCTCATGAAGAGCATCACGGTTCATTAGAAGCATGAAGGAAAACATTAATTCTGTTGGAATGGTTATGCAGGAGACGATCATGTTCAACGAGATGAATGAAGATAAATTGGGTCGTACTTTAAGCAGAATATTATGGACAATACTGCGGGCACAATTTCTGAATTTTCGAATCCCTGTAATCTTGTACGCTGCGGGAAAAGAGCATAAAAGCAATTGTCAAATTTAACTACAATTCCTCCTTTGCAAAAGAAAAAAAAAAGATGAGCTACCGTTCCTGTACATCAGCAATTCAAAGAGGCCTTCACATCCTATGTAGCTCTAAAACAGGATGAAAATGGATCAGGCCTTCCATATCAAGAGAATTTGTCAGGGCTCAGCACAGTAAACCTTGTGAGAGGTGCGAGACACCTCTGCAGACGTCAAACAAGCTTGCAAGCTGATAGTCTACCACGTCACCTTGGTGATACGTCAGTTGTGCTAAATTGATAGCTGTTCATGTTGGTCTGTGTACTGTATGATTCAGCTGGATTGCCTTTGGTGCTTTGGCTTGAGGACGTGTCTGCTGTCAAACCCCCAAGGCCACCGGTACGCAGCGGCCGAGGTTCTTTCAGCACACCTGGTAGAACTACATTTTGCAGATCAATTTCTGTTTGGTTTGATAGCATATTGACAACCTGCTTCATGGATGGCCTCTGCTGGGACGTGGCCTGTGTGCACAGCAGTGCCACCTTGATGAAACGAAGCATTTGCTCCTCTGGGTAGTTTTCCAGCTCTGGATCAACAATTTCCAAGAGTCTTCCTTCTTCCCGCAGCTTCCATGTCTGCAGTTATAACCCATGTAATAAGTTCAATCATTTTTCCGAAGTATCTATATCTTGAATGTAAACTTGTAAAGTTAGAAACACCATCGTCAACATGTACTGTGAGTCTGTCATGGAAAAAGTTGGTACTTACTAGGTGCATGTGTGATTCTAGAGTCCGTCAAGAGCTGATGCAACCATGGCAAATACTACAAGGCTTGCAGGTCCATAATGGGAAACAAGAGGGGAAAATGAGTTACCCATTCCACAAGAACATGCATATTAGGCCCCCAAGTCGACTTGCTGCTGCTTTCACCACTTATCACTTCAAGAAGAAGCACCCCAAAACTATATATGTCTGCTTTCTTGGTTAACTGTCCCAACAAAGCATACTCTGGTGCCAAATAACCCCTGCAAGAAAATTATATATTGAGAGTTGAATGCAAGTATGTCATAGCAGACTATGCAAACTACAATTAGTCGATCAGCGCACTGATAAACTTGCAGCAAAAACAATAAAATCGCTAACTTGGTAAAATCAGAATAGCACAATGAAAAAAGTGGAATGAAATACGCATAACTTCATTGCATAAGCAAGTAAATACAGGAAAATGTTTTCTTTTTTGTGAAGAAGATACATAAAAAGATCCAGTGATCCACTAACATTGTTCCTGCGACACGCGTGCTAATGTGAGTGACAGTATCAGGAAAAAGCTTGGCCAATCCAAAATCTCCAATTTTGGGCAGCAGTTTTTTATCAAGTAAAATGTTGCTAGCCTTGATATCACGGTGGACAATGGGCGGTAGTGCATCCTCATGAAGAAAAGCAAGGCCAGAAGCAGTTCCGATACATATAGCAGCTCTTTTCTGCCAGTCCAGTGGGATACATTTATTCTTTGGTCCTGGCCATAATTCACAAAAGTAAACTTAATGCATTTGGATTGACCAACTTAGAAATTACAAGTACAATATTCAACTTACCAAGCAAAGCATTCGCCAAACTATTATTCTCCGCATACTCATACACCAATAGTCTGTTACTCCCTTCAGCGCAGCAACCAATCAGCTTGACAAGGTTTGGGTGCCTAACATTTGATATGACATTAATCTCTGTCAATAATTCGCTAATTCCTTGCTTTGACTCAGCTGCAAGCTTTTCAATTGCAATTTGAGTGCCATCTTTCAGGTTTCCCTAAGTGAGGAATAACCTTTGTTAGTCATTGACTAAAGTATTTGCAAAGTTCCTCGAAACATGCATTTAGAGTAGAAGCAACAAATAAAGCACGAATGTTAAACAAAAATGCATAAACACCTTATATACTGCTCCGAAACCCCCGTGGTCAATTCAATTCAACATGTGAAAGTTTTGTGTGGCAGTCTTCATCTCGTTTAGGGATAATACCCGTACATTATTTGCTCTTGATAATTCATGACCTGCACTTTTATCAGAGTTGCATCATCAATTGCTGTTAAGCAAAAGAACAGACAGGAATGAAATGTCAGCAGGGTAGTGCACTGAAATAGGATGACAGTCACTTTGGTCAATGGTATATAATTATTATGACTAAAATCTTCGATGATGAATGATCACTTATAACAAACACATCTATATGTTAGTTTGACCGGGCGTACCCAATGCCGTAGGCTCCCGCACTGCGGAGTCTGGGGAAGGGAAAATAGCCAGCAGCCATCCCTAGTTTGACCGGCAGAAAAAAAAAATTTATCTTTGTGCAAGACGTGTACAGAAGTCTAT
Organism: Bothriochloa decipiens; assembly: GCA_023333625.1. Classification (NCBI taxonomy): domain Eukaryota; kingdom Viridiplantae; phylum Streptophyta; class Magnoliopsida; order Poales; family Poaceae; genus Bothriochloa; species Bothriochloa decipiens. The sequence goes on along the minus strand of CM041639.1, from coordinate 27,536,974 downwards.
TGCTGTCGTCATATTCCTAATGTCAAGTCATGGTATAGTTTCTGTCAGGACAATATGCAGGAAATTGCCGTCATCATATTAGCTTTAGCCTGCGCACAGCACAGCAATGCATGGTTTACAAGAAAGAATACATAAGAATACTGAGAGGCAGTTTGATACTCATGAAGCATAGATTGTGCACTATTTTGGTATGTTGGGTGTGCTACTATGCCCTGCATCAACGTCTGGCTAAAAAAGAAAACCAGTTTTACAATGTTGTCCAAACTTTTCAATTCGAAGATGAAATGTTTAGTCACCACACTATTCAGCAGTGGTCTCCCCGAATCATGTGCTCACAGAACCGACGTACCTGAACGAAGAGACGAACCCGCGACGACCTGACCATTCTGATCTTGCCTCGACTTGGAGCCGCCACCAAAGCAGCTGAACGAACTCCCCATGTTCCAAATCCCAAACCCGCCGCTGCCTCCTCCACAAGTTCCCGCGAAGCCAGTTCTAGCTCGTGCACGGAACTGCGCAGAGGGTTGTTTACTTCAGCGCGTCGAGGTGTCGACAGACGAACCAGTATTGCATACTCTGCTCGGTCGCGACACGCTACAGAAACTGAAAAGGGGGGCGAAATCGAGGACAGAATGAGCAAGAATCTTGATAAGCGCATGGAAATAGCCGGATTCGATGCGCCATACTGCTCCCCGAAGCAGGCAAGAATCGGGCAAGAACCTGGCAGATGGGAGATGGGAGATGGGAGACGGGATCGCTCGCTCCCGTAGGCCGCAGTAGACAGCCGAAGCTCCGGGTTGTCTCCTTCCTCCGTTCCCACCTTCCCGGGCGTTCCGCCGGTGCCGGCGCACCGACACCGCCTGTCCGAGGACAAGGTGCAGGGGGTAAGAGCCGGCCGATACTCACCCGGCGGGTTTCTACCCGTTCCGCCGTGCTGCCCCGCCTAGCTGTCGCTTGTTTTTGCTCGCTTCTGTGGCGACGCGCGCGGTCACAGATCGGCACGCACGCACCCAGGACCCAGCCACCCACCACACCGCGGAAGTCCACGTTTTGGGAACGAGATCCTCTGAATTCACTGCCGATGACTGCTGTCGGAAGTGGCTGCATCCGGCCGTTCAATGCCCCTCCGACGGTGCAGCTGAGTCTAGGCATACCTACCTCCTTTCGTGCATGCACGTTTTGGCCCAATACCACGGCCTGCTAAGGGGAAAAATCAGCCAGCAGACCCGGCGAATTTTTTTTATTTTTAATTTTTTTTAAATTTTTTTTACAATTTTAATTTTTTGTTTCGAAATATGACAGAACTAGTCGTTCACAGTGGGCGTTATATGTGACGTGGCACAGGGCCGGCCTCCGCCGGTGCCGGCTTATGCGGGCGGCCCCTGGCGCCCAAAAAACGCCCACTTTTGGTGGCGAGGAGGCCACCTGCAAAAGTGAGCGCTGTTTTGCGGGGCGTTTTTTGCGCGCTAGGGGGCCGCCTGTAAAAGGGCGAGGCCGGCCGCGCACTTTTGCAGGCGGCCCCCTGGCGCGCAAAAAACACCCACACAGTGGGCGTTTTTTGGGCTCCGCCTATATATACCCAGGCCACCTCTTCAGATTTTCATTATATTCACTAAATTTTTCAGAAAAAAAGAAAGAGGAGAGGAGGGAGGGGAAGGAAGTAAACGACGAAGCCCTGTCAGTTTGAGACCTCGGCTTTTAGGTAAGTTTCTCATACATTACAAGTCTGTTGCTATGCATTAGTAAAATATAATGTGCACTAGAGTTGTTTAATTTTTAGTTGACTCTGTGAGTAGTATGTATATTAGATCTATAAATAATGATGTTAGAGCATTGCAGTTTATGTTAGAAATAATGATGTTTCTTCTATGCTTTAAACAATGGATTGCATGATTTGAAATGTGACGAATATCGTATTTTCTCTGAATAGATATATTTAGGGTTTAGGAATAATGATGTTTATGCTATGCTTTAAACAATGGATTGCATGATTTAAAATATGACGAATATCGTATTTTCTCTGAATAGATATGTCAACCAAAGTGATGTTTCGGTTGTTCCATGGTAGTGGCACTGTCAGATATGGCCCGTATGGTATAGATCTGTCTGAATTTGGGTCAACACTAAAGGGGATAGATAGGCCAGCGGAAAGAAATTTTCAGTCAGTGTGTAACTGGTTAATGAGGGCATTTCATATCAACCCAGAGGTTAACACAATAAAAGTAAATGTAGTAGTCAACCGTGGCAACGAAGAATGCTTCTGGGAATTGATGTCGGTAGATTACACCGAAACATGGAAATGGTACGTAAAAAATGCATTGCAGCGGGGCTGGAAACCCAGCATTTTCATGGAGGTGCACGATAAAGACAATGCAATCTTGCAAGATGTAGAGGGTACAAGTATGGTTAGGACTGATGCTGAAATGGAAGAGGGAAACGACCGTGCTCAGCAAGGAGAAGAACAGGGACAGGATGTGCGGGAACCAGAAAGAGAAGGAGAAGCCAGTGAGCCGAGAGGCTTGGCAGATGAGGGCGAGAGGATCAACTCCATTGTTCAGGCAATGGAAAACGAAGATGCGGCGAATGAGGAAGTGGAGGGTGATGAATCTTCTGATGAGGAAGGATGCAATGTGAATCCGTGGCAATGGTCTAACGAAGACTTCTCTGGACTTGCTATTTCAGAGAGATACCATGTTCCATGGGAGTATAAGGAGAATAAGGTAATCGAGGGAGCGATGTACGCAGAGAAGGAAGAATTGATAGAGGCAGTCAAGCATTGGGCTGTATCACTGCAGAGGGAGTTCTGGGTAGTAAAGTCCACAAAGTGTGTATATGAAGTTAAGTGCATGAGATTCAGCGATGGTTGTCCGTGGAGGGTGCATGCATTCAAGGGAAAGTGAAAGGATTATTGAAAAGTGTCAATAGTCACTGAGCACAACTGTCACTTGGAAGGTGTAGAGAAGTACCACAGAAATATGACATCTGCATTTATTGCTACAGAGATGTATTCAGATGTTGTGCATAATCTGGGATACGAGCCAAGGTCAATAATAAGGCATATCGAAGATAAATTCAAATACACCATTTCATATGCTAAGGCGTGGAGGGCAAAACAGAAGATTATCGAGATGAGATTTGGCACATTCAAAGCCTCATATGATAATTTACCATCTCTTCTTCAATACATAGCCGCCAGAAATCCAGGGACATGTACAGATCTTATAACATACCTAACCATGGAGAATGACCGTGCAGTATTGGTCTTGCAACGTGCTTTCTTTGCACTAGGTGCTTGCATCAGGGCATTTGTGCATTGTCGTCCAATACTCTGTATTGACAGGACATTTTGGACAGGTAAATACAGAGGTCAGATACTAATAGCAATTGCCGTGGATGGGAACAATCAAGTTCTACCACTGGCATTTGCTTTTGTGGAGAGCGAGAATACCGATAGTTGGTACTGGTTTCTCAAGCAGGTGAAGGTTAGCATTGTTGGTATGAGGCCTGGTGTATGCCTAATTCATGACCGTCACGCTGGCCTTCTTCGGGCAATTGAATATCTAAAGAACGGTGATGCAGAGATGGGATATGGTAAAGATTGGCCAGATGTTCAAAGTCGGTGGTGTATGCGTCATATGGGTGCTAATTTTTACAAGCAGTTTAAGAGCAAGAGGTTGATGGATCTATTCAAGAGGCTGTGCGGACAGAATCAAGAGAAAAAATTCAACGAGCTTTGGAGGAGGTTGGACGAGCTCACAACGAAGCAAAGGGAAGAGCACTCAAGCCGATCAGCACCTGTTGGTGAGGATGGTCCAGAGGCCTTAGGACCGCTGCCCACAGATGGTCCAAACATCAGAAGGAGATCGGCATCTACTGTGAGAAAATTTTCGCACTGGATAGAGAATGAGCCTAAGGAGAAGTGGTCTTTGCTGCATGATGTCGGCGGAGCGCGGTTCGGCATTATGACAACTAATTTGGCCGAAGTTTACAACTGGGTGATGCGTGGTGTTAGAGACCTTCCCCTGGTTGCCATTGTTGAGTTCATCCTGCATGGAACATGCAGATATTTCAGAGACCGGTACCAAGTCGCTGCCCTATCAATGCAAGTGCGAGGTGTTTTCTTCGGACATATGTTGACAAACTATCTGGAGGAAAAACGTAAGAAGGCAAAGGAGCATAGAGTTATAACTCAAGGTACTAGAGAGCACCGATTTGAAATCTTCTGTGCTGATAGGGCCAAGCGTGGAATATATAGAACAAGAGTTGTGCAAGAATGCATACTTAAGGAGGATGGGTATTGCGCATGCACGTGCCACAAGCCAAGACTCTACCACAAACCATGTTCCCATGTTATTGCAGCGAGCTCGGAGTGTGGAATACTTGATCGTACTTTTGTATCTCCCTATTTCACCAAGGAAGCCATATTGAATACATGGTCACATAAAATTTATGGTTTTGGCATAGCGGGGAATTTTACAGGTACAGTACCGCAACCTAGCTATATTCCAGACCCAAGTAAGATCAGAGACAAGGCTAGGCGTCGAAAGACAAGACGTATTCGAAATGCCATGGATGAGTCCGAAGCAGGTGGAAGGTACAAACGTTGCAGCAAATGCGACAAGGAGGGACATACTTACAAGAAGTGCCCGAAGGACTCAGACATGCCCACAACAGCAGAAGCCCCGCCATCAGGATCCGGATTGGATGGTACCACACCAACAGGGGAAGGGACAACTTCTAGGCCCACCAGGCCAAGGCGTGCACGCGTGCCTCATGGTTCGGTCGTGTAGTGATGTGTAGTAAGCTTGGTTAAGATTATGTAATATACGGTTTTTGCTTTGTTGTAACTGAAGTGAATAAACTTGTTGTTTCAACTTATCTTGCAGATGTAATGTTCTATGATGTTCTTAATCTCTGTCTTGTATTTGAATATATTTCAGTTACATGTTGTACGTGCATTCTTTATGTTTCAAATTCGATCATTTCTTGTTGTACCTTAAATTTATTGTTGTATACTTTTTCACTTTCTGTTTGCATGTGTCATATGTGTTAACTGTGATAATGTCATGCAGGGATGGCGGACGACACACCAGAGCTGCTAGATCGAGGGATCGATCTGCACCACCATTCGTACCGTATTGCGGTGCAGAACGCCACTCTGCCCGTACTTCGACCACGACCGTCCAGACGTCTACTTTCAGTGGACCCTCGATTCTGTTCCAGGTATCTGTTGACTCTTCGAGGTCTCCCAATTAAGTACACATGGCTTGTTAATAACATATAATTTTTATGTGCAGGTTACGTGAGGCAGGCCTCCTCCCGTTGTGTCGCCTTATGGAGGCTTGAGCTGCTGAGGCCGATGAGACGAGGAGGTGGAGTTTTGATAGGTCTCTTCTAGCAGCCCTGGTCGACCGATGGAGGCCGGAGACACACACGTTCCACCCGCCATGCGGGGAGGTCGCACCGACGCTTCAGGACGTTGCGTTTTTGCTTGGCCTTTCCCTCGTTGGCGGTGCCGTCGGGCCAGTCGACGGACTTCATGATTGGCGAGACGACATTATGGCCCGCTTCGGCCACGTGCAACGTCAACCTGCACTTCTAGCTATGAGCAGCCTCCCTCCGTACACGACCATGGGCCCGTCGTAGCAGTGGCTCATGCAGTTTACCGTAAGGCCTATTTGAAAAGAATTTTATCAATTTGCAGTTCTACTCAACTTTATTAACTGTATCTTTTTTAGTCCGATCAGCTACACCGAGAGGCTGATGTGTACTCTGTGCGACAGAGCTTGGAGGCCTACTTGTTGTGGCTTTTTGGCTGGGTCATGTTCACCAGCAGCGCGGGACATGCCGTCGACAAGGTCATGATCCCCTACGCGCGCGCGATCGCTGATGCTGACGAGGGAGCAATGCCACAGTGGAGCTGGGGATCTGCAGTACTGGTGGCGACGTACAGGGGGCTTTGCGAAGCGTGTACCAAGATAGAAACAGGTTCTTTGCTCACTGGTTGCCCCCTCCTTCTACAGCTATGGGCAGCTAAATAGTTCGTGATTGGTCGACCTGTGGTGGATCACAGCGCCTACGAGGACGACCTGTACTTGTAGCATCCGCCCGAGGACTTCCCCACCATGGGTACAGTCTGGTGGCATCGTCAGGTTCATGTTCCTAGCTGATGTTTACATGTAATTCGTATCGTACCTTCTAACCTATTGATTGTTATATTTCAGCGACGATGGGCACATGTGCAGGTCACGCAGTTGTACAACGAGTTTATGCTGGAGTTCGACAGGATATAGGTGACCGACGTGATCTGGGAGCCTTACAACCAGGAGGCTATCCACGCACGGGCTCCCCTTGGGCTGTCCACGTTGTGCACACGTGACCAGGCCTTCTGGCTGACGCTCCGACCGATGGTGTTCGACATATTTGTCGAACCGCACTGCCTAGGGCATGTTTTGCGCCAGTTCGGTCTCATGCAGCCGTCCCCCGCCCCTATCATTCGTACCGTCCCTGCAGATGCTCACAGGTAAGTACTACTAACAACTGACTTTGAAAAATTAATCGCAATAGACATGTCTCGGAGCCCTACGTGGATGACTGGTTGCTTGCCACAGAGGACGTCGTTGAGGAGTACCGCCCCCACACCGAGGACTCGTACATGAACTACCTTCGGTGGTACCAGCCTCGTACCCGCACACGTGTCACCTTCGTTCCTTCGGAGCAGCAGCCACACGTCGCCGCTGTGGGTGACGCTTACCCTGCGCACCGTGATCAGGATTACTTCCACGCCATGAGTACTTGAATCTCTTATATATATCAGGAGTTCATTACGTATATCTTTCATCTAACTTAAAACTGAAATTAAGTCAACGGTGCGCAACTACTTTACACGGAGGTTGACTCCATGTGCTGCCGCTTGGAGGGTGGCTTGGCATTGACAGTGGACGAGCAGCGCACCTCGTACACGCGGATGCGTATGACGCTTAGATCCGTGCTGAGGGCTCTGACTTGTTGGACCTCCGATGCAGCGCCTCGAATTCCTACACCGGCACCCGCAGCACGTCCTCCTGCACCCCAGACCAGAGGTAACTCTGTGTACCCCACCTCGTCTACCTATGTTTTTCCAATCTGGATGACTGTATAACTTACGACGACACCTTTCACAGCGTTCTCTACGCCATACCTTCGTTCCTTCGGAGCGGGGTCCTCGGTGCACGGAGCAGAGGCATCCAGGCACTTCACTCATGCTCCACCCAGCGCATCGGCCTATGGTGAGGGTTCCTCCACTCAGGGAGCAGCCTGGGGAGCCTGGCCTTCGCCCCATGGAGTGGGTACCTCCTCTCAGGGAGCAGCCGGGGAGTCTCGCCTTTGCCCCATGGAGTGGGTACCTCCGCGTAGGGAGCAGCTTCGATGTCGGCCCAGGGAGTCGGCACCTCATCGCGGACCTACCAACTACGTAATGACCCCCCCACTGACGCACCGATCAGCGACGAGGAGGTCGAGATTGGCCCTTCACAGCTTGCAGGAGCACCTCCGCCCTACACGTAGGAGTTATCACAGATGACTTTAGTACAACACGTCCGTGCGACTCGAGGTGTTCCACCAGATCGCCACACCTACTCGTCAGGGCACGTGTGACCGAGGAGGCCGAAGAGGGGTAGGGGGCAGGGGTAGGGATAGGCTCGGGGACAGTAGTACCCTGTACGATGTAATTACTGTCTTGATGTATAATACGCACTTTCCTTTTGTCAAAATTACCTTTTGTTATATTCTTCGTTTCCCGTCGGGGCCCTGGCGTATTGTGACGATTCTTTTGAGTACTATATCTAGAAATCCCCGTCGGTTCCTTATTCGTACCCTTTCGAACACAACTAATACATTCCAAAATTATAGGTCCGCTAGGGCGATGAGCTACTAATCCGAATTCATCTAACAAAACGGCCCTAATAATCCGAAACATAACCGGAAAGCAAGTCTTCATCTTCAGAACCACTATCCTCTCCCACAAACTCATTGGTACGGCTAAGCTCAATTGACAGAACCGCCTGCAAAAGTGCGCGCTATTTTGCGGGCGGGCCTCGGAGCAGCCAAAAAAGCCCACTATGTGGGCGTTTTTTGTGCGCCAGGGGGTCACCTGCAAAAGTGCGCGGCCGGCCTCGCCATTTTACAGGCGGCCCCCTGGCGCGCAAAAAACGCCCACATAGTGGGCGTTTT
>CM041639.1:27395157-27528363 GCA_023333625.1 Bothriochloa decipiens | reverse complement strand
CGCCTACGAGGACGACCTGTACTTGTAGCATCCGCCCGAGGACTTCCCCACCATGGGTACAGTCTGGTGGCATCGTCAGGTTCATGTTCCTAGCTGATGTTTACATGTAATTCGTATCGTACCTTCTAACCTATTGATTGTTATATTTCAGCGACGATGGGCACATGTGCAGGTCACGCAGTTGTACAACGAGTTTATGCTGGAGTTCGACAGGATATAGGTGACCGACGTGATCTGGGAGCCTTACAACCAGGAGGCTATCCACGCACGGGCTCCCCTTGGGCTGTCCACGTTGTGCACACGTGACCAGGCCTTCTGGCTGACGCTCCGACCGATGGTGTTCGACATATTTGTCGAACCGCACTGCCTAGGGCATGTTTTGCGCCAGTTCGGTCTCATGCAGCCGTCCCCCGCCCCTATCATTCGTACCGTCCCTGCAGATGCTCACAGGTAAGTACTACTAACAACTGACTTTGAAAAATTAATCGCAATAGACATGTCTCGGAGCCCTATGTGGATGACTGGTTGCTTGCCACAGAGGACGTCGTTGAGGAGTACCGCCCCCACACTGAGGACTCGTACATGAACTACCTCCGGTGGTACCAGCCTCGTACCCGCACACGTGTCACCTTCGTTCCTCCGGAGCAGCAGCCACACGTCGCCGCTGTGGGTGACGCTTACCCTGCGCACCGTGATCAGGATTACTTCCACGCCGTGAGTACTTGAATCTCTTATATATATCAGGAGTTCATTACGTATATCTTTCATCTAACTTAAAATTGAAATTAAGTCAACGGTGCGCAACTACTTTACACGGAGGTTGACTCCATGTGCTGCCGCTTGGAGGGTGGCTTGGCATTGACAGTGGACGAGCAGCGCACCTCGTACACGCGGATGCGTATGACGCTTAGATCCGTGCTGAGGGCTCTGACTTGTTGGACCTCCGATGCAGCGCCTCGAATTCCTACACCGGCACCCGCAGCACGTCCTCCTGCACCCCAGACCAGAGGTAACTCTGTGTACCCCACCTCGTCTACCTATGTTTTTCCAATCTGGATGACTGTATAACTTACGACGACACCTTTCACAGCGTTCTCTACGCCATACCTTCGTTCCTTCGGAGCGGGGTCCTCGGTGCACGGAGCAGAGGCATCCAGGCACTTCACTCATGCTCCACCCAGCGCATCGGCCTATGGTGAGGGTTCCTCCGCTCAGGGAGCAGCCTGGGGAGCCTGGCCTTCGCCCCATGGAGTGGGTACCTCCTCTCAGGGAGCAGCCGGGGAGTCTCGCCTTTGCCCCATGGAGTGGGTACCTCCGCGTAGGGAGCAGCTTCGATGTCGGCCCAGGGAGTCGGCACCTCATCGCGGACCTACCAACTACGTAATGACCCCCCCACTGACGCACCGATCAGCGACGAGGAGGTCGAGATTGGCCCTTCACAGCTTGCAGGAGCACCTCCGCCCTACACGTAGGAGTTATCACAGATGACTTTAGTACAACACGTCCGTGCGACTCGAGGTGTTCCACCAGATCGCCACACCTACTCGTCAGGGCACGTGTGACCGAGGAGGCCGAAGAGGGGTAGGGGGCAGGGGTAGGGATAGGCTCGGGGACAGTAGTACCCTGTACGATGTAATTACTGTCTTGATGTATAATACGCACTTTCCTTTTGTCAAAATTACCTTTTGTTATATTCTTCGTTTCCCGTCGGGGCCCTGGCGTATTGTGACGATTCTTTTGAGTACTATATCTAGAAATCCCCGTCGGTTCCTTATTCGTACCCTTTCGAACACAACTAATACATTCCAAAATTATAGGTCCGCTAGGGCGATGAGCTACTAATCCGAATTCATCTAACAAAACGGCCCTAATAATCCGAAACATAACCGGAAAGCAAGTCTTCATCTTCAGAACCACTATCCTCTCCCACAAACTCATTGGTACGGCTAAGCTCAATTGACAGAACCGCCTGCAAAAGTACGCGCTATTTTGCGGGCGGGCCTCGGAGCAGCCAAAAAAGCCCACTATGTGGGCGTTTTTTGTGCGCCAGGGGGTCACCTGCAAAAGTGCGCGGCCGGCCTCGCCATTTTACAGGCAGCCCCCTGGCGCGCAAAAAACGCCCACATAGTGGGCGTTTTTTGGCTGCTCCGAGGCCCACCCGCAAAACAGCGCGCACTTTTGCAGCCGGCCCCCTCGCCACCAAAAAACGCCACGCAGTGGGCGTTTTTTGGGCGCCAGGGGCCGCCCGCAAAAGCCGGCACTGGCGGCGGCCGGCCCTGTGCCACGTCACATATAACGCCTACACAGTGGGCGTTTTTTAAAAAACACCCACTGTAGGCAACTAGTTCTATCATATTTCGAAACAAAAAATTAAAATTATAATTTTTTTTTAAAAAAAATTAAAAATAAAAAAAATTCCAGACGCGGCAACTCGCTATTTTGGCGTGGCTGCTCGCTATTTTGGCGCCTATGCGGCTATTTTTGGCGGCAAAGTTGGCGTCGGAACGACGGAGGTGAGATGGCGATCACCTCATTGACTGCTTGTGGTATGTTGCTGTTTATACGATTAATTGGTGGAGTACGCTGCACTCCAGGACCTTCCTCTCTCCTAAGATTTTTCGTTGTTCCAATGTAGTCATCATTGACATCCCTAGATGTCTTGATATGGATTGAAAGAAGTTCTTTTCTTAGCGTGTTTGAGATGGCTGAAAATAGGTATGTAATCATGATTGTTTATATGCTCCTTTTGAGTACAGAGTCTCCATTAGTTGCTCAGCTTGCACCAAATCTTATTTTTGTTGTCGTAGGGAGAGTTTGATTTTTGCTGTGTCACCTCAAGTTGACATGGAGTTCAGTACTATATAAGATGGCTGGATGTTTTGGGTTACTTTTAGAGGTCAGAAAGGCTTTGAGGTTAGAAAAAAGTATGTAAACAAAAGACAATCTGATGAAAAAGTTAGATCTTGTAGGTATGTTTGTGCAAATGAAGACCATAAAGTGCCAGATAAAAGGAATCATCTCACAAAGTATCCAAGAGCTGAAATAAGAACTGATTGTCTAGTCCGTATAGGTCTTATAGTGGACCAGAAGAAGGAAAATTATAAAGTGACTGATCTAATTTTGAAATACAATCATAGCCTTCACTTGCCAGAAACCTCGTATTTGATGGTGTCCCAAAGGAGAATTTCACAGTTACAAGGTTTTGAAATTCAGACGGCTGACGATGCAGGAATTGAGTCCAAAGCTGCACATGAGTTGGCTTGCATCCAAGTTGGTGGCTCAGCTAATCTCAATTACACTCTTTAAGACCACAAGAACTATTTAAGAGGCAAGCACCAACGAGAAATGATATATGGTCAAGCAGGAAACATGCTTAGGTATTTTTAAGAAAAAAATCGTTGGAACCCGTCATTTGTATATGCTTTGCAAATGGACAAGGAAGAACAAATAACAAATATTTTCTCGGCCGATGCTAAAATGCTGACTGACTATGCATATTTTGGTGATGTTGTCAGTTTTGATACTACTTTTAGAACAAATAGGGAGAGTTGGCCTTTTGATGTATTTGTTGGGTTCAATCAGTTTAGGGAAACCGTGGTTTTTGGTGCTATTCTCATGTATGATGAGACATTTGAATCCTTTAAGTGGGTATTTGAGACTTTCATGAAAGCGCATAATGGCAAAGAACCTAAAACAATCTATATTGATCAAGATGCTGCAATGGCAAAAGCAATCAAGGCGGTCTTTTTGGAGTCTTGGCATGGTCTATGCACTTATCACGTCATGCAAAATGCTGTTAAACATCTAGTTGCAAATGATGATGAAGAATCAGCTACTTCACCAGAACAAGAATCAGCTACCTGTCTAGAACAAGAAGTTGAAGATAGCAACAAAGAACCAAGTATTTTCTCAGATTTTAGTGCATGCATGTATGAGTATGAAGATGAAGAAACATTTGAACAAGCATTTAATGAATTGAGGACAAAGGTCAGCAAGCAAACTTGGTTAGATAGCATATACAAGGTAAGAGAAAAATGGGTTGAATGTTATATGAAGGATGTGTTCACATTAGGGATGAGAAGTACACAATTGAGTGAGAGTCTAAACAGTGACTTAAAGCGACATTTCAAATCTGATTTTGATATCATTCGATTTCTTAAGCATTTTGAAACAGTCATGGAATACAAAAGAAATAACGAATTGAAAGCTGAATTTGATTCAAGAAAAAAATACCTAGACTCAAAATGAAGACACCTATGTTAATCCAAGCTAGCAAGTTGTTTACACCAACTATTTTTGAAGCTTTTCAATCTGAGTATGAGAAATCCACGGCAGCATACACCATAGCATTAGAAGGGAAAAAGGCAAAAATGAATATCTTGTAGCAATTGGGAGTCTTGATGAAATTTTACCCTTGAGAAGGAGTACAAAGTTACAGGTGATCCTTCAAGCCAAACCAGTACATGTAGCTGTGGGCAGTTCAATAGAGTCAGAATATTATGTGGCCATGCTAAGTCCTTGATTTGATGATCAAGTCACTCACAAACCATTATATATTGAAGAGATGGACATAGGAAGCACGCAGTGGAACAGTACAGGACAACAAAGATCGAGACATAATAGAGAATCCAAAATTAGATGAATTGTTGAACGACAAAGATATGGCTCGCAAATTTCTCAATTTGGCACATCGAGCTACAAGCGATCCAAAATGCACCTTATTAGTAAATAGGGCACTAGACATGCTCAACAAGCAAATTGAAGAAGAAATGAATGGTGGTACAAGCCCTATGGATCCCATAATTGCTCCCACCAATGTTACTTTGCCTAATGAATTGTTGAGTACAGCAAGCCTAAAAAAAAGGATGTGAAAACAAAAAGCTTGGTACGAGAAGAAGCGCAAGTGTGTGAAAAAGGGAGGTAAAAACAAAGAAAACAATACAAAGGTGTGTGACAAGAAAAAAGAAAAAATCGAAGGTTTATTTCAAGAAAAAAGGAAAATGTTCAAAGGTATCTGACAACACAAATCTCTCTAACTGTATTGAGCAGCAAACTGCAGAAGTGTTAGTCAATGATGGCGCAATACTACAAAATGCATGCCTGAACCATCCATCTTTACCTCAGGAAGAGATCTCTGAATCATACACAGTCATCAATAGTTACTCTCAACTATTGAAGGTAATATGACAAAGTAATGTAGTTTCTCTCTGAATCATACATGTTCATTATGGTGAACTGTTTTTCTTCTTTTTTTACAGGATGCAATGACAGATGGTGTTATTGGTGAATTCTAGTATTATGGGCAATATGCAACAGGAAGAATGCCTTTTGGCTCCTGAAACATAGATTGTTTTGGAGTAGCTTTTGCATCTGTGGCTCAAGTATAAATTAGATGGCATTGTAAAGTTCATATGACCAGCAATAAGGTCATATCCACCTACTGGATGCCAAAGAACAGCAGAAGCTTTTGTGCATCTCTAAAATTTGCAAACTCAGCAATGCTTTTTATTCAATTCCAAGACAATTTACAATAAAATGTTAACCTATAAAACTTGTATGATTTTGATGCCTTGGATAAAACAACAAATTACACAGTTTGCAAGCTCTTGCACAAATTGCACATTACACAGACTGAGAGAGCTCCTCCTGGACAGCAAACTTGCTGTAGCAGCCGTGCTGCTATATGTCTCCTGGGAAGCTCCTGTAAGAGGTCTGTTGGTCAGCAACCATGCTCTTGATGTCCCTCGCCGTGTTCCCGGCCAGCTCCAGCACCTCTGCGAGGACGGTGGCCAGGTACACGGAGGCGCCCGTGCCACGCGCTGCACGTACCGCCCTTCTTTAGGTACCGTCGGCTCCCGCTCTGAACACATCCATACCCGCCCCCATGGCGGCGGCTGCGGCCGTGCTTCGACACGGTGACTAGGAGAGCTACTTCCGCCTGAGAACAGCGACGATGATGCAGCCCACAGCAAAGGGATGGCGATGGCGCGGCTGTGGTGATGGCGCGGCAGCGGTGATTTGGGAACAGATGACGGCGGCGGTGATTGGGGAGCTCTCGGCAGGGGCTTTCCGTTTAGCAGGCCGTGTTATTGGGCCACAATTTGTGTGAAGGAGGAGGCAGATGGCTTGGGCGCAGCTGGTTCATTGGATACCAGCGAGCGGTATAGATGCAGCGACTTCCGAGAATAGTCATCGGTAGTGAATTCAGAGGATCTCGTTCCATGTTTTATAGCGCCAAAAACCAGCAACCAGCAAACTCAAGTACTGCATACTTCTCCTACCTAGCCCCGGTCCCAAGCGCCCCACCGGTGTGGCCCGGAAATTGAACACGGCCGGGCGCTTTCGTCTGCGCCCCGGCAACAGGCTAGGGTGGGGGTGGTGAGGAGGCCGCCGCTGACCGTGTGAGACGCGGACATCAAGACAAGGATGAGCTACGCTACTGCCTTGCTAATGCTCGAGCATGTGACTCCGTATTTCCATCGCCGACAGCCTACCGCTGCTCCAGCGAGTCGACGATGGAGATGGACATGGATATGCCAGATCCAGACGAGCTTGAGTGGATGGAGAGCCACGGCCTAGTCCCCAAGGAAGAGGAGGACTTCTACTTGGATGACCCTGACTAGGGCTTCGTTCCACCCCCAGGCGATTTCGACCAACCGCGTGTTTCCCCGCAGCCGCAGTGCTCAGCCGCACTACGAGCAAGTATGCAATGCTCCCCTCTTTGTATATCAGAACCTAGCCCTCGATTGTTTCTTGGGAAAATTAGATCACTACCATCAAAAGATCCCAACTTTAGAAAACTAGCATCAAAATTTCATGTATAGAAATCTAGCATCCAAAGTTTCATCCTGTAACAGAACCGCTCAATTTATATAAGCTTAAGTCCAAAATTAACCTGTCGAAACAATTTAAGTTGAACCTAAGCCCATATAAACTCAATAGTCCATGAAATCTCGAAGGATTTCAAACCAACTTATAACCAAGATCGTAGAGATTCAGTAACCACAATCCACATGTTACATAAAGTTCACAATTACATCGGAGTTTACAATAATGATTACAACACCTTTCTAGAATAAAATTCAGCGGAAACAAGATATTTTGAAAACACCTACACTTCATTATGGATTAAATATTGTGCCAGCTTAGAGTCAAATCTAACAAAAGCATCTGAGATGAGATATAAGAGTTGACCTTACCCATGGTCTATTGTCTTCCCATAGTGGGATACAAGTCCATCTTGTCGCCACAACAAAAGGCATCTCATGATCTGTAACAAGTGGGAATAAACCCTGAGTACGAGAATATACTCAGCTAGACTTACCTGTTATAAACCAAAAATAAAGTGACTCTCAAGGAGTCTGCAAGGCTTCATATAGTGGGCTGGCTCACTGACTTTGCAAAAAAAGTATGGCTCATATTTATACACCATTTTAGTCTTATTAGCAGCAAGTTATAATTATAGCCTGATAAGCCTATGTTAGCAGTTATGCTCATATAAGCATATTAATTTAATTGTCATAGCTTGTAATTAGCATCCTGTTTAACTAGGTGAACCTCCATACTAGACCATTCTCGTAGTCCAAGATTAATCATCAATAGATATCCAATAAGTACCAATGGTTACCATATTTTCACTTGGCATCCTTAACCATCCATATCATCAACATCACAACATGATTTATTAAATTTCGACGCTCAGAGTCAAGTGTTCACTATCCAGGAACGATAGCGATTATAATCGATTGCTGATCAGCTGGCGAGGTATTCCCCACACAAACCACACTTCCCCCGTCGGGGTCGATTAGGTCACCTTTAGTACTATTCGGATAAAGTCGCAGGTCCAACCGAGGCCATCGTACCCAAGAGCCGCCCGGCTGCCAAGTCTCTCCGGCATGATCGGCCATTTGGACTTACTCTCCGTGCCCCTATCGAGCCCCCATACATCTCCAATACGATGCACCCAGCACGTCGATTCCTGGCACGAACAGAGCTACTCGGCTTCGCGGTCCCATAAAACCAGCTAAATGTGGATCATTCATATCTGCCAATATCTTTGGTAACCACCTATAGCTCGCGAGTGATATAAATCACCCGACTTCTACCGATTTAATTAAGCATGGATAAGCATGTAATGATCCTGAAGCTATCAGGGTAAAGGATATATCAGTAGTCAAGGAAGATCAATATGCATCAACGGTTCCAATCAACTCCTATAAATGAATGCGAAAAACATAGAAAAAGATATAAGTGATATTTTAGCAAACCATAGGAGAAATGCTCTGGGGCTTGCCTTCTCTCGATAAGTTAGTTCGATGTTCGGGACTTTTGGGCAGATCCACGTCTGGCTCCTCGCCTCTGGGCATCTCCTGTGCGGGAGCTTCCTTCGGAACTCCTCTTCTGGATCTTTGTCTCACATCACGTTCTATCCTTTTAGCGATCCTGCATGATGTATGTGCGGGTATGTGAATAATGCAAATTGGATGCGTATGACATGATGATGATACTTGCATATGCGGTATGTAATTTTTATTCTCTTCTACTCATGACCAGCAAACAAGTCAGTAAAGCCAAAAACCATTACTTAGACATATGCATCGTCATGTTATAAACACCAATCAATCAAGTATACATACACTAACTAGTAGGTGCTGTATAGATCATTTCAAAACTAAACTAGAGCAATCGCACCAACACATTATCTACTTGCAAAAGCATGGAAAACATCATGGTTAACATGTTATGATAGAGCAAGCATTTATAAAGCGCATATACACAACCAGGGTAGAATTGCATCACACATCTCTACTGCATATAAAACTCTACAAGAATTATAGAAGCTCAAGCATGCCTAATGGAGTCTACCATAAAAGTTTCAACCCAAAATGATAAGCCAATAGCCCTATGCAAAAATAACAAGTGGCAATGTTTAACTAGGCAGGAAAATACTTTGCACTATCAAGTATGTCAAACAACAAAATTTTTTACATCATGAGCTACATCATAGTATATGAATGAACCACAAAAATTTTCAACTTCATACTTGGCATAAATAATTTATTATGAATTATTCCGATGATTGCCCATTTATCTCACTTGAACTACGACTATAATATTTTACATAAGAAGTGCCCATATTATATTTTTCACAGCAAGTGTATCACATAAGAAGACCAATGAAATAAGAACCATATTTTTATGAGCTAGATTCTATTTATTATGCATTTTCAAAGATTATACATATATCAACAATTAAATAAAGCTTAATATAAAAGTATCACAAACATGGTATATTATATTTTTCATGCATAGATCATCTCATAAGAAAAATACTGCAACTTGAATCACCAATTTGGACCAATAATGAGCAAGTTATGAATTAAACAAGATTACAAGTAATTTCTGGAAAATCATTTTTATAATTCTAAATAAGACAAACACTTTGCAGATAGGCCCCTGTACTTTCTGGAAATTGCACAGGCCCAGATCTGAACTTCTAGTACCTCTCTGGCTACTTTGTAGAATGGACCCTAGATTTTGTCCAATTTGCGGACGAGATCCCTGGCGCGATTTGGAGCAGAGGAGGTGATCGGGGTCGCCGTTTCTCGGCGAACCGACGGCGGAGCGCCAGGATGCGCTCGCGCACTCGCTGGTGGGCTCGTCCCGACCGGAGGCGGACCAGGTCGGGCCGGCCATGCGAGCAGGGCTTGGCGGCGGTGACGAGCTCGGGTTAGGCTAGCTAGGCGCGGAGAGGAACAAGCATAGAAACATTGAGCAGGAGGACTCGGAGGAGAAAATGGTTATTATAGGACTCCAATCATTGTGGCTTCTCCCAAATAGGACTTCAAATATTTGTTTCTCTCTAATAGGACTCCAAACAATTAAACTAAGCTATAATGATATTTTGGATCTTTTTAATTTATTTTGGACTCTAAATACATGTATTTGTTCCTAAAATGACCTTTTTACCCTTTAGTGTGTGTCGCTGCTGCATGCCTGCCTTCCGTTCGTGGTTAGCTGGCCGGCTCCTCGCCTTGTTGTGGCCAGCCAACATCCATGAAATGGCACGAAACCCCCACTAAGGCCCTCCAGTCGTTTAATCGCGAGAGCACACTGCCTGCCACGGGCAACCTCCGCTGGGCGTCGAGGACCTCTGCCACGAGGCCGTCCACCTGCTGTGTTTGCTTCCACCGTCAAGGCCCTCCAGAGGTTCGTTCCCACCGTCCGTCGTCGATGCTCTCCACCTCAGCGGCCCATGCCCGCCACACACTGTTGAGGTCCTCCATAGAAAGGTCGTTCGCACACCACGTTAGCTGTCAAGGACCTCTGCCGCAGAAGCCCATGCCCGTCGACTGTCGTCGAGGACTGCCGCCATGCCTGTCACGAGGCTGTTCTACCGTCAGCGCCGCCGCACACCTGTCCGCGATGCCGTCGCACCTGCCATCCGCCGCGACTCCCCCGTGGGCGCCGCGAGCCCATCCGCGCCACTTTGAGGCCGACGCATCCATGGTAGGCGGTGGTTCTCCTCCATCTATCCATGGAGGGCGATAGCTTTGGGAGGGGTGGAGGTGTGAAACGCGGCTTAGAGGAGTGAACGGTGACGCGACGTCGAAGAGGGAAGGGCGCACGACGTCGGGTAGACGAAGAAAGCGTCGCACGATAAGATGAGATGGATCAGTGGTGTATGGTGTATAGAAGGGTAATACAGTCATTATCAGAAAATACACGTATTTGGGATATAAGAAAATTGATTAAATGGATCAAAATATCATTAGAGCTTACAAACAATATTTGGAGTCATATTAGGGAGAAACAAATGTTTAGAGTCCTATTTAGGAGAAGGCACAACGATTGGAGTCCTATAATAGCCATTTTATCGATTCAGAGGATGAGGATTGGTTGCACTACTCGCCACCTCCCGCTCCTGAAATCGCCGTCGCCAAGAAGACAATCTCATAGTTCACGTCAAAGATCCAAGGAGACTCTGTGCCTATCACTGCTCCTAATGGGGAGAGGGTTTATGCCAAGCTTGCAATGGAGGGGTTGGTCGGTCGAGGAATTAGTGGAACTAGGCAAGGGGCTTATTTCTCCAACCGAAACAGCAATCACAAGGGCTACTTACTGAGTGATTTATTGCTCGCTCTTACAGTACTTATTTCTCTCAAGATGGGTGCATTTGGTTTGTTTGTTCATGTCGTATGTGTTTCTGCAGGCTTTGCTCTCAGAATCCTTTCACTCACTAAAAAGGCGTGCTGAGCAGGATGTAACAACCCAAAAATCCGAGCTACAAAATTTTTCTCAAAAACCTATGAGTGATGTTGTGTCATATAGAAAAGTTCTACACTTGTTGCACAAGTACCACATGCTTTCATCTTGTAAACCCTAGCTCATGCATCCATGTTGCATTTTAATTTACTTATGATTTGGTTTTTATTTTGAATTTATGTGTGCTAATTAAAATGAAACCATAATATTTATTTTCACAAATAAATATTAAGGAAATAATACGCTAACAAATATAAAGGCCTAGTATGCCGACTACTTTATTATTCAAAATTGGAACATCACATATATATATGTAAGTATATATATAAAGGTATTTGGAAAATATATATAGAAAAAGAGAAACAGAAGAAAAAGCAAATGTGGCAGAACCTCCTAAATCATATGGCCCACACGTATGATTATTGTCTAAACAGACTCCAAATAACCATGACTGTGTTCCATACGACTTAAAAAGTCTGTCGGGTAAATCCCAAATCATCCACGATTCTCCGAGCAGGATCAATTGTTGTAGAGAGACATTGCAGTATTACAACAGTTTGATATAAATAAAATACTACGGAGTAAAACAGCGGAAGACTTACAATAACATAAGTTTACAAACCTTTGAGTTTCAAAGATTTACAACAATAAGTTTAGATTATACAAACCATAATAGTAGTGGAGTAGCAGTAGATAACCTTATTACAATAACAAATGAAAAGCTCTGCCCAAGAGCTAAACATCTTTACTCGTCGTCGCTTTCCTCGACGACTGTCATACAGCAGGATGCGAAACACTCCTGCCCATGAGGCTCACCTGCAACAAGGGTTCAACAAACCCTGAGTACAAAAGTACTCAACAAGACTGACCCGACGAAAAAGAGGGGTGGAGACTCAAGAAATGCAGGCTAGAGGGGCAAGGTAAGGCTTGTAAGAGATAAGAAATTTTGCGGAAAAGCTTAACAGAAAGAAAAGGTTGTTTGGACTAGCTCAACTTATCAACCAACTTCATTATTGATCCTTAATTTTTGTTCAAGTTGTTACTACGATGATGAACACCGATCGAGTCTTCTTCTCCGAGAAGCAACGGCGATTCGAATCCATTTTCATACCCAGCTGGGACCTAGGTCACTGGAATACCGGAGACTTTAACTCCGATGCACCCCAGATGAACCGATATACCGGGATAACAACCGCAGCCGTATATCACCACATGGCACCCGTGAACTCTGCGGCCCAACGTATCGAGATACATGGGAACTTAAACCCCACAGTAAAACACACTATGACACAGATGGGATCTCTGGTCCCATGCTAGGTCACTCCATGATATACATGGCTCCAACCATCCGTATATCACTTCATGCATGTAGATTTCTAAATTCTCGATATCACCAGTTCACCAACGGACGGGACCTAGGGCATCAATAGACAAAAACATTACAGAGGGACTCCATTCCTAGTGCAAGTTCACTGTCCAGACTCAATTTATTACTATCATCAAGATTCCAACAAGAAAACCAATCTCATCTTTTTCATTCTTTTGCCTTTGAACATATAACTAATTAAGCAGGGCTAAGCGTTACTACTTAACTTCCAAGCAGGTAACAAGGAATAAGGAAATAAGACAGGTAATGCAATTGGGTGGGTTTCCACTCAACTCCTACTACTTAATGCAACATATCATAGCTGAAGCGGTAAAACTTTTATAAATAGAATAGGGTTTGAATGCATCCGGGGCTTGCCTTGATATTCGGGGTAGACGGGTTCGAACTCTGGATCAACTCCCAATTCCTAAAACTGCTCGTCCTTGGAATCTGGTGCGACAACGTTAACTCTGCGTTAACGAAAACTATTCGATAATTAATATGCTTCAACATGATGGAATAGTAAACATGATGCTTGATGGATGCATGATCAGATTAAGGAATCGAGTACAACTTTTCTTCATGATAAAGTTGCAAGCTAACAAAACTTCATTTATAAAACTCATTAGGGTTAACTACGCCATTTAAGAAATTAATTAAACACATAAAATAACGTTAATTAAGCCCTAATGATATGATTAAGATAAGCGCAAACAATTAATTAAAATGCCAAAGGTCATTAGGGTTAATGACCCAAGGTCATCAATCAATTCCAAAGTCAAACAAATCCTATAATGATTAAACTTAACTAAAGGGGTTAATTAATTATTTAAAGGCATTAAATAAACGCATAAAAATTAAAGTTATCAAATTAAGCCTAAAATTTTATTTTAGAAAGCTCTTAACCTAATTAGATGGCAAAACAAATTTCAGAATTAAAAGCCAATTATTTTATTTATTAAAAATCATCGAAGGTCCATTTTTCAATTAAAAGGGCTAATTTTAACATATGCAACATTTCATATTTTTCCTAGGTAGAAGACATCATAAAGAACACTCACAAATATTTTTAGAATTTTTGGAGCTATATATGAATTACTATGATTTTTCAAAGAAAATAACATTTAAATCATTTTCTGAAAATAGAAAAAGAAAATCGGCACAGTACTCCCGCGCTGACCGACGGCCCGTCGGCGGTTGACCGTCGATTGCTCGCCGACGGCGAGGTCTCCGGCGACCGGACTTGGTCCACTAGACTCAGCTTGGCACGGGGAGTCGAACAGGGTAACTAACAGCGCGGCGGAGCGGCGGCGGCGCCTACGCCGGCGACCATGGCGGCGCGGCGGAGCTCGGGCGTGGCGGCGACGCTCACCGGAGCGATTTTCGGCGACGGCGAGGTCACGAGCTTGCGCAGGGTACTCAAACGGACTGATTTGGCAACAAGGTGACATCGCTTCCTGGTTCCTAGCCAAAGCAGCAACGCATACGGCGGAGCGGCTTGGCCGTGCCAGCGGCGAGCCACGATGACCGGCGGCTACGACACGGGATTGATGAAATTGATAGCACAGATAGATGCAGGAGCTCACCACGGCGCTGATGCGCACGTTAATGGAGGCTCGGAGCGGTTGGGTTGAGCTACGGACGTCGGCAGTGATGGCGGCGGCGGCGCTGCGATGGCAAGGTCGGTGTCACCGGCGTCCCTGTGGAGCATTAAGCCAGCCAAGGTGCGCATGAGGTGCAAGATGACATGGAGAACACGATTGCGGGGTTAAAGGTAATATATATTCACCCTGTGCGGCGGTCGGCGGCGAAAACACCCGCAGCAGCTCGGCGATCGGCCGTGGAGAAGACGACGGCGCGCGGGCAGTTCGGGCGAGGAGAGCAAGCACGAGCTAGCTTAAACGGACCGTGAAGATGTGGCAGAGCTATTGGCAAGAGCAATTGAACAGAGGTGAAGCGTCGGCGGTGAATTCGGGAGGCGGAGCGAGGTCGTCGGCGACGGCGGCGGAGAAAGGAAGGAGAAGAAGTCGGCCACGGCGACGGTATTTATAGGGCGGAGGCGATGTCTGAGTTAGCGACACGACGAAGATGAAGTTTCTCACATCCATGAGCGCACTGGTGGTCGAGCGGGTGCGGCGGTGGTCGGCGGCGCGCGATGAGAAGCCGGCGATGGCGGCCGACGATAGGTTTCGATACTGTTCGCAGAAATTACAGAATTGCCATCCGTTTCAAAATACAAATTACTCCAAAATTTATATAAGAACTTGAAAATCTCCAAAAATATCATTTGCATAAATTTTCAAGAGCTACACTTTTCTTTTAACTGGCATCCTCAAATTCTGTTTAAATTTTGAAATTTGAATTCAAATTTAAAAGGGGATAAAACCCTAAAAATAAACATTTGAAATTACTTTTGATTTTTCAATAAAACTTGAAAATATTCAAAACTATGAAATGTTTAACTCTTCAAACCAAACCTTTTTCGTATACAAAGTTTTTGAAAATTATGCATAATTTTTGAATTATGGTTTTAAAATCAAAAGAGGACAAATGCTAGAAAACTGTATTTTCAAATTCATTTGAAATTTCTTTTGGAAACTTGAAAAAATTTATATACCAACTTTGTAGCTCTTGTCAAGATCTACAAACTATCTTTTTAGAGTATCCACAAATTCTTTATATATTTTGAATTAGAGAAAAGGGGATAAAACTAGGTTTTGGAATAAAGGGTTTTTTGGAATAGAATTTAAACTCAATTTGGTTTCTAACTTAATTGGTTGGTTATTAGTGATCACAAACATCATCCAAGGACATTTTTAGGTCATTGACCCAATGACACCCTTGGTTGACCAAGTTGACTTTTGAAAAACCTTTTATAGCATTTCCAATTTGAATTTAATCTTGAATTGCCAGACTTGGAAGTAAGCTTTGGAATCCAAATTAAACTTCAAATATGGAAATCATTTTAAGGTTGAACTTAGACTTATACACTATGCTTGACACTAGTGTAAACACAATTTACACCTCAAGTACATAGAGTATAAACTAAGCATTTGCGATGCCATTCGAAAATAGGGTTTTATTATTTCATGTGACCAAACATTCCAGAAACACAACCAACCTATGAAATATAGACTTGTTTTAGTTGATACACATTAAGGTTGACTTAAACATGAATGCTTTGCAGTGCATATGATGACATGGCATGGTTTAGTTAATATAACACCAGAGGTGTTACAGCCTTTCCCCCTTAAAGAAATCTCGTCCCGAGATTTAAAGCCTTGAGTGAAGTAATGGAAAAGGAAATGTGTCAGGAAAACACCCTTTAACTAAGTTTATAAAGGAAAGGAATTGTACCACTCACATAGAGAAGTTACAACCCGTAGAAGGAATTATTACTTAGATAGAAGCATAAAACTCCGGGAAGTTTTCTAACAGATAATCCCAAGTGGCTTCTTCCTCTGAATGTTGATCCCATTGTATCTTGTACCACTTAATTGTTCTGCTTCTAGTAACACGGTCCTTCTGATTCAAAACTCGGATTGCATACTCAGAGTAAGTCAAGTCAGGTTCAAGTTCAATACCTTCACATCAACGACTTTATCTGGTACATGAAGACACTTTTTGAATTGGGACACATGGAACACATTGTGTACAGTCGATAATTGTTTAGGTAATTGCAGACGATATGCTGATTGTCCACATCTTTCTATAATTGAAAATGGTCCAATGTATCGAGGTGCTAACTTACCCTTGACTCCAAATCGGGTAACTCCTTTCATAGGTGACACCATTAGATACACATGATCTCCTTTATTGAACCATAAGGGTCGACGCCTTTGGTCCGCATAACTTTTCTGACGAGATTGTGCCACCTTTATATTTTGTTGTATCTGCTTAACTTTTGCTTCAGTTTCTTTTACCAGATCAACTCCGAAGAACCTTCTTTCTCCAGGTTCGGACCAACTTAACGGAGTTCTACATCTGCGACCATATAATGCTTCAAATGGTGCCATTTTTATGCTTTCTTGATAACTATTGTTGTAGGAGAACTCTGCTAAAGGCAAACATTCATCCCATTTCTCTGGGAAATTAAGAACACATGCTCTCAACATATCTTCAAGGATTTGATTTACTCTTTCAGTCTGACCTCCTGTTTGTGGATGGTAGGCTGTACTGTGCAAAAGGTCAGTACCTAAAGACTTGTGTAACTGCTTCCAAAACTGGAAGACAAACTGCGTGCCTCTATCAGAAACAATGGTCTTTTGTACCCCATGAAGACTTATGATGCGCTCAAAATACAATCTGGCATATTGCGATGCTGAATTTGTACTTTGAACTGGAAGAAAATGTGCCGTTTTTGTGAGTCGGTCCACTATAACCCAAATTAAATCAAAATCTCTTATTGTCCTGGGTAGACCCACTATAAAATCTATACTGATATCTTCCCATTTCCAGGCTGGAATGGATAATGGTTGAAGTTCGCCTGCTGACTTCAAATGTACAGCTTTGACTTTCTGATAAGTATCACACTGAGCCACATACTTAGCAATTTCTATCTTCATCTTTGTCCACCAAAATTTTTGTTTCAAATCATGATACATCTTATTACTTCCTGAATGAATAGAAAACTTTGAAAGGTGTGCTTCATCTAGAATCTTTTGTCACAACTCCAGAACTTTTGGTATGACCAGACGATTCTTATACCATAAGACATTTGTTTTATCAATTGTGAAACAAGAAACCTTTTCTCTTCTAACTTTCTTCTTAATATGTTTAATGCCTTTATTACTTCTCTGTGCAGCAATAATTTGATCTCGGAGGGTTGTCTCAACAACAATGTTAGACAAACTGCCTTGTTGCACCATCTCTATACCCATCTTCTCTATGTCATGACATATAGAAATATCCCAAGGCTTCACTGTTAAACAATAACAATGACTTTTTCGACTAAGTGCATCAGCCACTACATTTGTTTTACCAGGATGGTAATAGATTTTCAAGTCATAATCATTGATTAACTCTAACCATCTTCTTTGCCTCATATTCAACTCTTCTTGAGTGATTATGTATTTCAAACTCTTGTGATCACTATAAATATTACATTTATTACCCCACAGATAATGTCGCCATATTTTTAAGGCATGGACAATAGCTGCTAATTCCAAATCATGTGTTGGATAATGCTCCTCATGTTTCTTTAATTGTCTAGAAGCATATGCAATAACTCTCCCCTCTTGCATCAACACACATCCAATACCAATACCAGAAGCATCACAATAAACATCAAATGGCTTCTCAATATTTGGTTGTGCTAGGATAGGGGCAGTAGTCATCAATTTCTTTAATTTCTAAAATGCCTCTTCACAGGCAGGTGACCAAATAAACTTAACATCATTTTTTAACAACTCAGTTATTGGCTTTGATATCTTTGAGAAATTAGGTATGAAACGACGATAATAACCCGCATTCCCAGAAAACTTCGAACTTGATGCACAGTCTTGGGTGGTTCCCAATCAAGTATATCTTTTACTTTACTAGGATCAACGGCAACACCCTTATTTGATAACACATGTCCAAGAAATTTCACTTCCCTTAACCAAAACTCACATTTGCTAAACTTGGCATACAGTTGATGTTCTCTTAAACGCTGCAGAACAATTTTGAGGTGTTCAGCATGTTCTTCTTCATTTTTGGAATATATCAATATGTCATCAATAAAGACAACCACAAACTTATCAAGTTCTGGCATGAACACTGAGTTCATCAAATACATGAAATAAGCCAGTGCATTGGTAAGTCCAAAAGACATAACCAAATATTCATACAGACCATACCGAGTGGTAAAAGCAGTCTTTGGAATATCTTCTGGGCGAATCTTGATTTGATGATACCCAGATCGAAGATCAATCTTAGAGAACACCTTTGCTTCTGCCAATTGATCAAAAAGCAGATCAATGCGGGGTAGAGGGTACTTATTCTTGATTGTTACCTCATTCAAGGGACGATAATCCACACATAACCTCAAACTTTGATCTTTCTTTTTCACAAAGAGAGCAGGACATCCCTAGGGTGATGAGCTAGGTTGAATAAAACCTTTATCTCGTAGCTCTTGTAATTGGGTCTTGAGCTCTGCTAACTCAGGTGGTGCCATCCGGTAAGCTCTTCTGGATATTGGAGCAGTACCAGGCTTCAAATCAATTCTAAATTCCACCTTTCTATCAGGGGATAAACCCGGTAATTCATCGGGAAATACATCAGGAAACTCACAAACCACTGGTATATCCTCAATTTCTTTTACAGACGTTGCACATACCTTTTGAACATTCCTCTTAAGTGTCAGAAGTTGGATAAGAAGTGAATTTTTGCAATTGGGTATGTTCAATCTCACAGTTCTATTCAGGATGTCTATCACAGCGCCATGCCGTTTCATCCAATTCATACCTAGGATCACATCTATATCTTGATCCTTTAATATTATCATATCAGTGGGAAAAATGTACCCACCCAAACTTACTGGCACATCATGTACCGTTTCTTTAGTACACATACGCCCCCCAGGCGATTGTATAAAGAACTGTTCTTTTGTCCCCATTATTGGAATTTCATGTGTCTTAACAAATGTACCATTAATGAATGTATGAGATGCACCAGAGTCAAATAGCAGAATTGCAGGATGATCAGCAACAGGAAACGTACCCATCATGACGGGCTCTCCTTCTGGGATTTCCCCAACTTGAGTGTAGAATAATCTACCAGACTTCTTCTCATTCTTACTATTTGACATCTTCTGATTGCCTGCCTTATGCTGATTCTGTGGTTGTTGTTGTGGTGCAAATGTTCTAGGGACATAAGAGTTATACTGCCTCAGATGTGGGCAGTTTCTTGAAAAATGACCAGGCTTTCCGCAGTTATAACATGGAAAGATTGGTGGCTGGAAATGGGGTTACGAACACCAGGGGAATTCGGCTGTCGTGGGTATGAAAGATTAGCAGCAGGGTGAGCGAATGCCTGTTGCTGTGCTTGATATTGTGGTGGACGATAAGACAGACAGAAATGATTCTGAGGGTGATAGATTATTTTCTGGCGTTTTGGGTTGCCACCAGAAAATCCAGAGGGTACACTTTTCTTCTTTTTAGTTTCCAGATGCTGACGATTCTTATCTTCATAGGATATAGCAATGTTCACTGCCTCATGAAAAGTGGCATTTGGACTACCCGTCATCATTCTCTGGATTTTACTATTTAGACCTCTGAGAAAACACTCTTTCTTTTTACGGTCAGTACTAACATAGTTTGATGCATATTGAGACAAGTGATTGAATTTGCCAAAATATTGCATTACCGACATATCACCTTGCCTCAGAGAAAGAAATTCTTCAAGCTTTATAGTCATTATTCCCTCAGGAATAAAATGTGCTTGAAAGGCTTCTCGAAACTCAGTCCAAGTAATGCGATGGCCTTCGGGCTGAGCAGCAACAAAATTTACCCACCAAGCCCCTACAGTACCTCTCAACTGCTGGGCTGCAAACATGGGCTTTTGATACTCTGTACATTCGATCAGTCCAAACTTCTGCTTCATAGTGCAGAGCCAATCATCAGCCTCCATGGGTTCATCTATTCTGGTGAAAACCAGAGGACGGGTGTCTGTGAAATCCACATATGTGGTTTCATCTCTATTGTTCCACCCATGATTTCCCTGTCTGGCATTCTGATTCTGATTTTGAGCCATTATAGTTGTTGCAGTAACTAATGCTGCAACTGCATCAGCTAGAGTGGGTGAAACTGGTGGAGGATTTGGGATATCACCTCCATCATGATATGAACCAGCAGCATCACAAGAACGGGTATGAGCAGGCATCTGTTAATACACAAACTACACTTTATTCACAAAACCTTATTGGATTTCATAAGGAGATATTACAAAGGTGTAACATACTTATGATACACTATTTTTATTACAACAGTCTGCACTCCGGCAAGACTTCCCACACCTACTAGGCTTTAGAAAGCAAGGAAAGGATATATTACACATCTTACTTTCTAATCTCCTTATTCATCCTCCTCAGGATCCTCTGCCTCTTCAGGCTCTTCCTCTACTATTTCTGGATCTTCTTCTTCCATAATATCTTCTTCTTCACCTTCATTCTCTATATCCATTTGGTTTGCTTCTTCTTCATCAATGACATCCTCATCGACAGATTCCAATTCTTCAGGGTCTTCCTCTTCCTCATCCTGACCCATTACAAGACCAAGGTCATCCTGGACTGCCTGTCTTTGATATTCAGGATCCAATAAGTTATTCAACCTCACACATTCATCATCAACTTCCTCCGCATATTCCTCCAAATCTTCCACATAATCCTCAAGTTCTTGGATACGAATATTTGCTGCATCTTCTCATGCCCAAGCATCATTTCTTTGGTGCTTCATATGCTTCCAAGATCGCCTCAACTGAATAATTTCGACGACCTCTTCAATCCTGTCGGCTTCAGCCCTATCCAACTCGGACCTAAGCCTTGCTATTTTAGCTTGGGGATCTGGATGCGGATTGCTACTGCTTTCGCCAATCTCGTATCTGGGGGCTAACTGATGTCAAGGTACCCCCTTTGTTGTAGTGCTCTTACGAGGTGTTTGCTTGGTAATGGCCATCCTGAAGAAAGGTAGGTCATAAAAGATAAGGATAGCTAGGGAGAATTCTAAAGGTTAGCATGAAAAAGGATTGATACTACTTAACCCAAACCACCTTAAAGGGGAAAGTAATTAAATAGATTAATTAAGCATGATGCATGAACGGACTTATGATCTAAACGTAAAAGAGTTGTGAAGCAACACTTACATATAATTAACCTTTATGACATAGGGCAATATAATATGCTATTCCACCACCACACTTTGTAAAAATCAGAATACAGATCGATAGAAAGAATCATAGATAAGGAATAAGCAGTTTGGACCCAAAATAGTCAAGTTAAAATTGTTTGACTCAAAACTTTTGAAGTTTTCACAAAAGAATACTACAACAACTCTTTTTAACAACGATCTAGCTCCGATACCAGCTGTGGCAGAACCTCCTAAATCATATGGCCCACACGCATAGTACCACATGCTTTCATCTTGTAAACCCTAGCTCATGCATCCATGTTGCATTTTAATTTACTTATGATTTGGTTTTTATTTTGAATTTATGTGTGCTAATTAAAATGAAACCATAATATTTATTTTCACAAATAAATATTAAGGGAATAATACGCTAACAAATATAAAGGCCTAGTATGCCGACTACTTTATTATTCAAAATTGGAACATCACATATATATGTAAGTATATATATAAAGGTATTTGGAAAATATATATAGAAAAAGAGAAACAGAAGAAAAAGCAAATGTGGCAGAACCTCCTAAATCATATGGCCCACACGCATGATTATTGTCTAAACAGACTCCAAATAACCATGACTGTGTTCCATACGACTTAAAAAGTATGTCGGGTAAATCTCGAATCATCCACGATTCTCCAAGCAGGATCAATCGTTGTAGAGAGACATTGCAGTATTACAACAGTTTGATATAAATAAAATACTACGGATTAAAACAGCGGAAGACTTAGAATAACATAAGTTTACAAACCTTTGAGTTTCAAAGATTTACAACAATAAGTTTAGATTATACAAACCATAATAGTAGTGGAGTAGCAGTAGATACCCTTATTACAATAACAAATGAAAAGCTCTGCCCAAGAGCTAAACATCTTTACTCATCGTCGCTTTCCTCGACGACTGTCATGCAGCAGGATGCGAAACACTCCTGCCCATGAGGCTCACCTGCAACAAGGGTTCAACAAACCCTGAGTACAAAAGTACTCAACAAGACTGACCCGATGAAAAAGAGGGGTGAAGACTCAAGAAATGCAGGCTAGAGGGGCAAGGTAAGGCTTGTAAGAGATAAGAAATTTTGCGAAAAAGCTTAACAGAAAGAAAAGGTTGTTTGGACTAGCTCAACTTATCAACCAACTTCATTATTGATCCTTAATTTTTGTTCAAGTTGTTACTACGATGATGAACACCGATCGAGTCTTCTTCTTCGAGAAGCAACGGCGATTCAAATCCATTTTCATACCCAGCTAGGACCTAGGTCACTGGAATACCGGAGACATTAACTCCGATGCACCCCAGATGAACCGATATACCGGGATAACAACCGTAGCCGTATATCACCACATGGCACCCATGAGCTCTGCGGCCTAGCGTGCCGAGATACATGGGAACTTAAACCCCACAGTAAAACACACTATGACACAGATGGGATCTCTGGCCCCACGCTAGGTCACTCCATGATATACACGGCTCCAACCATTCGTATATCACTTCATGCATGTGGATTTCTAAATTCTCGATATCACCAGTTCACCAACGGACGGGACCTAGGGCATCAACAGACGAAAACACTACAGAGGGACTCCATTCCCAGTGCAAGTTCACCGTCCGAACTCGATTTATTACTATCATCAAGATTCCAACAAGAAAACCAATCTCATCTTTTTCATTTAACCTTGACTACAGCACTGCTTACCACCCTCAAAAAGATGGTCAGATAGAGAGGTTGAATTAGATTCTTGAGGATATGCTTCATGCCAATGTTCTCAAATATGGCACAAATTGGGAGAAATGTCTATTGTTTGCTGAGTTCTCTTACAACAACAGCTACCAGGAAAGTATCAAGATGTCACCCTTTCAAGCTCTTTACGGCAAACTATGCAGAACCCCATTGATGTGGGACCACCCAGGTGAGAGGGCAGTCTTTGGCCCCGCCAGGATCAAGGAAGCCGAAGAAGGAGTAGCTCAAGTTAGAGAGAACTTGAGGATCACTCAAAGCCGATAGAAGAGCTATGCTGATAAAAGGCATCGAGACCTTGAATTCAAAGTTAGGGACTCTGTCTATCTCAAAGTTTCTCCACTTCATGGTACCGTCAGATTCCATGTGAAAGGGAAGCTAGCCCCAAGGTATGTTGGCCCTTACCGCATCCATCAGAGAGTTGGAAAGCTCCCATACAAGATTGAACTACCTCCAGAGTTAGTAGGAGTGCACCCCGTATTCCATGTCTCACAGTTACGCGAGTGCTTGAGGGTACCTGGGGTAGAAACAGTTCCTATGGGTGTGCTTAATATCCAAGATACTCTAGAGTATAAAGAGCACCCCATCAAGATTTTGGGTTATGACACCAAAGAGACCCGAAGCAAATCTATCCCTATGTGCAAGGTTCAATGGAGCAATCACACTAAACGTGAAGCAACGTGGGAAGATGAGAATCAACTGCTGCTATAGTATCCTTACCTCTTCGAAGGGTATGTCACTTCTTAAATCTCGAGGTCAAGATTCCAATGAGGGGGAAGGACTGTAATAACCCAAAAATCAGAGCTACAAAATTTTTCTCAAAAACCTATGAGTGATGTTGTGCATGTAGAAAAGTTCTACACTTGTTGCACAAGTACCACATGCTTTCATCTTGTAAACCCTAGCTCATGAATCCATGTTGCATTTTAATATACTTATGATTTGGTTTTTATTTTGAATTTATGTGTGCTAATTAAAATGAAACCATAATATTTATTTTCACAAATAAATATTAAGGGAATAATACCCTAACAAATATAAAGGCCTAGTATGCCCACTACTTTATTATTCAAAATTGGAACATCACACATATATATGTAAGTATATATATAAAGGTATTTGAAAAATATATATAGAAAAAGAGAAAAAGAAGAAAAAGCAAAGGAGAAACCAGCCGGCCCGGCAAGCAACCCAGCCTAGCCTGCTTCTCTCCCTCTCCCTCTCCCTCTCCCTCTCTTTCTCTCCGCGCTCAACCAGCCCAGCAGGACAGGCCATGAGGCCCAGCAAGCAGCCGCACCGCTCCACGCCTGGTCACACAGCCGAGCCGCTGACGGGTGGGGACCGGCTGTCATACCCTTCTCCTCGGTCCCCCACCAGTCGTTCAAGCCCAATGTCACCGGTGTCAGGCGTTGTTCCCCCACGTCGCTCCTAAGAAAAGCACCCTGGCCACTCGATCCCGACCTGCCCCTCATCAACGCACACGAGCACACCACCTGGCCCGACCTGCCGGCAGCAAAATGCCCACGGTACGGGCATTTTTCTCTCTCGCGCGCGCACATGTGGTGCCGCCGTGGTGAACTCTGCCGCTGTAAAGCATTTCAGCACCCAGCCCCTGCTAGCCCCTCTCGCTGACTTCCTGGACCCCAACCGAGCCCTATCGGGTGACCTGGAGCCCTCCCTGGCCGCCTGATCAAGCTCCCTTGCCCGATCACCGTCCACCAATCACCTACCACCGCGGCTCCCCTATAAAACCATGGCCACAGCGTCCTAGGGCTTCCCAGCTGCTGCCACCACTTTGGTGGTTTCCAACTCGCCACCAACCAACTCAATTGGAGGAGAAGGGGGAAGAAAGGAGGAGAAGGGGGAGGGGAAGGAGTCACCACCGTCGGAGAAGACGAAGGACGCCGTCGTGCCAGAGCCGTGCTGCTGTGGAGCCATCGAGTCAAGGAGCCAGAGCGGAGTCACGAGCTGCTGCCAGAGTTGGACTTGTACCGCACCTCCCTTCCCCTACAAACACCGGTGAGCACCACCGCCATCGCCGCTCTTCCAACCTCCGCCTCGTGCTTCGGCCATGGAGCTCCGCACCGTGAGCACGTAGGCCAGGACCATCGCCGGTCGCCATAGACACACTCACGCACTCACGCAGTGACCAGCCAAGCCACAAGGACCACATCATCATGAGGACGTCAGAGCTGCCAGCTGCCATGCCAATCGCCACGCGCCGAGCGCCGCCGCGGCGAAGCCGTCTTGCTACCCCCACCAGTGGGCCTTGGTCTACTTTGTCACTGGATCTGTGAACGCTTCAACATGCTGAATCCCGTGTGCAGGCTATCTGTTGGAACGCAACACCGGAGGACCACCGACGCTCGACCATGTCATCGCCATGCCGCTTTGGAGCATCGCCGTGGCGAGGGTGCACTACTCATCTCCGACCGCCTCGTGGAGCAAGAAGACGCCAGAGAGCTTTGCCGTGTAGCGTTGCACCGAGCCGAGGAGAAGATGGAGGCCAGGGAGCCTCCCAAGGTGCCGTGCCGCGCACCGCGATCACGCCGGAGCTTCGCCATGGGTGTTTCTACCCGCGCGGACTCCGTCGTGGGTTGAGGTCTCCGTCGGAGCTGCGGGAGTGTATTGGGTGACCCCAATCGTGTTTCCATGCCCTGCCTTGGTTTGGAATCAGATGCAATTGAGCTACAACCATGTGCCATCGTCGTCGACCCGCCGCTCGCCGTGGAGCACTCCGCCGGGAGCCAAGCTTCCGCTTTGAAGTTCCACCTCCGTGTTCGCCATGACATCCTGAAGCTGATGGGCAAGAAGATGAAGCTGGAGGACCACTGGAGCACCGGGATTTGGAGGATTTGACGCCGCCGGTGAGTCCTTGCCATTGCGGTGAAGAACAGAGGAGGGGATGGATTAGGCAGGAGGATGGTGGACGCGGTCTTCATGGATCGGAGTCACTGCTCGTCGGACCAGGTGGAGTTGGTGCACCAAGGGAAGGTCTATGGACTGCATGGACCAGAGGACGATGTTGTGGATACGGTTCACGTGAACTTGAGTCGCTGACCGTGGACCCTAGTGTGTTTGGTGCACCGTGGACAAGGGATCGTGCGCTGAGCCCGTTTTGGATCCAAACGATGATGTGGCAGCACCAGAACGCGCCATGTGGCGGGCTGAGCCCGGCCCATATCCGGCCCACTAGCCCATTAACGGCCCGTTAACGGCCCAGTGGGGCCCACCTATTAGTTGACCGTTGACCGTTGACGTCAGCGGTGACGTCACCCTGGACCCACATGTCAGGCGATCGTTGACCCCGTCAATGCTGACGTCAGCATGACATCATCCGCCACGTCAGCACCTGATCTGTCTCTGTTTGAACCCACGCGACACGTGGACCAATCACATGCTGCCACGTGTCAGCACCAGAATAATCTAGTCCTTTTCTTTTTTAGAAAATGGTTAAATCTTTGAAAAATCATAACTAATTCATACGAGCTCAGAAAATTATGATCCACATATATAAATTTTTTATAAATCGAGCTCTAGCTATTTTCACTATGTTTGAGTGCATTTGAATCTTCTATTTGGCATTTGTTCTTGTGCTAATCTATAGGGGTCACTTCTGCGACCATTAATTCTCGGTTACAGGGTCGAGCGAGGACAGGTCTGACAACAGTGACTACCAGGAGAAGTCCGACAGCTACGTCAGTGAAGGTGCCACATCTCATCCAACCTCATAGATCCCATTACGCATGGCAAATGTAGCATGGCTAGTGCTTTAATTTCTATTGCTAAATAATGGATCGCCTATGCTAGGATTGCATGGTAGATTATTACTTGATGAGCCTTACCTTGTTGTAACCTATCACCTGCTTACCCGCTGTTATGTTAGCCACTTGCTTATCTGCTATATTTATTAGTATATATTTCACTCGCTTACATTTTGATGCGACGTGATGAACCCTGGGAGGGCCTGGAGGGTGCCAGGCTTGATGTGTGTGTGTTGATGGGTCAGATGAGCTTGTGAGCTGATGATGCTGTATCTGGGTTTGGGGTGGAGCTTACGGTAGGGAGTAGGGTGAGGGTTGAGTCGATTGAGCCGAACTACGATGAGCTTATGGAGTGAGTCTAGCCGGGGAATGGATCTGGACATTCCCACGAGTAACGATCTGTGGCGGACTAACTCAGATGCATTGGAGAGTCCTGGGCGGAAGCCTCTAAGGGGTGGAAGCCATGAGGGGTGTGCCGTGGTAGCACGTTAAAAGGGAACCCTGATGAAGACATTCCGGCTTGGTTACACTTAGGAACTATTGCGCTGGTATCTGGACCTTAGGAATCTCTTGCTTTCCACTCGCTCCCTATGTGGGGAGATGGCCGAACCGCTGGATAGATCGATGCCACTACTGCTAGGCGAGTAGTGTTAGGAAGGTATATGAATGTGATTGAGCTAGCACCCTACCAAGACGATCATGGCACCCTCTTCGGGAGCGGGTACATGGCATGGCATCCTCTTGGCAGCGGATACATGCTCTCTTTACAGTTTCAGTGATCCAGAGCTAGATGGTAGAGTGGCATCGTTCTATGGCAATAGACGACCGAAATCTGCCTAGGTGGTGATCAACACCGATGACGGCTATCTAGTGGAATAGTGAAACCTCTGTAGAGTGTCTGGTTGATTGATCGATACATATGCCAATTCTTTGGCTATGGACCTTTCCTTAGGAGGATACACCGGACTAGTGAGTGGAGTGTTCTACCTTCCTCCTGAGTGTGTTTTTCGGCCGTGAGCCAGGTTGAGGGCTGCGGGCCGCTAAGGCAAGCCGAGAGGGAGTTGGCTTGTCGACACGAGTCTGAGATGGTGTTGGAGGAGATGGGATGGGGGTTCAGAGATGGATGGTGAAGGATGGTGTGGGTTGGGAATGTGTTTAAAACTTGATTACTACATTATTCTTATATACTTGATCGCTGCATAGGAAACCCCAGCCTTTATAGGTTCCTTTGTTTATATCCATGTTTTGCATCCAATTTCCCCCAAGCAATGCATAGGGTGGGAGTGGCCAGTACATGTCGTACTAAAAATTTGGTTTCAGGTTCAAGGAGTGAGTACTCATCTGAGGAGTACAACGATTGAAGGTTTTGTACCTACGCTCAAGTTGGATCGGAGATGATAGCTTCCGCACCTTCAAGTTTTAAATTTTATGTTGCATGAACTCTGATTCTGCCAAGTGGCGATGTAATAAGTTAATATAGACCTTTTTATTGCGCTCTTTTGTTCGATGTATGGATGGTGAAATTCAACTGTTATCGGGTAATGTGATTTAAATAGTCATGTTACACTTTGACTTTGTGGATTTCTCTTTGCGAAAATCGAGGTCGTTTCGCAGGAGGCCTTAGCTAAGGTATATATGTAGATTCACACTTCATGGCTGTCCTTGACAAATCAGCCTGGCTTATTAGCCATGCTATAGTGTTTTTCTCTCATAATAAATCAGCGAATAATGCTTTTTAGCCTAGCTTTTGAGCGAAATGACTAAACTGGCATAGTACAATCTAAATTGAACTCAAGAATCAAATGATCCTTATCTGGAAAACACTGGAAATTTAGTGGATATTGTTTAATAGTACTAGAGTAGTTTAAAAGACAATATTCGATTCTAAGCATTGGATTGTTCATAGGGTTCTTCCAAGTGTACAGTACGACCTAACCATGTCTACAACATGTATTGACTACTAGCTTAAGGAATGGCTTGATTAATGATTTTATTGATTGGTTATATACTTATATGGCATGATGATTAAATTTAAGCCAATTGAAGTACTTGACTAACATAACTTTCATTATGTATATCCAGGCATTGCAGGAAAGCACAGACTCTATAGACCGTGTGGCTTGTTCAGTGACTCCACTAGTCACAGAAAAACTTTGGGTGGAAAAGTATGCACTAAATTCTTTCACAGAGCTATTAAGTGATGAGCACACAAACCGAGAGGTAAAGGTATTCCAAATCGCACCTCGCTACTTCAAAGTCAAGGTTTTTGTCTTTTGCCTAATATTTTTACTTGACATATGTGTATGTCAAGTGAAAATATTAGGGTATTCCAAATCACACCTTGCTACTTCAAAGTCAAGGTTTTCGTCTTTTGCCTAATATTTTCATTTGACATATGTGTATGTGCCTTGCTCAGGTACTTCTATGGCTAAAACAATGGGACTCTACTGTTTTTGGGTCCCATATTCGGTCAACGGGTGATGATGTCTTATCTGCCTTTACGTGGGCACTCTTCAACCATCCACAAGAATGCAAGTAACAGAAATTTCTTTTCCAAGAGTAAGGGGGGTCCAGTTGCAAGTCAAGGTAACACACCCTTGAGTGCACAAAGCAGCAATCCTGGCTCCTTCAACAAAAAGTCATCAGTTGATAATACACCAGAACAAAAGGTCCAGCACTGCTGTGTTGTATGTTCAATTTTGTGACCAAAAGCTGTCTACAAATATTTGCTGGTTTGTCATGCTGGTTCAATACTGCTATTGAATACCCTCCTGATGTTTATCTCCCCACCCAGGACAGCTGTGTAGTGTATCATTGTATTAAAGAACCTGAGAAGAATGCAGGTAACTAAGTGCTACACTAACTCCATTGTGTAAAATTGATTTGCTATTTGATGTCATTATGTATAATCAATGATTCAATCATTTGATGCTTGATCAAATTTTGTGTTGCACTGTAACTGCACTGTCTTTGGACTAAGATTTTCCAAGATTCATGGCTACATTTGTCCTCATTTCTTTTGCCATTATCTCATGAAGGCGACTATGCAATGTGCAGGGTTTCACAAATGCTGTGAAAAGACCAGTGAGAGTTCGGGATCTTCTGCTCAGTTAGGCCCGCTTAGTACCTGTACTTGTTTCGTAAAGTTATCCTTTTGCATTTGTTTGTGAATTATCAGTTATCCTTTGCTGTATACCAAGTTTCGCTAGGCGCTAGGCGAATTCTAGGTGCCGACCCTCAGCCTAGCACCTAGGCGGGATTAATCACGCCTAGGTGTTCCTAGGCGTTTTCCTAGGCGTTGTGTGTATATACAAATATACATATATTATCTTCTAAAGAAAAAAGTAAACAACTGAATTGGGCCTAGATAGATAGAAAGGCTGGCCTAGATAAATAGAAAGACCCAAGATGCAAGGACCCAGCCCATTTTCCACTCAGACTCCAACCCTAAATATCCATCTCTGTGGAACCCGCCGCACTCGCCCGTCCTTGCCCGTCCTCATCGCGTCGCCTTCTCCTGCATCAGCCGCCGCCGCCATCGGTTCCTCTCCCTCTCCGATCTCTCTCTCCTCTGCGTGCCTGCCACCGCCAGCGCATGCCCGTGCTCGCCGCCGTCCGCGCGCGTGGACGCTCCTCCCCCCACCGGCACAGCCGCTGGTTCCTCTCCCTTTCTAGCACCTCTGTCTCCTCTTCGCACCCGCCGCTGTCCGCGCTCGCTACCGTCCGAGCACGTCCGAAGCTCCTCCGCCACCAGCAACCTCCGATGGACGCTCCTCCACCCCCACCGGCGCCCAGGTCTTCGACTATCCCCATAGTCGCGGCGGCAGGCTTCGCCTAGCGAGTACTCGCGCCTAGTCAGCCGCCTAGAAACGCCTAGCGGAACTTGGGCTGTATATTGGTGGTATCATGAATATTGTAGGATAGAATGAACTATTGATATCAAAATTGAAAATACAATAGTTAGTAATGCCACATACAGTTTTTTTTTATCCTCTTATGGCTGGCTTGCATCTCAGAATCGTCTGTGGACAGCAGATGGACTCATTATCTGAGGATGACTCATCAATTAGATAGTATGCCCTTATGCCAAAGACATGACGAAAAAGCAATCCACAGACGAAAAGGCAATCCACACATGGCATATTGCCGATACTCTGCTCGTATTGCGACAACATCTACTCTTGACTACTGAGACAACTGCCAAGCAAAACCTCTTGGGACCATTTCTCTCCATAGTTGAGAATTTTGTGGAAGGAAAGGAGTGCTCGATAACATTCGTCGGCAAAGCTAATAATAGCGAAAATCAAGAAACGGAGTGGTGGGCGCTCTTCGTTTGTACTGTTGGTCTGTTGCCCCATCTGGGGCCTATGGGGATTGGGCCGCCTTCGTAGCCTTCTGGCAAGCCCAACGCCTTCATCATACGCTTGAAGTCTTCTGAAGAAAAGTCGTCGCCTCGTCGGACAGCCGAACAGTAGCTATAGCAGCGATGGGAACCGTCGGCGGCAGCGGCCGGAGCGGCACGATGAAGCAGCTCAACGTCGGGGGCAAGCTCTTCTCGCTGGAATCAAGCTCCCTTTCCCTCTCCCTCTCTCTCGCTTCCCCTTCCCCCACCCCAACCTTCGTGACCGCGACCCAGCTCCTCGCCGCGCTATCGCCGCCGCCGCTCCGAGGCTTCTCAGCCTCCCTCGCCTCCACCCTCTTCCCCACCTCCGAGCCCTTCCCCACCGCCCTCGCACCGCACCACGACGGGTCACTGTGCCTCGCCCACGGCGCCGGGCTCGTCACCTCTTACTCCCCGGCGCTGGATCACCACGCCACCTTTCGGACCCACCTCCACCGCATCACCTCCCTCGTGCAGCTGCCCCCCAGACTCGCCGTCCTTGGGTCTGACGCCGCTCCTGGGCTTCACGTGTATGACTTTCTCTATGGCGAACATGTCGCCTCCGTTCAGTGGTCGGATCCCACTGACACTCGCGTCGGCAAGGCGAAGGTCGTCGCCGTTGTGGCCCGTCCTCCTGCTGATGCCGCTGACAAGAATTCACCCATCTTGGCAACCTTTGAGTGTCCTCACCGGGAAAACTGCATCCTGGCGGTTGACCCTGTAACTCTGAAGCCCACACAGGAGATTGGCCGGCAAAGTGGTAGTGGGGCTAAGTCATCGGCACCAGGTCGAGTGGTGCACCTGCCGGCACTTGGGCTGCTGTTTGCCTCATCCGTTAGTTCCGGGGCATTTGGCTACTCTGGCTACATGAGGCTATGGGATATTCGGTCTAGGAATGTGGTGTGGGAGACAAGCGAGCCAGGGGGAGCTGGAAGAAGCAGTAGGTTTGGGGATCCATTTGCAGATGCAGATGTGGATGTGAAACAGCAGGCAATATACAAGGTTTGCTCAAAATCAGGAGATTTAGCAGTGGCAGACCTGAGATCCCTTGGTAATGACCCTTGGGTGTATATGTCATCAGGACCGCGAGGGAGCGCAGGAGGCTATGGCAGTGTTCTGTGTTGTCAACCGAAGGGATGGATTGGAGGTTTGGTCCCGATTGGAAGAGCACCACCACAACACATGCGAATTGATAGAGCAATCAGGAGCAAAGGAAAGACCCAAAAGTGAAGGAATTGATGAAAGATTTTATAGGAGTTGCTATGTGGACACAGAAGAGGATGCTAAACGTGGGATGATACAGATGATTGAAGGGGGTGGAGACCGCTTGTTTGTGACAAGAGAAGAGATGCAAGGTGTGGAAGTGTGGGAGACCTCCTGCCTTGCTGGTTCTATTTCTCTCTCATAGCATTCTCCTCTTGTGCACATGGAGTGGCCGTTCAGTAGGTCTACCAAGAGAATTGGAAGTGCATGATGCCATTCTTGTTCTTGGCTCATGGCTTCATACGTAATTCGGCGCTGAGCAAATATGTGTTTTATGTAGTCTTGCCTCCCAAGATATATCATGTATCATATGTCTTTGCGCATTTGAATGTCATGGTAAATGCGTGCGAATAGAAAGAAATAATCTTCTTTGATGTAAACTCTTTTCTTAATATCTTAGCATGGAGGTCTTAGCTTTTACAATATCAATTGTGAAGAAATTATAGCGTTCTTGATTCACTGCAATACGTTTAGGAGTTTAGGTATCATATATCTTTGTAATTATACTGCTGAGCAATCCTGAACTGAGAGCACCATACCAACTTGTTCTTGTAATATTGTTAAATGTATCAGAATGATTTATTTTCTGACATGAAAGTAGCCTCTTGCTGCTCTTGTCTTTAGAAGTTACTGGTTAGTACCTAGTATGATATAAATAGTGAGTGAAAAAAATAATCCACTTTCTTGATACACTTTTTGAGTAAAAGGACATACAAGGTATACTCAAAGTTATTTTGAATGACAGTTTTAGTGGTGGTATGCTTTCCACTTTAGTAAACTGCCGCGTTTCCTTGAAAGATGATGCTTTGGCAACGGCTTCAGCGAAGTCACCACGAGCAGGTTAGTTACTATTGACTATTCCGTTTTCATCATCTTGGGCAATCTCATGATCAGAGAACCTAAGGCTTTTCTTTTGGTGTATCTTGCTAATCGTCAAGAAAGAAATGGGCCACCTAAAAATTGTGATTGGTGTCTTCCTATGTATACATTGTTCAACTTCTCTTTGTTGTTGGAGTAGGACTTTGAAAGTTCAAATCCAACCATAGATTGTAGTATTTATCTAAAAATTTGTATGCTTGAGCACCTATCGTTCATTTGATTTGAGCTTGCAAATTCATATTATCATATATGTGCAGTGCAGTACATTGTGTTCTACACTGACAATAGTTTACATGTTCAAATGAATCATCCAAGAAACTAGGATTGTTTCTTATGACAAATATCATAACTCTAAGTTCATTAATTCTACACTCCCGCCAAAAAATTAAGTCCTATTTATTCAAAACGGCAGCTTTCGTCCATGTTAAAAAAGCTTCATTTTGTAATGTTGCAACGAAAACAGTATGTGCATTAGAGATTAGTACGGTATGTTTTTTTTTGAATTTTAGTACGATTCAGTAGGTAGGGTGCCTGTGTTGAAATAACATGTCAGATATGATGCAAAGAAAAGACAGCGGCGGGCATGTAGGCTTTATGTAAGCGACCTGCTTTCTTATTTACGTGAACAACTTTCTTAGCATCTTTTTTTCCTTCTCTGAGCTTTTCCAGACACTGTGCAGAAAAACAGTTGATGGTATTGTGTGTGTTTTTTTTTATTAGCAGCGCATTATGTTGCTTCATTTCACGTATGATGCATGGTCATACGTGATGGCACTGATACGGTGATACCCTTTCGTTTTTATAGCCACATTAGGAAACAATCTTTATTGAGCTCAGAAGTGTAGCCATATTTTCTTGAAGACTTGCCACGCATATTATTCATCCAAAATATCCTGATACTGGACATATAGTGTTGATGATTTTACTTTACTTGGACATAGTAGAATCACAGAGATCCAAATAGGTTTGCTTGGTGATTATACTGGTCATATAGCTTTAGTGTTGTAGCACGTCATAAGCTTGGACCCACTTAATGAATTGTCATGTTTTAGATGGGATCTTGACACTTCTACATACAGAATGGATGCTGTATGAGTCTTTGTTATTGTTATAAACTGAAATTATGCTATTGGCGTGAACCGGGATTAAATGATTTCTGAATTTTGATGGTAAGTTTCTCTTGGTAGCTGGTCTGGCAGCTACCTTTTTTGTTTCATGATGATGCGTCGCCGTGGGAGTCATCTGGGTCGTCAAGTTTGGTGTCATCATAGTCGATGCAGAAGAGGCACGCGTAGCGATGCCCGTGGACGAATTTGTGACAGAACCGCCCAATTCATATAAGATTAAGTACGGCTGTCCTCGCTAATTACATTGACACGCACATGCTGTCTCTTATACGAACCTGGTAGTCCATCAAGTGTCATGAAGGACCTTGGTAAATCAACATCACAATCTGGATCGTACATGATTAAGCAAATACATATCACATACTCAGAGTTTGCAGCAGAAATATTATTACAATAAGATTACAATAATAAATTCAAGTTTAGTTTCAAATTAAATATATTAAATATAGCTTTGAAAAAGTTTACCAAATCATAAGTTTGAAATATATTGCTAGCTCAGATGACATCCTCCAACAAGCATAGTGAGAAGTACATAGAGAATAGCCAAGCCCACCGGCACTTAGTTATCACCTTCAGCAGACAAAATGCTCTACCTAAAACAGGGTGGGATAAACCCTAAGTACTCAATCGTACTCAGCAAGACTTACCTGACAGGAGGAAAATATAAAATGACTCCAAGGATATGCAAGGTTGATTTAGTGGAGCTAGTTGGATAGCATAACTTTCGCAAAAAGAGCTTACTAATGTAAGTCCTTACTTTTAGTATTTTTATCAAGGTTTTAGCATTAACTTAGGTAGGGTTATTTAGAACTAAGTTTGCACCTATTCTATGGAAAACACTTGATTAATAAGATTAAGCATCACAGTAATAACTATATCCAATTATCATGATCAATATCATCATGTTCCATCAGTTACTACGATGCTGGTCAGTGGCCAAGTTTCTCACTATCCGGGAGCGACGGCGATTCGAATCGATTGCAACCAGCTGGGCAAGACCCTTTTCACACACCCGTATTGCCCCTGTCGGGGCCGTGTTGGGTAACCTTTCGCCCTATTCGATGGTGAGCCTGGACTGAGCCGCAAGGCCCGGGGGACGGTTGACGCTAGCTAGCTCAGGACATGCTTGCCCACCGTC
This sequence comes from Bothriochloa decipiens, assembly GCA_023333625.1. Lineage (NCBI taxonomy): Eukaryota > Viridiplantae > Streptophyta > Magnoliopsida > Poales > Poaceae > Bothriochloa > Bothriochloa decipiens. The sequence continues at coordinate 27,492,568 of CM041639.1, read as the reverse complement.
GCAATGCTAGGTAGCTCAGGTCATGCCTACCCACGGTCGCTCCCCGTCCCTCCGCAATGTGCACCCCTCCCCGCGATGCGATCCACAGTCCAATTCTCATCTCAGACGAGGTATTTGGCTTCACAGTCGGAACGACTTATCCTTCCGTTATGAAAGGTACGTTCAATCTCAACCAAGGGCCAGCAACAGACGGGTCCTAAGCGACACAGACGGGAGCACTACATGAGACTCCACTCTCGATGCAAGCCACCCGCCCGGTCTCGATTTAAAAAAATATTCACATGATTCTTTTCCACGATAGCAAATATAGCCAACCGTGATGGAGTAACCGTTTATATCTCGCAGATGACAGGAATCACCCGACTTCTACTGGTCTAAGCATAGCTAAGCAAAGAGTGATTTACTTATACTAGTAAGGGCACCAGTAATATTTTATTGTGGGCAGGGTAGTTTATGTAGGAACAGTTTCATTCAACTCCCATCAACCTAATGCACCAAAACAGGAAAATATATATATACTCAATATACTCAAGTGTATTTTTTTTAAAAAAGAATAGGAGACTCAGAATACTCCGAGGCTTTGCCTGGGTAACTTAATATTGTATTAAGTTAGCATTCCACCTTCGGCGAACGATCACCCGTCGTCTTTAGGAAAAGATCACCGTGGTACCATCTTTTGATTCAGCTTAATCTTCCTTCCGCTGATCCATCAATGATCATCGTTCCTAGATGATATGCGGGGATGCAATGGATGCTTGAGTAAAATAAATATAAAAACGTCATTACAAACATGAAGAATGAGTAACACGCCGAAGGGTAAACTAGGGTAACTAGTTGCGAGCAATTGTCACTAATCACATTTAGTAATTAACATTAATAGGTTTAATGATTAGCACAAAACAGATACACAAGAAATTCCATGATTAAATAATATTTATTTAAACCTATAAAAATCATGGAGCAAGCATTTATTAATTAAAAGGGATAATTTTTAAGCATGCAAAAACTACTGATTTTCACCATTTTATATTTTTTCTAGATAGAAATAGTCATAATCAAGCCACACAAAAAGTTTTAAAAATTTATCATGCCTCTATAATTAGTTGTGAAAATCACAAGTTCAGCATATATCCTGAAAAGAAAAAGAAAAACTGCACTATGCGCACTGTTCATATGAGTCACGAGATTTATATTGGGAACCCTGAAAAACTTTCAATTGTCACGCGAGGTCCCTGGTCGCGTTTTGAAGACAGAGGAGCTCGGGGAAGCGTTGATTCCGGCCACCATGATGCTTGCCGACGGCGAGGAATGGACAGTTGAGCTTCTCCATGCTCGGGCGAACTAGATGGCGGTCGCGGTTCGGCTCGAGACGGCCCGTGGCTGTCCGGCCACGTGAGACTCACGCACTGGCCATGGCGGCGCTGCTGCTCTGTTGTTCCAGCGCCGTTGTGACGGCAGGGGAGGGACGGCTCGGCCTGCCGTGGCCGGCTGCGGTTTGGCCATTGCTGCTGCTGGTGCCGACCAGGAAGGAAGCAAGGGCGGCGCAGAGATGGAGAGGGAGGAGCAGCGTTGCCTCCTGCTGCTCTTGCTCTCCTCTGTTTTTGCGTGGCCAACAGCGAGACGAGAGAGACAGAGAAAGAGGATTGAGATGAAGAGAAAATTGAATTCTCCGCTCACTCAAAACACATCCTGACACATGGGGGTAAGTTGGCAAGATAGATGGTGCAGGAAGGGCCAAGAGGTAGCTGGCAAAGATGGAGAAGTCTCCAGCCGTCTCACGGCGACGACGCAGCAGCCAGACAGAGGAGCAGCTGTGCGGGTACTGTAGCAGTGACGCCAGATTTTCAAAAATTTCCAATTACTCCCAAATTCGTATAGAAACTTGAAAAACTCCAAACACGAAAGTTTCTCAGAATTTCATGTTCTACAACTTTCATTTTTGGACCATTGTCAAATTCTAAGTATTTTTGAAAAAATATTTTCGAATTTGGAATTTGAATTTAAAATTAGCAAATATCTCATTCCTAAATTTGGTATTTAATTAGTAACAAATAATCATTCAAGCATTACAAAGCATAGCACCATATCAAAATACCAACTTTGTACAAGTTCCTGGAATAAAAATTTGGACAAGTTTTATTTATGAAAATGATTTATTAATTCACCAAAATTTGAATCCAAACTTGAATTTCAACACCGCCAATATATGAAACATGAAATGCTTATGTCACAATGCTTCATGATTATGCATGGTAATGACATAAGGTTTTATTAATCTCATAACATCGAGGATGTTACAGAATTTCTCGTCGCAGTTAAAGCAGAGGCCATCGGTCATCTTTGCTAAGGACAGACGTCCAATGGAGCATGAGGGAGCCTCAGTCATCGCAGAAGCCGGTAGGACGAGGGTCAAGACACAGTGTGGCGTGGGGGAACACCCGTGACTGCCATGGTAAGGCGGTGGCATCCGGGTGAGGCTGATGGCGTGCTCCAAGTCACGTGGTTCGTGCATCTCAACGTCAGCCTGAAGCTCATCGAGGAGGCCCTAGGTGAACATTTGCTGCTCCTGCTTGTCACTCAATGGATTGGTGCGGTTGAGAAGCGCCAGGAAGCAGCCCTGGTAAGTCGTTGACCGAGCCAGTCTGCCGGAGATGTCGTAGTTCGCCCAGAGTGTTGCTATGGATGGGGGCCTGAAGCGCACGCTGCAGAGATCACGGATGACAGGCCACGATGGGGTACCGTGGCCACGTACCAAGTGGGTTTCCAATGGTACGTGTCGCCGTTCAGATGGAAACGGGCCATCCATACCTTGTGCTCCTATGTTTGCTGTGCGGTGAAGAACTGCTTGCAGCGATCGAGCCAAGGCTTCCCGTCCTAGTGTGGGAAATCCATCTTGAAGTAGCAGGGAACGAGGTCCTCCATCTTCCCGCGTGGATGATCACCATCGGGATCGGGCACCATGCATGATGAAGCGCTGCGGGCAGTGCGGTGGAGATCGCCTCATTGACATTGCTGATGGAGCCACCGTTGATGAGGATGCCCTTGCTGCCCAGCAGAGGCGCCGTCGGGGCGGGCGGTGGGCGCCCAGCAGATTGCGATGTTGTGCGCTGGTGGCGCTGGACTGGTCCTCCAACTTGTCCATGACATCAGTGAAGCCAGTCTGGAATCCTTTGACGACGGTGGTTATCTCGCTGATGCTGGAGGTGATCGTCTTGAATCCCTCCTGGGCTTCCTTGTGCAGGGTGTCCTCCTGAGTCGCCAGGAGCTGCTTGATTGTGCTGGTGTTGCCGGAACCCATGGCAGGATCATTGGAAGCCGATATCAGGTTGTCATGTCCATGGGGGAGTGACCAGATAGGATAGGAGTAGGAGGTTGCATTGCCGCCCAAGCAGCTAGAGTTAGGGAGAGCCAAGGGCTTAGGAGAAGATATTGCTGTAATCCTCTTGATAAGCAGTCGGTGACCAAAGAAATAAAACAAGCAATTACAGAACTCTCGTTCTCACCTCCTTTCTCTATTATCTCACCTCCCTGCTGATCGTCTCTATTATCTCACCTCCCTGCTGATCGTCCTTCACAGCCAACTATCACGGGAAGGAAGCCAGCGGCCTAATGCCTGCTGACTTCCCACTCCTATCCTATCCAGACAATCCTCCACAGACGTGACACACCACATGGCTAGGAAGGAAAAGTACTGCTATAACAGATGCTAACATATCCTTAACAATACTATCTAATCTTAGAGATAAGGAAATACCTTACCTAATGAAGTATGATAAATCATAAAGCTGACTTAAATGCTAAGTGCTCTCCTGCTGCCCTGGCTAGGCCTTGACCCAGTCCCTCTGTAGCACGCTCTATTGTACTATATAATATGTAATTTCCAGATCAATGTTTTTGCTTGTAACGATCTAATAAACAACTAATATTTAAACTAATAGGATCATGTGGTAGTTTGTTAAATAATTGGCTATTGCTAGACACTCCGAAGACTTATTTTCCTTATTCCTTTGTTAACACTAAATCCTTTCCAGCTGTCTGCAATTTAGGATGGAATGGTGCACTAGAGAGAGGGTTGCTATTATTTGTGTAGCATAGTCTCCATGACAGCCTACTTTATGATATTACTTCATAATAACTGCACAAGACAGGAATTCTGCAGGTTGATGATGTTGCAACCCCAGTAGTATCAAATGTATTTGATGGTAGTGGAGAATTAATCGCTGAAGCTGCTAGTGTTGAAGCAGTTGTAAGATTTTTGCAACAGTATAGTATGTACAGTTACCATGGAAAAAAGTTCCGTTTACTAATTGTTGATTTATTTGGATGCATTTTCTGGCTAGGAAAATTTTATTACTCCGAGCTGGATATATCGCTTCTGTGATCATATCACTAATGCACCGCTTGTAATGCTTGATGCGAATTTACCTCCTGATTCACTTAAAGCAGCTTGCATAAGTATGTTTTTCCACCTCAAATTTTGTAGGGTTAAAATTATATGCACTCAAAATTTCATGATAAATTCTTTATTGATGATGACATTGAAGGTCACAATTGAATCTTGATTTTTTTAGGTTCAACTTGAGTAAATCTTATGATTGAGTGTTTTGCTTGTAAAATTTATTTCAGAAAATGTTTAGAATGCATGCTGCTTCTTTTCTTTGTTTTTAATCATCTATAGTTACAATTACAGTTACTTATATACTTTGAATTCAAGTTGTAGTAAATTATATAGACTGGAACTCATTGGAATACTTTGTAGGGAGACCTATGCCAGCTTTATTATGTACACCCCTCTGTGTATGGCTATTTTGGCCTAACTCTCCTTCTCTTAATGTAATGATATGTAGTGCTCCTGCATATTCAAGAGAAAAAAAAATACCCCTGATCTGTGCAATTTTACTACATTCAACTTTTTAAAGTATTGTTATTGCATTGCTGTGTATCTCAGTATGCTACATTAACCCTCATTTCTCAATTTTTTGACCTGAACTAGTTATTAACACTGTACAATCACAAAAAAAGGTGTTAACACTTTATATTTTCCTTATCTTAATCAATTACGAATTTAGGACAAAAGGTTGATTGTAACACTATGTTGAGTTATTTTTCCCAGCGGCATATGAATCTGGGGTGCCTGTGTTATTTGAGCCAGTCTCAGTCGTGAAGAGTCGAAGAATTGCGCCAGTTGCAGAATATGTGAGTGTGAGAGATTAAAAAACTATAGTATGCATTGTATTTGAAGTTTCAACACTTAATTTAAATTTTCTGTGATGATTCACTTGCACTTCTCCTAATGAGATTGAGCATGTTGCCATGGAAAATTCATTATCCCCATCAGTGAAATATAATTTTCACAAAATAGAACAGTTCAAGGAGAAAGCAGACGCTGTTGAATATTTGTTTGAAATGCTTAGCCCAGCAATGTTCTTTCTACTTGAAAAGGGCATCAAGTTGCTTATCGTGACACTTGGCTCGAATGGTGTTTTTATTTGTTGCAAGGAGCACACTAACTTCATGAAAGACCAGCGCAAGTGCAAACCGACGCTTTTCTCCAGACAGCTACTTGAAAAAAAATGGATGGGTGTTTTCCCTTGAACAATCATGTTAATTTGTGCGGAGAAAGCTCTTCAAGAACATGTGTTTTTCATTTACCAGCAATACCCGCCTCTGTGATAAGCCTCACAGGTGCTGGCGATTGCTTGGTTGGTGGTGTTCTTTCAGCTCTATGTGCAGGCTTCGATATCATCCGCAGCGTTGCAATTGGGGTTGCTATAGCAAAGGCATCTGTGGAATCTGAAGCCAACATACCTGATGACATTTCTGCTGCGAATATTGCAGGTCTGCTGCGGTGACCTTAAATCAGTTTCTTTTGTGAAATTAATTCTTGAGTTTGGAATGATTCTTACAATCTACATTTAGCACTATAATGAATTCAACAAGGGTATTGTCTTATGCCTAAGTTCGTTGTCATATTCAGCGTGTTGACCACTTGGAAGACTGGACTAGAAATTCAAGCCTTAGTGTTGACCACAGTTAGCTAAAGTGCAATTGTGATCTTAATGTTGATGTTCAGATCTGATTAAATCCTAGATTGTACGAGAATTGCTTTATTTGTTTCTTTCAGTTATTTAGTTTAATGCATAGTTATGCAACTATAACCTCTAGTGTTTTTTTTCTTTAAATTATTTAATACCTTAGTTATGCAATTATAATCAGCCACCATGCCTCTTTTGATATGTCTGTATCTTTTGTACTAATTATACATTTGCGTGACGCAGATGATGCACAAAGTGTTTTGCATTCTGCTAAGGTGCTTTGGTGCAAATGAAGAATAAAAAAAAGGGAGAATTTTGCTACAGGACACTAGAAATATGTTAAATTGGCTGTGGGACACTGGATATAAATTTATTTACTGTAGAACACTAGTGTCCTACAGCAAAAAAAATAGTGTCCTACAGCAAAGAAAAAATAGTTTAGTGTCCCACAGCCAATTTTACGTATTTTCAGTGTCCCACAGCAAATTTTTTCTAAAAAAAAACTAACATCCTAGTGTAACTGAAGACATTCAGCTGGTATTGTTGAAGCTATTGAAATCTGATACTGTTTCGTATGACACAAGGTGGATAAGGATGAAATCATTATAATTGATGGATTTTTGGCAAGATCAGACGGATCACAAATCAGAAGATGGCTGTCATTTCAAAATAAAGTAGTTCATCAAATGTTGCATGCAAATTCGGAAAAACAGCGATATAAGAGGTTACTATATTATATTGTCCATTAAAATTTCCTTTTGATCAGAACACGCGTGCTTTTCATACATGTCGTCTCTAATACTATCTTTCTTGTTAGTACGTGTACGTCGGTATGTGGTCAAAAGCAAAACAAGGCAAATGGAATCACTGTAGGGGCTAGATAACAAAAACACTCATCGTTTACTCTTCGACTTAGACATTGACTTACAGTAGACTGCTAGCTTAGCTAGAGTGATAGCTGCCAGCCGCGAATTCATGGTCATGTAGTCCTCTAGACTATTCAACGCGTATTCTGAATACACACAGGCGCAGTCAGTCCATCAAAAGCAGCCGAGCACTGTCCGGTCGCTCTTACAAAAAAGAGAGCTACTCTTGGAGTAGTCAGCTAGCAGCTCCGAGTTTCTGCTGCTGCATCGAATACACATCTTCTTCTTTGTATTCTTTTTAGTTTTCCACCTTTTCTTTTGCAAAACTCTATTTGTTTTTTACAACAAACGATTTCATTTCAGCAGCAAGAAGCTGATAACAAAGTCAGATGTCCACTGAACTAAGAGCAGCCGGTATAGGACATTGGAGATTGTTGACACTTAGAAATGTCCAATGATATATTTGGTAATATGAGTAAGTCATGGAAGTCCTGTATATGGTCGAGGTCAAGTGACGTCATCAACGCAGCAAGCAATCACGCAAAAAAGACGGCGAGCCACAAGCGAGCCTACCCAGTCAGCTAGGCCGTTTGACCAAGCCGGCTAGGCCGGCTGCCCTCAGGTGGCTTGGCCGGATCACAGGACGGCTAAGCCGGCCCTGCCACCTGCTGGCTGCGTGGGCTAGCCAGGCCGGCTAAGCCGGCCCGGTGCTGGCGTGGCAAGTGAAGGCCGGCTAAGCCGGGTCGCCAGGCCGGCTTAGCTGGGTCAGCGCTGGAGGCCGGACCGTGCCCGTGGAAACCGGCTTGGGCGGGTGCCTGGCTGGCTAGGCCGGCTTAGTGTTGAGTCCAAACCGATTTGATCCTAAATTGTGTTTCGACAAGTTTTAGGCGTGAGAAATTTGAAGATCACATGTTGGAGTTGTTTCCTGCTGGGATAAGACCAACCCCCTCTATATATACGAGAGGATCATGGCCGATTGATCCCATCTAATCAATCGAACAAAAAACCAATCCATCACCTCTTTTACCCCTTTTCTATCGTCAACCTCTCTACTTGTTGTCCGGTACTTCTCTCCACAAGATTCATTGGCATCCTAGGCGGCCTTGCTGGTCCTAGGAGATCCCTCACGTGCTCCCTCCTGATGGATCCTTCCGGAGGCAGTTCTAAGGCTTATTCAGCCATACACGAGCTCTACATCGGCCTTTTTGATCTTTAGATCGGTTTGGCCGATTACGCTGCATGTTTGCTGCGTTGTAGGTTGTTCAAGCAACCTCCTTGGGCGTCCAAAGCCCGCTGGTGTGTTGGCACAGTTACGAATCGGCGTCAACATACTTTTTGGCGACTCCGCTGGGGAATTCGAGGCGTAGATTGACATATCAACCAACCAGCGACATGGGTGTAGATGGAGATGCAGCGAAGGACTCGAGCGAAGTCCATAGTGGCAACATCATCAATCCCACGTCTGTGGAGGAGCTTACGCCAGAATTACAGGCGCAACTTTAGGCTCACATGCAGGAACTTCAGAAGGCTTTTCTTCAAGGTTGCTCCAGGGCCAACATGATAAGGTCACGCAATTCAAGGCACCAAGTGTTGCTGAAATCTTGGGTACTTTATCATCTGAGTAATTAAATCCTTAAGACAATGCCCCTAAGTATGATGAAGTTTCAGTTTCGCAAGAATATGTTTGCAATATGATTGTGCAAAATAATAAGACAGTTGTTGATTCAATAAATAATACTATACGACATGCATATCAAGCTGTTTCTAAACATTTAGATACTTTAGAAGGCAAAACAACCAATTTAGATCAATCGGGTGTTTTAGTACAACATGAGTTTGGTATGCCTCAAGGTTATTATGATAAACAAACTCCTTATGATCAAGCTAAAAAGTTAACATCGGGCTCTTCGGTTCTTCCAACCGATAAGACCGGTCATGTTGGAACTAGTTCTACAGGTGGTGCTCAAAATTGGTTCAAACATTACGAACCGATTATAGGGCATCAAGAGCTTCGGAGGGCAATAACATTTTACCTATCCCACCAAAGTCCCCTAATATGAATCCTATGCTTGGAGGTACAGAGGATATAGCTCCTTCTACCGATATCGATGATAGCTTGAATCAGTTCAAGGAAGATTTTGCTAAGTCTATTCAAGAGACTTTTGGTGTTAATTTAAAATCTTCCAAGCATTTATACTCGAAACCATACCCTTCATCCTATGATCGTGCAAGAGCTCCTGATGGCTAGAAGGTACCGAGTTTTCAAAAGTTTAGTGGTAATGATAATAAATCAACCATGGAGCATGTAAGTATTTACCTTGCACAATTAGGAGAAGTGGCTAATCATGATTATATGAGAGTTCGTTGCTTTCCTTTGTCTCTTACTGGTACTGCTTTTGCTTGTTTTACTTGTTTACCACCTTTAACTATTTGTACTTGGGCTGATTTAGAAAAAAAGTTTCATGATCACTTTTATATTGGAGCTCAAGAAACTAGGCTAGCACATCTTACTGCCATTAAGCAAATGCGTGGTGAATCTGTACAAGATTTCTTTAAGAAATCTAGAGAAATAAAGAATAGATGCTTTTATTTGAATATTTCTAAAAGAGATTTTGTTGATTTTTGCTTTAATGGTTTGAATGATAAGATTAAAGACAAACTTGAAAATATTCAATTTGCTAGCTTTAGTCATCTTGTCGAGAGGGTCATTTTCTGGGAATCGCGCCTTAAAGAATCTCGTGATGCATATAAACCATATCGTTCGAATACACATGCTCTTAGTGCTTTTTCAGATGATTTGAATGATGAAAGCAAGGAGACGTTGGCCGCTGAAATGAGATGGCCAGCGGAGAACAGACATGTTACTTGTCCTTCTCTCAAGAAAATTCAAAAGAATCAGAATGAGGAAGTGAAATTTACTTTTGATATTTCTATATGTGACCGGATTTTTAATGAGTTACTCAAAATTGGATACATTAGAATTCATTATACTTTGCCTTCTGCAGATGAGATTAAGAGATGTGCTTATTGTAAATACCATAACTCTTATTCTCATGCAACTAATGATTGTAATATCTTCCGTCGGCAGGTCCAATCGGCCCTTAATGAGGGACGATTGAGTTTTTCTGACATGGAGATCAACAAAAATCCTTTTTCTGCGCATATGAATACAATTAAAGCAGGAAGTCCAGCAATTTTGATCCGAACTGAGCAAGCCGATAAAGCTAAAGGCAAGAACATCATTATCGGCGAACCGCGTGCTGCACCGAATGTTCAAAAGAATTTGGGGCGACAAGTGGTGCTTGAGAAGGACCAGGAAGGCAAGAACAAGCTTACAATCACCACTGGATCAGCGAAGGCTCTGAGAAGGAAAAGATGGTACGAGACGTGCGCGGCGCTGCAGAGGTCGGCTAGGCCGACTATTCTAGTCGGCCAGGCCGACTCCACCACTGGCTAGGCAGAGCCGGCTTAGCCGACTGGTCTAATCGGCTAAGCCGGGTCAGCCCAGACGACTAAGCCGAATGGTCCAGTCGGCCAGGCTGGCTCCCCTCCTCTAGGTAGTTCTACTTCCGGCATTCATGTGATTCGCACATTTGTTCCTCAAAATCCAGAAGTTAGTGTTTGGAAGCAGAAGGAACAGAAGACCAAAGAAATTTGTGGCAAAGCCACTTTGTACTTTTGATCGACTTATGGTGAAATACAAGAAGCAGAAGGCCGATTTTGAGAATCGGCCCATAGAAAAAGGGAGTCTACACCACCAAAGCGTGAAGAAGATAGAAACAAGCAAATGGTGATGACTCCACCAGATGATTCTTCCTTGCAGGTCACTCATCCTCGTGTATCGCGTTGGGGACCTCCAGTAGCTTCGGCTCCACCAATTATACCAATTCCACAGTGAGGACCTCGTGGAGTGTGGGTACCATATCCTTAGGCTCCCGTGTTCCAAAGATTAAGAGATGTTGCTGGTCCATCTTCTAAGGCCTTCATCTTTAGCCAATTGGGTAATCAATCGAGCTCTAGTAGAGCAGATCAAAAGAAGATGGTTAATATGTAGGTTGAAGCTCCTCAAGAGGCAAAAAGGACTCCTACACAGCAAGTGTATGTGCTAAAGAAGGTTGAGGTGCTTAAGAAGCTTGTACATGTTCCTAGCATCATAATCGGCTCGATGTCAGCTCCTGTTGTTAACGATAACAAGCCAATTGTGATTGGGGATGAGGATTCAGCAAACAAACAAGAAGAAGTTATTAAAGAAGTTGCTAGAGTTCAAGAGCAAGAGAAGCCACCAAGGGACCCCAAGTATACTCAACCCAAGTGGTGCCCATGAGGGTTGGATAAAACCCAAAGGCGGAAGTTGCAGCGTGCTCGACAAAAGAAATTGAAGAAGGAAGCTCTTGGGATTGTGGAAGACCCACCTACACTAGAGAAACCTCAAGAGATCCCACAGAAGACCATCATCACGGCTGCCGCTCCTATTCAAACGGCCAAGCCGGCCCCAGAGGCGGCTAGGCCGACTGAGTCAGCTAAACCGGCTCCAGAGCCAGTTAAGCCGGCCTCCACCCCCGATGCTAACCAGGAGAGTCAGAAGTAGGCTAAGCCGACTGCTGAGTCGGCGAAGCTGACTGAGACGGCTAGGCCGACTGAGCAGTCGGCCAAGCCAGCTGGTGATGCTGAAATTGCCCTGGTGCTTCCTAAATCAGCTGTGGTGTCTTCTGAGATGCCCGTGTCAATTCCTATAGGTTCTTTGAAGATCTTGGTGACTTACCAGAGGTGTTTGCTTCCATTGTTGCTAATATGGTGGGCATGGAGACTCCAAAAGTGCCAGAAGAAGAGATAGTGGATTATGAGCCATCACTGCCTCGAGGGGATGTAAATGTAGTATATTTCTCTTCTGATTACTACGTGATCAGCCATAATGAGGAGGAGCCACCAGTAGCAGAGTTGGTGTTTACCATTGAATATGCTATATTCAAGAAGCCAGTGATGCGAGTGGATCATCTTAGGCCACTCCACTTGAAGGGTCACATCAATGGAATGCCAGTTCATAGCATGTTGGTGGATAGTGGTGCAATTGTGAACGTCATGCCATACTCACTGTACAAGAAGCCTAGTAACAAAGATGAAGAGCTGGTGAAGACCAATATGACCATCACAGGTGTTGGTAGTGAGGCTCCAATTCTAGCTAGAGGCATTGCTAATGTTGAGTTGACCATCGGGAGCAAGACTTTGGCTACGGCTTTCTTCATTGCTGATATCAAGGGGAACTATAATGTGATACTTGGGTGTGATTGGATTCATGCTAATGAGTGTGTGTCATCCAGCTTACACCAGTTTCTCATCTAGTGGGTGGGAGATGCCATTGAGGTCGTCCATGCTGATTCATGGTTGAGGTTGCCACAATGGATGCGTGTGAAGCTAGGGGGCATGTTGCTTTTGGTTGCTTGTCGGGTAGAGACTTGTCCGGATATGATTTTGTAAGTGTCACTAGACAAGGCTTTATTCCTGTATCCATTAAGCTAATTGACAATAGGCTTAGCACCGTAATGTAATCAATGGATAATGTTGAATGGTTAAAGAGTCGTGTTGAACAATATCGAGCTGAAAATACTGGTGCCTATGAAGCTATTGATGACTTTGATGAGCTCAATAAGTTGGGCCAAGGTTTCACATCGGCCAACCCTTTAGAACAAGTTGATATTGGGGATGGTTCCATACCCGGCCGACGTTTGTTAATAAAAACTTGAAAGCCGATTACAAAACTGAATTAATCACGCTTCTCAAGGAATATTCTGATTGTTTTGCATGGAACTATACATAGATGCCAGGATTGAGCCGAGATCTTGTGGAGCATCGGCTCAAAATCAAAGACGGATTCAGGCCTGTCAAGCAACATCCGCGATGCTTCAATTCGGCTATTCATGACTGAATTAAGGAGGAGATCAATAGGTTGTTGCAAGTTGAGTTCATTCATCCATGCCAGTATGTGGAGTGGGTTTCTAATATTGTGCCTATTGAGAAGAAGGATTCTGGCAAGATCAGAGTCTATGTTGATTTTAGAGATCTTAATAGGGCCACTTCTAAAGATGAATATCCTATGCCTATAGCCGACATGTTGATCAATGATGCTTCTAGACATAGAGTGATTAGTTTTCTTGATGGTAATGCTGGGTACAATCAGATTTTCATGGAAGAAGAAGACACATCTAAGACGGCTTTCATTTGTCCTGGCTTTGTTGGTTTATTTAAGTGGATTGTCATGACCTTTGGCCTGAAGAATGCAGGTGCAACCTATCAGTGGGCAATGAATTTGATTTTCCATGATCTAATTGGGGTGATTATGGAGGTTTACATTGATGACATTGTGATTATATTGGCTGCCCATAAATCTCATTTAGCCAATTTACGTCTTGCTTTTGAAAGGATGCACCATTATAATTTGAAGATGAACCCGCTCGGAGTGTTGGCTGGGAAGTTTCTAGGCTTTATCATTCATGACAAAGGCATAGAAGTTGATCCTAAGAGGATGAGAAGGTCAAGAAAGTTCAACCGCCTACATGCAAGAAGGATGTGCTGAAATTCTTAGGCAAGGTGAACTACTTGAGAAGATTTATTGCTAATCTGTTCAGAGATTATTCCTTTTACTCCTATACTCAAGTTGAAGGATGAATCTGAATTCACTTGGGGCGCAAGCCAACAAGCTGCATTTGAAAAGATAAAGGAGTATCTATCATCACCACCCGTTCTTCGTGCACCTAGAAGAGGAGTGCCATTTAGAGTCTATGTGGCTGCCGAAGAGAAGATTATTGGGGCTGTGGTGACTCAAGAAGATGAAGGGAAAGAATATGTGATTTCTTATCTTGGTTGCCGTCTTCTTGATCCCGAGACAAGGTATGCCCATATTAAAAAATTATGCTTATCACTGTACTTTGCATGTAACAAGATGAGGCATTATCTTTTATCAAGTACATGTGTTGTGGCATGCCAGGCTGATATCATCAAGCATATGCTATATTGGCCAATCCTTAGTGGAAGGCTGGGCAAATGGGCATACTCTTTAATTGAATATGACTTGACTTATGAACCATTGAGATCTATAAAGGGTCAAGTGCTTCCTAATTTCATTGTTGAGCATGGTATTAATCTTGATGAAGAGGTCAATTATCTTACTTACACTCCATGGAAGCTATATTTTGATGGATCGATTTGCAAAGATGGCCAAGGTGTTGGTATTGTTCTTATTTCTCCTAATAATGTTGAGACAGGGTTGTCAAGCCGGTTGGAGTTTCAATGCACTAACAATCAAACCGAATATCAAGCTCTTATATTTGGGTTGATCATGTTAACTTCTATGGAGGTACAACATGTTGAAGCCTATGGTGATTCATTGCTGGTTGTGCAACAAGTTGCTGGTGAATTTCAATGTTTAGATGAATCACTTCGAGCTTCTCTTAATACTTATCTTGACCTTATTTCTAAGATTGCCGAATTTAAAATTTGGCATATTCCGAGGCATGAAAATCAGAGGGCCAACATGTTAGCTTAACAAGCATTGGGCTTTGACGTCAGTGGGCGTAATTTTCATAAGCAAAACAAGCCGATGCATCAAGATGATCATATTTTCTATGCAGGTTTGGATGAACTGGCCTGGCCGACTGCTTCAGTTGGCCTAGCTAGCCACCACACGACTAAGTCGGGTTGCCAAGCCAGCCTAGCCGGCCATGCTGACTGGAGAAACAAGTCAGCTAAGCCGACTAATGCAGTCGGCTTAGCTGATTTTGCTGACTGGGCAGCCCAGTCGACTAAGCCGACTGCCATAGTCAACCTAGCTAACTCTACTGCTGGTGTTGCTGCTGATCCACCCAATGATGATCCAAATTGGTCTAGCCCTAATTTTGGTGGTGCTAATACTGATTTGAAAGATTAGAGGACTCCCTTGATGAAATATTTGCAGGATCCTAGTGTTAAAGTTGATAAGAGCGTGTGAAGGAGTGCATTCAGATATATTATTCAGCATGGCGAGCTCTATCAAAGAACTACTGATGATTTGTTGCTCAAGTGCCTAGGGTCTAATGATGCAAGAGTGGCAATGGGAGAAGTCCATGAAAGGATTCGTGCATCAATCGGCCCCAAAGATGAAGTGGTTGTTGAGAAGAACTTGTTTCTATTGGCCCACTATGATGAATGTTTGTTTTCTCTACTAGAAAGGTTGTGATGAGTGCCAACGGTTTGGTAATATTCAGATGGTGCCTACTGCAGAACTCCATCCTATTATGAAGCCGTGGCCATTTAGAGGTTGGGGGCTAGATTTCATTGACCAAATTCATCCCTCATCTTCAAAGGGGCATCAATTC
Organism: Bothriochloa decipiens; assembly: GCA_023333625.1. Taxonomy (NCBI): domain Eukaryota; kingdom Viridiplantae; phylum Streptophyta; class Magnoliopsida; order Poales; family Poaceae; genus Bothriochloa; species Bothriochloa decipiens. Next base: position 27,477,319 of record CM041639.1, on the reverse strand, counting down.
ATTCTGGTTGCCACTGATTATTTCACTAAGTGGTGTGAAGCGGTTCCTTTGAAGAATATCACTCATAAGGAGGTTATTGAGTTCATCACTGAGCATATTATTCATAGATTTGGCATTCCTCAATCATTAACCATGGATCAAGGAAGTTCATTTATGTCCAAAGAGGTTAAGAAGTTTGCCGAATCCTACAAGATCAAGTTGATAAACTCATCTCCATACTATGCTCAAGCTAACGGCCTAGCTAAAGCTAGTAACAAGTCTCTAATCAAGCTCATCAAGAAGAAGATCGAGGAACAACCAAGGAAGTGGCATGAAACTTTGTCAGAGGCTTTGTGGCATATCGCACCTCAAAGCATGGTGCTACAAAAGTGACTCCTTTTGAGCTAGTATATGGTCAAGAAGCCATGTTGCCTGTCGAAGTGAACTTGAGTGCATACAGATTTGCTAAACAAAATGATCTATCTCCTGTTGTGTACCATGATCTAATGATGGACAATGTGGATGAAGTGATAGATAAAAGGTAACAAGCTCTTAAGGAGATTGAGAAAGATAAAGTTCGTGTTGCCAGGGCTTATAACAAGAAGGTTTGAAGCAAGTCATTTCAAGTGGGAGATCTAGTTTGGCAGACTATACTTTCTATTGGATCGAAGAGCGGTGAATTTGGTAAACGGTCGCCCAATTGGAAGGGTCCTTTTAGAGTGGTTAGAGTCATCTTCAGGAACTCATACTTGCTGGAAACACTAAAAGGTGAGCCTCTCCCGAAGGCAATTAACGAGAGGTATCTCAAAAAAATACTTTCCAAGTGTTTGGCAAGACGCCTAAGTGCTCTACCAAGCAATGGCCGATACATGTATCACCCTTAGCACAAAATAGCCAATGTATACATCGCCCTTAGTCATTGGTCAGCCGATGTGATGGGTATCTTGCTGGTCGGTTGTGTCTTAAAAGGTGTTTTCAAGTTCATGCATCATTCACTTAAAAACAGAGGGGCATATGTTGACACTCAAAAATGTCCAATGACATATTTGGCAATATGAGCAAGTCATGGAAGTCCTGGACATGGTAGAGGTCAAGTGGCGTCGTTAATGGAGCAAGCAATCACACGAAGAAAACAGTGAGCCACAAGTGAGCCTACCAAGTTGGCTAGGCCGGCTGCCCTCAGGTGGCTTGGCTGGATCAAAGGACGGCTAAGTCGGCCCTGCCACCAGCTGGCTTCATGGGCTAGCCAGGCCAGCTAAGCCGGGTCATCAGACCGGCTAAGCCGGCCCGGTGCTGGCGTGGTAAGTGAGAAACTTGGAGAAACCCGGTGCTGGCGTGGTAAGTGAGAAACCCGGTGCTGGCATGGTAAGTGAGAAACCCAGTGCTAAGCCGGGTCACCAGGCTAGCTTTGCTAGGTCTGCGCTGGAGGCCAGACCGTGCCCGTGGAAACTGGCTTAGCCGGGTGCCTGGCCGGTTAGGCTGGTTTAGTGCTGAGTTCGAACCGATTTGATTCTAAATCGTGTTTTGGCAAGTTTTAGGCGTGAGAAACTTGGAGATCACGTGTTGGAGTTGTTTTCTACTGGGATAAGACCAACCCCTCTATATATATTAGAGGATCATGGCCGATTGATCCCATCTAATCAATCGAACAAAATTCCAATCCATCACCTCTTTTACCTCTTTCTATCCTCAACCTCTCTACTTGCTGTCCGGTGCTTCTCTCCACGAGATTCATTGGCATTCTAGGCGGCCTTGCTGGTCCTAGGAGATCCATCATGTGCTCCCTCCTGACGGATTCTTCAGGAGGCAGTTCTGAGGCTTATTCAGCAATACACGAGCTCTACATCGGCCTTTTTAATCTCTAGATCAGTTTGGCCGGTTACGCTACATGTTTGCTGCATTGTAGGTTGCCCAAGCAACCTCCTTAGATGTCCAAAGCCCACTGATGTGTTAGCACGGTTATGAATCGACATCAACAGATGAAGTTTGAATAGGAGGTAGACAAGATTAGAGTGGGGGACTCTGAATCAACGGCTCAGTGAACACGGAGATACATGGCTCGGCCCACTCCACTCCTCCGCGAGGCCACACTCACTAGCCCACCTCATGCCCTACAGCCAGCACCCACCCCCTTAGTTCAGTCCCTCAACCTCTTGACGCGGATGGATATCCCCTCCCCCCGGCAGGGGCTCTAGCAGACCCGGGTTGTGCCGCTGTGGCAACGCGAAAGCCAGGCAGGAGGGAAGCCGTGGCGTGAGCAAGCGTGGGCAGCGGCGCGCGCGGGCTGCTGCAACGTCTCAAGTAGATCCGTGCAGCAGCAATGTGATGGCGGAGGCATGAGCAAGCAGCGTCCCTGTCCCCAAGTATGTGTGCTTCTACGGTTCTGCAGATCTCGGTTGCTTCGGTTTAAACCGAAAAACCAAAGTAGAAAACCGCAACCGAATTAATCGGTTCTCTGTTCTGTGATCAACCGATCGGTGCTGTCGACGCCAACGCCGACACCGACACGCCGGCGCACTGCTCGCCCTCCACTTCCCAGCCAACTCAGGCCTCACAGAACACCAAAGATCAAGCGCAGTCCAGATGAGTGAGGGTGCCACCTCGCTGGCGCTGGAGTCGGAAGTGGCGCTTTTGCCGGACAACGACGACATCCATCAGGAGATCTTTCTCTGCCTCCGGCTATTTCCCTCATCGCTGCCCCGCGCCTCGCTCGTCTGCAAGCGCTGGCGCCACCTCCTCTCTGACCCCACCTTCCTCCGCCGCTTCCGCGCCCACCACCGGGTGCCTCCCCTCCTCGGATTCTTCGCCAATGAAGACGGCAACATAGAGTTCATGCCCACGCTGTGCCGCCCCGACCGCATCCCCAGCGTGCGCTTCTCCCTGACGCAGTGCGACGACTACAACTTGGACTTCCTCGGCTGCCACCACGGCCTCGCCCTCCTCAACGACCACGCACGGTCTGAGGCTAAAACATCCTCAATTTTCCACGAAGGGAAAATGCACAGAATGGCGGATAATATAATAGTTTGAAGCCTCAAACCATCTCATTATCTCACAGCAATCGATACAGGATCCATACATCAAATAAAAGAGTACAATTAGGGGGAATTACATAAATAGTTTACCGCCACACTGGCGGAATCATCAGAGTAGAAGCAGCTCCTGGGGCTGCTGCGAAATGCGGAAGTACAATAAATCCCCAAAAGAAGCCTGAGTGTAGGAACAAGATGTCTACTCCTCCTCATCATCATAGTCGTAGTCGGGCTCACCTGCCAAATAATTTTCAGTACGGTTTGTACTGGCCACATCTCCCACCCTATGCTTTGCTTTTGCTATGTAGTATTTGGTGGGATGCAAAGGATGTAATCAATTCGACCTAATATGTGGCTATAGTTTCCTATGCAAACAGTGACCAATATTATATAATATAATTCATCAAGTTTTAACCCATCTCATTCACATATCCACCCCATTCCATCACCATCACACACATCTCACCCTCTTGCACTCAGTCGACAAGTCCAACTCCCTTTCAGAGCCTGTCTCAGTGGCTCACAGCCGGAAGGGTAACACCAGGGGGAGAAAAAGAAGGACTCCTCTCACTACTCCCGAGAAGCGTGGGTCTTAGAAAAAGCCAAACCAGTGGCTCACGGACTATATATATAGTTTCATAAACTCTGCAGAGCGTGTACTCCCGTAACCACAAGATCACTATCATCGGCAGTGCCCCGCCTAAGCTGATTCTGGCTGCTTTCTAACCGGTGCGATGCCACCCTACCACTCAGTACTGGGACATCTCGGATAGGTACCACCGGCACACTGAGACTATGAGACATAGTACCGGGCCCCTGTGGTCACTATGCTATCTAAGGAGGGTGTGGGTCTCCATGCCCGTACCTCCCGACACTATCTGCTAACAACCTAGTAGTAGTGGCACCGTCCTAGCTAGTTAGACATACGTCTCCCGCCCATACAAGAGCGAGTGGTGAGCACGTAAGTCCCATGCTTCCGGTCCTCAAGAGATATCAGGTCCTAGGGGGATTAGTCAGGATTATCTTCCCTTAGGGACTACAACAGTCCATGCTACAACACCTCCTACCCGAGGCTTCGCTCCATGAAGGTTCTCACCCCCGGGATCTCCTTATACCTCACAATGTGCCCGCCACAAGCACCTCACACGGGAATGCCCAGAACACATTCCCCGGCAAGACTCGCCCACATGCTCATCGTAGAATCCTGTCCGATTGACTCAACCCTCACCACACACCCAAGACGCACGCAGCACTCTCGCCGAGTAAAGTGGCACCACGTGCCTTAACCTTATAACCATACTCTCGACCACGTATCATCATCACACAGATATAAGTGTAGAAGAAGTAAAGCATCATAAGTAAATAAGCAAGTGTCTAGCCTATTAGCAGGTGTGCAGGAGTAAGGTTGCGACAAGGTAAAGGTTCATCAAGCAATTCTACCATGCAACCTATCATCAGGTGACATTCATAATTAAAGCACTAGCAAGCTAGATATTATGCCATGCGTAATAGGATCTACGAGGTTGGGTGGGGTGTGGCACCTGCGAAGTCATCACCGAGCTCCTCCTTGTACTCGTAGTCGTCCTTCTCAAACTACTCCTCCTCTGAAACGAGACATAATAGCCATGTTAGCGGCTCCTATAGAGTCAGCACAAAGAAGCAATAAAATTCAATAACTCCAAATGCACTCATACATAAGCCTATGGCGTAGAGCTCATTTTTATGAAAATTTGGACACTTGGTTCATATTTTTCGGAGTTCGTATGAAGAAGTTATGAATTTTCGAAGTTTATTCTATTTTCTGAAAAAGAAAAAAGGCAGATTAACCAGAGGCTGACACGTGGCGGCTTCTGATTGGGCCACATGGCGTGCAGGCACAGTGGAGCTGACGTCATGCTGACGTCAGCACTGACGCGAGGTCTGGCGGCTGGATGATGTCATGCTGATGTCAGCACTGACGAGGGACCCAGTCAGTGGCTGACATGGCGACCAGGGCCGCAAAGGTGCGTAGCCCCATTGTGGTCGTTGCCAGGCCCCAAGAGGTTGCCCTAAAGGCGTTCTAGGACGACGCGGAGCTAGCGATCGAGTTAATGAAGAGAAAGGGGGAGAGCAGAGTGGGAACGCGGGCGATGCACTGATGGCGACCATGGAGGTCGAGCTCACCGAGCTGTCCCGATGGCGGTCGCGTAGCTCGCGGTTCGGCTTAGGGAAGGAGAAGCTGAGCTCACGGTTCGCTTGGTGGAGTCGAGCAGCGGCCTCGGGTCCTCCTCCGGCGGCACGGACGTCAGCGGCGTGCGCAGCTCCAGCTCCGGCGACGCTCTGCTCCCGGCGGCAGCTCCTGCCCGCCTCCTCCTCTCCTCACTACACCCCTTCTCCTCAGTAGTAGCAAGCAAGTGGTGCGGGCACGATCAAGGCGACTGCGCGGCACGGGAAACCCTAGAGGCCGGATGCTCCTCCCTTTTATAGCGGCTGGCGGTCATGGCGGATGGCGAGGATGGCAGATGCCAATCCTACGGCTGGGCGCGATCGCGAGTTAGGGTTAGGGTTAGGGTTAGGGTTCCGCTCGGCCTGGCGCGCGGACGGACGGCTGCGGCACTGCGGCGGGTCATGGGCGAGGGTTGAACGGCAGAGATTGGCCACGGACATATGTGGAAACAAGGACGGGATGGCCAGGCTCCCAAAAGTGGAAAAAGGAAGCCTATGACAAGCGCTGGGCTGCGGTGCGGTGCGGGCATCACGAGCAGGCCGGCTACAAGCGGGCGAGCGCGCAGCGCTGGCGGGCCGTCTTGCTGGGTTAGCAAGCGGGCGGTTGGCAGGCCGCGAGCGTGTGGGCGAGCGGCCTGGCGGCAGTGTAGCAGGCCGCCTTGCCGGGCCGCTGGTCGGGCCGGCATGGGAGATAGAAGCAGGCCGGCCTGGACTGCCTGGGCTGGTTTCCTTTTTTTCATTTTTCGAAACCTTTTCTATTTCTTTTCTATTTCTTTTTCAAATCATGTCACAAATCATTGTTAAAAAATGTTAGTGACCATGGTGCACACATCATGGTAGGTCCACCAGGGTCTTGCGGTGGTGTGGGATCCATTTCCGTGGTTAGTGGGCATATATATATACATGTGACAGAAAGGTTACTCGATTTTATTAGACATCGCATAAAAATCGATAAGAGGCAAAACATTCTCTGGTAATTAAATGCAATGCTCATGCTAACATTAGGCGCTACTTGTGCACTATTGAGTGTTTGCCTACATGACATTCGCCAAACATCGGTATACTTTAGAAAATTTTTTGAAAGCTCATGTTTTCGGTGTTTGAATTTTTGGGGATGTTACAGTCCTACCCCCTTATAAGAATCTCGTCCTCGAGATTCAAGAGTGCAACTTACTCTTCAAACAGGTAGGGGTAGAGCTTCCTCATTTCTGACTCTTTCTCCCAAGTCGCTTCCCGTTCTGTGTGATTGCTCCACTGAATCTTCAGATATGGCTTGCTGGAGTTTCTGGTTTCCTTGGTGGTTCTACCCATAATGTGAATGGGGTGCTCTCTGTATTCCAAGGTGTCCTGAATATCCAGTGCCTCTGTGGGTATCGGATGCTCTAGCGGCTGTAAACACTTCACATGGAACACTGGGTGCACTCCTGCTAGTTGCGTAGGTAACTCAATTCTGTAGGCAAGCTTGCCAATTCTTTCACTGATGCTGTATGGTCCCACATACGTTGGTGCTAGCTTTCCTTTCACATGAAATCTGATGATTCCTCGAAGCGAGGAAACCTTGAGGTAGACATAGTCCCTGACTTCAAACTCGAGGTCTCTACGCCTCTTGTCGGCATAGCTCTTTTGACGGCTCTGGGCAATTCTTAGATTCTCTCGCACCTGAGTGACTCCTTCTTCGGCCTCCTTAATGGTGGCAGGACCAAAGAATGATCTTTCACCTATTTTGGACCACATCAAGGGTGTTCTGCACGGTCTTCCATACATAGCCTCGAATGGTGACATCTTGAGACTTGCCTGGTAACTGTTGTTGTAGGAGAACTCTGCAAAGGGCAAACTCTTCTCCCAATCAGTCCCATATTTTAGAACACATGCTCGAAGCATGTCTTCAAGGATCTGGTTCACTCTCTCCATCTGACCATCTGTCTGAGGGTGGTAAGCGGTACTGTAATCTAGCTTGCTTCCTATTGACTTATTCAGGGCCTTCCAAAACTTAGACGTATACTGCGGCCCACGGTCAGATATTATGCTCTTAGGGGCTCCATGCAGCTTGAGAATGTTCTCATCATACAGATCTGCTAGCTAGCTGACTCGAGCGTCAGTCTTGATGGCTAGGAAGTGAGCTACTTCGGTCAAGTGATCAACTATCACCCATATAGCATCATGGCCCTTCGAGGTTCAAGGTTATCCCACAATGAAGTCCATAGAAATGCTATCCCACTTTCATTCAGGTATATCAAGCGGCTTTAACAGTCCTGCAGGTCTTTTGTGCTCAGCTTTGACGCGTTTACAAATGTCACATCTAGCAACATGACCTGTGATATCTGACTTCATGTTCTTCCACCAGAACTTCTTCTTCAGATCGGCATACATCTTGGTACTGCCTGGGTGAATATAATACTTGGAGTCATGACCTTTTGATAGGATTTCATTATGGATAGCTGGGTCGGCAGGCACACAAATTCTGTCCTTGTACCAATAAGTGCCTAGCTCATCCTCACTGAACTCTGGGCACTTGCCTTACGTCAGGAGCTCGTGTATCTCCCAAATCTCTGGGCAATGGCGTTGGGCTTCATGGATCCTATCCATGAGAGTGTAGTGTACCCGAAGCTCATTCAACAGGCCATGAGGTATCACCTCCATCTGTAACTCATTAATGCCCTCTTGCAACTCCTTGGGCAAGGTGGTGGTGAACAAGGCATGACAATGACTTTTGCGGCTAAGAGCGTCGGTGACCACATTGGCCTTCCTAGGGTGATAGAGAATCTCCATGTCGTAGTCATTAATCAACTCGAGCCAATGATGCTGTCTCATGTTTAGATTTTCCTGGGTAAAAAAGTACTTCAAGCTCTTGTGATTGGTGTAGATCTCGCACTTGTTCCCAATCCGGTAGTGCCTCCAAATCTTCAAGGCATGGATCACAGCTGCAAGCTCGAGATCATGGGTGGGGTAATGCTATTCGTGCTCCTTAAGCTGGCAGGAAGCATAGGCAATGACTTTCCCATTCTGCATTAGAACACAACCGAGCCCGAGGCGAGATGCATCGCAAAGTCCTAGTGGATATCGGGCAAAGCTAGAACAGGCGTTGTGGTGAGCTTCTCCTTCAGAGTCTAGAAACTTTGTTCGCATTGGGGCGTCCATTCAAACTCTTTGGTCTTCTTCAGGAGGTTGGTCATGGGATGAGCTATCTTGGAAAAGTTCTCAATGAATCGACAATAATAACTAGCCAATCCCAAGAAACTTCTCACATTAGTCACATTCTACGGCTACTCCCATCCCTTCACTGTCTCAATCTTAGATGGATCAACAGCTACACTGTCCGCATTGAGCACATGACCTAGGAAAGTGACCTTCTCAAGCCAGAACTCACACTTGTTGAACTTGGCATAGAGCTGATGCTTTCTCAACTTCTCCAACACCATCCTCAGATGTTGCTCATGCGCTTCGGCGGTGGCAGAATAGACAAGAATGTTATCAATGAAGACCACCATGAACTTATCCAGCTCCTGCATGAACACTTTATTCATCATGTTCATAAAATAAGCCGGTGCGTTCGTAAGACCGAAGGACACGATGGTGTACTCATACTGCCCATATCTGGTGACAAATGCTGTCTTAGGAATGTCCTCTTCTCTGATCTTCATTTGATGGTAGCCTGATCTGAGGTCAATCTTGGAGAAATACTTGGCATTGCGTAGCTAGTCTAGTAGATCATCTATCCTCGGCAAGGGATAGTTGTTCTTTATGGTTACGGCATTCAGGTTCCTGTAATCAATGCACATCCTCTGCGTCCCATCCTTCTTCTTCACAAACAGAACAGGAGATCCCCAGGACGAGGCACTGGGCCTAATGAACCCTTTCTCGGATAGCTCCTCAAGCTGTTTCATAAGCTCCTTAAGCTCGTCAACTGCCATGCGGTAGGGTTGCTTGGAAATCAGACTTGTACCAGGCATCAGGTTGATCATGAACTCAAAATTCCTATCCGGTGGCATTCCTGGTAGCTCTTCCAGAAAGACATCCGGGTACTCACAAACTACGGGCACTTCCTCAAGTGACTTCTCTTCTAGGGCACACAGCATGGAAATATCTGTCCCTTTGTTTGGTTCAATCTGATCTGACGGCCACTTGGATGGGTTATATCCACAAATCTGGGTGAGTAAGATATCACTCCTTTGTTCTGAGTTAACCAATCCATCCCTAGAATGACGTCTAGGCCTTCAAAGGGTAGCAAGGTAAGATCAGCAAGAAAGGTAAGACCCTCGATGGTGATACTCACTCCTTTACATATGTTGGTACAAAAAATGTTACCCAAAGGTGATCTGGTGTATAAGGCTTCTTTTCATGGAGTGACAGGTATAAGGTGCTCTCGTGCAAACTTGGCGGATATATATGAACATGTAGCACCTGAACCAAATAGCACGGATGCCTTAACTCCATGCACTAAAAACATACTGTACACCATGTCAGGGGCACTCTGGGCAGCCTCTGCTAAGATGTGGGTGAGGTGGCCTCCGGGTGCTCCGGATGGCACCTGCTTGTGCGGGGTGCCCTGGTTCTGCCTGGCGGGCGCTGGTGTAGCTGGTGCAGCCTTGTCCGGGCACTCAGCTACCTTGTGACCTGGCTGGCCACAAGCGAAGCAAGTGTAGGTCACGCCGCCTGTGAGGGTTGGCGCGGCAGACCTCCACGTGCTACCCCCTGGTGCGGCACAGGCGTACGCTTGGCGGTCCTGGGCAGGGCGGGGGTAGTTGCTGGTGTGGGTACCACCGCCCCGGCTCGAACTATGAGCAGCTCCCTGGGCGAAGCGAGAGCAGGGAGAATGAGATGCCTCACCACGTGACCTCTGTGGGGTAGGTGCACGGGAGGTGCCCTCAGCACGACGCTTCTTGGTCTTGCCAAGCGCCTCCTTCTCCGCGAAAACCTCGTCGCGGTCCTTCTCGATCTCCATGCACCTATCAATCAGGTCACGTAGGTTGTGGCTCTTGGTGCCTGAGAGGGAGAGCCTGATGCGGCTAGACAAGCCCTTGCGGTAGTAGTACATCTTCTCCTTCTCAGAGTTCACCACTAAGACAGGTGCATAGCGCAGCAGGTTAGTGAAGCGGGTGGTGTACTCATGCACCTTGTCAGCTCCCATGGAGATGCTGCGGAACTCATTCTCCTTCTTCTCCAGTGCACCTTCATGGATGAAGAATGCGCGAAACTCGTCCACAAACTCATCCCAGGAGATGTTGGCGGGGTCTCGGTGGGTTTCACAGAGGCTGTCCCACCAAGATCGCCCAGCACCCACAAGCTGGTGAGCTACCAAGCCAACACACTCCTCATCAATGCAAGTGGTCAAGTCTAGCTTCTTCTCAATCTCCTTAAGCCAGTTATCAGCAGCGATAGGGTCGATGCTGGTGCCATCGAACATCGGGGGCCTTAGCTTGAGAAAGAACTCCATCTTCTTGTAGAAATCATCGCGGGGCTCCTGGTGCTGGGGGTGCAGCATGTTCTCAGCTAAGACTTGAAGGAGCTCGATCTGCTGGGCCATCACATCCACCAAGAGTGGCACGGGAGGTGGTGGTGGAGCTGCATCTCCTCCTATGGCAAGCTCGGGCTCAGGCTCAGCAGCAGGTTGTGGCTGTCCTCCAGTCGCGCGTCCGACAGCTGGTTCCGGCTCAATAACCGGTGGTGGCGGTGGGTGTGCAGGCTGTGGGGTGGCAGTGTGGGGTGGCTCCTCAAGGTCAATGGGTATGTGGCCAACGCGGCCACGACCCCAACCACGACCACGTCCACAGCCCCTGGCGGGTGCAGGTGAGGGGGAGCGGTTGCTCAGGCGGCTGGCACGATGAGTGGACATCCTGCTTAACATAAACCTCTGATTAGGGCATATGCGCGTAATATAACTTTGATATCAATGATGTAATAATTTGAAATAATTTTAAAATATTTTTAATTTATCCAACACTCATACAAAGAAGCATGAAGATCCAAAAAGACGTGATAAAAACCAAACCACTCATTACATCAGTTGGGTACATGGCGATGTCTCTAGCAGCTACGCTAGGAGACTCGTGAGAAACATACTACACGCAGGTAGTTCTAGCAAAAAGGGGTGGACAACTACTCAGCATCATGGTGAGTCTGGTCACTTAGCCATACAGGGCCCATCATCTCTCGATCTGATACTACTCTAAACCATCTCAGAGGCTGGCCCAAACTATAAGCTGCGGGAGGTATACCGATGCCAGAAGCCTGGATCTGCTCGTCAGTCATCTGAAGGCGAGAGACGTAACGACGGGCCTCCTCAAGCTGAGGGGTGGACACTACCTGTCCACTAAGTCCAGTGGTGGGACATCCACTCAAGTTGAGGCGAGATTGCCCCAGCTCAAATGTCTCAACTCTGACCCTCTTACGGGCACGTAAGGGAAGCTCGTCCTGCAGCTCCTCGTACTCTCTGACTCTCTTGTGATCTGACTTCTTCCAAGCTTCCATAGTGCATTTGAGCTTATCCAAGAGGTATGCTGTCTTGTGAATGTAGTTGATCAGGTGTCCCTGGTTGTAGCTAGCAAGAGTGTACTCCTGCAGCAGCTTCTCACGTTGAGCCTTGCACTGCTCATAGAGTTTGTCCCTGTAGGTAGCATCTCGACTCTTTTCCTGGAATCTCTTTGCAATGTCTTCGTTCTTCTCAGCCATAGTGGCCTCAAGCTCCCAGATATTCTTGTTGAGACGACTGTTGTGAATTTGAAGCTTATCCATCTCGTTCATCAGACTAGTGATCTGATCCTGGTGAGCGTGCTCTTTGCATGCTATCTCATGCTCTAGGTCCGCAATCTTTTGCTTCCATGCTGCCTCCTTACCTTCTGAACTATAGATCCTCTCGTCAACTTCCATTAGGTAGCAACAATCACGGCGCCCCTTCCGCTCCAACTCAGCAATGTACATTTCCTGGCACTGCATGTACATCATAGAGGCGTGGTGGCAGGGGTTGTGGTCAACTCTGGTATTCTATTTGATGTAGATGACCTCCTCCCAAGTACCCTGCTGAACATCGAGGGCACGAGGAAGCAGACGAAAGCGACTTTCCTTCAGATAGTCAGCTCCGTTGCGCTGCACAGTGTGAAGTGCCTGGCACAAAATGGTCTGAACACACATGCCGGTGTCGTTGTCGAAGGCGAAGTCAGTGAAGGCGGTAACTTCGGGCAGGTTCATGCTTGCAGGCATGTTGATGTGGACTGCCTTGTAGTCCTCGATGCCTCCTCCAAGGGCGGGCTTGCCGCGGCAAAGATACTCGACGTTCTCCACGGGAACACCAAGCTCGGTGAGAACCTCACGAAGCACGTGAGCATAACCTCCATGCTCCGTCCCGTCGAGTCTGAACTCAAGGATATCCATCAGCGGTAACGGACCAAGTGGCAAGTTGGGGTCCATCTACAAGTTGACACGAGAAAGAAGTTAGAAAAGTTGCAGAGAGAGGTAAGCCATGCATAAAAGCGTATGCAGTGGTCGGTGTATAACTGAGAGATTTCAAGATTCTCCTAATTCTATCGTCCAATCCTATGGGTCTCGTCCTAGGGTCAAGCATGGCTCTGGTACCAACTAAAACATCCTCAATTTTCCATGAAGGGAAAATGCATAGAATGGCGGATAATATAATAGTTTGAAGCCTCAAACCATCTCATTATCTTGCAGCAGTCGATACAGGATCCATACATTGAATAAAAGAGTACAATTAGGGGGAATTACATAAATAGTTTACCGCCACACTGGCGGAATCATCAGAGTAGCAGCAGCTCCTGGGCCCGCTGTGAAATGTAGAAGTACAATAAATCCCCAAAAGAAGCCTGAGCTTAGGAACGAGACGTCTACTCCTCCTCATCGTCATAGTCATAGTTGGGCTCACCTGCCAAATAATTTTAAGTACGGTTTTTACTGGCCACATCTCTCACCCTATGCTTTGCTTTTGCTATGTAGTATTTGGTGGGATGCAAAGGATGTAATCAATTCGACCTAATATGTGGCTATAGTTTCCTATGCAAACAGTGACCAATATTATATAATATAATTCATCCAGTTTTAACCTATCTCATCCACATATCCACCCCATTCCATCACCATCACACACATCTCACCCTCTCGCACTCAGTCGATAGGTCCAAATCCCTTTTGAAGCCTGTCTTAGCGGCTCACAGCCGGAAGGGTAACACCAGGGGGAGAAATAGAAGGACTCCTCTCACTACTCCCGAGAAGCGTGGGTCTTAGGAAAAAGCCATACCAGTGGCTCGCAGACTATATATATAGATTCATAAACTCTGCATAGCGTGTACTCCCGTAACCACAAGATCACTATCATCGGCGGTGCCCCGCCTAAGCTGATTCTGGCTGCTTTTTAACCAGTGCGATGCCACCCTACCACTCAGTACTGGGACATCCCGGATAGGTACCACTGACACACTGAGACTGTGAGACATAGTACCGGGCCCCTGTGGTCACTATGCTATCTAAGGAGGGTGTGGGTCTCCACGCCCGTACCTCCCGGGCACTATCTGCTAACAACCTAGTAGTAGTGGCACCGTCCTAGCTAGTCAGACATCCATCTCCCGCCCATACAAGAGCGAGTGGTGAGCACGTAAGTCCCAAGGTTCCGGTCCTCAAGAGATATCAGGTCCTAGGGGGATCAGACAGGATTATCTTCTCTTAGGGACTACAACAGTCCGTGCTACAACAACACCTCCTACCCGGGGCTTCGCTCCTTGAAGGTTCTCACCCCCGGGATCTCCTTATACCTCACAATGTGCCCGCCACAAGCACCTCACACAGGAATACCCAGAACACATTCCCCAGTAAGACTCGCCCACATGGCTCATCATAGAATCCTGTCCGATCGACTCAACCCTTACCGCACACCCAAGACGCACGCAGCACTCTCCCCGAGTAAAGTGGCACCACATGCCTTAACCTTATAACCATACTCTCCACCACGCATCATCATCACACAGATATAAGCGTAGAAGAAGTAAAGCATCATAAGTAAATAAGCAAGCGTCTAGCCTATCAGCAGGTGTGCAGGAGTAAGGTTGTGACAAGGTAAAGGTTCATCAAGCAGTTCTACCATGCAACCTATCATCAGGTGACATTCATAATTAAAGCACTAGCAAGCTAGATATTATGCCATGCGTATAGGATCTATGAGGTTAGGTGGGGTGTGGCACCTACAAAGTCATCACGGAGCTCCTCCTCGTACTCGTAGTTGTCCTCCTCAAACTGCTCCTCCTCTGAAACGAGACATAATAGCTGCGTTAGCGGCTCCTATAGAGTCAGCACAAAGAAGCAATAAAATTCAATAACTCTAAATGCACTCATACATAAGTCTATGACATAGAGCTCATTTTTATGAAAATTTGGACACTTGGTTCATATTTTTCGGAGTTCGTATGAAGAAGTTATGAATTTCTAAAGTTTATTCTATTTTTTGAAAAAGAAAAAGGGCGGATTAACCAAAGGCTGACACGTGGCGGCTTCTGATTGGGCCACGTGGCGTGCAGGCACAGTGGAGCTGACGTCATGCTGACTTCAGCACTGACGCGGGGTCTGGCGGCTGGATGACGTCATGCTGACGTTAGCACTGACGGGGGACCCAGTCAGTGGCTGACAGTTGGGGCCCACGGGTCTGGTCACTGATAGGTGGGGCCAGGTCAACGGTCAATGTTGACCAGTCAATGGTCAACGCCGACCGGGCCTCGACCGGGCCTCGGCGGGCCTGGGTAGGGCTGGATCTGGGCCGGGTTGGGTCGGCCTGGCCCAGACACGTGTCGGTACGTCAGGCAGGCCACGTGGCGGACTGGACTCAAACTGGGCTTGGTCCACAGCTTGCTGGTCCATGGACTCGGTCCATGATGGACTTAAGACAGGGCGAACAGGTGGCGGCTTGTGAGTGGCTAAGCTGATGCACGTGGTGGACCTGGTCCACACGGGCATGGGAAACTTTCCCCATCTCCCTCACGCACGCGACGGGCATGGCCGGTCAGCCAGCGGCGAGCAGGCAAGCGGCCGCTGCGGGCGGTGCGAGCTCGACGGGCGAGCGGCTAGGGAGGCGCAAGGGCATGACAAAGGTGCTGGTGGGGTCGCGGTGGCGCGCGCGGGGCTTGGCTCATCGGCGCACGTACTCTGGCGGCGGCCAGCGGCGAGGTCGCGGCAGCAGGGCACTACGGCGCGCGAGACGCGTCGTTAGCAAGCGCAAAGGATTCGCAAGACCAAGACGTGCACAGCGGTTGCTTTAATTTGGAAAAAGCGGCTCCCAGGCCGTTGGCGGGCAGCAAGGCACGGTGGCGGCCGACGGCGACGGCGAGGTCTAATTCGCCGGCGAAACCTGGCATTGGCCTCCATCTTCCCCTCCATTCCTCGATTGGAGCAGCTAGGAGCTCCTGGACCTACCTACCGTTGTGAGTGGAGGCTCGACGGAGCGCGCGCGATGACGAGCGTTACGGCGGCGCTCTGGTGGCCGGGGTGCCATGGCGACCAGGGCCGCAAAGGTGCGTAGCCCCACTGTGGTCGTTGCCAGGCCCCAAGAGGTTTCCCTAAAGGCATTCTAGGATGACGTGGAGCTAGCGATCGAGTTAATGAAGAGAAAGGGGGAGAGCAGAGTGGGAGCACGGGCGATGCACTGGTGGCAACCATGGAGGTCGAGCTCACCGAGCTGTCCCGATGGCGGTGGCGTAGCTCGCGGTTCGGCTCGGGAAAGGAGAAGCTGAGCTTGCGGTTTGCTTGATGGAGTCGAGCAGCGGCTTCGGGTCCTCCTCTGGCGGCACGGACGTCAGCGGCGCACGCAGCTCCGGCTCCGGTGACACTCTGCTCCCGGCGACAACTCCTCCCCGCCTCCTCCTCTCCTCACTTCACCCCTTCTCTTTAGCAGCAGCAAGCGAATGGTGAGGGCACGGTCAAGGCGACTGCGCGGCACGGGAAACCCTAGAGGCCGGACGCTCCTCCTTTTTATAGCGGCCGGTGGCCATGGCGGATGGCGAGGATGGCAGATGCCAATCCTGCGACTGGGCGCGACCGTGAGTTAGGGTTAGGGTTAGGGTTCCGGTCGGCCTGGCGCGCGGACGGACGGCTGCGGCGCTGCGGCGGGTCATGGGTGAGGGTTGAACGGCGGAGCTTGGCCATGGACATATGTGGAAACAAGGACAAGACGGCCAGGCTCCCAAAAGTGGGAAAAGGAAGCCTATGACAAGCGGGGGCCACCTGTCAGCTAGTGCGGGGCGACGTGCGGCGCGCTGGCGGCCTTGGCAGGCCCATGCTGGTGACGTGCGGCGCGCTGGCGACGTGCGGCGCGCTGGCGGCCTTGGCGCGGTGCGGGCGTCGCGAGCAGGCCGGCGACAGGCGGGCGAGCGCGCAGTGCTGGCGGGCCATCTTGCTGGGCCAGCAAGCCGCGGCGGGCGCGACGTCGTGGGCGGTTGGCAGGCCGCGCGCGCGTGGGCGAGCGGGCTAGCGACAGCGTAGCAGGCCGCCTTGCCGGGCCGCTGGTCGGGCCGGCGCGGGAGATAGAAGCAGGCCGGCCTGGGCTGCCTGGGCTGGTTTCCTTTTTTTCATTTTTCAAAACCTTTTCTATTTCTTTTCTATTTCTTTTTCAAATCATGTCACAAATCATTGTTAAAAAATATTAGTGACCATGGTGCACAATCATGGTATGTCCACCAGGGTCTTGCGGTGGTGTGGGATCCATTTTCGTGGTTAGTAGGCATATATATATACATGTGATAAAAAGGTTACTCGATTTTATTAGACATCACATAAAAATCGATAAGAGGCAAAACATTCTCTGGTAATTAAATGCAATGCTCATGCTAACATTAGGCGCTACTTGTGCACTATCGGGTGTTTGTCTACGTGACATTTGCCAAACATCGGTATACTTTAAAATTTTTTTAAAAGCTCGTGTTTTCGGTGTTTGAATTTTCGGGGACCTTACAGAGGCCGTGGTATGGAACCCCGTCACCGGCAGCCAGTGCCGCGTGCCTTTCCCACCGGGGTTCAACAAAAGACACGTCTATTACAAAGGCGCCGTGCTGAGCTCCTCCGGCGACGGCCACGTGCACGGCGCTTGCCGCTTGATCCCCTTCAAACTGGTATTGGTGCATCATACTGACCTCCACGACACGCTTGCGTCCGCGTCCGCGTGCCTGTATGAATCGGAGTCTGGTAAATGGGGCAACATCAGCTCAATAGATATTCCATTTGCTCGTTTGCATCAGCCTGTTGTCCTAGTTGGAAACCGACTTTACTGGATACTTTTAGGTTCCAGTGACATCCTTGAGTTTGATTTGGATGGCCAGAGTCTAGCCATAATTCAGAAGCCAGAGGACCCCGCCGGTGTTAGAGGCATTCAGGCCCTGCGAGTAGCAGGTAACAGGCTTGGCCTTGCCACTATGTTAACGTGGAGCATCCAATTGTGGCAGAGAGAGACCAATTCAGATGCTGCCAGCAGGTGGGTGCCATGGAAAACTGTTGAACTAGACAAGTTCCTTCCAGTAAGTCGGTTAATGAGGATATGGCCGACAACCATTCTCGGGTTTGATGAGGATAACAATGCTTTCTTTATTTGTACGAGTGTTGGCATCTACATGATCCAGCTTGAGTCAGCACAGGTCACAAAACTTTTCGAAGGCGATTCGTTTACTGCCTATTATCCCTACACTAGTTTATATACTGCAGGTAAGCTTATGTTTATGTTGCACAAGTACTGAAATCCAACTATTTTTGCTATATCATCTCAAAAAAAAAAAAAATTTGCTATATGGCAATTGAAATATCACTCATAGGTTTAGGAAGAGCTCACGAGCAGTTTGAACATATGCATTGTGATCTTTTATCTCTTTCTCAAGTTAGTTAACTCATAGTAAAGTATTTGGTACAATTGAACTACATGAAGCTAGTAGAGAATTTTATTGTTGCCAGGCTATTGAAGTATGCAAAAGAGATTCAATGTTGCTCTCTTGAACGGCTGCTTTCAGCACCAGCTTCGAAATGTTAAGAATTTTTTGGCAATACTAGCACTTCTGTAAAGTCAATGTGCTAAATAAGTAGCTTGATTGCCACACTTGGAAGCTTAAAGCTTATTGTCTCTTTCATTCATTATATTTCTTGCAATGTATATATTTAGATCATTGATCTTGTTATTGTCAAATTAAGAAAAATCTGAGCGAATTACATGAGTTTTAGCTTGTGGAGTAATACTTCTGCAGGTGATATCTTCACTTCTACTGGGTTAATTAGAACTAAATAATGTTTTGATCTTCAGGGCAAATTTTTATTTGATGTAAGATGTTACTCTAAGTGGTCACTCTCATTTGTTTTTTCTCTGAAGTTTCTTAATTTGAACTTATTTAGTTAAGGTTCATTGAAATGGCTAGAACAAAGTAGTTGTAGTTGCAGTAATGTTTATCTGGCTAAACATCGTTCGGTAGGTGAGTATTATTGTTCAGAGTGATTTACTATGTACAGTGTACTTGACATTAGATCTGGCCCTTTTCTTGCCCATTTCTAACCTTGTAATAAAAGCTAATGTTACATGGCGTAATCTAATTAGCAAACCTTTTCTCTATTTTATCAATTTGGCTTTATTGTATTGGTTCATTGCACTTGTTTTTCTTGTAGGCTTGGGCATTGATGATGGAGACGATAGAGCTGAAATGCTGAACAATACATGAGATGATTGTCCCAATATATCTTGTAAACTGAGGTGAGGTGTTATGTTAATTTATCTTTTGCTTTGTCATTGTTATTTTCCTTCACAACCAACATTTTAGTAGAATATAGGTTCAAAATGCTTAGGAAATACATCACCTATTTGTAGTTTTGTACAGGTCAATATCTTTCAGGTGTAAGCAGGCTTCATTTAATGTGCTTATTTAATAGTGTAATTGTTCAGGCTGTTAGGGCCTTGAACATGCAAGTTTATTTCTAGTATTGGTGAAATAATACACAGCTCTCCTTTGTGTCTGAGAAAAAGTGTTTAGTTCTGAAGTTATTTTCGTCGTTGCTTGTCCTTAAATGTGTGCAATTATTCCATGGTGCCTTCCCCCTAGTGTGAATATCCTATTAGGACATGAGTAGGTCAACTGGCACTGCAACTTGCTGTTTTAGTTTATGCATTCATCATTATCTTCTGCAAGATAATGTGTACCCCTATTGTTCTTATCACTAAATCATAAACTCGTAACTGAGGTTTTCATATTAACTTATGTAATAGCAGTGCTGTAATTAAAACCTTTTGTGGACTACATGCTGCAAGTGATGTTTGCACTTTTACTGGTTTAGGGCAAAATGCTGCATGTTTTATGTTTTACAAGGCACTTTTTTCTGTCTAACCGGTAATAATCCTTGTACATTTCACTGATGTTTCTCAGTTTTTATGATTATTTGAATTAATTTCATTGGAAACTAGGGAAACACTCTTCCTTCAGAGTACTTGTGGATAACTTTGTTTTGTGTAATGGCTGCATAGTTTACACATGTCCTTCATTACTAGGTTAGCAGTTATATGACTACTGTTCTGCATAATTTTCTCATATGACAATAGGTTTAAGAATTAAGAATTAACTCTCTTACTGTTTGGAGTTTTCTTAGTTTTCATTGGCTCATTTGATTTGTTCTCCCAGGCATGGAATTGGTGGTAGAGACTATATAACTGAAATGAAAGTAATGTCAACAACCATGAGATCCTTACCCCATTAACTTGGTGAATTATTGTGTTGCTTGTCAGCGTTATCTGCTGCACTATTACCTATGTATCCATGATGTACTTGTGTGTTCCATGGACAGAGTCATAGGCCTTTAACCTGGCTCTAGAAATTATCAAATTTGCTGAATCCATTAAATGTGATGTATAATCTACGGAGACTGCTGCTCTATTTGGTTATTGCATTATTAGTGTTCAGTAATGACTAATTTTGTTCAATTAATGGTGGTCTGCCCAGCTATCCAAATTTGATCAGCTTTGGTAGCCTTTTCGTGCATGTACGGTTGTACCTGACAATATCGGGTTGTTCAATCTGGAGGTATAGGACTTGCTGATTTCTGATGGATTCTGACAACGCTGATAGCCCGCTTCTGGCGCTACTAGGTGGCCCTATCTCGCAGGTGCTTCTTCCACTTCCACCTTGCGCTAGGCTCGAGTATGGTTAGGGGCGTCTCAGGGTCTAGATCCAAGCTAGCTGAGCTGTGAGCTGGATTCTAGCAAACATGGAAGAGCAGAAGCATAAAAAAGACATGGATCCTAACGAACAACAACTCGCTAGTCTATTTGCACATCTTGAGCATACATAGGCAAAGATGATAACGTGTCAATTCAGTCACGCTATGACATTAATGCATGTGGAAAGTCATCTGGGACTTGCTAACGTGTTAACTAAATCACACCAATACATCTGGTGTGAGCTAATTTACTTTTTAAGAATAATTTACTTTTTTGCTAAACAAAATCACCATAAGAGAGGATGAAATCAATTGGGCCCGGTAACGGGTCTGGTTGCTCAGCGAGCACATTTGGGCCATGCCCCATTCGAGCCGTCGCCTTGGCACTCGGCCGTAGAGAGGCCCCGCGATGTGGATCCTGACACGGTCCAATTCAAAACGTCTCGTGCGCCGCCTGACCGCCGCCAATGGCAGCAGGAATCCCAATGTATATCTGGTTCGATTTGATGGATTGCGTGGCTCACTAGATCTGGTGTTTTCTCTCCGCATTTTATGGGGATTTTGCCTTGTGTGGTGGTGGATTTGTAGAAATGGTGAAAATGGTGAGTGGTGATGGTCGGCGAGAGCACGCGGGATGAGCTGCAGGGGCGTGACGGCGAGAGCATGCGCGGCTTTGGTTGTGGCGCTGGTACAAACCGTGGATTTGGTTGTGGCGTTAAATTTTGTTGTGGTCCTGGTTGGTTGCTCGGGCGGCATGCATGGCTAGTGGGAGGGCCAATTGGGGGTGGGGCTTGCCGGCGGGGCGCTCGTGTAGCAGGTGCATCATGCATTGGCAAGCAGAGGCATGCATCTCATGGTTCATCATAGGATAGGATACTATATATGGCTTTGCTCTTTCCTCTGATCTGTTCATCACGGTTTGTACTGGTATATTGTGTTTGTAATTGAGGATTCCTCATGTGCTTCACATCGATTCTTACTAGTTCTCAAGTCTCTAAATATATATGGTCGATGTGGTGGCGATTTAGTTACTGGACACTTTATTACAACATCAAATTGTACTTGTTTACAGTGGCATAGTGTCACAGTTGATAGCCACAGCCTGCTATTTGCAATTGTTTTTTAAAATTGGATATTGTGTACCTGTGTCCTGATGTTCAATTTGTTTGGGAGTCTCCTTGTTGCACCTCCCTCTCTCTATAGAGACTGCTACTAGTTATAGTTGCTAGTCATAGTTGTGCTTGTTTGCTGTAAAAAGGTGAAATTGACTTAATAAGAAATTTGACCAGATTGTACGGTTTAGTCCTTTTGTACTTGTTTTCACATTCTAGTGTGTTAATGTGCAGTGATGAAAGTACGATCTTGATGAAGCAAATAATTGATTTGCATGCTTTTTAAATGAAATGGCAAGAGCCTTGCCTTGCAGTTAAGAAGAGAGCAAATAAAGTTAATTAGAGGCGTCCTAAAATATACATGTCCTTTGCTGAATTGTAATTTTCAACATCAAAGAAATCTGTCCAAAATTTAGAAGCTTGCTTGCTTTCTTTCTTTGTGCAAGTTAAAAAGCTCTATTGCTCTCTTCCTTGCCCATGGTTCATGAAATTAGCTATTCTTGCTACTTAATATGGTGTTTGTGGATTTGTGTTACATCCAAATTCATAAAAAGACACATAGTTTCCTATTTTTTCTGCTAGGAGATTGATTAGTAGCTTACTGAATATGGATGTATTTTGTTCAGGTTCAGGATATATACTCCTTTCCAGATATTTGTCACAATATATTCTCTTTTGTGTTTGGATGAAGGCTACCCATAATTGAAATAATTTCATAATTGATGTTCAACCAAGTGAAAGATATGGGGGAAATAGGGTGTATATATATTTTAAAAAAGCATCTTAAACTGCAACTGTAGCTGAAACATCCTCAATTTTCTGCGAAGGGAAAATACACAGAATGAAGGATAAAATGATAGCCCAGGAGGTCAAATCATCAATTATTCGATAACAGTTGATTACAAAGACATACATCGAATAAAAGAATACAATAGAGGGGTTTACATAAATATTACATCGCCACATGGCGGAATCATCAGAGTGTCTAGCATCCAGAACAGCTACGTAAATAGAAGGATATCACGGAAGCAACGTCTTGCACCATCTTGAGCGTAGGCATGAGGCCATCTAATCCTCGAGCCCCTCGTCGCCGTAGGTGTAGTCGGGCTCACCTACCAAATAAGTTTCAGTACGATTTGTACTGGCCACCGGCTCCTACCCTATGCTTTGCTTATGCTTTGTGGTAGGTGGATGCAAATGGATATAATCAAGAGACTATTATTTGGCTATAGTTTTCTATGCAAGTATCATCAATATTATATAATAAAAGTTCATCAAGTTTTAAACCATTCCCATCCCACAACACCATACCACCAACCATCATCCTCTCAACTCACTCAACAACCACGCTCACACGTGGCAGCAATGGACAACTCCCTCTCATCCATGCCTAATCGGCCATCATGCCGTAGGGTAACAACAACAACATCACTTAGGGGGAGGTAGAAGGGACTCATCTCATTACTCAAGAGAAGCGTGGGTCACAGGATAGCCATACCGAGGCTGCGGACTATATATAGATTCGAATCAACTCTGCAGAGTGTGTACATCTGTAACCGACTAATGACGACCATCCACAAGATAACCGTCATAGGCACTCATGATCGCCTAAGCTGATAGCAAAATGACCATCTAACTATGGTGGTACCACCCTACCTCTCAACCCTAGGACACTCCAAGTCTAGTCTGGAGTGGCTGAGAATATGAAGTCATATTCCTGCTCTCGGAGGGGCCGATGCTTGAAAGAGGACACATGAACGTCTCAGAAGGGTGTGGGTTCCACTCGTACCTTCCTACACTACATAGGCCGAGTAGTAGTGGCGCGGCCCTAGGTAGCCGAAATTGTTCATCCCCGGTTCATCTGGGGCGAGTGGTGTGTACGAAGGGGTCCCTGGTTCCGGTTCTCAAGAGACAACAGGCCCTAGGGGGGACCAGACAGGATATCTCCTCAAACAGGGCCATCAATGCCCTCTGCCTCAACGGCATCTCGCTCCGGGGGCCTCGTTCCACGAAGGCTTTTGACCCCGGGATCTCCTCAAGTCACCATGTACCCACCACAAGTACTCAGATCACAAGGGTGCCCAGGTCGCACCCCCTCGGCAAGACTCGCTCCAAAAGCTCGTCGTAGATCTTGTCCAGTCGACTCAACCCTCACCAGACAATCCTCCCACATTATATTACCCAGAGACGCCCATACAAACACCAAATCCGGCATCCCGAGCCGAATCCACCCAAGTCCACCATCCGCATCATATCTCCAAATATAATGCAAGTGGAGTATAAGTAGCATGTAACAAGCATTGCATAGCATGTCTATCCTATAAGCGGGTGAGCAGGGTGAAGGTTACAACAAGGAAAGGCATACAAATAATCTATCATGCAATCCTATCATAGCATATCATAGCATTATTCCATAAAGTAGAGCAATAGCATTCTATTATGTTGCATGCGTAATAGGATCTACAAGGTTGGGTGGGACGTGGCACCTAAATAGCTGTCACTCAAGTCCCCCGTTAAGTCCTTGGTACGCTCCTAGTCCTCCTCTTTGAGCAACTCCTTCGTAGGATCTGAAATCGAGACATAATGATCGCGGGAGCAACCCCTATAGGTTAACACAAAGAACCAAATAAAATTCAGTAACTCCAAATACAATCATACACAAGCCTATGACGTAGAGCTCATTTTTATGAAAATTTAAACACTTGGTTCATAATTTTTGGAGTTCATATGAATTAGTTATGAATTTCTAAAGTTTATTCTATTTTCTAAAAAAGAGAAAGCGGCAATTAATCTACAGCTGACACATGGCGCGATCTGGTTGGTCCACATGGCACGTGGGTCCAGCAGCAAGGGTGTAGGGCTGACGCCACGCTGACGTCAGCACTGACGGGTGAGGCCAGGTCAACCAGTGCCTTACAGGTGGGTCCCGGGTCAATATGGTCAATGACAGGTGGGACCCAGTCAATGGTCACCATTGACCAGTCAACAGTCAACGTTGACCGGGCTCGGACTGGGCCTGGATGGGCTCAGGTAGGGCCAGATATGGGCTGGGTTAGGTCAGCCTGGCCCTTACACGTGTCTGGCGCACTGATTGACCACGTGGCTCACTGGGCTTTTATCGGGCCGAGTCCATGGCTTAGGCTGGCTGGTACCGGTCTATGGTGGACCAAGGACTCAGGGTCCAGTTGTCCACAGCCGGTTGGTCCAGCATGGCACATGGTGGACGTGGTCCACACGGGGCAAAAAATCCCTTCCTCTTTCTCGTGCACGCACAGCTGGGCACGACGGTGCTCGCCGGCAACGGGCGGCGCTGCGGCTTCGGCTGGCGCGGGTTAGGTGGAGCGGCGGCTAAGGCGGTACTGGGGCTTTCCGAGCATGGCCACGATGGTGCGGCGAGCTAGCGACACGCCGGCTGGCCCGCGTGCGTGTCACGACGATGCGGGACAGCGGCTGCGCGGCTGCAGAGCACCTCGGTGGGAAACAGATGGTTTGGGCGTGCACGCGTGCTTTAGGGAGACAAGGCGGTTGCAGCAGGGGTGCCAATCTGGCCTCTGGGGCTTCGAGTTTCATCGGTGCACACTCGGCGATGGCGCCGAGTGGCAAGGATGCGGCAGCGGGTGTCTAGGCTATCTCGGCGGGGCTATTAGCGTGCGCGTGGGATCCGCAAGACCTAGAAGAGCGCTGTCACGGCTTCAATTGAACCGGGGTCATCTAAACGGCCGACAAACAGCGAAAGCGCCGCGACGGCGGTCGGCAACGTCGGCGGCGGAGCTCCAGCGAAACTCGAATTTGGGCACCATCTTCATCTTCACCTCCCGATTGGAGTAGCTCAGAACTCCAAGAGCGACCTAACATGACTAACGGAGGCATGGCGGGGCACGCGTGGCCGTGAAGGCCGCGGCGGCGCTTCGGTGGCCGGAGTCCAGGGAGACCGAGACCTGCAAGAGCACGCGGGTCCCACTGGGGTCTATGCTGGCTCCAAAATGTTGCCAAGGTCATGTTCTAAGCTACGGTGAACTTGGTGGGGGAGTTAATGAAGCCATCGGTGAGGTAGAGCAGCGAGAACGTGGCGGTGCTCTGGCGGGTGGCCATGGAAAGGGAGAGCTCGATGAGTAGGGGAGCGAGGAGGGCCGTGGAGCTCACCATGGGCTCAGAGGTGGTAGGATGGTGTCACAGCTATGAGGTGTTGCCGTGACCGGTGGGTGTGGTGCCGGCAGGGCCGCTACTTCATCGGTGAAGGTGCCAACTCCGGCTTCGTCGACCGCCGCAGACGAAGGCAAGACAGTGAGACTAGGACAGCTTAGGCTCGCGGTACTGTCGAGGTGCGGGGTCATGCGGGGAGTGGCGGCTTGGCATGATGGCCCGTCACTATGGCCGTCAGTGTCATGGCGGCTTGGCATGATGACTCGTCCCGCGTGGGAGTGGTGGCTTGGCACGATGACTCGTCCCGTGTGGCGGTGTCAAGCGGAGCTTAGCTCCCTCTTCTTTCTTCTTCCCCTTCCCTTCTCCCTCTCACACACTCTCTCTCTTGGCTAGGCAGACAGAGGAGGCGAGGGACTTACCAGCGGCAGCGGGGGCGCTGGGAAATCCTAATGCTTCAGCTGGGGCCCTTTTATAGCCGGGCGGTCATGGCTGAGGTGCCATGGACGGCGGAGATGGGGACTGTGCTCGTGGGCGGCAGAGATACACCCGCAGCTAGGGTTAGGGTAACCCCGGGTCATAGCGAACGGCGTGCGTCGGCCGTTCCATATTTGGAATGAAGGACGGGACGTCGTGGCGGCCTTTTGTGGAAGCTAATAGGTGGTTCCTAGACATTAGTGGCTCGGCGAGGGAGGCGTAGCGCGTGCAGCACGGATGGCGGCTTGTTGGGCCCTCGCGGTCCGCTAGGCCGTGGGCAGGCAGGCCGGGCAAGCGCGCGGGTAGGCTGGGCCGCTATGAAGGGTTATGAGGGAGCTATGCTGGCCAGAAAACAAAACTTTTTGACCTCATAAACTGGAATCTACTGCTAGTTACAGGTTACAGGATTACCACTAGACGCGTAGGTGCAGCGGAAGACGACTCAATGTAGTCGTACATGTCACAGCAGGCAGTGCAGTTGCGTGGTCGTCCGTCACCTCAATCCCCTCATGTGGTTTGTCCCAGTGCTCCAGATGCAGCACCTCTAAGGAATCCCACACATGAAGGGAAGAAGCGATATCTCTCTCGCGTAGAGAGGGGCAAATTCCATCTTGATCGTCTATGTCTCATAGCATGCTTCCTGACCACCCGAAGACCACCTTTATAACTACCCAGTTATGGAGCAGCGTTTGATAGTCCCTAAGTAGGCCATTTCACATCTTGAGTACATACCACAATCTTAGGTCTAAGGACATAACGTACATGATGTGAATAGAGACTTTCTCATGTCGGGTCAGTCCAACCTACATGTCTCACATGTGCCCACATTATTAGTTTGACATCTCCATGTCCATGACTTGTGAAACATAGCCATCAACTAATACATGTGCTGGTCTAATATTCAAGTGTGTTCTCACAAGAACGCCGACAGGGACAACTTTAGAATAACCATTCAATTAATTGAGTTCCACAAAAAATTCACATAATCACCAATCAATACAAGTTGTCTATAATGGATATTCAATGAATACTTTATTAATCATGGATACAATCGGAATATCATTATCTGCATGATTAGCTCTAGGGCATATTCCCAACAGTCTCGCACTTGCACTAGAGTTAATCTCTTAGATGTCTAATCCCCATGGACCTCATGTGCGCCTCATGCTTAGGCTGTGGAAGAGCCTTTGTCAAAGGATCTGCTACATTTAAATCCGTATGTATTTTGCACAATTTGATCTCTTCTCGTTTCACAAACTCTCGAATGAGATGAAATTTCTAGAGTACATGTTTGTTCTTCTGGTGATCCCTAGGTTGCTTAGCTCGTGCAATCACCCCATTGTTATCACAATGTAAATTCAATGGGTCCAACGCATTCAGAAACACACCAAGCTCAATGAGGAACCTCCTCATCCAAACACCTTCCTTTGCAGCGCTAGAAGCTGCAATGTACTCGACTTCTGCTATAGAATCGGACACCGTCTCCTGCTTGGAACTTTTCCAGCTAACTGCACCACCATTTATTGTGAACACAAAACCTGATTGAGATAGTGAGTCATCCCCGTCGGTTTGGAAGGTAGCATCGGTGTAACCATTTACAATGAGCTCCTCCTCACCTCCATAGATTAGGAACACATCCTTAGTCCTTCATAAGTACTTTAGGATATTCTTAACAAGCGTCCAGTGAGGTTCACCCGGATTAGCTTGGTACCTACTCGCAACACTTAGAGCATATGAGACATCTGGACGAATACATATCATGGCATACATGATGGAACCATCGACTGAAGCATATGGAACCTTACTCATGTGGTTGCGCTCTTCATCTGATGAAGGACACTGCTTGTCACTAAAACACATACCATGTGACATAGGCAAGAACCCTTTCTTAGACTATTCCATGTTGTACCATTTCAACACCTTCTCAATGTACATGTCTTGGTTTAATCCTATTTGTCTTCTTGACCTATCTCTATAGATCTTAATTCCCAAGATGTATGCTACTTCACCTAAATCCTTCATAGAAAAACTATTATTCAGTGAAGTCTTTATAGATAGCAACATATGAATATCATTCCCAATCAATAGTATGTCATCCACATACAAGATCAAAAATACAACAGCGCCCCCACTTACCTTCTGGTAAACACAAGGTTCTTCTTCATTCTGACGGAAGCCAAACCCTTTGACTAACTCATCAAAATGAATATTCTAACTCCGAGATGCTTGCCTTAACCCATAAATAGATTTCTTAAGCTTGCATATCTTTCCAGCATTATTAGGATCAACAAAACCTTCGGGCTGTATCATATACATGTCCTCTTCTAAATACCCATTTAGAAAGGCTGTTTTAACATCCATCTGCCATATCTCATAATTGAAATATGCAGCAATTGCTAGAATGATCCAAATAGATTTAAGCATCGCTACCGGCGAGAACGTCTCGTCGTAGTAAATTCCTTGAACTTGCCAAAAACCTTTTGTGACAAGTCGAGCTTTATATACGTGAATATTTCTGTCCATATCCTTCTTCTTCTTAAAGATCCATTTGCTCTCTATGTGTCTAACCCCATCAGGCGGGTCAACCAAGTTCCAAACTTGATTGTCTCCCATGGAATCTATCTCGGATCTCATGGCACTTTGCCATTTCTCGTAATCTGGATCCATCAAAGCTTCTGCATTATCCGCAGGTTCGTCATCGTCTAATAATAATAAATCCCCACGCAATGCGTGAAGTCTCGATGATCTTCGTGGTTGTGGTGGTGTCTCCACTTCCACAGGTGTCTCAACTTGCTCTGCTACATTAGCATCACTCGTAGAGTCAGTCCCTACTGGCTCATCTTGAACTTCTTCAAGATACACCTTTGTCCATTATTTTCTCTTTTGAAAAACTCTTTCTCTAAGAAAACACCATTTTGAGTAACAAACACTTTGCCCTCTGACCAGTTATAGACATAATACCCTAAAGTTTTCTTTGGATATCCCAGAAAAAAACACTTGTCTAATTTGGGTGTTAGTTTATCTGATATAAGTCATTTAACATAAACTTCACAACCCCAAATTTTTAGAAAAGACAAACTGGGACTCTTACTAGTCCACATCTCATATGGTGTCTTAACTATGGACTTAGATGGTACCCTATTCAATGTGAAAGCGGCTGTTTCTAGAGCGTATCCCCAAAACGATAAAGGTAGGTCCGACTGGCTTATCATAGACCGAACCATGTCCAACAAGGTCTGATTACGTCGCTTAGACAAGCTGTTTCTCTGAAGCATTCCAGGTGGCGTAAGCTGTGGAATAATTCCACAGATCTTAAGATGATTGCTAAACTCATGACTTAGATATTCACCTCCATGATCAGATCGCAAGGCCTTGATCTTCTTGCCACATTGATTCTCTACTTCATTCTAAAATTCTTTGAACTTTTCAAATGTTTCAGACTTATGCTTCATTAGGTAGACATATCCATATCTACTAAAGTCATTAGTAAAAGTTATAAAGTATTGAAATCTGCCTCTAGCTATCATGCTCATTGGTCCACATACATCAGTATGTACAAGTCCAATAAGTCAGATGCCCTCTCAGGAAATCCTTTGAATGGTGCCTTGGTCATCTTGCCTAGCAAGCAAGCCTCACATGTCTTGTATGATTCAAAATCAAACAAAGTTAGAAGACCATCATCATGGAGCCTCTTCATGTGATTCTCACTTATATGACCCAAACGATAATGCCACATATAGGTAGGACTTAACTCATTAAGCCAAGGCCGTTTAGCACTAACATTATAGACAGGTGCATCATGAAGATTTAAAATAAATAAGCCATTCATAATGGATGCAAAAGCCACAAACACATCATTCTTTGAGATCACACAACCATTGTCTTTACTCGTAAATGAATAACCGTCCTTCATCAAGCATGAAGGTGACACAATGTTTCGACTTAAACTAGGAACAAAATAACAATATTCAATTCCAGAATAAATCCTGACGGCAAGGGAAGTTGCATCATCCCGACGTTCAATGCAGCAACTCTTGTATTATTACCCACGCGAAAATCAACTTCTCCTTTCTCCACGCTTCTACTTCTTATCATTCCCTGCATCGTATTGCAAATATGAGCAACCGATCCGGTATCAAATACCCAAGAATTGATATAAGAGTTCACGAGGAAAATGTCTGTAACATGAACAACAAGTGTATGAGTGGGAGTACCTTTACTACCGCCATCCTTCTTCAAGGACGCCAAGTACACCTTGCAGTTCCTCTTCCAGTGACCTTTCCCCTTACAATAAAAGCATTCATCATTCTTTGCAGGTGGTTCATCCTTGGAAGACGATTGGTTTGGCTTAGAGATCTCATCTTTAGCCTTGCCCTTCTTCTTCCAATTGCCCTTCTTTCTCTTAAAGTTAGGCCTATTTTGAATTACCAACACTTGGCCACCTCCTGCTTTCTTGATGTTAGCCTCTGCTGTTTTTAGCATGCTATATAGTTCATTCAAGCCCTTCTCCGTCCCATGCATATGGTAGTTCGAGATGAAGTTTCCATAACTAGGCGGAAGATACAAAAGAATGAAATCAATTGCCAACTCTTGGCCAATAGGGAAGCCTAGCTCCTCCAACCTCTAAGTGTAACCAACCATCTTGATTACATGTGGACCAACAACTGCACCCTCTGCTAGCTTGATTTCTACAAGCGCCTTAGAGGCATTGAACCTTTCAGTCCACGCTTGAGTTTGGAACATATCTTCAAGCGCCATGATCATATCGTTCGCTGAATGATTGTTGTTGAACTGCATCTGCAGATCAGGTTCCATACAAGCAAGCATGAGGCAACTCAGTTCGAGATTCACATCACATGCTTTCTTGTAAGTGTTTTTCTCAGCAGCTGGAGCACTCTTCTCAGGCTCATCTGGTAATGGGGTGTCTAGAATATCTTCCTTTTTCTCAGCCTTAAGAACAATTCTCAGGTTGCGGATCCAATCCGCGTAATTTGTTCCATTCAACTTATCTTTCTCAAGAATTGTACACAAAGAAAATGGTTGATTGCCAGCGGCCATCTACAACAAAAGTAACGCAAAATACTAAGGCAATGTATCCATGAAATAGTAAATTATATCAAAATAAAATCGACTCCCACTAAAATTAATATCCCTCAATTGATACTTAGTGATTCAAGACCCACAACTAACAAGTCAACTAGTGAGCTTTAGCATCACCGCTAGAAGACATGGTAGATCGGTAAGCAACACTTTGCTAATCATATCACATATGACTCTCGTTGTGGCAGCATCTCTATGCTACGCTCAACTTACCCATGCTCCAAGGTCCCTAACCATTAGGATGACCTTGTTTAAGTAACCAAACCTTCTTGTAGTAAGTATCTGATACGAACCTGCTTAGTCGAGGAAAACCAGTGGCACCCTAATTTCATAGACCCACCACTGATTGTACAAGACTATGACAGTACAAGGTTTGGGAAAGCATTCAACTTAAACATTGCTGAGGGAACGTTTTACTTCACTACTGCACTCATGTAGATAAAAACATAATAGCATATGAAAGTAGAACATAGTAAGAATGGCATAACACAGACATGACTTGGTATAGCCCATTATTCCTTTGGGGATCACCATCTCCTTCAATCTATGCATCACGGTGATCTCCATCTCCATGAATCGAGTATGCCATCCTTTAGTGATGATTCCGCCAAGACTAGCTACTACTAGCGCAAGTAAAATAAAATTACATAGTCGCGGATAGATCATCACAGATTAGCACATAGGCCATTACATTAATTTTGACAATATGTATGTGGCTCCTGCCCATATTGTCCCCATGACATTCAAGCCATGAATTTAATATATAGAAGCATCACATACACATAAGGGCTATACCAGTCATCGATACCTGCAAAACAGAGTTATCCGAATCCGATATCTAATCTTGCAACGCAGAAAACTCTATTTTCCAAGTCTTATTTCGCAATTCTAATTTTGCCGAATGTAGCAAAGCGGTAGAGAATCAAATGTAAAATTTTGTTCTCTATGATTTTCGTTTAGAGTTTGTCTCAATCCAAGTTACGGTTCAAAAGTTACGGCTGTTTTACGGAACAACACTTTTCTCGGTAAACCGACGCCCGGCAGTAAATTCCATCTACCACAGCCGCGCATCATATGCGCTTAGCACTTGACCTAGGGTTCAATTCAATCAATCTGATTGATATCTAACTTGCCATGACTGGATTTACATGAATCACTTAACTTGGATGGCGGAATTCCGACCGGTATGAGCAGATCGTTTCAAGACCAACACGGCAAGATGACGAACCAAGGTTAGAGACTCATCTACAACCACGAATATCACCATATGCACAAAACTGAATCTATAATGAGGTAGTAACAGCTCTGATACCACTGAAGGGTTATGAGGGAGCTACACTAGCCAAAAAAGAAAACTTTTCGACCTCATAAACCAGATCTACTGCTAGTTACAGGTTATGGGATTACCACTAGACGCGCAGGTGCATTGGAAGATGACTCGATGTAGTCGTACGCGTCGCTACAGGCAGTGCTATTGCCTGGTCGTCCATCACCTCAATCCCCTCTCATGGTTCATCCCAGTGCTTCAGATGCAGCACCTCTAAGGAATCCCACACGTGCAGGGAAGAAGCGATGCGCCTCCGGACTGCTAGGTCCATGATGAGCAGAAGGCGCGAGCGTGGGGAGGGTGACAGCAGCTGCCAAAGGCGTGTATCTCTTGACTGCCCATATATAGGCATCCCCAATGAGCTCATGAGTTGGAGGCCCATTAGTAACCCTAAGCCTTGTCTAATTCGGGTCCAACCCGAATTAGGCTTCCAACCCCTTAAGCGTGCGACCCTATGGGTTCACGCACGCATTGACATGGGCCGAGTACTCCTACTCATCCAATAGTTGATAGCGGCCTCTAGCAAGGCATGAAAACTCCTATGTGCACGCAAAGATCATATCAGACGAACCACTATGACCACATACAAGTTATTCCCTTTGCCACTCGATATATGGTTCAACAAGTGGGTTAACACTTAACCCAAGCACGGCCATGCATTTGTTGATCCAATCACTTGAGTGATCCAATGATATCTCTCCCGCGTAGAGAGGGGCAAATTCCATCTTGATTGTCTATGTCTCATAGCATGCTTCCTGACCACCCGAAGACCGCCTTTATAACTACCCAGTTATGGAGCAGTGTTTGATAGTCCCTAAGTAGGCCGTTTCACATCTTGAGTACATACCACAATCTTAGGTCTAAGGACATAATGTACATGATGTGAATAGAGACTTTCTCATGTCAGGTCAGTCCAGCCTACATGTCTCACATGTGCCCACATTATTAGTTTGACATCTCCATGTCCATGACTTGTGAAACATAGCCATCAACTAATACATTTGCTAGTCTAATATTCAAGTGTGTTCTCACAAGAACGCCAACCAGGGACAACTTTAGAATAACCATTCAAGTAATTGAGTTCCACAAACAATACACGTAATCGCCAATCAATACAAGTTGTCTATAATGGATATTCAATGAATACTTTATTAATCATGGATACAATCGGAATATGATCATCTACATGATTACCTCTAGGGCATATTCCCAACACGCTGCTAGGCCGGCCGTGCGATGGGAGGAGGCAGGCGGTTTGGGCCGCTTGCAGCCGAGGTTGGCAGGCCAAGCCTGGTTTCCTTGCTAGGCTGCTACTGCTGCTCGGGCTGCTATCCTCTTTTCTATTTCTATACAAGGCTATATATCATGAAATTGTTAGTGCATGCAAGTTTGTGATCACAAGACAAACTCCATGGTAGGTCTACTATGGTCCCAAGGGGTGTTGTAAGCCATGTCCAAGGTTAGTGTTACCTATAAGCATACACGTGTTAGCGCATGTGATACTTATACACATACATGCTCACATGTGATATAAAGGTTATTGATTTTATTGTCATCACATAAAATTAATAAGCAAATCACAACTTGTAATTAATATGCAAATGCTCCAACTGTCTTTGGTGCTACTTGTGAAACTATTGGGTGGTTTCCTATATCACACACACCAAACATTGGATACTTTAGAAAAAAATTTGTTGGTTGTGATTTTTGATGCTTGGATTTTTAGGGATGTTACAGTCGTACCCCCTTATGAGAATCTCGTCCTCGAGATTAAAGGTGTAACCTCCTCTTCCAACCGGTGGGGGGGTAGAGCTTCCTCAAGTTCTAACTTCTTTTTCAGAGTTCCTTCTCTTCTGGTGGAGTCTCTCCATCGAACTTGCATGGTGGTAGGTTGGTGCTTCAGTTTCCTTTAGTGATCCCCATCTAAAAGGTGGGTGGGGTGCTCCTAGTATTCCATGGCTTTCTAAATCATCAAGTGCCTCTGGGCGATGTTGGTTGCTTTTGCAGTCTCAGACGCTTGCGTTGCTATGACAAAAGGAACACGGGGTGCACATCTGCGAGTTGCCTAGGCAACTCTATCCTACATGCAAGCTTGCCAAATTCTGGTACTGATCTTTTAAGGTCCTTCATATACTGAAGTTAGCTTTCCCATTTCATGGAAGCTAGGGTTCCATGGTGCGGGGAGACCTTGAGGTAGACAGGATTTTTGACTTCCAAATCAAGCCTCTAAGCCTCTTGTCAGTATAGTCCATTTGATGGCTTTGGGCAACCTTTAGGTTCTTTTGCACTTGGGCGTCTCATTCTTCAGCCTCTTGATGGTGACAGATCCAAGGAAATATCTCTGTTATTTCTTCTACCCACATCAGGGGTGGATTCTCCATGGTTCCTCTTTCAAGGCCTCGAGCGGTGATATCTGGAGATTGTCGTGGTATCTGATGTTGTATGAGGATTTCACATGGACCAAACTCATTTTCCTTTTTGCCCATATTTGAGAGCACAAGTTTGAAGCATGTCCTCAAGGATCTGACCTTCCTTTTCTGTATGACCGCTGGGATGTGGTGGTCCAATTGAGCTCTTATAGCCGTATATATAGGGCTCTTCAAATCTTGGACGTATACCGAGGTCCTTGATCAGATGTCATGCTTCCAGGGGTTCCATGCACTTGAGAATGCTCCAACATATAGATATGCTAGCAGTCCAACTCTTGTGCTATTCTTGATTGCCAACAAGGTGAGCTATTCTGGTTCAGGCGATCGTTTATCGCTCATATTGCAGGTCCTTTAGGGTTTTAGGGTAACCCATGATGAAAAACCATTAGTATGCTATCAAGGTTCCATTCAAACACTTCGAGTGGCTTGGAGCTCTTGTGCTCCGCCTTGATGGGTCTGCATATGCTACTTCTTACAGCATGTATTGCGCTATCTGCCTTCATACTCTTTCACTAGGATTCCCTTTTCAAAATCGCATACTCTTGTTGCTCTCAGGATGAGTGTGAAAATTGAGCTCATGCCCTTATGATAGGGTCTTATTGCGCGTGGCAAAGTTGGAAAGGCTCACAGATGCTGTTCATGTACCCAAGAGTGCTTTGCTTGTCGTTACTGACTCCTGGGCACTTGCTCTGCGTTAGGAGCTCGTGTATCTCCCAAATCCCTAGGCAATGGCATTGGGTTCCACGGATCCTGTCCATGAGGGTGTGGTGCACACGAAGCTCATTCAACAGGCCATGGGGTATCACATCAAGCTGTAACTGATAAATGTCCTCTTGCAACTCCTTGGGCAAAGCTATGGTGAACAAGGCATGACAAAGGCTCTTGCGGCTAGGAGCATCAACGACTTCATTAGCCTGTCCTGGGTGGTAAGGGATCTCCAAATCATAGTCCTTAATCAACTCTAGTCAATGACGCTGCCTCATGTTCAGATCTTCCTGGGTTAAAAAGTACTTCAGGCTCTTGTGATCGGTGTAAATCTCACGCTTGTTCCCAATCAGGTAGTGTCTCCAAATCTTCAATTCATGGATCACAGCTGCAATCTCGAGATCATGGGTAGGGTAACATTGTTCATGCTCCTTATGCTAACGGGGAGCATAGGCAATGACTTTTCATTTTGCATCAGAACACAACCAAGCCTGTGGCAAGATGCATCGCAATAGACCACAAAGTCCTGGGGGATATCGGGCAAGGCAATAACAGGCGTCATGGTGAGCTCCTCTTTCAGGGTCTAGAGACTCTGTCCGCACCGGGGCATCCATTCAAACTCATTGATCTTCTTTAGGAGGTTGATCAGGGGGTGAGCTATGTGGGAGAAGTCCTCAATGAATTGGTGGCACTAACCAACCAATTCCAAGAAACCTCACACATTGGTCACATTCTGTGGTTGCTCTCACTCCTCCATTGTTTTTGTGTTGGATAGGTCAATAGCTATTCCGATCGTGTTGAGTACATGGCTTAGGAGAATTAACCTATTAAGTTAGACTCATACTTGCTGAACTTGGTGTAGAGCTGATGCTTCTGTATCTTCCCCAATATTACCCTTAGATGCTGCTCACATAGTAACATGATCTAAGGGCAATCGTGGCGAAGTACTTAGCATTTCAGCCAATCTAGCAGGTCTCTATCCTTGGTAAGGGGTGCTTGTCCCTGATAGCATTACATCCTATTTCCTTGTTTTTCCCTGTGTGTAGAGGGTTGTGTTCACCTAGTTGGGCTTGCATTGATCCATGTGTTCGCTTGCAGAGATCTCCTCCAAATAATAAAGTATTGCTCATGCTTTCAGGGGTGGTAAGGTGAGCTTAGCTACTAGGGTATCCTAGTGTAGCGTTCCATATAACCTACTTCTCTAGGGGTGGAGGCATCAAAAGGAACTAGAACTGAGGGAATCCTCATGTGGTAGTTGTGCAGTCTTAGATCTTATGCAGACTTGGTAGTGAGTGCATAAAAAGATGCAATACCAGATTTAAAGCACAACTAAAGCGTTAACTCCAATTATAAGCACATACCTTGTTCTATGTCGGGGGTGTCCTTAGCAGCTTGCATGGCGAGATGCCAGTAGGTGACTTTTTGCTCTCTGCGGCTCATGGGCCTTGCGGTGGCATTCTTCAGAGGGCAAAATGCAATCTTATGACCCTTTTGGCCACATCTGAAATGGGTTATACCATTGAGGGTTATGGTGACTATTGCACTCTGATCTCCATTGTTGGGTACCTATTTTATCAGTACTTTGTGTAAGTTGCCAGCGGGTAGCTCGTGCATCATTGCGAACCTTCTTTGCTAAACCCTGGGTCCTCTTAAAAGAAACCATGGCTGGTGATGCAATGTTGACCCTTGTACAGTTGATGATTCTATGACCTGGTTGTCCGCATCTAAAGCAAACGAGAGGAACACCACTTGTAGGTGTGGGTGTGGCAGCCTTCTCTTTTGGGTAGACAGCGGTCTTGTGATAGGGATGGCCACAACCATAGCAGATGAGGGGCACCCTAGTTGTAGGAGTGGCGGCAGTAGCCTCCCATGCATTAAAATCCTGAATGGGGCGGCTCTAGGAGGAGCTGCTCCTAGGGAGACCATGTGTATGCGGCCATTGCTAGACCGGGTTGTTAGATGATCCCTCAAGGTGACTCTTCATATGGACGAGCATGCCTATCTCAGGATGGATCCCCTCTGACTTCATTGCCTCATTGATGGCCTCTTTAAGGGTGTGGCAAGTCCTTGTGGTAGCAATGCGGTGGGGAACTTCCAGTCCCCGAGTGGAGTAATACACCTTGTCCTTCTCGGTGGCCACACTTTTAGGGTGCACATACCGCATCAGGCGAACGAAGCGGGTAGCATACTCATGAACCATGCCTGCTCCTTGCTTGATACTATGGAGCCCTTCTGCTAGAGTCTCCTCCACTTCTGCTAGAGTCTCCTTGCTTGATAGCCTTAGTGGACCCTCCCATGAGATGTTGGTGGGGTCTTGGTGAGCTGTGCTGAATCCATTCCACCATGCTTGAGTGTTACCCTTGAAGTGGTCGACTATGATCCTGACCTGATTCTCCTTGGTGCAGATTGTTGATTTCAGCCACTCAGTCATGTCATGCAACCAATCTATGGCAGTGATAGGGTCATCGTTGGAGCCGTCAAAGGTAGGAAGCTCCAACAGGAGTGCACTAGCCAACTTCTAATGGAACTCCTCACCCAAGGTTCCTAGAAGGTGAGTCTGCTGAGCCAACACCCTAGCCAAAGGTGGTAGGGGTGGTGGAGAACTCTCCTCATCATGGGTCCTGACGGGTGGCAGAGTGACGATCTGATGTTTTTCTTTCTCTGGGTCGAATGCAATGGGGGTCCTGTGTCCCATGTTGCTATGATTACCATCGCATCCGTGGCCCATGGCGGCTTTGGGAGTGGTGCATGGTGGCTCAGATGAGCTGAACAACCGGCAGACATCCTACTTCTAGATCACCAGACTTAGGGAACATGTGCGAGCGATGTGTTATTAACAGCTTAGCTCAAAAATTAAGAAAATTTAAATGATTTAAAACATTTTCATCTATCCAACACTCATGGCGATGTCCCATGTAGCTACACTAGAAGACTCGCGAGAGTTTTGGCACTACGCGCAGGTAGGCTTCAAAAGGGGACAATATACTCTACTTCAGAAGTGAGTCATGTCTTCTTGGCCATTGCAGGGCTCTATCCACTTGGCACTTCATCTTCTTGGAGGATCATGGCTCAGGAAGCTAAACTAGGCCATGGAATGAAATGGATGGATCATCATTCATCTTGTGTAGCTCTGCATGGAAGCACTTAGGTGACTTGGGCTTAGCTAGGGTAGCTTCCTTGTCCTGGTTCATCAACCTTTTTAGTCCTGTCAACTCTTTTTCCATGGCATTGCAGCGCTTCTTAAGCCTTTTGTTGATTGGCTCATACTTCTTGCTCTTGCGGAGCTCCTCTTTTAGCTCTGCTATTTCCCTCTCATCTCTTCTTCTTGGTTCTTGTGGGTAGCCTCACGTTGCTGGTAGGAGTGAAGGTCTATGCGGATGGTCTCCATCAGGTGGGTAATCTCCCGTTCTTTGGCCATGGATCGCTCCTCGGCTTGGCATAGCACGTCGCGGTAGCCGTGCCTCTCTCCCTCCAACTCCATGATGTACCTATCTTGGTGGAGGATGTATGTTGCTGAGGCTCAAAGGCAGGGGTTCCTTTGATTGAAGGCAAGCTGTTCAGTAGCAATTATCTATCCTCGGATATCCCTGGTGAGGTCCCAAGCTTGGGGTAGCAGCTGGTATGGACCGTTCTTGAGGTTTTCATGGGCGTCATGCATCACACGGCCAAGTGCCACGCGAGAGACTGTCTGAACTCCTGTTTCAACTGACATACCCATGCTTTTCTCGGTGAAGCCTCACAGTTTTTGTACGATCCTGCTTGTAGGGACTCTGAGGTGTATAATGAAGTGTCCCTGGAGATCATTGGGTGATAGCTCGGCTCGACAGAAGTACTCGATGTACTCAGTGCGAACACCAAGCCCCTGGAGCACCTCATGAAGCATCTTTGCAAATCTTCTGAAGCCTGTTACATCGATCCAGTGTCCATGCGATGCCATCTGCATTCAGAACTGAGAAAGAAAATTAGAAGGTAAGTGAGAGAGGAGGTGAGCCAAGCATAAAAGCGCTATGCAAGGTCGGTGTATAACCGAAAGTATTTCAAGATCTTCCTATTCTATCGTCCAATCCTATGGGTCTCATCCTAGGGTCAAGCATGGTTCTGGTACCAACTGAAACATCCTCAATTTTTTGCGAAGGGAAAATACACAGAATGAAGGATAAAATGATAGCCCAGGAGGTCAAATCATCAATTATCCGATAAAAGTTGATTACAAAGCCATACATCAAATAAAATAATACAATAGAGGAGTTTACATAAATATTACATCGCCACATGGCGGAATCATCAGTGTCTAGCATCCAGAACAGCTACGTAAGTACAGGGATATCGCAGAAGCAACGTCTTGCACCATCTTGAGCGTAGGCACGAGACCATCTAATCCTCGGGTCCCTCGTCGCCGTAGGCGTAGTCGGGCTCACCTGCCAAATAAGTTTTAGTACGATTTGTACTAGCCACCGGTTCCCACCCTATGCTTTGCTTATGCTTTATGGTAGGTGGGTGCAAATGGATATAATCAAGAGACCTATTATTTGGCTATAGTTTCCTATGCAAGTATCATCAATATTATATAATAAAAGTTCATCAAGTTTTAAACCATTCGCATCCCACAACACCATACCACCAACTGTCATCCTCTCAACTCACTCAGCAACCACGCTCACATGTGGTGGTAGTGGACAACTCCCTCTCATCCAAGCCTAATCGACCATCATTCCATAGGGTAACGACAACAACATCACTCAGGGGGAGGTAGAAGGGACTCATCTCACTACACAAGAGAAGCGTGGGTCACGTGATAGCCATACCGAGGCTGTGGACTATATATAGATTCAAATCAACTCTACAGAGTGTGTACACCTGTTACCGGCTAATGCCGACCATCCACAAGATAATCATCACAGGTGCTCATGATTGCCTAGGCTGATAGCATAATGACCATCTAACTATGGCGGTACCACCCTACCTCTCAACCATGGGACACTCCAAGTCTAGTCTGGAGTGGCTGAGAATGTGAAGTCATGTTCCTGCTCTTGGAGGGGCCAATGCTCAGAAGAGGACACCTAAACATCTTGGAAGGGTGTGGGTTCCACTCATACCTTCCTACACTACATACGCCGAGAAGTAGTGGCACCGCCCTAGGTAGCTGAAATCATCCGTCCCCGGTTCATTTGGGGTGAGTGGTGTGTATGAAGGGGTCTGTGGTTTTGGTTCTCAAGAGACAACAGGTCCTAGGGGGGGACCAGACAGGATATCTCCTCAAACAGGGCCATCAGTGCCCTCTGCCTCAATGGCATCTCGCTCCGGGGGCCTCGTTCCATGAAGGCTCTCGACCCCAGGATCTCCTCAAGTCACCATGTACCCGCCACAAGTACTCAGATCACAGGGGTGCCCAGGTTGCACCCCCTCGGCAAGACTCACTCCAAAATATCATCATAGATCCTGTCTAGTTGACTCAACCCTCACCAGACAACCCTCCCACGTTATATTACCCAGAGAAACCCATACAAACACCAAATCCGGCATCCCGTGCCGAATCCACCCAAGTCCACCATCTGCATCATATCTCCAAATATAATGCAAGTGGAGTATAAGTAGCATGTAACAAGCATTGGATAACGTGTCTATCCTATAAGCGGGTGAGCAGGGTGAAGGTTATGACAAGGAAAGGCATACAAGTAATCTATCATGCAATCCTATCATAGCATATCATAGCATTAATGCATAAAGTAGAGCAATAGCATTCTATTATCTTGCATGCGTAATAGGATCTATGAGGTTGGGAGGGATGTGGCACCTGAATAGCTATCACTCAAGTCCCTCGTCAAGTCCTTGGCACGCTCCTAGTCCTCTTTGAGCAACTCCTTCGTAGGATCTGAAATCGAGACATAATGGTCACGAGAGCAACCCCTATAGATTAACAAAAAGAACAAATGAAATTCAGTAACTCTAAATACAATAATACACAAGCCTATGACGTAGAGCTCATTTTTATGAAAATTAGGACACTTGGTTCATAATTTTTGGAGTTCGTATGAATTAGTTATGAATTTCTAAAGTTTATTCTATTTTCTAAAAAAGAGAATGGGGCAATTAATCTACTGCTGACACGTGGCGTGATCTGGTTGGTCCACGTGGCACGTGGGTCCAGCAGCAAGGGTGCAGGGCTGACACCACGCTGACGTCAGCACTGACGGGTGGGGCCAGGTCAACCAGTGGCTTACAGGTGGGTCCCGAGTCAATGGTTAATGACAGGTGGGACCCAGTCAACGGTCAACGTTGATCGGGCTCAGACTAGGCCTGGATGGGCTCAGGCAGGGCCGAATATGGGCTGGTCAGGGCCGGCCTAGCCCTGACATGTGTCTGGCGCACTGACTGACCACGTGGCTCACTGGGCTTTTATCGGGCCGAGTCCATGGCTTAGGCTGGCTGGTACCAGTCTGTGGTGGACCAAGGACTCAATGTCCAGTTGTCCACAGGCGGTTGGTCCAACATGGCGCACGGTGGACATGGTCCACACGGGGGAAAAATCTCGTCCTCTATCTCGTGCATGCGTAGCTGGGCACAGCGGTGCTCGCCGACGACAGGCGGTGCTATGGCTTTGGCCAGCGCAGGCTAGGTGGAGCGGTTGCTAAGGCAATGCTGGGATGTGTCAAGCATAGCCACGGTGGTGTGGCGAGCTAGCGATGTGCCGGCTGGCCCGCGTGCGCATCGCGGTGGCACGGGACGGCAGCTGCACGACTACAGGGCACCTCGGTGCAAAACAGATGGCTTGGGCGTGCGCGCATGCTTTAGGGAGACAAGGCGGTTGCAGCAGGTTTCGCCGGTGCACACACGGCAGCGGCGCGGAGTGGAAAGGATGTGGCGGCGGGTGTCTAGGCTATCCTGGCGGGGCTGTTAGCGTGCGCGCGGGATTCGCAAGACCTAGGCAAGCGTGGTCATGGCTCCAATTGAACCGGGGTCATCTAAACGGCCGGCAAGCAACGAAAGCACGGCGACGGCAGTCGGCGATAGCGGCGGTGGAGCTCTGGTGAAACTTGAATTTGGGCACCATCTTCATCTTCACCTCCCAATTGGAGTAGCTCAGAACTCCAAGAGTGACCTAACAGGACTAACGGAGGCACGACGGGGCACGCGTGGCCGTGAAGGCCACGGCGGCGCTCCGGCGGCCGGAGTCCAAGGAGACTGAGACCTGCAAAAGCACGTGGGTACCACTGGGGTCTATGCCGGCTCGAAAACAATACCAAGGCTGTGTTCTAAGCTATGGCAAACTCGATTGGGAAGTTAATGACGCCATCGATGAGGTAGAGCAGCGGGAACGTGGCGGTGCTCTGGCGGGTGGCCATGGCAAGGGAGAGCTCGACGAGTAGGGGAGTGAGGATGGCCGGGCCATGGGCTTGGAGGTAGCAGGATGGTGTCGTGGCTGCGAGGCATTGCCACAACGTGTGGGTGTAGTGCCGGCAGGGCCGCTACTTCATCGTTGTGGCCATGCGATGAAGGTGCCAGCTTCGGCTTCGTTGAGCGCCGCGGACGAAGGCGAGGCAGTGAGACTAGGACGGCTCAGGCTCGCGGTACTGTCGAGGTGTGGGGTCGTGCGGGGAGTGGCAGCTTGGCACGATGGCCCGTCACTGCGGGCGTCAGTGTCGTGGCGGCGTCAGGCAGAGCTTAGCTCCCTCTTTTTTCTTCTTCCCCTTCCCTTCTCCCTCTCACACACTCTCTCTCTTGGCTAGGAAGACAGAGGAGGCGGGGGATTTACCAGCGGTGGCGGGGACGCTGGGAAACCCTAATGCTCCAGCTGAGGCCCTTTTATAGCCGAGTGACCATGGCCGAGGTGCCATGGACGGCGGAGATGGGGGTTGTGCTCGTGGGTGGCCGAGATACACCCGCAGCTAGGGTTTGGGTAATCCCGGGTCACGCGGCGTGCAGGCGGCGATGGACGGCATCGCGCTCGCAGTACGACATGGCGAACGGTGGGCGTCGGTCGTTCCATATTTGGAACGACGGACGGGACGTCAGGGCGGCCTTTTGTGGAAGCTGACAGGTGGGTCCTGGACATCAATGGCTCGGCGAGAGAGGCGCGGGCGTGTGCAGCGCGGATGGTGGCTTGTTCGGCCGTCGCGGTCCGCTGGGCCGCGGGCAGGCAGGCCGGGCAAGCACGCGGGCAGACTGGGCTGCTACTGGGCCGGCCGTGCGCCGGGGGGAGGCAGGCGGTTTGGGACACATGCGGCCGAGGCTGGCAGGCCGAGCCTGGTTGCCTTGCTGGGCTGCTACTACTGCTCCCTCTTTTCTATTTCTATACAAGGCTATATATCATGAAATTGTTAGTGCATGCAAGTTTGTGATCACAAGACAAACTCCATGGTAGGTCTACTATGGTGTCAAGGGGTGTTGTAAGCCATGTCCAAGGTTAGTGTTACCTATAAGCATACACGTGTTAGCGCATGCGATACTTATACATATACATGCTCACATGTGATATAAAGGTTATTGATTTTATTGTCATCACATAAAATCAATAAGAAGCAAATCACAACTTGTAATTAATATGCAAATGCTCCAACTGTCTTTGGTGCTACTTGTGCAACTATTGGGTGGTTTCCTATA
Source organism: Bothriochloa decipiens (assembly GCA_023333625.1). Classification (NCBI taxonomy): domain Eukaryota; kingdom Viridiplantae; phylum Streptophyta; class Magnoliopsida; order Poales; family Poaceae; genus Bothriochloa; species Bothriochloa decipiens. The sequence continues at coordinate 27,433,047 of CM041639.1, read as the reverse complement.
TTACACACATCAAACATTGGATACTTTAGAAAAAATTTTGTTGGTTATGATTTTTGGTGCTTGGATTTTTAGGGATGTTATAGTAGGGGTTACTCGAGTGGAGTAGATGAACTTCATTTTCTCTATGTTGTTGACTTGCTCAAGGTAACCTATGCTTGAGTTCTCAATTGATAAATGTTGTAAACTTAGTTTATAAGATAATTTCACATCATCAGTGTTGTTTCTGAACTCTCTGTAACGCAGAGCAGGAATCACAAATTCAGAGTTTCAGATGTTATTGTCCTAGAATTTTTTCCATATTTTCTCTATTATTTTTTTATAAATGTGAGATGCAGTTAATTGTTCTCTATTTGAAGAGTCATCTTAGCTTGTTGATTTAGTAGTATGTGATATAAAAACTGATGTGTTGTTGTCTGTCTTGGCTTATTCTTGGATGATAGCTAATTCTAATTCAAGCTTCAAGGTTCTTCGATGATAGTATGCTAACAATACCTTTGCAGCTGAATGAGCTAATTCTATGTGATCTGAATTGACACTCTTTGAATCCTGTTGTTTGACTATGGCAATGAATTTCATTAGTCCATAGGCACTACTTTTCCACCTCCATCCGACACATGTCTGTTGTAATTATAAAGCATCTGTTCAAAACCATGAATTAATTACGTAAATCTGGTTGATAGTGAGCATTGAGTTTAATTTACTGAATGGGATAATTTGTTGTTAATAATTTGTTCCTTAATTTTCACATTCCTCGCTTGATCAAGGAGTCCACTGTTTGTCAGTTAGTAGTATGAGCATTATGGTTCAGTTATAACTTTGAATGGTTGTGTAAGTGGAACCGAACCTGCTATTGTATTGAAATGCTTGTTCTGTCCTAGTTTTATATTGTACAAACTTAATATGGCAATGAGGTTAACTATGGCTTTATTGTTCTGCTTTTTGACCAAATTGTTTTGGCGGCCTCACACTGGTAATTGTAATTGTGCTAGTCTCATTTGAAAATTTTGTCAATTGTCTTTCTATATAATAGAATTGTCAATTGTAATTTTAATTGTGCTAGTCTCGTTTGAAAATTTTGTCAACTGTCCCATAGAAAATAATTATCAATTGTAATTTTAATTGTGCTAGTCTAATTTTGGAAAATTTGTCAATTGTCTTTTCATAGAAAATAATTATCAATTGTAATTGTAAGATTAGAAAATAACTGTTTGGTACTATCCTTTATAAGATTGAAAAAAAACTCGGCCAGTGGGGGAAAGACCGCTCCAATTAATTTCATTAAAAATAAACTTCTCACCTCCCCAACCGAGAAAACCCCTGAACCCTGGCCCCGCCCCGACACTAGGAACAGACACCATGGGGACCATCACCTGGGTCGGTCCACAGGCTGGGACACCGTTGCCCAAAGGCCGGGTCGCCGTTGCCTGGGTTTCCGTTACCACAGGCCAGGAACAGGCCATCACCACTAGCGCTTTGGCACACGGGACCAGCGAGGGGGTTTTTTTACCCTCAGGCTGAAATTCGCCCCCACCGGGGTTCGAACTCAAGACCAGAGGGGTGCCACCGGAATGTCTTGACCACTAGACCAAGCAACCTTTGGCCCTTTTTAAGATTGATGGCAGCTGTGATTTTCTAGTAAGTGGCTTGAATATTTCTTTTGTGCATTTTCTTGATGTTCTTCTGCACGGTAGTTGTATTGCTTTGATCCTATCACCAAAATAAAACAAATAAAAGATTCAGTTATATAATTGCAGCCTATAATAATGTAAATTTCATTTCTCTAGACGTGCAATTATAGTTTTGAGTATATGCAATATGTTGGTGCTGAACCATTTGTCCTTGTTTTTTTTGTTATTTGTGAGTTTTGCCATTGCCTGGACCTAGATCACTATCTACTCTCTTCTTCCCCACCCACCCACCCACTCTTTGATGAGAAAGTTAGTTCAGTAGCAGCAGTAAGCAATTAACTTATATCCTTCCATGGTTTTCAAATAGCAGCAGCAAGAACTCATGGAGCCTTCGTTGTTTGGGCTGGGCAATTGTGTTTACTTTGCGGAATGCATGCAGCAGCAAGGTAAGCAACCTGGTCGTCGTTAAGGTATATCATCACTGAGAATTGAAGATGGATTACTAACAGGTTTATCATTGAGTCACCAAGCTTTGTGATTTGTGGATGGATGACGATGTTTATTATGTGGCCAGGTTGGGCATAGTGTGCCACTCACCTATTTGTAGGCACAAATCAAAGAAAATTTCAGGTTATGTCCCAATCTCAAGTATAAACATTATCCTACTGAAGCTTCAATTTTGTATTGTGATAACTTATGGTCCCTAATCTCACATGTCTTCTAGGTATATGGACCCAATTAACTTGATCAATGAGAGGACCCTAATGGGAACCTTCTTTGTCAACTAAAAACCATGCACTGATCTTCCTAATGTGGTTGAGTTGTACATGAAGAAGGTAAATGCAAGCAAAGCACTACTTTTCTTTAGTAGCCTTGTTGCTTGAGCAATGTGGTTTCTACACTGCTGAATCTAAGTGGCAATGTGGTTTATGCTAACACACTTATTTGTCTTTTTTTCTCTATGAGGGATGGTCACTGGTTGGGGACCGATCTGTGTTCGTCCAATCTCCGTTGGTCGATTAATGCCACATTGTGGTTGCATGCTGGGAGGGAGGTAACCACTTTTGGACTCTCTTTTGTGGTTGTTGTGGTGGGTGGGGGTTTTATGCTACCATGATTGTGATTTTGGTCATGTTCTATTTTGTCTTATCAGGTGGGTTCCATTGCATCCTAACTCAAGTGTGCCTGTGGCTAGGTGTTTGTGGTAAGCACTTTTGGATTGTCTCTTGTACACTGTGACACTTTTTGGACTGTCTTTTGGACGCTGTTATAGTGAACTAGATGTTTAGTTTAGTACTCTAGACTAGTTTCTGATCTAAAGGCTTAACACTTGTGATGAAATGTTATCTCTGATATTTAGTGACCAAGATGAAACGCATGTTAAATCATGGGCAAATTGGTTTTTTAGCACAAACCAGAACCTAGCAGGCTCTACTTGTGTTTTACACAGCCTCATTAGCACGACATGTTTTTTCTTGGAGCTTCTCTAGGACTAATTTACTATTTTTTCTATAAATTCTTCTTCCAACAGTCCTATAGTAGATATACCTAGAGCAGGTTGTGGTAAAATGATATCTAATGTGTTTTTCTACTCTCTATACGTTGATTTGCAAACTAATGAGGTAAATTCATTTCTGCAGATTGTTTGAGATCAAGAAATATGAGATCTAACAAAAGTATGGATTGGATATGGGGTGTATAGACCTTGGAAGTTCTTGTGGTGAGTCCTGCCTCCTTGGATCTTGTAATTTTACCTCTTTTCCACTGCTCTGATCTAGGGATTTCCCCCTTTTTGCCCTTCTCTGCGTGAGGAGAGCAAAGCTCCTCCTTAGGAGCAGATCTAGGTGATCGGTTTGGGTGTTTGCTTCTTTGCAAAGTACTAGTAGGTCTTATGTATGGCAGGCATTTGTTTTACTGGGCTAATGGTCCTGAGAGTTGTTAACACTGATCTTTTTTCTCATTAGGTTTGTGGACTGCAACAGGGGTACAAGTACAACTAGGACAACCTGTTTTGTTTTTGGGCCATGTTTTACAAAAAAATACAAGTATAAATACAACAGGATACCTATATAAATACAAAACAAGTACAAGCACAACTAGATTCATGTGTTATTTTCTTATAAAACACACAGATTGTCTAGCACCATGTTTAATTCATGTGCTTCTTTTGTAAAAAAACACACGCTTTTTGCTTTTGTACGGTGGAATTTGCTTTTTGCTGGCTTGGGCAAATTCGTGTGCTACCATGAAAAAACAAAAGTTTTTTCTCCAAATCCATGTGTTTCGTTGCCTGAAAACACATGGGTTCTCCCAGCCCTCAAAACACACTTGAGTTTTGACTAGACAGGCCCTATATACCTTGTGGGGAGAATTGCTTATTTGGCCCAAAAAACTTCGCTTACTTATTTGGCCCAACTTTTTTCGAACTTGTCTATTTGGCCTCAAAGTGAAAATTTATTACTTATTTGGCCTTCTGTCAGTTTTGAGGAGTTAACGGTGTCAACTGTCATGTAAAAAGACCCTTTTGCCCCTATGGAAAAAATAAAAAACATGATTTATCTTGTTTAATGTATATATTGAGTATATATTATATATATTGTCAAATAACCATATCGAAAACATATATATTCTCAAATATTCACATCACCAACATTTATATTCTCAAATAAATAAGGGAACCAAATCACCATATCAGCAACACATAGTTCACAAATTCCACATAGTTTCACACTCTCATAAATAACGTGGCACAATTGCATAGTTCACAAATTTAACATAGGCACCATAGTTCAGTTCTCACAATCAGAATATCAAATGAAAATGCTACATTGGTCTCACATACATAGAGGAAAGGGAAGCAAATCAAATATCACAAATCAAAGACTAAGCCTTCTTTTGCTTCGCGTGCTCATTGCAGGGCTGCTAGGAAATCCCTTCTTGCTTCTTGTACCCATCGATGGGCTGTCAGGTGGCACCTTGGGATTGATAGTGGCCTTTTTCTTTGGAAGGCCTAGCTTCTTATTTATGGTTGTCCGCTTCTTTTTTACTTGAACAAGACGATGCTCAATTTGAGCAATAGAAAGTGCTTCAGGCTGATTTGACCCACTTCTTGACCTTCAAATGTTATACATTGTCATATGGTTTAGATTAGGGGAAATAATTCAATGACTACAAGTTAATTTTAGAATTAGTAAACATACAATTTTGAACGCCCAGAGTTGGAGTGTCAGGTACCTGAATAAGGGGTACCCTTAACCCTCGATTAAGCAACTCAATCCCTGCATTAACAAACCCGAAACCACAATATTTATTCCCCAGCCCAAAGGTACATAAGATATCTGATCCAAGTATAAAACCACGCTGGGCCAGCCCATGAACGGGTCTCGATGAACCAGGCTACTGATCACTCGACGGGACCCTCTCGACTCGAGGGTGTCCACTCGGGGGAACGGTCACCCCCTCGAGTGATGGAACTCCCCCGGGCGAACGAGCACCCATCGAATACCGCGCACCCCCTCGACCCGCCTAGTTCCCGTACAATTCTTCCCATACATTTAATGCATTTCACCTACTCCCACCTAACCTCATGGCTACAGCTGTGGTATCAGTGGATGGTACACCGGTGAAATGCTCCTTTTACTGCCCATACCCAGGAAACCAGCGGACCGTACCGTACTGTTTCACCATACCGCGCACTGTGCCTCGTTCAACACCCCCTCGAGACGCATTCGTCAACACAGACGTCGCATTTCCCGGGGCTTGGTCTTATCCGTTTGGTCTTGACCTCCTCGATTACGTTTGGCCCCCTGGACCACCCCCTCGAGCAAGACTTCAACGCCGTCGGTCAGTGCTCCAACCACTCCCGACGCGACAGCTACAGGGATCTACATGCCCGTGTATGGGCATCGGTCTTTCACCAGACATCTACGACATCATCACACGCACAGGAAGGATGGGCGTCATCTCCAAGCACGTCGCTACGGGGTGAGTCACGCCTAAGGCATGCCTCTACAGCAATGACGACTTGATTGGCATCTCCTTTGACGTCATAACCTACGCCACCCCTACAAGCATCAATTTTAGGGTTACACTGTACACCCACGCCCCTCCTTGGCCTATAAAAGGAGGCACGGGGCTAGCATAGAAGGGGACTAGACACAACCAAAAAACAGAGGAAAGCCAGAGCCCGTAGCGCTCAAGTCCTAGCCAAACACACTCACTCGCTTGTATTCACTCCTGTACAAGCACTTCGGTGCAAGATAATACAAACTCTTCCCCCTCCTGCTGGACATAGGGTCTTCTACTGCCTGAACCAGGATAAACCCTGTGTATTCTTCTTGCATCACCATCCGGATTATGGAGCACGCAGTACATATTCACTCATTGGTGCTCGGCCCCCGGGGTCGAAACACCGACAGTTGGCGCGCCAGGTAGGGGATCTGCGTGTCACCAACAACTTCCCACCATTTCTCCTGATGGCAGACTCAACTTAACCGCTTCCACGAGCCACGGTGATCTGGTTTGGGAGCCTGGAGTTCATGTCACTTGGCCACAGCTACGACATGACCCTGCTCTTGGTCAGAGATCCAAGCGGAGGCTGCAGCGAGCCCCACACTCAGGAGGGACCGCACGCCGATCTCGCCACCATGCCTCCGCATCTAGGAGGAGGCGCAACTGGCGTCGCCGTCATCATCAGCCCGTATCTGGGTCAACATCTTCTATGTTTCCTCCATCCCTGGCGGGCAGCGCAGGCCCCCTGGTTGGGGACCTGTCTGACCCACACCTAGGAATGAAAAACAAGCCGGCAGGGCTCTATGAAGACCCTAACTTCACCTTCGTGATGTGTTCATCAGGGGAGCTCGGCGAGGTTCCCCCGATGGGCATAGCACCGTCACCCCTAATATGCTACCGCATGGACTGTTTGGAGCTCGCCGCTAGTTCCCATTCGGTCTAGACAACACCACCAAGATGAGCCAGTCAGAACATCATCACGGCCGCAATGCTTCTTCGCAACATGCCGCGCCATCGAACCCTCAAGCTCGGCGGATACAAGATGAAATCGAGGGCCTCCTCAAAGTCGCAGCCGCACAGCAGGCCAAAAGCTCGGCCTCGAGACGTCGAGGGGTGGTCTCGGAGCAACCTTTCAAGCCCCCCGCGATGAGAGGGAGGTCTCAGTTCACCGGGAAGCAGCCTCTCGAGCAAATAAGGTGATCCCCATCCGAGACCGCATCGTCGACAACCACAAAGCCCAAGACGCGCGCCATGACATCATCGAGAACCAATGACGCAAGAGCGGGGACGCTGAAGATCGAGGCTACATCACCCATGGAGGGGGATGCTACGACAATGATGAGGACCATCGGGCCCCCGAGCCGCCGGGCCCTCGAGTCTTCAGCAGGGCAATCCACAACACGCCGCTACCAAACCCCTTCCAACCCCCCATGAGTCTCGTCAAGTACAACGGCAAGACCAAGCCCGAACTCTGGTTGGCCGATTTTCGATTAGCCTGCCAGCTAGGCGGGGCACGCGATGACCGCACCATTATCTGCCAACTCCCCTTATTCCTTCTGACAGCGCTCGAAGGTGGCTCGAGGAGCTCCCCCCGGTCAGATCCATAACTGGGCTGACCTAGTACGGGTCTTCAAAGGGAACTTCAAGGGAACCTATGTGTGCCCTGGCAACTCCTGGGACCTCTACAACTGCAAGCAGCAACCCAGGGAATCCCTCTGCGACTTCGCCCGACGCTTCTCCAAGCAACACAACGAGCTCCCGCACATCCCCGACCACGACATCATCCTGGCATTCGTCTCGGGTACCACCTGCAAGGATCTAGTACGGGAGCTGCGGCGTAATCACCCCTGGACCATCAATGAGCTGATGGACATCATCGCCAACTACACAGCCGATGAGGAAGTGGTCGGAGCCTTTTTTCAGCAACGAGAAGGACAAATGGAAGGCGCAGGCGGCCGACGATGAGGGCATGAGCAGGGCCCCAAGAAGGGCAACAAGAAGAAGAACAAGGCCCAGCAGGGCAAGTGTGAGGTTACAGATGATGATCTCATCGCTGCGGTCGAGCGCAAGAAGCCTTGAGGTCCCCCCGAGGGGGTCGTCTTCGAGAAGATGCTGAAGGAGCCCTGCCCTTACCACAAGGGAGGGGCTAATCATAACCTCGAGGACTGCCGCATGCTCAGGAACTACTACAAGAGTCTAGGCATCAAGAAGGACAATCCGAAGAAGGACAAAGGCGGCAACAAGGGCGGCGACAAGGAGGATGACAAGTTCCCGAAAGTCTTTGACTGCTACATGATCTATGGCGGCCCCTCAACCCAGCTTATGCCTCGCCAACGCAAGAGAGAGTGTCGAGAGGTCTTCTCCATCCGAGTCGCTACACCCCAATACCTCGACTGGTCTGATGCTCCCATCATGTTCGACTGTGATGACCATCCGGATCACATCGTCAACCTAAGAGTCTACCCGCTCGTCGTTGACCCCATCATCATCAACACTCGCCTCTCCAAGGTACTCATGGATGGGGGCAGCAGCCTCAACATCATCTAGTGCCACGGAAGAAAGTCCTGCCCGTCGATCATGTCGACCTTCGCGTTTACTTCGGTACCCCCTCGAATTTCAGGAAGAGCATCTTCACCTTCGAAGTAGTCGGGTTCCACGGCACGTACCACGCCATCATTGGCCGACCTGGCTATGCGCAGTTCATGGCGATCCCCAACTACACGTATCTCAAGCTTAAGATGCCGGGACCTAAGGGCGTCATCACCATCGACTCCTCCTAAGAGCACGCATACGACTACGACGTCAAGTGCATCAAGAATGGAGAGGTCGTTGAGGTGTCCACCAGGCTGGCCTTGACCCTCGGGGGCCTTGCCGCTGAGGTCCCTGACTCCAAGCGTCATGCAGGTAGCTTCGAGCCAGTAGAAGATACCAAGAAGATCCTCCTCGACCCGAGTAGCTCCGATGGGAAGGCACTGATGATCAGTGCCACCCTCGATAATAAATAGGAAGCACTACTCATCGACTTTCTCCGTGCGAACACCGACATGTTTGCGTGGAGTCCCACAGATATACCAGGCATAACGAGGGAAGTCGCCTAGCATACCTTGGAGATTCAGGCCGGGTCTAGACCAGTGAAGCAACGCCTGCGCCGCTTCGACGAGGAGAAGCGCAGGATCATCGGTGAGGAGGTGCACAAGCTTTTGGTGGCCAGGTTCATCAAGGAGGTTCATCATCCTGAGTGGTTAGTTAATCCCGTATTAGTTAAGAAAAAGAATGTAAAAATGAGGATGTGTGTCGATTATACTAGTTTAAATAAAGCATGTCCTAAAGTTCCATTTCCTTTACCACACGTATTGATTAAATCGTTGATTCAACTGCGGGATGTGAGACCCTCTCATTCCTTGATGCTTATTCCGGCCACCATCAAATCAAGATGAATGAGTCTGACCAACTCTCGACCTCCTTTATCACCCCTTTTGGCATGTATTGTTATGTTACCATGCCCTTCGGCCTTTGAAACATCAGGGCAACATATCAGCGATGCATGCTCCACATTTTTGGTGAACATATAGGGATGACGGTCGAGTCCTACATCAATGACATCATAGTCAAATCTAAGAATGTCGACAACCTCATCGATGACCTCGAGATCGCGTTTGGGTGCCTTCGAGCCAAGAATATCAAGCTCAACCCTGAGAAATGTGTCTTTGGAGGGCATGCTCTTAGGATACATCGTATCTTAGCACGGTATCAAGGCCAACCCCGAGAAAGTCACGGCAATCACCAAGATAGGGCCGATTCGAGCCCTGAAGGGCGTACAAAAGGTCACGGGCTACCTCGTGGCCCTCAGCTGCTTCATTTTGCGCCTGAGAGAAAAGGCCCTGCCGCTGTATCATCTTTTGAAGAAATCTGAGCACTTCGCATGGACCGCCGAGGCCGAGGAGGCCCTCGCTAAACTCAAGAGTATGCTAACCTCCCCACCGATTCTTTTGCCACCCAATCCAGTCGAGCGTCTTCTTCTCTATGTCGCCGCAACCACCCAGGTGGTCAGCGCGGCCATAGTGGTCGAGAGGAAGGAGGAAGGATAGTCCCTGCCTGTCCAACGGCCGGTTTACATCATCAGCGAGGTACTCTCGGAAACAAAGGTTCGCTACCCACAAATCCATAAGCTACACTACGCCATCGTGCTCACACGCCGCAAGCTCCAGCATTACTTCTCAGTCACCTGATCACCATGGTTTCATCTTTTCCCCTTGGGGAGATTATCCAAAACTAGGAGGCCACGGGAAGGATCGCTAAGTGGTCGGTTGAGCTCATGGGTGAGACCCTCACTTATGCGCCGCGCAAGGCCATCAAGTCTCAGGTGCTAGCAGACATCATCGCCGAATGGATCGACACCCAACTTCCACCAGCACAGATTCAACCGAGCTATGGACAATGTACTTCGATGGGTCGCTCATGAAGACAGGAGCAGGTGCAGGCTTGCTCTTCGTCTCACCCCTCAGAATCCATATGTGCTATGTCATCCACATCCACTTCGCTACCTCCAACAATGTCATGGAGTATGAGGCCCTCATCAACGGTCTGAGCATTGCAATCGAGCTCGGGGTTCGACGCCTCGACGTTCAAGGCGACTCGCAACTCATCATCGACCAAGTAATGAAAGCCTCAAGCTGCCATAACCCCAAGATGGAAGCCTACTGCAATAAGGTGCACAAATTGGAGAACAAGTTCCATGGTCTTGAGCTCAACCACATCGCTCAACGATACAATGAAGCTACAGATGAGCTCACCAAAATCGTGTCTACTCGTGGCACCATCCCGCCCGACGTGTTTTCGAGGGACCTCTTCGAGCCCTCTGTCGACTTAAGCACAGGGGCTAGCATCGTGTCATCAACACTCGACCTCCTGCCCTCGAACAAGGCTGCCTCGAATGAGACTGAGGTCATGGAGATCAAGGGGTCACCTCCACCGTCAAGCCCACCACCAGTCTGGCGCATTCCCTTCCTCGACTGCCTTATTCGAGGGGAGCTCCTAGAAGACCAAACCAAGGCTCGACGGATAGCTCGACGGGCCAAGACCTATGTCATTTATAGCGATAACAAGGAACTCTACCGACGAAGCCCAACAGGGATCCTCCAGCATTGCATCAGCATCGAGGAAGGCGGGAGGCTCCTCGAGGACATTCACTCGGGGGCTTGCGGGCATCATGCCGCCCCGAGGACCCTCGTCGGCAATGCCTTTCGGCAAGGATTCTACTGGCCGACTGCCGTCTATCACGCCATCAACCTCGTTCACTCGTGTGAAGGGTGCCAATTCTATGCCAAGAAAACACGCCTACCCACCCACTCTCTGCAGATGATCCCCATCACGTGGCCTTTCGTTGTTTGGGGGATCAACCTCTCGAGCCTCTGAAGAAGACAACTGGGGGCTTTACGCACTTGCTGGTAGCAGTTGACAAGTTCACCAAGTGGATCGAGGCTTGGCCTATTACCAACATCCGCTCCGAGCAAGCAATCTTGTTCTTCACCGACATCATCCATTGCTTTGGGGTCCCCAACGTCATCATCAACAACAACGGGATGCAATTCACTGGCAAGAAGTTCTTAGATTTCTACGACCGCAATCACATTCATGTGAATTGGTCTGCAGTCGCTCATCCTTGAACCAACGGTCAGGTCGAACATGCCAATGGCATGATCCTTCAGGGCCTCAAACCAAGAATCTACAACCGGTTGAAGAAGTAAGGCAAGAAGTGGGCTACCGAGCTACCCTCGGTCCTATGGAGCCTAAGGATGACATCTAGTCGAGCCATGGGATTTACCCAGTTATTCCTAGTCTATGGGTCCGAGGTCATCCTCCCCCCGATCTCGAGTACGGGTCCCCTCTACTAAAAGCCTACAATGAGCAGATGAATGAGGAGGCCCTCGCAAATGCCGTTGACTAGCTCGAAGAAGCTCGAGATATGGCCCTCCTCCACTCCGTGAGGTACCAGCACAAGCTTCAACTCTACCATGACAAACACGTGCGCAAGAGGGATCTCCAAGTTGACGATCTTATCCTCCATCGACGACAAAGCAACAAAGGGCGCCACAAGTTGACTCCATCGTGGGAAGGCCCATATACCGTGGCTGAGGTGCTAAAACCTGGGACATACAAGCTAGCGAACAACAAAGGAGAAACCTTCACTAATGCTTGGAACATCGAACAGCTACGTCATTTTTACCCCTAGGGCCTCGGGGCCTTGTACATTTCTCGTATTTTGTACAACTATGGCATCATGAATGAATAAATAAAAAATGGCTTCAATTCAGCACATTTTCTTATTTGTTCACATAAGGTAGCCTCGACTCTGCTCCCTCAGAGTTGAGCCTCCCTTGGGGGCTACGAGAGGGGAACCTCCCGAAGTCCTCAAAAAACCCACATTTTTTCAAAACTCAACGTCTATCCTTTCTTACGCGCCTCAATATGTGTCGTTACTTAGCCAAAAAATTCCACGAGTGTCCCGAGGGTCAAGGGCTGTTCAGCCAGGAGCTCGCCTATGCCTCTGTGCTACAGTAACTCCACTCATTCCCCCCTTCGAGGGGTATGACTGTGCATCGAGCTCACTAAGTAGAAACACAATCAGGGCATGCAAGAAAGAAAAGGTCTTAAAGCATAAATGTTTTAAGGCCTCCAGGGCCACGACATCACAATATCACAAAAACTAATCGATTACATGGGCCTCTTTGCCTAGATTTGGCTCACAGGCTTCAGCTCTTGTCACCACCATCGCCACCACCCTCATCGTCGGCGCCTTCTTCACCTTCGGAAGAAAGGACCTCGGGCTCAAACAGCTTCGCCGGCTTCTCACTCAGCTCCTCGGAGTCTTCGATCAAGCCTCAGCACCTCTCCTCATTTTTAGCGTCCATTATGGTGAGGCCGGAGATGAAGCCATGCGAGACGATGTCCATGTAGTACGTAAAACCGGAGTAGACGACCGCCATCACCCACTTCACGCCGATGTAGAGGGCATCCCGGACACAATCTTTCATGGTGGCCCTGAGGTAGTACAGCCAGTCAATGAGACCAGTTCCATGCACTTCTTCCTCGACCTCCTCCGCGGGCTCGACCCCCTAGGATTTACAGAACCCGTCGATCGCGGCCCGGAGCCTATCGGTCAAAGCTGCCTCAGCTAAAAGGCCCTCTTGTAGCGCCTTGGAGCAGTCCGAATGGAGAGCAGGTTGGCCTCGAGACCTAGAAGGCAGAATGAAGTCAGTCGCAGCACACAGAGACAACAAAATTGAGGCCAAGAAAGAAGACTCACTAGTGCAGTGGGTGTTAAGGACCTCACGCGCATCCACTGCTTCATCGTGCTCTTTCTAGGCCTCCTTGAAAGTACGTACTGCCTCTGTCCTCTCGAGCCGCAGATCCTCGATCGTCCTCCCAGCCAAGGCAATGGCCCCCTCCTTTTCTAGAAGGGTCTCCTTCGACGCGGCGACCTCAACAGCAAGGGCATCGGTGCGATGTTTCTCCACCTCGGCTGAAACATGCAGGGCATCGCGGGCCTCGGAGGCCTGAGCGACGTCCGTCTTGAGTACCTTGACACGCTCCATGGACTCTCGAAGCTCTCCCTCGAGCGTCTTAAGATGCCCCTCCGAGGAGGAGAGGGCCTCAAGGGCTTTCTGCACCTCTGTGTGGGCTCGGCTAGCCTCCTCCTTAGCCTGAGATGCTTCCTCACGAGCCACCTCGGCCTCTTCCTTGGCCCTCATAGCCTCCTCCTTCACCTTCCTCTCCTCCTCTTCAGCCTGGGCCAACCCGTCCTAGGCAGACCGGCCGGCCTTGAGTTGGTGCCACACCTCCTCCCGCCCTTCATGCATCACGTGAAGGAACTCGGACTTCACAAAGGAGCGCCTCCTTAGGTCCTAAGGACAAAGATCAAGAAATCAGGCATCAAATTAGGAATTTATCCAAATTCAACACACCCGAGGAAACACTTAAATAAAAAACCCGACCCAGATCCTTGACGGCAACATCAATGGCCAGCTTCAGAGCATGGGCCATCCATTCTCGATACTCCTCCGTATCCTCCAGTGGTTTACCTCTGCCGTGTCATCCATCCAAACCATGGGGGCACTAGGCTCCAGCAGGTTTTGGGGCGGGAGGTGCTCCCTACTCCAAGAAGGAAGAGCCGCCTCGACCCTTTCCTACACTATCGACCTGATGCGCTCCACCACGTCAGGCGAATCGCCGTAGCGGGCCACCCGACCAGCCAAGGTGGGGAACAACAGCTCGACCTCCACCCTGGCCACCAACGACTAGGCCTCACCGCTCACCTACCACGCCAGGGCAAAAGAGCCAGGGTCGGACCAGCCAGGGCTGCGAGGGGCCCCCGAGCAACTGCCGCTCTGGCAAGAGGAAGGGCATTTCCCTCCCCCTCATGCCGAGGTGACGACTGTGGTCTCTCAATAGCCATCTCCTGCAGCACCAGTGGGCTGCTCCTGCGGCACTAGTGGAACCACCGACACCTCCTGTGCCGCATTCTGCTACTGTGGCGGCTAACCCAAAGTAGTTGTAGCCTCCTCCTATAGCTGCGGGAGACTCGAGGGTATCGGCTCCTCCAACGACTCATCCTACCGCTGAGCCAGCGGGGCGGAGGGCACCATACCCTTAGGCGTTGGCTGCTACTGTTGTAGTTGCTGCTATTGCTGTGGCTGGTGCAACTCCGACGTGCTTGGTTCCAACCCCTCCACCTCTCGCTGCAGTTTGGGCCGGCCAGGCTCCAGCCCCTCTTCCTCCGGCTGCCCTTGTGGCACCTCCTCCTACTACTTCTGCAGCAGGTCTTCATCCTCCTTCTGTGGGCTATCCTGCTCCCACTTTCACTACACCTCCATCTTGTGCAGGCCCTTTGGCCATGGCTCCCACCCCTCTCACTGGGAAGGAAGCGCTCCTGCTTCCTGGGGGCACTCCACCATCTCCTCGATGGAGATAGGAGGAACCGTGGCCTCTTCATCCCCAAGGACGATTGGGGCATTCTCTGACCTAGGCTCACGGCTGTCGAGGGCTCCCTCGTCGGTTGCGGGGGCCTCGACCTAGCCGGGTGAAGGGGCCATGATAATCGAGACCGGGGCAACAACCTCGCTCTTCAGCATCTGCCCCCAGTAAGAGCTGCCGCCCGCCATGGCCCCCTCGCCGCTCGAGCCTGCAACAAGACCAGAGCTCGTCGGCCTACCCCGAATAATTGCTGCCTGGGCTTATGATAGCCGGACCACCTCAGACATCAACAGGGGCCTCGGGATCACACCTGCCCCTCCCGCTACCATCCTCGCGGCCGTGTCCACCTTGAGTCGCTTGGCAAGCAAAGGGTTCACCTCCTCCACTTGACGCTTGAGCCTGGGCAACGTAGAGAAAGGCAAGAACATCAAGCAAATTCTGTGAATCGTAGGAAAAGGGAAGAAAATTTTAGATGACAAAACTTACCCTAGAGGGATGACGACTGACTCGGGCCCCTCGAATTACCTGGGTGCCTCGACGGCCCCCTCTGAACTAGGTCTTGTCCGAAGCTAGAGCTGCGCAGGACGACTTGCTCAGGCCTCGGCACCTGAACTCCACTAGAGCCTCCTCCCGTGAATCATGCGCCGAGGGTGGTGTCGCTCGCTCCTCCGAACCCATCCGGCCCCGGGTCCTTGCCTCAAGCATCGAGGACCTGGTTTGGTGAGGTGAGGTGCTGGATGGGCCCCGAGACGAGGTCGACGGAGTGCCGCCACGCTGGTGATGAGATGAGGACCCCACGTGGGTCGAGGAACCCCCTTGCCTTCTTTCCTACGGGCGCTCCAAGACGTCCTCCTGCGTAGGAGGTGCGTCAACTCGAGGAAAGCTGGAAAGATGGGGCTTGAGACGCCCCGCCACTCCCTCGACATCATCATTATTATCATCCTCCATGTCCGTTTCCTCAGGGGGGACTCCTCGATAGGAAGCCCATCTGCCTTTTTTAGCCCCGCGCATTTCGAACGCCTGGTGCGTGAGGTTCTTCCTCTTTCTCTCCTTTTTCTCTAGATCTTTCCTTTTCTTTTCCTATTAAGCGTCAAAGCGCCTCACCTGGCGATCGGGGTCGTCTTCTCAAACCGGAGGCACCGAGACCTTGTATTCGACATTGCCCGTTGCTCAAAACCGCAGCCAGAACATGAAAACAAGCCAAAAAATAGGGGAGAAACTCGAGGATGTGAAATTGAAGGACTTACCAAGATGATGCTGTGAGGATCCGACAGCATCAGGAAACGATCCACGTCCCCTAGCCCGAAGTCACCAGTGACCGAGCTCCGAACCCAATTCGTGACATCCTCGGGAGGCAGGTCTGTGGATAACATTCGGCACCCCTCGAGCTGCTCAAGAAGCGCCTCGGGCCCCATCTGATCTAAGCACAATGAGTGCACCATCAGAGGTAGGACTCTTTGGCTGTGGAAGCCCACGACGACATACGTGGCATGCACACCCTTCTCGGACAAGGTGCACAGTGCATCGAGGAGGGGATTCAACCTCCACTAGAAGGGCTGGGCCATGCCCCAGAGCCAGTGCTTCGGACACTCCCCGATGACGTGCCCGGTGTAGGCGGGCAGCAGGCCATCGTCGTTGTGGATGTAGAACCACCCGGACTGCCAACGGCCGTGGTTGGTGGACAAGCCCGGCTCGATGTAGAGATCGGACTTCTTCTGTGCTAGGCTGCAACTGCCCATGCGGATGATCCTCCTCTTCCCCTCCGAGATCCACTTGGTGTAGTGCTCACCCTTAAAAAGGTGGAGCCACATTTCCCAATGCGGTTCCATACCCATGTACCCCTCACAGAGCGTGGCGAATATCGCTGCGTTGGAGATGGCGTTGGGGGTGAGGTGTTGGAGCTTGACCTCATAGAAGTGGAGCAACACATGCATGAAGCGACTCAGAGGCGAACCAAATCCCAACTAGTGGAACTTGACAAAGCTCACCACGTAGCCCTTCGGTGGCTGTGGCTCCCGATGCTCCCGCGATGGCACAATCCACTCCGGCCACTCAGCCAAAGCGCTGGGGCAGAGGAGTCCCTCGTCCACCAACTTCTCCAGGTCCCACTGTGACACGTTGGAATGGGACCAGGCCTCTGGAGGAAGGAACATGGGCGCCATGGATGCAGCTCAAATCTGCTCGGCGGACGGGTGACCGGGAAGGTTCCCAATCCCGATTAATCTCTCTCACCGGTTCTTCTTTAGCACAAAAAGACGAAGGCTTGAGCACTCTGGTAGCTGTGACAGAGGCAAGATGGCATGATGGGAAATGGAGAAACCCTACCCCTCGTATTTATAAGCGACGGGGCTGAGAAACAACGGGCGGATCTGGCAACAGCACGATAATTCCCCACATTTAATGTGCTCACCTAATCGCCCCTCGATTCTCGGAACAGGCACACACGTCGCCCGCATGATCTCTAGCCATTACCCAGGTCCATGACGATCGCGCCGCTTTACCTCTTGCCTAAAAAGACATGCCCAATGGACGGGAGAAGTTATCCACGACGTTTCCTTCTATGAGAAGTAAAACAAACTCTGGTCCCACATCGAAATCCTCGAGGGAGCGGAGGCTGACCCGAGTCAGGGTTCGATAGCCGCCCTTGAGTACCCAAGTCAGGGGTGCCCAAGGGGAGCCAACATGAAGCTCAGCTCGAGGACGAACCCTCAAGATCCCCTTGGATGTATCCAAGGCAAAATGAAAGGATTACCATGGAATCCCCATGGAGGGAGGCATCGAGCCATCGGGTCCTAACGAATGGAACTGGTATCCATGTATCTACACATTTACATCAATGAGAATGCCTCAGGGCCACTAGTCGACCCCATCGAATGGGGCATGAGCTCTCACTTGGATCTCCCGTTATCAGCTCACAGAGAACATCGAGACTCGCCCAATTGAGGGTAGTATGGCACTTCTCACCTCACATCCGGTCAAAAGGACTCGTGGGATGGATACCTGAGGCTAGCAAAACCCTAGCCACACGAGGCTCGGGGACTCAACTACGCCAGGCACCCCTCGACGAAAGAGGGTCGAATACACCCGGGGGTTCAACGACTCGAGACACCCCTCGACTAGGCGCTACAACTCCAGTTCATGTTATCCTAACCTTTCAGGGACGCCTGCTACACCCAACTGGATGAAAACACCTCTTGGCAAAAGACAAATAAAGCCCTTAGAGGAGTTTCCCCACTCCTTCGAGGCCTCGAGGCTACCCCCGAAGGGAACACTTGTGCGCACCCTCCAAAAAATTAGGGTCAACACATCGGTTCTGATTCAAGACCCCCCGTATGATGGCCAACACTCACGTGGGGGCTCGGGGCCTACGGTTGGGTATCTTAATAAGGGGTACCCTTAACCCTTGATTAAGAAACTCAATCCCTGCCTTAACAAACCCAAAACCACCATATTCATTCCCCAGCCCAAAGGTACATAAGATATCCGATCCAAGTATCAAACCACGCTGGGCCGGCCCACGAACGGGTCTCGACGAACCAGGCTACTGATCACTCGAAGGGACCCTCTCAACTCAAGGGTTTCCACTCGGGGGAATGGTCACCCCCTCGAGTGACGGAACTCCCCCGGGCGAACGACCACCCGTCGAATACCGCGCACCCCCTTGACCCACATATATCTCGTACGATTCCCTAGACATTTAATGCATTTCATGTACTCCCGCCTAACCTCATGGCTATAGCTGTGGTATCAGTGGATGGTACACCGGTCAAATCCTCCTTTTACTACCCATACCCAAGAAACCAGTGGACTGTATCATACTGTTTCACTATACCGCGCACTGTGCCTCATTCGGCACCCCCTCGAGACGCATTCGTCAACACAGACACCGCATTTCCTAGGGCTTGGTCTCATCCGTTTGGGTCTCAACCTCCTTGATTATGTTTGGCCCCCTCAACCACCCCCTCGAGCAAGACTTCAATGCCATCGGTCAGTGCTCCAACCACTCCCGACGCGACAGCTACAGGGATCTGCACACCCGCGTATGGGCACCGGTCCTTCATCGGACATCTACGACGTCATCACATGCACGGGAAGGATGGCCATCATCTCCATGCACATTGCTACAGGGTGAGTCACGCCTAAGGCATGCCTCTATAGCAACGATGACTTGATCGGCATCTCCTTCGATGTCATAACCTACGCTAGCCCTATAAGCATCGATTTTAGGGTTACACTGTACACCTGCACCCCTCCTTGGCCTATAAAAGGAGGTGCCAAGCTAGCATAGAATGGGACTAGACACAACCAAAAAATAGAGGAAAGCCAGAGCCCATAGCGCTCAAGTCCTAGCCAACCACACTCGCTCGCTTGTATTCACTCCTATATGAGCACTTCGGTGCAAGATAATACAAACTCTTCCCCCCCGCTGGATGTAGGGCCTTCTATTGCCTGAATCAGGATAAACCCTATGTATTCTTCTTGCATCACCATCTGGATTAGGGCGCAAGCAGTACATATTCACTTGTTGGTGCTTGGCCCCAGGGTCGAAACACCGACATGGAGTTAGTTTGGTTTCCCTTTTTCTTACTTGAAACCTCCAAGCTATGGCTGTCACAATAGTCAACTAATTTAGGTTTCAAAGGAAGATGTGACTGTGCAAAGATTGTAGCAACATGTGACATACCTATTAGAGGATTCAGGTGTACCGTTCTTAATTCTCCTCCTTTTGTTATTAGATGTTGTCACCAAGTTTTCACTACGGTCACAAAGATGTATTTCGAATCAGTCCAAAGTTATTAGATCTTGTTACCATGAGAGAAAGAAAGAAAGACCAAACCTGGGGGGCATTGTCATTGTCACTGATGGTGCATCTTCCAACAAAGGAATAATGGAACTTTGTGCACATTTGTTGCACCTTGCCCTCTTCTTTTCTGCTGCCCTGAAACAAGAGTAGAATGAAAATAATGAATATCATATACTAACAAAGGAAAGACACAAATGGTTGACAAGACTAGAAAAATCATTACTTGATATTTTACATAGCTTCAATATCTTCTATTCTGCCCCTCTTGCAATTGTGCCAATGGTGTCCATAGTCGAAGCAAATGGGGCACTGATGTTGTCCTTTTCTCTTTTTTTGTCACCGGTACCCTTGTGCCTTTCAGTCTTACGCCTACTAGCTACCTTTGTCAGTAAAGGTGGGTGCATGAAAAAGCCATGGTTAGGTTTAGGCCACTGAGACTTGTCTAGAATAGCTAGAATAAGCTGACTATATGCCACTCTAAATTTCTCAATCGAGTAGTACAAGTCAACAAAACTCTCAATTGTCAATTCATCTCTGGAGGTGATGAATGCTAGTGCATGCTTGCAAGGAATTCTAGAAACATCCCATTTCCTGCAAGTACAAGTCCTTTCTTTTAGGTCAACATGAAACCGAAATGCACTTCCTCCCATTGCAGTAACTTCAGCTATCTCTTCTGAGCATTCTTCAACTTCCAAATTTCCCTCTTTACTCTCTTGATTCAACTCTCTAATGATGTGGGGCAGAATCAAGCCCTGGAGTTTCTTCCCTATTTTTCTTCTTTTGTTCCACTTGGACATGAGCATTTGTCTGAGCTTGTCAAAGAAATCATCCAAGTTCATTGACTTGTGAGGCTTCGTCCAATTATTAAAGCTTTCTACAAGGTTGTTGGTCACATAGTCTACCTTGCAAATTGTGTCAAAATGGCTCCTTAAACAATTTTTTGTGCGTTGCAAGTAGCCATTCTATTGCAGCTGGCTTTGCAGCCTTCATGGCATTCACATTTTTCCATACCAATACATGCTCCATGAGTATGCTGCTACCCATAGGTGGTCATCAAACACCTTACCATGATATCTTTTCTTGAAGTTGGTCACCAAGTGGTACATGCACTCTCTATGTTTAGCTAATGGAAATACCTTACCCACACCAGCCATCACAACCTGTCCAGCATTAGTACATATGGCTAAACCCCTTGGAGACCCTATGGCCTATTTAAGTTGACTCATGAACCAAACCCAGTTATCTGTAGTTTCTGAATCAAAAATTCTAAAGCAAACAGGATACATCCACTTATGCCCATCAACAGCAATTGCACTAGCCAGTTGTCCCTTGTACCTGCCTATCAAGAATGTACTGTCTATTGCAAGGTATGGCCTACAAGCAGTAAGGAACCCATCTATGCATGGCTTGAATGCTAAAAAATCTTCTAAATCTGATCTTTCCATCTACCATGTGATGGTCAATGATGACTAAGCTAGCAGGGCAACAATTCTCAACTTTTGCTTTAAACTTGAACAGATTATCAAAGCTGGCATCCCAATCACCATAAAGGTGTTTTAGTGCTAAGATCTTACCTTCAAACACTCTATGGTACGGTACAGTCACCCCATGGTGTTCTTTCAATTTCTTCACCAATTCTTTTAGACCCAAAGTTGCATCCACTATGAGGAAGTCCTTCACATTTTCACATATCCAATATTTTGTTGCATTCTTTGCCTTCTTTGACAACCTTCGGCTAGAGCACTTATGATCATCAACACAAACCTTATTTTTCACCTGCACGAAGACAAACATTTAGCAACTAATATAAACAATATGCAAGCACATTTAACAAATGCACGAAGCCTTACCATTACAGTGGAGTCATCCTTAGTTGTAGTTGCATATATCCACCATGGACATCCCTCTTTGTCTCTCATTGCACAATATGCCCTGTACCTATTTGGTCCACTCTTTTTAAGATTGAACTCTAAGCGGTGTTTGATTGCATGCTGAGAAAGTGACACTTTGAAGGTGTACATATTTGCATAAGTAGACCCTTGTATCATTGGTGGATCCTTAGGATCATGCTCTACACTTGGAGCATATCTGTGCTCATTGCATTGCTCCTCTTCCTCATCCTCATCCTCATCCTCATCCTCTGACTCACCTGCTCCATTTTCATCCTCATTCTCATCAACAACATATGTTGACTCCTTCTCAACTGGCCTCTGAACCACCTGTAGAGTGTTGGGTTGTACAGTTTCAAGGTACATATCTTCCTCATCAACACCTACATCATCATCCACTTCCTCAGCATTATTATCCTCTACAGTAGGCTCCTCTTCCTCACCAAAATCCCACTCTGTGACAGGCTCATATGGTTTAGAAGGACCTCAATACACAACAAACATGATGATCAACTTTTTCTTCAAATGTCTCTCAAACATAACCATCAAATCTTGGTCAGTTTTTACTTTAGGGAAAGATTTCAATTCTTTATCATAATATTGAAAATGAGCCAATTCCAAATTATCAGGTGGGTACTTATCTACCACTGATTTATGAAGGTCCATAAAACTTGCTTTGTCTGAATCAATAACCATGTCAAAGGCATAACAATTGAATTCTTGTCTACACTTCTTACGGTTGGCAAGCAATTTGATTTCTAGCTGGAAACTAGTATTTGGATCCATGATGTAAACAAAATCATATTGTTTTAGATTGACATACATCTATAATTAGTTCTAAGAAGGGAGCAAGAAAAAACTCACCCTTCTGGACAGCTGTGGGCGTTAGGGTCCTCCAAAGACGCCTTCTCAGTGTCTCGATGCGGGGCTTGGTCACCAAGGGGACTGGCCTCACCATCCTCCAGGACAAGCCTGCGGGGGGACCTGGCCGCCCTAGCCTGCAAGGCCTGACCGCGGAGGGAGCTCACCGCCCCGGACTTCAAGGCCTCACCGCAGTTGCCGCCCTAGCCTACAGGGACTGCCCGCGGGGGGGACTGGCCACCCCGGCCTCCAAGGACTGCACGTGGGGGACTGGCTGTTGGTATTTCTTAGCGTAAGCAGATAAATCCGCAAGCACACGAAGTACCGTTGTAGCTTTCACCCAGAAGTATTCAGGGTATCATATTTTCCATAGGGAACAGTGGTATTTCTGCTAGCTAGTTTGCCCAAGCAACAACACAAGGGTAGAGATGGATTCCCATTGCTTTAGGGTCCCAAGGATAGCGTTGGAAGAGCGTCTTCCTACTTACTTCAGGACACCAGAGCGCACTTGGTCTGCCAGGCAATACCAGCCTGTAACTCTACGCTGCACCCGAACGTGGGGGATTACAAAGGACGGACGGGACTAGGTCACTCCCCGCTGCCTACCCCTCAACTGTGGGATGCGAGGCAAACGACGACAGCCTCTAGCCTAGGCACCATGCCTATTCTAGAAACTACTACTCTAGCATCGATCAGGGTTATCTGTCTTCATCAGGGCCATCTACTAGAGCATCCTTGCAGACATTCAAACCCACAAGCAGGAGAAGATCAAGCTAAGATAAACAAAAGACCTTTATGAGCATGTAGGAAACATGAATACTTACTTAGCCAAGATCCCATGAAGGAGCCAAGTAGAGTACCTGCAGAGGTACAAGGTTGGGGAGGCGCTGACAAGCCCGGCGACTCACCGCTCACACTCACATCTCGCTCTCTAGCTCTAGATAGCCACTAGGGCCCCTATGGAGTGGTGATCTAGCTCTAAACTGGTGGTGGCTCTTCTCCCTTGAGTGTTGATTATATGAGAGGGGGAATGGCCCTCCTTTTATAGGTAGAGAGGAGGGAGGTCCTTGGAAATGTGCCATCCCCACATGGAAAGGAGCAAACCGACCTCCATAGGGTGGTTTTGCACCTTCCACGTGGAGTGCACACCAGAACCGACAATCCCACATTGGTTTGGACCTCTAGGCCAAAGATGGGCCCGTTTGGCCCTGGAACTCGGGCGCGTGACCCAACTTGGGCGCGCGACCCTGGTCCGGACCAGAATCAGCCCAAACTTGGTGGATGTGCTCCACTTGACATCCTTAGTTGGCCCATATGGTGCCCTCTCTGAGTTGGGTAATTTAACATGGGTTGTAGTTCAACCTCCTCTCTTCTGGGCCCTGGAGATTGGGCCTTCTGGGTCTAGGCCTTGGTTGCATGGTGGACCAACCCTGGTTTGACTCTTGGCCCAAGTATGGTGAATGTTTGGGCCTTCTTTATCTTGTTCTGATATGGGCTAAAATAGGATTAATTATTTCCTTTATATTTCTCTACTTTCGGCCCACTTTAGGTGTATTTCTGTATGAGTCCTGCAAAACAAGGGAAACACCAAAACTCGTGGAAATCATTAGCATAAAGCCCTATTCACTGAGTTCGGTGTTCCTTTTATATGCTTATTGGTGGTATAAAAAGTGAGTTATGGACCGCTAACAACTCCCCACACTTAGCCCTTTGCTCATCCTCGAGTAAAATTTTAGGACTAAGATGGGTCATCTCTTTAATACACAACCTGCATACAAGATATTCCAAGCTTCACCTGCACTTGTGAACTTCAAATTGTCTACCACATTGTCTTGGATAATTGAATAATGGAACAACATGGATTCAAATCCCCTTGCATCAGTCAGCTCAGAAACTTGGGTTTTTATAGGATTTTTTTGAAAAAGAAAAGCTAGCCTTGGTCCTCAAATGATACTCTCAAATCACTCATATATATGTGTCTGGTTCGTCACCAAGGCATTTGGAAGGTGCCTTCTTTTCATAACCTATCTCTAAAGCTTTTGAGTGGAGTTTTGGGTAGGTATGAAAGTGGGCATACTTGCATCACATATATTGTCAAGTCAAAAACCGAACCACGTGGAGATACAAGTCATACACTAGATTGAGATGTGCAAGTGTGTGGAATGGAAGATGGTTCCTACTCTAAATATTTTTGGTACTCCAAGCATCATGACTCTCTTTATTTGTAGATGGATGAATCTTTAAAAAGTATGGGCTATAAAAGGAAATATTCATCATTTTTTTAACGGGCCTTTGGATTTTCCCGTTATTTATTGCTTGGATTTTTTTATCTTGCCTCTTGGCATGTATGTTTTTTTCTTTCTTTCTTTCCCTTTTTTCTTTCTTTCTTTTTTATGCCCCTTGGTATATATATAGATTTTTTTTACATAGCCCATATCTCTTCTTATGGCAATGAAAACTTTTGAATGGAGAGATGTCATGATAGAATGCGAGGAGTAATTATATGGTGGATAGCAAATATGCGGCTCTCAGTGTAAGAGTCGGTATTTTTATTTGGTGGAGGATTGCGCAACTCTCATGGTGAGAGTTGGCATTTTTGGTGGACAAATGGGTGCATGTTGTGTGCGAGTCGGCATTTTATTTTTGGGTGCGTGAATCTCAATCATGAGTGCATGACCATATCTCACATAGGTCACAACAATTTGACTCAACTCAATGATCTGACAAGTAGCATATGACTAAAGGTTTGCATAAATGAATCATGTCATATGGCCTTGGTAGGAAATTCATTATTATTGAGGAGCATGCTATTGCATTTTGATTTTGTAAAATAAATCCCAAGTCCATCATAAAAAGAACAAGGTTCAAATCGTTCAGCTATATCACATACTCCAATTACTTAGACAACATGGGGTCCCTATGATAGTTGTTCACAAGTTATAGGAATATTGACGAGGAATAAGGAGCATGCAAATTTTATCAAAGGATATCATGGAGACGTTGCGCCACAAAGTTTTGTCTTTTTAATTTACTAACTTTTTAAAATTCAAAACTTTGGGAGATGTGAGGGTAGAGTTTGCACAAACCATCATTGAAGAGGAAGGAGTTATGTGTATCAAGTATCGGGTTGGTTAAACCAAAAGTTCAACCGATCCTTTCTTTAACCTGTCTGTTCAGTCCTTCTAGATGTTGTGCCTTGTGTTGGGGAGATCTTGAGAGTGTGTTAGGTATGCTCGAGAGGTCTCCCGCACACTTATTCTTGTACCTGCTTTATTTTGATAAAGAAAAACAAAACAAGGGCTCTACTGGCTATAGAACCAGGAAGCAAGAATTTTATTGTGATAACATTTATACTTTATTAAATTTATTATATTTTTTTATTTATAAAAGTATATATATTTTTTAATTTAATTATTATTTTTTATGATGAAAAACTTGTTCTCCAACTTTTTATTAAAGCTCAAGCAAGGCTGAGATAAAGTAGGAAAGTAAAACATGCCTTGATTTATTTCCATCATAAAGTACTCCTATTGTTTATGCCAACAACTCAGTTCATTAATCAAGTTACAACACCATGTCAAAAATTAATTAAAGAAGGTCATTTTAACCTAAGCACCACACTTAATTGAAAAGACCTATGGATGTATCGCATGTGTGCACATGCGAATACACCCAAATAGAGCATATGACATAGACTAAGGAACCATGAGTCAGGTTATGGAGATAAATATGAGCAAGTGAATTTGTGAACATTACCTTTGCATACCTGAGTATATGTACTGGCAGCATATATGTATGAGGCGTTGACGAAGTTGTTGCTGCCACTAACATGATGGCTTTTCCCAGGCAAAACCACAAGGCCAGGCCACACAAATGGATGTGCATGGGCCATGGCCCTTGATGGTACTGGAAAGGGGTTGGAGGTGAGTCCTTCTTGCTTGGAAGCAATGTTGGGTGGAGTTAGGGAACCCTTACGTGATTATCTTTAGATATGCGGGGCCAACTTGCTCCTCCTCTCTCCTCCATTTTTTTCTTCTTCTCCCATTTCTTTTTTTCTTTTTTTCTTTATATGAACCCATTTTTTCTTTACATGGCCACTGACACCAATTTTATCATTTTTTGGGACAACCACTTGGGTGTGTGGAACTTAGGCTTCTCGCCATCCTCCCCCACATTTGGACTCTTGCGTAAAAGTCAAGTGTAGAGTCAGGGTCTCTTTCGTTTTCAAGTGTGTTCTAGCACCCAAGAGCATCAAGGTTGATGTTGTTTCAAGCGTCGTATGCCCCATGCTCTTCTTTACCTGAAATGGTTAGCAGTAGGAATACCCGAGGGTGCATACTAACCTAGAAACATGTCCTTGCCTTTATTTGGGAGAAAGATTTTTTTCAAAGTAATATGGGGTGTCTCCCGGCAGTGCTTAAGTTATGGTCCTAAGCTTGACCATGGGAACTTCTTCTTGCAGCTATCAATGGTGGTGTAGTTCCCAACTTTACCACCAAACATTAGCATGAATGTTCAAGCTGCAAGGTTGTCACCATCGTACTACTACAGGATTTGCAAAAAGCATTCACAACCATTTTCTCAAAAAGTTTGACAACTAGAATCAAGAGATGGTTGTGATCCTTGTAGAAGTAGATGGTTCGAAGCGAAACAAACTCAGGAGACCCAAAGTGAGCATGAAACATGAGGGACCTCAAAAGAGAGTTTAGCCTGCTTGTTAGTGGGCCCCTGCTTGTCTCTAGAGTTGTTGCTTCGGGCATGTCTATGGCATGGAAGTTTTCATCCTCAAAATATAAATCATGGAGGATGAACATGGAATCTCGTCCATTATCGAGAATAATGTTTTGATGGCCAGAGGGACATGCATCTTGTTCGAGCAAGGGCAAAGGTGGATGTTCCATTTTAGAAGGATGAAAGCAAAGCTCTCATGAAATGAACGGGGGTAAAAACTTTGTCTACTCGAACAAGTAGATTTACTTTGCCTTTGGATTTTAGAGTAAGTACTAAGGCTGGTAGAAGCAAAGCTTTCAAACTTCTCATTAGGGCTCCCTTACTCTCCTTTTTTTGAATGAGGTTTTCAAGAGGGTGCCCTAAGAGAGGATCAAAATCAAGGATGGCATAGATAAGGAAGTATAAGATACTTTGGTTTCGTTAATTTCTAATGGAACAACCCTAACAATCCCACAATACTCCAAGATGAGTCCAGATGGACCTCTGAAGAGTTTGTTGGTCGGGACTAGCGGCATATCACCCTGAAAGGGTTTCTGCTAGAATTTATGATAGTAGTCCTGATTGTGAGGTTGTGTAGGGATTTCATGGAAGTCCCCCTTAATGAACAAGATATGGTTGTGGGGGGTGAAAACATTTTCACTTCCAACAACCATTTTTAATGACTCCGCATTAGGGGAGATTTCTGTAGAAATTTTGTGCCAAGAAATGTTTCAAAGTTCTTCCATAATCTTTGAATTTTGATAGCGAACTCTGAAGGATAAAACATTCCTTTTCGGTGTTCATGGTTCGGGTGAGGTCTCATGAGTCGAATTTAAGGAGAGCAAGGGCAAGGATTCGGCTGATGAGGGCTCCTCAAAACTTGACATGCCTGTTATGGAGGGTTTGGGTACTATGACGGGAGAAGCATGCTTCTCTAGGATGTAAACAAGAATGTTCCTCTATTCTATCATGGTATTATATGAGAATGACCCTCCAAAGGTGATGTCAAAGCATAGGGCAGCATCTATGTCTTGACCCGAACAAAAGATATGCAACAGCACACTATTGGGTAAAGACAAGTCTAGGCCAGCATGTATTAACATTGTAAACCTGGCCTAGGCTACACCTATGGGCTCCTTATCATTCTGCTCAAAATCAAGGATTGCCCTTGTAGAGTGGCAATATGAGATATGGGGAAGAATGCAAGATAAAAACTTGTTCTTATGTTCACCCCATTCTCCATTCGCACTTTCTACGACATTAGTGTACCATTGTTTTGCCACCCCCTTGAGAGAGAATGGAAACAACTCCCACAAGAGAATTTCTTGTGGCATGCCAGGAATGCTTAGGCATGAACACATTTCCTCGAGATCTTGCAAACGGTTTAAAAAGGATTCTCATAATCAAAACCAGAGAAGGGTTATGCCCGAACCATTTGTTTTTAAACTAGGGTGGAGTTCATAGCCAGACGAAAAATTTGGTTTTGAAAAAGATTTTGGCTCAAAATAACACCCCCTCTGAAGCAGAAAGATTTTGAAATTAAATCGGCTTCATAATGATAAAACAAAAGAAATATTTTGTTTTATAAAAATACGAGGACAAACTAGGTTCGAAGAAAGTAGCAACCGTTCCCTGGCAATGGCGCTAGAAAGGCTTGTTGGTCTTTCTTAGCGTAAGCAGATAAATTCGCAAGCGCACGGAGTACCGTTGTAGCTTTCACCCGGAAGTATTCAGGGTATCGTATTTTCCACAGGGAATGGTGGTATTTCTGCTAGCTAGTTCACCCAAGGAACAACACAAGCGTAGAGATAGAGAGAGGGTAGAGCTGGATTCCCATTGCTTTAGGGTCCCAAGGATAGAGTTGCAAGAGCGTCTTCCTGCTTACTTCGGGGCACTGCAGCGCACCTGGTCTGCCAGGCGATACCGGCCTGTAGCTCTATGCCACACCCAAACGTGGGGGATTACAAAGAATGAACAGGACTAGGTCACTCCCCGCCGCCTACCCCTCAACCGTGGGATGCGAGGCAAACGACGTCAGCCTCTAGCCTAGGCACCATGCCTATTCTAGCGATTACTACTCTAGCGTCGATCAGGGTTATCAGTCTTCATCAAGCCCTCTACTAGAGCATCCTTGCGGACATTCGAACCCGCAAGCAGGAGAAGATCAAGTTAAGCTAAACAAAAGAACTTTATGAGCATGTAGGAAACACGAATACTTACTTAGCCAAGATCCTGTGAAGGAGCCAAGTAGAGTACACGCAGAGGTACAAGGTTGGGGAGGCGCCGACAAGCCCAGTGACTCCCCGCTCACCCTCACATGTCGCTCTCTAGCTCTAGATAGCTACTAGGGAATAGCCCTATGGAGTGGTGATCTAGCTCTAAACTGGTGGTGGCTCTTCTCCCTTGAGTGTTGATTATATGAGAGGGGGAATGGCCCTCCTTTTATAGGTAGAGAGGAGGGGGTCCTTGGAAATGTGCCATCTCCACATGGAAAGGAGCAAACCGACCTCCATAGGTCGGTTTCGCACCTTCCATGTGGAGTGCACACCAGAACCGACCATCCCACATCGGTTTGGACCTCCAGGCCAAAGATGGGCCCGTTTGGCCCTGAAACTCGGGCGCGCGATGGAACTCAGGCACGCAACCCAACTCGGGCGCGCGACCCTGGTCCGGACCAGAATCAGCCCAAACTTGGTGGACGTGCTCCACTTGACGTCCTGAGTTTGCCCATATGGTGCACTCGCTGAGTTGGGCTGATCTGACGTGGGTTGTAGTTCAACCTCCTCTCTTCTACTCCCTGGCGACTGGGCCTTCTGGTTCTGGGCCTTTGTTGCAAGGTAGACCAGCCTTGGTTTGACTCTTGGCCCAAGTATGGTGAATGTTTAGGCCTTCTATATCTTGTTCTGATATGGGCTAAAATAGGATTAATTATTTTCTTTATATTTCTCTACTTTTGGCCCACTTTAGGTGTATTTCTGTATGAGTCCTGCAAAACAAGGAAAACACCAAAACTCATGAAAATTATTAGCATAAAGCCTTATTCACTAAGTTTGGTGTTCCTTTTATATTCTTATTGGCTGTATAAAAAGTGAGTTAAGGATCGCCAACACTGGCTGCCCCGGGCACAACGTGGGCCTGACCGCGAGAGGAGCTGGCCGCCCTAGCCTCCAAGGCCTCACCGCGAGAAGGCCGGCCGATCTCCACCCCAGGGCCACGAAGAGGAGTAGAAGATGGCAGATCGGCACCTGGGGGCAACGGCGACGGGCCGGCCATCTGCCATGTTGTAACACCTCTGGTGTTATATTAACTAAAACCTGCCATGTCATCATATGCACTGCAAAGCATTCATGATTAGGTCAACCTTGATGTGCATTAACTAAAACAAGTTTACATTTCATAGGTTGATTGTGTTTCTGGAATGTGTTGTCACATAAAATAATAAAACCCTACTTTCGAATATCATCTCAAATACTTAGTTTATATTCTATGTACTTGAGGTGTAAACCGTGTTTACACTAGTGTCAACCATAGTGTATAAATTTAAGTCCAACCCTAAAAATGATTTCCATATTTGAAGTTGAATTTGGATTTCAAAGCTCATTCCTAAGTCTTGCGATTCAAATTTAAATTCAAATTGGAAAGCTATAAAATATTTTTCAAAAGTCAACTTGGTCAACCAAGGGTTTTATTGGGTCATTGACCCAAAAATGTCCTTGGATGATGTATGTGATCACTAATAACCAACCAATTAAATTAGAAACCAAATCGAGTTTGAATTCGGTTTCAAAAACCCTTTATTTCAAAACCTAGTTTTATCCCCTTTTCTGTAATTCAAAATCTATAAGGAATTTCGGGATACTCTAAAAATATAGTTTGTAGATCTTGACAAGAGCTACAAAGTTGGTACATAAAGTTTTTCAAGTTTCCACAAAGAATTTCAAATAAATTTGAAAATATAGTTTTCCAGCATTTGTCCCCTTTTGATTTCAAAACCATAATTCAAAAATTATGCATAATTTGGGAAAACTTTATATATGAAAAAGGTTTGGTTTGAAAATTTAAACATTTCATAGTTTTGAAGATTTTCAAATTTTATTGAAAAATCAAAAGTAATTTCAAATGTTTGTTTCTAGGGTTTTATTCCCCTTTTGAATTTGAATTCATATTTCAAAATCCAGATAGAATTTGAGGATACTAGTTAAATGAAAAGAGTAGAAATTGAAAAGTTATGCAAATGATATTTTTGGAGATTTTCAAGTTCTTATATAAATTTTGGAGTAATTTGAAAATTTCGACGAGTGGCATTTCTATAATATTCAAGAACAGCACCGAGACCTATCGACGGCCGCCATCGCCAGCTTCTCAAGCCGCGCCGCCGTCCACTGTCGCCCATACCAGCGTATCGCAGCCGCCAGCTCGCCTCTCGCGCATGAAGCTTCGCCATCGCCGTGTCGCCCGTCCATGCTTCGCCCTGTCCTATAAATGGGCGTGGCCGACCGTCGTCTTCCTCTTTTCTTCTCTGCTGCCACCGCCATCGAGCTCGTCCCCGTCGGCAAAATTCATCGCCGTCAATTCACTGCCATCCAATTTCTTTTGACAGAAGCTCTGCCTTCACCTTGCGCTTCCTCTGAGCCAGTTCGTGCCCGCTCTTGCCGTCTGAGCTGCCCACACGATGTCGTCTTCCTCGCGACCGGTCGTCGAGCCGCCGTGAGCTTCCTCGCTGTCCACCGCCGCCAAGGTGGAAAATATTTTTCCTTTAACACTCTTATCATGTTCTCCATGCTTCGCTGCCCCTCATGCGTACCTTTTCCCATTCGTTGGTGCACAGAACTCGCCGTGACGTGGACCTTGCCGCCGGAGCACCGCTGCCGCCATTAGTGCCGCCGACTACAGCTCGCCTCAGCCACTCCGAGCTTTCATTAGCGTGCGCACTAGACCCGTGGTGAGCTCCTGCGTCCCTCCATGCCCTCAATTTCACCTCTCTTGCGCCGTAGGGTCTGGCCGCCGTGGCTCGCTGCCGGCATGGCTTTGCCAGCGCCGCCGCGCGCGTAGGCGTTTGAGCTAGGGGCTAGGAATAGTTTCATCTTCTGGCCCAACGCGTTCGAGTTGATGTACTGCACCTGCCCATGCACTCGCCGTCGCCGAAAATCACTCCGGTGAGCTTTGTCACCGCGTCCGAGCTCCGCCGTGCCGCCATGGCCGCCGGCAAGCCTGCTGCCACTGCTCCCCCACTTCATTAGTTAGCTAATCTTGTTCGCGATGTCGAGTTGAGCACGTAGGACCAAACCTCATCATCGAAGACCTCGCCGTCGGTGAGCAATCGCGGTCAAAACCCTGCCGCCGCGGGTCAACGTTTGGAGGAATTTCCTTTTTCTTTTTTTCTTTTTCTAGAAAATAATTTAAATGCTATTTTCCTTAGAAAATCATAGTAATTCATGTATAGCTCCAAAAATTCTAAAAATTTTTGTGTAAGCCCTTTATGATGTCTTCTACCTAAGAAAAATATGAAATACTAAATTTTAGTACTTTTTGCATAAGTTAAAATTAGCTATTTTAATTGAAAAATGGACATTCAATTATTTTTAATAAATAAAATAATTGGATTTTAATTTTAAAATTTTTTTTCCATCTAATTAGACCAAGAGATTTTTGAAATAAAATTTTGAGCTTAATTAGACAACTTTAATTTTTATGCCTTTAGTTTATGCTTTTAAATAATTAATTAATTCCCTTTAATTAAGGTTAATCATTATAGGATTTGTTTGACTTTGGGATTGATTGATGACCTTGGGTCATTAACCCTAATAACCTTTAGCACTTTAATTAATTGTTTGCGCTTAACTTAACCATGTCATTAGGGCTTAATTAACGTTATTTCATATGTTTAATAACTTTCGTAAATAATGTAGTTAACCCTAATGAACTTAGTAAGTATGTTTTGGTTGGCTTGCAACTTTATCGTGAAGGAAAGTTGTACTCAAGCCATTAATCTGATCATGTATCCATCGAGCATCATGTTTACCATTCCGTCATGTTGAAGCATATCATTGTATCGTATAGTTTTCGTTAACGGAGAGTTTAACGTTGTCACACCAGATCCCAAAGAAGAGCAGACTCAGGAGTTGGGAGTTGATCTGGAACTCGAGGCCGTCTACCCCGACCATAAGGCAAGCCTCGGATGCATTCAAACCCTATTCTATTTTATAAAAGTTTTACCTCTTCAGTTATGATATGTTGCATTAAGTAATAGGAGTTGAGTGAAAACCCACCAACTGCATTACCTGTCTTACTTCCATATTCTTTGTTACCTATTCTAGAAGATGCGTAGTAATGCTTAACCCTGCTTAATTAATTAAGTGTTCAAAGTAAAAGAATGAAAAAGATGAGTTTGGCTTTATCTGTTGAAATCATGATGATAGTTAATAAATCGAGTCCGGATGGCTAACTTGCATTGGGAACGGAGTCCCTCTGTAGTGTTTTCGTCTGTTGATGCCCTAGGTCCCGTGTCGATGGTGAACTGGTGATATCGAGAAACTAGAAATCCACATGCATGAAGTGTCATACAGTGGGCCAGAGTCCCCACGTATGTCATGGAGTGACTTATAGTGGGCCAGAGTCCCCACATATGTCATAGTGTGTTATACTGTGGGTTTAAGTTCCCATATATATTGGTACACTGGGTCGAAGTACTCACGTGTATCATGTGGTGATATATGGTTGCGGTTGTTATCCCGGTATATCGGTTCATCTGATATGCTTAGGAGTTAGAGTCTCCTGTATATCAGTGACCTAGGTCCCAGCTGGGTATATGAAAATGGATTCGAATCGCCGTTGCTTCTCGGAGAAGAAGACTCGATCGGTGTTCATCATCGTAGTAACAACTTGAATGATGATTAAGGTTTAAGAAGGAAGTTGGTTGGTAATTTTGATCTTAAGCAAGACAGCTTTTCTTTCTTTTGAGCTTTTCTGTAAAATTTCTTATCTCCTACAAGCCTAACCTTGTCCCTCTAGCCTGCATTTCCTGAGTCTTCACCCCTCTTTTTCGTCGGGTCAGTCTTGTTGAGTACTTTTGTACTCAGGGTTGTTGAACCCTTGTTGCAGGTAAGCCTCATGGACAGGAATGCTTCGCATCCTCCTGCATGACAATTGTCGAGGAAAGTGACGACGAATAGGATATCTCGCTCTTGGGCAGAGCATAAAATCAAGGTTGATGTAATAAGTTATATTGTTATTCCACTGCTACTATGGTTTGTAATAATTCAACTTATGATATGTAAGTTGAAACTAAACGGTTTGTAAATTTATGTTATTGTAATCCTTCCGCTCTTTTACTCCGATGTATATTATTTGTATAAAACTGTTGTAATACTGCAATGTCTCTTTATAATGATGGATCCTGCTCGGAGAATTGTGGATGATTCAGGATTTACCCGACAGACCTTTTAAGTTTTATGGAACACATTCATGGCTATTTGGAGTCTATTTAGACAATAATCATGCGTGTGGGTCATATGCTTTAGAAGGTTCTGCCACACATGTAGGGCGGCGGCGACTTTTTTTTGACTGCGTCGGGGTCGGGTGGGGAGTGCTGTCGGGGTCGACGGAGAGAGGAGGGAAGTCCGCCGGTAGAGTTACGATGGTCCAGGGGTATTTTTGACTTTTCGCGTGAGCCAGAGCGGGCAACTAACGGTTCGACCCGACGGAACCTGACGGAGGGCCAAATAAGTAACGAGTTTTCACTTCTAGGCCAAATAGATAAGTCGAAAAAAGTTGGGCCAAATAAGCGATTATTCCTACCTTGTGTGTATTGCGATACATGCACCAGGCCAGTTAGCAATCTGCAGGCACACACAAGACCCCATATGGCCTTGTCTACTCCTCTTGTGCTGTTCCTCTGCTTGTCCTGCTTCTGCTCCCGCACCGACGCTCCGTGGTTACCAGTCTTGGATTCTTGACGGCCTGCCTTGCTCGTCATGATGGTCGTGTGCCTTCACACATATAAAGGGAGCTCAAGCTCTTTCTCAATTTGCGTTCTTCGTGGTATGTGCTGGGAAGAACATTTGCGGAAAGTCAAGGATGGGCAATCTCCTGCTGTAGTTGCTACAAGCCTCACTATCTTCTTGGTTTTGGTGTTTTCCAGACAGTGGAGAATTTTCAACAAAGATTTTTTTATGTTAAGTAAATATTCGGAGTGGATAGTCGTGCTAGGCTTAAGATATTCAGACCGGACATTTAGATCTTTTACCAGGTTGCTAATTTGTGTTGTACTAAGTAGTAAGTACCCAGGCCTAATTGACCTCAACAAGATAAGATTGCTTCATGTAATGTAATGTAATATAAATAACCTCCTAGACAGCTCAGAGATCTGGCTTACCTACAGTATATTCGAACAGCTCGCCATCAATTTCTAGATCTGAACTATTTGCTCTGTTTTGTGTGATCTACGTGTTCTTGCACCAAATTCAGCAACAATCTGGCTGAATGTGCGGCGCTAAAATCTAGGCCTTATTTAGATGCACTATAAATTTTTAATTTTTTTTTACTCTCTCTCCATCACATAAATGTTTAATCACTTGTATGAAACATTAAATATTGATAAAATAAATAACTAATTATACAGTTTGATTTAAAATCACAAGACGAATCTTTTAAGTCTAATTAGACCATGATTAGATAATATTTATCAAATACAAACAGTCCAATTATGCCATAATTAAATAATATTTATAAAAAACAAAAATACTATAATAGTAAAGTTAAAAAATTTTAACGTCTAAACAAGGCCTATTCTACGCTTGTTTTGGTCTGGAACCGAGGAATATATAAAAAAATTTGGTGGGGCCCATGGGACACCAGGGAACGTGGACGACTTGACAAAAAAATGAGTGCCCCTGCAGCCTGCCACAACCTTTTTTTAAAGGCCTTTTTGCGAGGGCGACCATAGCTAGCCGTTCAAATTAGATGCGAGGAGAGATTTTTTTTGTGGAAAAATATTGTTGGTGAGCAAACGTGGCCTGAAAGTTAGACACTGCAAGAACCAAATTTTTGTATTTTTGCAACGGTTTTTCTCGGGTCTGTCTATGTGTCACTCGAGTGACACCAGTTAGATGGTCACTCGAGTGACACAGGCCAAAGGGTCACTCGATTCCTGTAGCAACTAAAAATTAAGTGACAAATGCATGTATCACTTGAATTTCAGGACCACAAGATCTTAATCTAATGAATCAGAAATTTCAGATATTTACAAATTAACAAAAGTTAGATTCAAATAACAAATGAATTTCTATAGTAGGAAAATTATAAGATAATTACAGATAATTATATAAAAATACAAAATAGATTCAAACAACAGATTTTTTCTATAGTAGGAAAATTTAAAGAGAATTTCAGATAATTACAAAAAATTACAAAATAGATCCAAACAACAGATTTATACAAATGTACACAAATATTCAAATAACAGAACTTACACCCCATTATAACAGAACTTACACCACATTTGAAGGTGTAAAAATTATAAAAATAGACTATAAAAAATCAAAAAGAAAGTAATTAACTAGACAATGGGGAGCTTTAGGTAAAATGAAACTAAATATATACGAAAAATTACAAAGCTCATATCATGAACAAGTTTACATGAGTTCAAAATAAATATTGACCTGACACCAAACAAAATCTAAGGGCAGTATGCTATATGCACTTACACAACAGGGAAAAAGGATCATATAGGGGCATATTTGATTATACTCAACTCTAGAAAATAAAATGAAACATAGAGGAATGATACTTATATCTCATTTCCAAAATAAAAGCTAAAAAAAGACAGATAAGATCAACTACCTAGTCCAGATTCATGACACTGCCAGGCTTCAGTTTGGTCATCTCGTGTCCATACCCGACAGTTAACGCAACCATGCATCCTTTCCCAGCACAAGATATGAAAAAATTATCAGGTAACATAAGATATGAAAAAATTATCAGGTAACATACTAGAGTACTTGGCATTCAGATATTAACAAACCTCACATTACTCATCGAAAATGATTGACATTATGATGATTCCTAGTCACCTTATGAGCCAGTTCAAGACAAACGACACCATTGAAGACAACGAAAGCAACACATCAATCTTTATTGAAGACAAAGATAATAGATGGAATTTCAGTCACATAACAACATATCTTACATTACTGACCTCTATATGAATTCATTAGCTTCCCACATTGAAAAGGGTAGACAGTCTAATCTGCATTACAGTAAAAGAAAATTTTAAATTTTTGAATTCATAGAGAGGTAAGCAAGCGGCTCTGGTGCAAGCGGTAGAGCTTTACCGCCTGTGACCAAGAGGTCCAGGGTTCAAGCCCCAGCCTCTGCATATTTGTACAGGGATGGTTGCTGGCTATTTTCCCTTCCCCAGACCCCGCAGTGCGGGAGCCTACGGCACTGGGTACGCCCTTTTACAGAGAGGTAAGCAAATTAAAAGAAATTTACAAATTTTAGATTAACAGGTAGTTTGTATGGAAGGCAAATTTTTAAATTTTTGAATAAGATAAACCAAAGAACATAAACATATAAACAGATAGCTAGAAATAGAAAGAAAGAGAGTATGGGAGAAGCATAGCTAATTAACTTACCAGCACGCCATACTGTACAGGTACTTGTTGAGTTCATCCAGGATGCTAATCCCGCTCTTGTCGATACTACAGTACCAAAGTAATAGTTACACTCCTAAATCATAGAATTTACACTGCATTAGCTGCTGTAAAATTGGTGATCAAAGACTGTAACAATTATAAGGGACGTGAGATACAAAAAATATATACATTCTACAAAATGATATGGAGAGAGACATATAGATAACAAAAAATGACAGAGAAAGATAAGATGGGAGTGGCATAGCTATTGGTTTTACCAGAAACCACATGCTCCGCAAGGACTTCTAGAGTTCATCAAGCATGCTTATCCCGCTCATGTTGATGCCACTGACAACTGAACCAACATGAGCAGACATATT